>CM018046.1:54689977-55889977 GCA_008638375.1 Nyssa sinensis
TTGCATAACATTAATCTTAGTGTTTAGAGCAAAAAATATTAAATTCTTAGTATCTTTATATATTTACATTCAGAATTTATTTTATAATCACGCATCTAAAAATAGACATCGGAAAGATGGGGAGTCATAAGATCAAAAAAAAAAAAAAAACCCCACTGAATATATTATTTTTTTCATGTTAACGAGTCACAAAGCAACTTCTGAAATTATAAATAAATAAAAAAAGTCATAAATGTAAATATATTAACAATGATACCATTCGTTTGTACCGATCCTATTGCACTTTCAAACGCAACAAGGTGGACCACAGCCACCTTTGGTTTCCTCTGTATAAAGCCACTCCTCTCTTCTCCTCAGCGCCACTCAAAACTATCCTCCCCCTAGCTCCAGAACAACTCTCAGCTTTCTCTCTCATACAGTCCAAACAACCATGCCTGAAGCTCCAAAGAACACAATACCGAAAACCACAGAGTACAGTATGACAGACGAGAACAAGAACGTTCTTCATTTCATTGAAGATGTCACGGCGAACGCCGATGAAGTTCAGAAGCGAGTCCTTGCCGAAATCCTCTCTCGTAGCACCCATGTCGAGTACTTACAACGACACGGCCTTGGTGGCCATACTGATTGTGAGACCTTCAAGAAGCTCGTCCCTGTCATCACATATGAAGATATACAGCCTGATATCAACCGTATGGCCAATGGCGACACATCTCCCATCCTCTGCTCAGAGTCCATCTCTGAGTTCTTAACAAGGTGCCGTCTCCACATAACTAACTCTCTCTCTCTCTCTCTCTCTCTCTCTCTCTCTCTCTCTCTCTCTCTCTCTCTCTCTCTCTCTCTCTCTCATTATTTATATATAGAAATGGTATACCCGACTTGGTTATCTATTATTGTTCACCGGGAGATATTTTTGAAATTAATGGATATATTTTGTCCTTTTGTTTAGATTTAAAGAAAATTTGTGATAATCTATCCCAGTATATGACTTTTTTTTTTTTTAAAGGGTGTTCCTAAATGGCCTTGTTTTGATGTGTAGCTCTGGGACGTCTGGAGGAGAAAGAAAATTGATGCCAACCATTGAAGAAGAGCTTGAGAGGAGAACATTTTTTTACAGTCTCATTTTGCCTGTGATGAACCAGTTTATTCCTGGTTTAGACAAAGGCAAAGGAATGTACTTCTTGTTCGTAAAATCAGAGTCTAAGACTCCTGGTGGGCCTAGTCGCTCGTCCTGTTCTAACTAGCTACTACAAAAGCACCCATTTCAAGAACAGGCCATATGACCCATACACGAACTACACCAGCCCAAATGAGACGATTCTCTGCCCAGACTCTTACCAAAGCATGTATTCCCAAGTCCTCTGTGGCCTTTGCCAGAACAAAGAAGTCCTCAGGGTCGGCGCCGTCTTCGCCTCCGGCTTCATCCGCGCAATCCGGTTCCTTGAAAACAACTGGAGCCTTCTTTGCAAAGACATCCGAAATGGAACGATTGACACCCGAATCACCGACGCATCGGTGAGAGGGGCCGTCATGAAAATCCTCAGACCAGACTCAGAGCTGGCTGATTTCATCGAGGCTGAATGTAATAAGCAGTCATGGCAAGGGATCATAACCAGGCTGTGGCCTAACACCAAGTATGTGGATGTCATTGTGACTGGGACAATGTCACAATACATACCAACTCTTGATTATTATAGCAATGGCCTGCCTCTTGTGTGCACCATGTATGCTTCCTCAGAGTGCTATTTTGGTGTCAATCTCAACCCTCTTTGCAAGCCTAGTGATGTCTCTTATACCCTTATTCCCACCATGGCCTATTTTGAGTTCTTGCCTGTTCACAGAAACAATGGTGCCACCAACTCCATCACTGTCCCTAAATCCCTTAATGGGAAGGAACAGCAAGAATTAGTCGATCTCGTGGATGTCAAAATCGGCCAAGAATATGAGCTTCTCGTCACCACTTATGCTGGTAATTATAGATAAATGAACAGTACCATATATATACATATTTTTGAGATAATTACACCCACATCAAGTAACTTTACAATTACAAAAACAACTGTATTTTTTTAAAATGTACTGATTTTTTCTGTTCTATTAACAATATAAAAATTTTACTCGTACAAATTAATCTATCCTAAATAGTATTAAAATTTTAATCAAATTTTTTATATGACTAAAATACTCTTATATATACACTAATCCTCTTTTATTTCTTCATAAATCATAGAAGATATTTTCATAATTATTAAATATCAGATAGAAGGTGTGTAATTATTTCTAATAATAAAAGAATAAATTTATATCTTTTGTAAATTTTTTTTACAGTTCAACCATTAAAAATTAGTATTATTTCAAAATATTTATCATGGATTCGGTACATATTGCAGGACTTTATAGGTATAGAGTTGGAGATGTGCTACGAGTAGCCGGATTCAAGAACAAGGCGCCACAATTTAACTTCATTTGCAGAAAGAATGTTGTTCTGAGCATCGATTCAGACAAGACCGACGAGGATGAGCTACAAAACGCAGTAAAGAACGCAGTGAACCATCTGATGCCGTTCGACGCAACTCTCACAGACTACACAAGCTATGCAGAAACTTCGACAGGCCAAGGTCATTATGTCCTTTTTTGGGAGCTCAGCTTCAATGACTCAACCCCAATTCCACCTTCAGTTTTCGAGGACTGTTGCTTCACCATTGAAGAGTCCCTCAACAGCGTTTACCGGCAAGGCCGCGTTTCGGACAAGTCAATTGGCCCTCTTGAGATAAAGACTTTGGAAGCTGGGACGTTTGATAAGCTCATGGACTATGCCATTAGCTTGGGTGCTTCCATTAACCAGTACAAGACACCACGCTGTGTGAAGTTTGCGCCAATTGTTGAGCTGTTGAACTCAAGGGTTGTTGGAAACTACTTTAGTCCCAAATGCCCAAAATGGGTTCCTGGTCACAGTCAATGGAGCAACATGAATTGAATGATTAGGGGCACTTTGATTAAACTGTTTTCTTTGGTAGTTTCATTGGAGGTCCAAAATGAACAGTACTGTTTTGTGATCATATATTAGTGATAAATTAAGAAATTTACCCTGTTATCTAGGTTAACCCATCTTTACTTGTGCTTGCTTTGTATTTTAACTTGGACAAAAACAGTTCCTGGTTCAAGGAAGGCTTTTTTAGGGAAAAAAAAAAACTCTCCCCCTTTATGCTTTATTTATTGCAAAATGAGTGCTTAACTTTCCATCCAACAATGAGCTTACCACTTTGTCCTTCTGGCTCCTAAGCTCAAAAGTCAACTCTTAATTAGCGATGTTTATCACTTGAAAGTATTATCGGTTTTGACTAATTTATCAACCAGGTAAGCTTAAATTTTTAGTCTAGTAACAAATCTTTACTAGTTTATCTTTCTGGACCATAAGCTCCAAAAGATACTCCTAATTAAAATTGCATACTCCTAATTAAAATTTCATACACTATTTTTGTAAGTTCATCGGAAAGATAGTAAAGATCATTTGCATCTGACATGGAATGCTAAACCATTTTTATATACTTTTGTTTTTAAAAAAAAAAAAAAAAATCTAAATAGGTTTTATACTAAAATGGCAATATGGAGCCAAACCCCATTTGAGATTGCTTTCTTATTCTATAATTTTTAGGGAAAGCAAACCTGCTTTAATTCCCTTATTAAAATAATAAAAGTTATGAGTGTGGTTAATCTTAACACTCATGAAACTAAAATTCCATGTGCACAACTCATCTCTAGTCAATTTTTTCAAAAAGTTAATTGGTCAACTTTCCAAAAACATTTCCTCAATGGACTATCAATGGCTCGCCATTAACGATGATTTTTAGTAAAAGTAACAAAAGGCCATCTGAATAAAAAATGGAAGGAAAATTAATGAGTGATTTCTATATATACTAGACATAGGGTTATGGAATTCCCATAGGTTTATCTTAATGGGTCTCACTTTCTTGTATTAAAAGCAAGAAAATAAAGTGAAACAAACCCTAATGTATAACATTTTCAAAATTAAAATATATTAAGAAATATATATATGCACGACACCAAAGCATATATGTTGTTGTGAAACGGTCCTTAGGCAGTCAGATTATCACAAGAAAATTATGAGATTAGCCTGCTATTTCTCACACTTCTCTCAAAATACCGTTTGAAGAATCATGGAGTTGACTCGATCGCGCGCGTTTTTAATTTTAGGCTACTCTGCCAAACATGTTCAAAGAATAGCATCACTGATGCCAAAATGTTGTCTTTTATCTTTTCACAAATAATTTAGTGACATAAGACTCTCTTACCTTTATGCTTAAACATTTAGAAAATTGTTCAGTTAATAGAATTAGAAATGAATAATGATACAAAAACAGATCGAATTTGTGTAGAAGAAAGTTTATAGAGTAGTGCAATTAGCAATATCAACTCAAAAAGAAAGAAGAAAAAAATCATCAAAGTTCCTTTGATTTTAAGTTCGTAATTGTCACATCATTGCAGACAAGAATTTAAACATTCTCAACATCAACGGAAATTAAAGGACAAGAAAAGGAAGCTTTGCAGAAGGAAAATGGACATTTCCTTTGTTATGGATGACATTTTCACAGCTGTTGTTTGATGCTTTGATCATGGGAAATTTGGCCACAACCAAACAATTTCTATATATACATGGAATAATGGAGGAAGCTTTTAACAGTTGTCCTCATTGTAAAAACAATTAATAATGCTAGAACGCTGCAACTTTTGACTCTAACTTTGTTGTGTGGCCATGCAAGAGCAGAGCGTTTCTTCTGCTGAGTAAAGGAGATGTAAGATAACGATAATTTTCATCAGAAATTGCTCCCTTGTTTGCCTCTGTATGAAATAACAAACAAAAACAATTGGAGCAGGGTGGTCAGACAATAACACAAATACTTTCAAGACAGTTTCACAGAAAAAGCTTCACCAAAGCACTGAGGTGGGAGATAGAAAGAGAGAGACATTGATGGGGGAGAGAAAGGGGGAGGGATGTTGTTGATAAGGTGTTTTGGAGTTTCTGAAGTGCTGGTGTAAGCAACTGCATCATCATCCATATTTGTCTTCCTCATTATTTCCATACTAATTCTTCAAGCACCATCAAACACTAGAGAAGTTTTTGCATATATTATTAAAGATACAAAAGTAATATTCTGCTCACATAGCAAGAATTGGTCATTAAGGTTCATTAATCAAGTCAATGAATTGAGAAATTTTTAAATAAATCATGTCATTGACCAAAGCTAGACCTATATGATTAAATCATGTCTCTTACATAATTAAAAAACAAAAAAAAAAAAACTATTTTTCTCTACATGATTTACAATGATTGACCGAGTCTATAAACTTGATGAATAAACTCGGTTCACCAAAAATTTTCTAAGATCAAGAAGTCATGTCAAAATTTCTCAAAAAACACTTAGAATTCCTAGTAATGCTATATATGCTAACCATCTTTGTTAACTAAAAAAATGTTTACATATTGACTTGACAAAGTATTGTAGTGACTGAGTATACATCATGATATAATATTAAACCATTACATGAAATTCATAAGTAAATATCTTTTGATAAAATTTTAAAATAAGATTACTCTTCAAAACCATCCCTATAAAATAATTTTCAAAGATGTCTTATCGAACGTCTTTTCTTTTTTAGTTTTTATTTAAAAATAATAATAAATTTTGAAATGCATCCAAACACTCGTTGTTTACAAATGATCGAAAATGTTTATGGGATACAAGAGCGAAATGAATGAAAGCTTTCAAACACACAGTTAGCATGAGTTTAATTCATTTTTTCAATCAGGGCATTGTTGTATTAAAAAAAAAGGTTAGGAATAGGCCTCCACCTAAATTATTTTAGCGTGTGCGAGCAAAATGTTCGACTTTTTATGGGAAGTGCCCAATAGAAAGTGATGACGACAAGCCTAGAAGTCAAATAAGCAAATTTGTAGTGGACTTTGTTCACTCAATGAAACTGATATGCATGTTGATGTAGTGCATCAAGGTTGCTATACAAGAATACAAAATCAAGGATAAAATCCTAATTAGTGTAGATGGGAAAATTTTATTGGGAAGTGAAATTATTTAGTTAGACTCTCATTCTTATTATTTGATTTACAAATTTTATTACTTGTTACTTTTATATAAAAAAATGTTTATTAAAAATTACTTTAAAATAAAAATTTTATGAAAAGTTAAAACTCAAAGATGACTATCCATTTAGGGATGGCAAAATGACTCGTCCTGTCAAGTCTTTCTTGCATCTCACTTTCAATGGGATGGATTTAGAGAAAAATAATAATTAACCGACATGGAATGGAATGGAAAAATATACTAAAACTTGATATGAGTTCGGAATAAGTATGGAGGAAGATAACCCTTCATATCCTACACTGATTATATATTTAAATTATATAATTATCCTTAAGTATTTTTATAATTTATTAAATACTTTTACATATAAATTTAAATATGTGTAAATGTATAATGTAGTATATATATTATTTGTGTGTATATATATATATATATGTAAATATAAATTTGTATATTTAATAATATTACTTGATTAGTTTTAATTTTTAAAAATTAAAAAAAAAAAAAAAAGGACAATGAACAGGACGAGACAGGATAGGGTGAGGACAGGTTATGCAGGAGTAGGACGGGAATAAAAATGAAAAACATAATAATAATCAAGATAGAGCAAAAATGGGGAGCTATTTTTAATAATTTCTCGAGGGTGAGAGGACTGCGCCATTCCTAATTCCACACACACACACACACACACACAAAAAAAAAAAGCCTTCTCATTACTGGGCATCTCCAACCCACATTCATCAAATGCATCTTCATTTTAGAATCTTTTTCATATTTAAAGACGATAGGGTCTCACATTTTTATATTTTTACTCTAATTATATCAATTTTTAAATTATTATTCATTCTTCAAATCTTACTTTTCATAATATTATTTATGTCCAAAATATAATTATTTAATATATATTTATCCAAACTTTAATTATATAACAATTTTTCTTTTTGTTAAAAATGCCATGATATATTTAAGAAATTTTAAATTAAAATAGATTAGAAAATATATTAAAAAAAGTACATTAAAAAAATAATAAAAACATATAATTATTAATTTAAAGTATTATAAAAATAATTAGTGGATGAATAGTAAACTCTTAAATATGAATATCAAAAATAAAAATATAATTCATTCTTTTAAATTTAATACTAATTTAAAATGAGTCAAGAGTGTTGTTTTTTCTTTCTCGCCTTCAAATTTGGTTGAAGAATTAAGAGGCAATGCCAATGCAGAATTGTTTGAAAACAACAGCATCACGATGGATAGAATGCCTCGTCAAATGTCTTTACTGCCCTCAGGTAATAAATCGGCGAGGACGACTTGCTCGTTTATGGAGACAAATCCACGTATCTACCGACTACTTTGTCCGTGGGGACCACAGTCCATGCGTTTGCGAATCCCTGTAAAGCGTAACATCCGGAAAATAAAAATATTCTGGTGGGAGTGCATCTATGAAGGGGACCATGTCTATAATCTCGCCACGTGTATCGTTGACTTCACGTATGGATTTAGCGCGCTCCCTCTCCCTGGCCCTGATTGGTGAACAATAAGACACATTTGATGAGTAAACGTGGGGCCACAGAGGGATAAACCAATCAGAGCACAGAAATCCACGTGGAACTGTCATCTTCCAGAGTTTCTTGCTTTGTCCGCCTCAATAGCTTTCTTCTTCCATTTTAAATCTCCTACAACAACTTGTATCTGTATATATATATATAAATCTTAAAATGTCACTTGTATCTCTCCCTGCTTTTGAAATGAATGCTCAAATGGTTTTAAAAAGTTCTACATGTACATCATATATGAGTGTAGTTCTTTGGGTTAATGCGTGCATTTTCCTTATATACATGCATACACACACACATATATCACAGTAGTGGACTGCCCATAATATATATATATATAATACAGCAGAAAACTTTGCGCGTAATCTAAATACATATCTACTTCAGAAGAGAAGTCTGTAGTTGAGTATTTGGCAATGACATGGAATATTGAAATTGACTAATTAATCAAAACTAAAGTTTGGCTTCATATTTGCATATGAATACTTAATCAAGTAATTCAAATTAAATGAGCTGATTCTTTCTTTATTGAATGTTTATGTGATTGATAGCTAAATACACACACATATATACATATAACAATATATGAATTCCACTAAAGAAGTTGAACATGCTACGTATGTTTGCAAGATAAAATTATGAGCAAGAAGAACAATTCAAGTCACTAACATTCTTTCAGTAAAGCAATTGATGTTGAAGTTGTGATGCTTTATTATCATCTTCTGAACAATAATGCGGAAGACAAGATTTTTGAAGGCCATTGAAAGATTTAAATAAGAAGAGAGATGCAAACTTTAAAGGTGATAAAGAAAGTGAGTTTGGCTTTTTAAGACAATAATGGACCCAACAATGACTGTGACCTTGACATTAACAAATTACAACAATAATCTGCAATTACGTTGATGATGAACCAAAATATAGTAGATAGACAATGATATTTTAAAACAATCATATCACTTTTTGGGGGTAAGTCATCAAAGGATATTTGATAGAAGGTGAGAGTTGAGAGAGGAGTGAGAGATGTTGGTCGATGATCACACCAAGTAACTGTTTTTACATGCAAGCAATTAAGGGACTCAATTCATATGTATATGTACATATAATAACATATGCATAACTGATCACTGGCATGAAAATTAAAACTTCAATTTGTGGACAAATGAAAGTTACAACATGCTAGTAAAATAGGTGGTGAAACCCACTATTAGCAATTTCCTCAATATCATATATATACATATGCAAATATATACACTCAAGCGTAAATTTTGATTGTAACAGTATTGTTACATTCGAATCACGGAGTAATCTTTTCATTGCAGGAATGGCTAGTGTGGGTGTGTGTGTGTGTGTATATATATATATATCAACGTATATGTAAAGACTTTGATATATAAATCACTGATTAAGCCTAACGGCATATTAATTAAGAGCGAGTCATCCAATTCCAAAGTCCGGCCGTTGGCCAAAAGCTCACGTGAAATGTCACATTGGGAGAGTGAGAAGGCGACGGCACAACTTGGGTGGCTGTGGTGACACACTTCCGTGTCAGCTTACACGTGTCTTTCCCATGAGATGACAGTGGACATGAACACGTGTGGCCTTTTTGGATGTTGACTTTGACTGGGCCCATCCAACCCCACCCACACGTGAGGGATATCTACCATGTTTTCTTGTCGGGCCCTCCAACAAGGCCCATTGGACTCACTTTGGGAGCCCAAAACTTGTCATCAACAGTGTGGCATTGTTTCCAAGTCATAGATCATGCCAGATCTTTAGTGCTGCAAAATCAACTACTAATGAAAATGATTCCAAACAAATCACTCATTATAATACAATTAAACGTGATATTTAATATGCACGCATGTTTCTTAAGTGATCATGTGATGTAACAACAAAAATAGTATAGTTCATGTACGATTAGTATTGTTACTTAAAAAAAATCAAATCATGATTATGATGGTCTTTGGACCGATGCACGAAACGAATAATAAATTTAAATATAAATGTCTCTTAAATTACTTATAGAAAAAGCAAACTCTTAATTTGATTATAAAATTAAGAGTAAGTGAATCTTAGACTAAGAAATAATAGAAAAATCGAAAAAATTAAAATTGGGACAAAATTGAGTTGTGCCCAAAATTTGAAACAAGATAAGAAAAGAATGAAATTGCCTCAGGCAATTCAATTTGAGACTCCTACACAAAGTAAATTGAAAAAACAAAACATTTCAAAAAATAGTAAAAACGTGTAGTTGAAGGCCTAGACGCGAGAATTTGGCCAAAATTTGAATATGCTTCGTTGGGCATTCTCGGAACAAATATAGAGATTTTCAACTATGTTTACATGAATTTTACGATTTGAGAAAGTTTTTTTCAACAATTGTCACAAGATAATTTTTCAACCACTTGTTGGATATCATATTGTGACTTTGAAGTTTGAACTGATCACTCGTGTGTGTGTGTGTGTTTATGTGTGTGTGTGTTTATGTGTGTGTATATAAGTATGTATTAATTATAGTTATTATTATTCTGATGATGGGGCTGTTGAGATGATTATGTCTATGTCGTCGCAACATCGATCTAGGCTCTAGCATTGCTGAATTCAACCATAATAGACTTTCTCTCTTTTGCTCCAGCAAGCAACAAAACAAATGAAGAAAGGAATCATTTTTCGGTCACTGATTGCTACTTATAATATTTTTTAACATAAACAAAGCCAGAAATGACACGTTTATTAATGTATTTTGAACGCTAGCTAAAGTCTTAATGATGATGTTAATCTTAAGTTGACTACAACACAAGAGGAACTACTATATATAATTATTATATAGAGGTAACTCTGGAAATTTCTCTTTATTTATTTCTTTATATTTAGGATTTATGTTACATATGTTTAATTTCTGCTAATTATTGGAGTTGGTGATGGTTACCATATCACTTACTAGATATTTGTATACACGATGTAAGTGTGTGGTGTGGTGTGGTATCTGCCCTTCCAATGCAACTGGGCTTGTTAATTGGGCTCAGACCAGTCACATGAACTTGTTAAGCCGCCTAAAGGCTTAAAAAAGAACTAATTTCAAATTATATGAAAAATATAAACGAACCCATTCCATGTAACAATCCAAGGTAAAAGCCCTTGTAATTACACACCACATTTTGGGCCAGGCTTACTCACTCGAAACCTTTTATTCATCAATTTCTAACGCATGGATTCGTAAAGTGGTCGACAATGGCAGATTGTCCACAGCCCTCAAGCCCATTGATTTGATGGGTTGCTACATAAATATAGTTTGTAGATGATTGAGGATCCTAAGCAGAGATTTTATCAAACACAAAAAAAAAAACGTGTCATGACATTTGCCCATGAACCAAATCCTCTATATGATTTGCTCAAGTTTTACACGATCGAGTCGCATCACATGTTTTTTTTAAAAGAGAAGTCGTAATTTTAATGTTCAGCGTGGAGGATAAGGGTTAGTGGAATTCAAATTTCATCAACCCAATGATTAACTGGTCTTAAAATAATAAAGTATATGATTCTTATGACATACGAGTTTTATATAATCTTAAAATTTTGTACCAAAATTTGTATTCTAAGTAACTAGACAATGAATCATTAGCGGAATATAATATAATGTTAATAGTGCACCACTAATAATCTAACGATGTGAACAAAGTTTATTATAACAATTTGATACGCATCATTATTGTGACATGTATCACTGAGGAAATTGGCTTTCCGTTGATTGAGAATCCCAAATCCCTCAGGGATACCTTAAATGGTAAGAGTTAAAGTAATAAGTGCTTAATTTCATCAAATTTCTAGTTCAAAATTTACTTAGCTTAGATTTACCCAATTCCATGTAAAGAGTTGGTTTTACGTGGGTACAAGATAGTTTACTCTCTTTGTGATTCTCTGATCATCGAAAATAAAATGTAAAATAGAGTGTTATCTGATTGAATAGAAGGTGATGAGAAGTTTAACGAGTTTTTAAATAAAATAAAATCCTGAACGAATTGGGCCGCAATTATCCAAAACTTCAATTCTGAAAACAGATAACGAGCCCAGCCCATTTTCACTCAAGTCAATAAAAATCTTGGCTCATGTATAAATATCCTAATCTCATTCCTTCCGTCCGACTGTCTCGTCTCTAACCTCCAAGTAGACCCAATCCAATGGCTTCAACCTGCAACGTTCTCATCCTCTCCCAAACCCTAATTTTCCAATCATCCCACCGTAGGCCATCCATTCCTAAACCCTCATTATCTCCTGCCCCTGGGCTTCAACTCGTTTCTTCGCTCCGATTCAACTCATTAATTCACCTCCCAATTCATCCCCATTCGACCCATCATGTTACCTCCACAACGCCGATTCGAGCCGGCCTCGACGGGGACTACTCGTCGAAGAGGAGCAGCAGCAGCGAGCCCAGGGAGACGATAATGTTACCGGGCTGTGATTACAACCACTGGCTCATCGTCATGGAGTTCCCCAAAGACCCTGCACCCACCAGGGAGCAGATGATCGATACGTATCTCAATACGCTCGCTGCAGTTTTGGGAAGGTTTGCTTTTTTCTCTTCCTTTTTTATTGCTTCTTTCTTCTCTGTTTTTTTTATTGGAAAATATCTTCATGCTCCGTTTGGTTGCTGAGAAAATTTAGAATATGAAAAGCGATTTGAAGCTTTAAATGTGATATTTTTCATTATTGTGCCTGATTCATTTGCTTTACTTATTCGATGTGTCCATTGTTTCGAGACCAGCTACACAAAGCTTCAATCCCGACTATTTTAGAAACCAAAACAATGTGAACCATTAAATTCAGAAGTATACTTCTGTTTTTCTTTTTTAGTCAGTTCTCTCAATGTTTCCTGATAAATTTGTTTTTTTCACGGGTGGAGAGGGTGGGGGGCTTTATATGTTCAAGAGAATATAATTAGATGAATTTATTCTTCTCTGTTTTGTGTGTAACTAAAATGTTATTGGTACCGTATAGAGCCATTCATAACATTTAAACTCCAATATCAGAAATCACATGACTTGAAATTTTAAACTCACTCCTTGTTTTTTAATGTTTTATTCTGAATCCGGTTGTTTGTATTGTGGTTGCAAATTGATTAATAAGTATCAGTTTTTAATGATTAAAAAAATTCAAATTCATTAGAGTTTGATAGATATTTAATAATGCTGGTAGATCGTCAGAGAATTTTAGTGTCCCCTTTGATGGATTTTTAAGATTTTTTTTGCGTCTGTTAAATGGCAGAAAGAAAAATTACATAGAAGAAAATGGATTTGTTGCGTGCAGACTGCATAGTTTTTGAAAAGCAAAATGAAAATAAGGGGCAAAAAACATAATTCACAATTTCTTTTACCATAATATATGTACACATGGTATAAAACTACGAAACAAAATTATAAATAATAACCAAATGGGCTTTTTCTCATCAGGTTCTTTATTGTTAAACCAATATGGGTGTTTTTTGTGGCAGCATGGAAGAAGCAAAGAAGAATATGTATGCTTTTAGCACCACTACTTACACTGGATTCCAGTGCACTGTATCGGAAGAAACATCTGAGAAGTTCAAAGGTATGAAGATATGACAAGTGCTTGATTGTTCAAAATATATGTTGGCATGCTTATTCCTTATTCCTGAGACTGGAGATATATTATTTCCTTGTGTAGGACTGCCTGGAGTTCTATGGGTGTTGCCTGATTCATATATAGATGTTAAAAATAAGGATTATGGAGGTCAGTTTGCTTGACTTGTTTGTAATCTATTAAGATATGAACAATGCTATAATTACCAAAAGTTCTATCCCAAAATATCATTTGAGATGCTTTTTTTATTTTGGTAAAGATAACAGTTCCCTCAAGAAATAGACGTGTTTTACCATTATGATCAATGTTTTTGTTTTGTGGTGTTTTAGGTGATAAATATATAAATGGAGAGATAATTCCCTGCAAGTACCCTACTTATCAACCAAAGCCACGTGGGCAATCTAAATATGAGAGCAGAAGATATGAAAGACGAAGAGATGGCCCTCCACCTGAACGAAGAAGACCGAGACAAGAAGTAACAAAGTCAGAACCATCCTCCAGATGAGGTACTAAGTTCAGCAATACATGTCTTTGCATCTCTTAGTGATCTAATTTGATTTCAGTTTTATTTTTGTTTAGCTGCAGATGCTTTGTGTTCAGTTCAGTGCTCTATGTAATGTTTAGTTTTGTAATGTAAACACTAGTCCATGGAAAGTCGAACATGTTTTTAAATTTTGTGCAACTAGTTTTATTTGGATAGACAATGGTGCTATATGAGCTTTATGATGTGAAGTTTATAAACTGAGTAGAATGTGATTAACATGTTTACCACATTAATTGTGACGTTCTCTCTCTCTCTCTCTCTCTCTCTCTCTCTCTCTCACACACACAGGATATAATACCTGATTAGACTAATTATCGTTTCTCCACATGGATCTGTTTGATCGAGCTGATCATATATCTGTGGAGCCCTTGCACTTCGAGGGTTACATTAACTGATTTATTTGGAGATTAAACCCTGTTATGTACTACAGCTTAAATGTATGATGATGGAAAATGACTACTTTGAGATCCTTCTTTGAAGCAGAAAAAGGTATCGTAACTTTTCTTATTTGAAAATTGAAAGTTATTTAGTGTAGGGTATTGTCAAATTCACACTTAAAAGGATAAATCATTTTTCACTATGGACTTGTGCAATTTCACTGAATTATGCTGGATGCTTCCTCAACATTTTAGGCATATTCCTAAGCTCAATTTTCAATTAGAAGGTACGTGGAATAGTAATGTGGATTGTAGATTTATGCTTCTCATGAACGTAAACACATTCATGACCAGCCCCACCACAACAAAACTGTGTGAACAACTAACAAAAAGTTACCAGGATAGATAAAGATTAAAGAGCAAGTGATCCAACCCGTGAAGGAGAAACTTAGCACATCTTTAAAGGTTGGTTACTTTCTGTGAAAAGAACCACCTCTGTAAAGAGAGCCTCAAATAAAGAAGGCCCTTTGAAGAACTGGTCAAATGTTACTCGAGTTCTTCCTTAAAAACTTTGACAGTTGCTGGGCATTGATCCTGCCTAGCTGTTCACTTAGGTCACTTATTGTTGATCATTGACTAGCAAATAGTTTTCAGAATAGTGAACCTTATTATGGTTATTTCATTCAGACTGATCAAAAAAAGAATTAATTGTACTTATTTTATTCAAGCACCTAGTATATATATGACCAAGAGGATAAAATCTCAAATCAAAGGGCTTTAGGGACGGCCCAACCTTTCGGGGGTTAGCATAGTGTGTTACTAATAAGACGAGTTTCTAAGTGGTTAAACGGATCGTATTCATAATTTAATATGGGCTCTAATTTTCACTGATGTGAGAGTTTGTAACTTAATCCTATACTCGTTAAGAGACCGGTTTGTGAAGAAACTGCCAAAGAGAATTTTCCTTGGGTTCAGCCTTAAAAGAGATATTCTCCTTTGGGGTTAGGATTTTTTTTTTTTTTTTTTTTCTTTTTCTGTTACATAACTATAAAACAAAATCCAAAGTTCAAGCTTAAACTAAATGGAACATTCAGCTCTCTCGAATTTGGGAATCTCCTGGTAACTGTAAATGAAATGAACTTCAAATCTTAATCTTCCTAGATGGTGTATTATTATTATTATTTTATTATTCCCAAACCGTTAGCATTACATTCAGTAGTTAAAGTATGATTTGAATTAAATAAGGTTCAAGGGCTAGACCGCAATGGTCTTCAGGGCCAATAATTGATCAACATCGCCCATGTTGGAGCAATCGAGAATAATCTAGCAAATGAAGAACGAGGTGAAATAAAGAACTACTACATTTTTATTTTTACTCTTTGTATTATTTTAAATTTGTGGCCAAATTAACAAGGCAATTAGACAATGTCACGTCATTTATAAATTCATGAGTAGGCTTATAAATAGATTGGATTCGGATTATATTAAGAAATAATTTGAATTTTATTAGATCGAATGATAAATTTTAACATATAAAATATTATGTTAGATGGCATATTATATATATATATATATATATATAAAAAAATTAAAATATATAAAATTCAATCCAACTTAACGATGTTTTATATAATTTAAAATCAAATATATTATCTATGTTATGTATAATTGCATTGAATCATTAATAATTGGGTTAGTTTAATTCATTTATGATCGTTATGAATTTAGATAGAATTGTCAAATCAAATTTTTTACATTATATTCAGATAATAAATTGAATTTGAATTTAAGATCTAATTTATATAAAATCTTATAAGATAATTACACTGATCTTTTCTATAATATCTAATAATTAAATGAATAATTTTTGAAAAAATAAAAAAGATTATTATAATATAAAATGATATTTTTATCATATAAAAAATTTTAGTTAAAAATCTAATATTGTTAATAACAAATTTTGATGAATAATAGAATTTGTATATTTTTAGTATGTTAAAAAAGAAATCAATATAATCTCAAAAAAATACAAGTGTCTTATAATTATGAAATAATTAGATGAAAATGGTGTAATTATTATTAACCTTATTTAAGAATATTTTTTTATTTATTGAAGTAATTTATGTCTTTGACGAGTGGAATAAGACTGAAAATTATTTTCCTTTGGTTGAAATTTTAATAGAAACTCATTACTCATGATTGAATTGGTCATTCATATGTCACGCGTGGACCTGTACAACCACACGTGGGCCATTTTGAACCGGCTACCTGCTTTTCCCAGCCCACACCTACCTAAAATAATATTCTAGAAATTCACAAAATTAGCAAATAGAAACCGGAAAAGGAAGTAGCCAGTTCCCAATTGGTCCACATGTGTCAAATAATTAAGCCGAGGCACATTAATACAGGTCGCTTTTAAGGGCACAATGTCATGCAATGATTGTCCATTATAAGGGGCTTCTTTCCACGTCATGCGACCCTTCAGTGGCATAAATGATAATAAAGTAACTCCCCGTGTCCTTTTCTTAAACAGATCCAAACTTCGTAATTTTCTCCGTTAGTTAAGCCCTCTGCAAATCTTGTTGCCTAGTACTGACACAGTGATTCCTCTTACCTTTCTCATGCAGAACCTACGAAATTATCAAAGTTACCAGTTTACCCTCCAATTGGCATCGCCGCTGCTCTTCTTTCGACGGATCGTAGAAGGCCAGTTTCAACTCTCCGACTCCAAACCGTTACTGTTCTTACACATTCTTTGTTTTCACCCAAATACCCTTTAGCACTAACCTTGGTTAATGTTCCCCCAATGGTTTGATTGACATTGCACATTAATTGACCAATTATGCATCTGCACATTAAAATTAAAAAAAAAAAAATTAAAACTCGCCTTTCAAAAAATTTCATATATTTATAAAAATTACTCTTAAATTTTGATATCTTTCAAAAAATTTCATATATTCATAAAAATCACTTATAATTTTTAGATCTAACATTGCGTGTTTATATAATGCATTCACTATTTTAAAGAGTGAATGTTTGAAATTAAAATCCTAATTAATAATTCTTTTCTAGATAAGGTTAGTAAGCTTGGGATAAATGATTTTATTCATTTTCTATTTGAAATGCCTTCAAGAGCAAGGCTGTCAAGAAGGGATGCCTTATATTCTTGTCAACGGCTATATATTATTTGCTTAATTTTTTATCCTCATGTTGGGACATATTATTAAGAGAATCATGGATGAACTTTGCCATCAAAGTACCATTTTTTGTTCAAGCTTTGGATCTAATTCTAATTCTAACTATAATTAAGAGAATAAGATTGTTAAACTCTATAAGAAGCGTATAGAATGTGAATTCTAGTTATATATGTGACAATGTATGTCTTTATTAAAAATAAATAAATAATTATATTTTAATACATAAAATCAATAAAATTGTTTAAATCATGACTTTGTTGAGAGCTTACTTGACTACATCTAATACACATATGATCGAGGTTGAGTTTAAAAGATAATATTATTTTAAGCTCGAATATATACGAAATAAAATATTTTAATTATTAGATGATCTTGAAATTAGAAATAAAATGATTAAAATAAATAAAAATTTAATCTTGAAATTATATAATAATTAAAATACTATATTTCATATACACTCACCTCACAATAGTATTACCTAATATTAATTATCAAATATTTGTTAATAAGAATAAATTAATAAAAATAATTAAAAATAATAATGGCATGTATTGAAATTGAGTCCACTGCGTACAATTATGTCACATACTTACCAAAGTATTGAAACCAAAAAATCCATTCCTTCCTTCAACCGTGGGCAATTTGGTAAAACCATTTCTTAAGTCTCCTTTTAAACAGTCTCTCTACTTTCCAAGCTCCCTCCAGATTTAACCAAAACCACCCTTAAAACGCCTGGCCCCTTTCTCTCTCTTTACATCATTCATGGCGTTCCTTCAAAACCACTGCCCACACCATTTATCTCTCTTGGGGTTTTTGGGGTTCTTGATCTTCCTCTCTCTCCCTCGCTCCCACTCCATCTCCATCCACGACCTCCTCAGAACCAAAGGCTTGCCGGCGGGTCTCCTTCCCAAGGAAGTCCAGTCCTACACTCTCTCTGAAACTGGCCTTCTCGAGGTCTTTCTCGACGGTCCCTGTTTAACCAAATTCGACACCATGGCCTTCTACGAAAGCGTTGTGAGGGCTAACCTAACCTACGGCAGGCTCACCGGAGTTGAGGGTCTGTCTCAGGAAGAGCTTTTTCTATGGCTACCAGTCAAAGGTATCATTGTCAAGGATCCAAAGTCAGGACTCATATTGTTTGACATTGGGGTCGCACACAAGCAGCTTTCTCTCTCGCTCTTTGAAGATCCACCCGATTGCAAACCCCAAGGTAAATGGGTTTCTCAGTTTTAGATCCACCTAGCTTAATTTCCATTGATCACCATGAAAGAGTTGTTCTTTTTTATTCTTTTAATTAGGGTTCTAAATAATTTTTT
Organism: Nyssa sinensis; assembly: GCA_008638375.1. Classification (NCBI taxonomy): domain Eukaryota; kingdom Viridiplantae; phylum Streptophyta; class Magnoliopsida; order Cornales; family Nyssaceae; genus Nyssa; species Nyssa sinensis. The sequence continues at coordinate 54,708,688 of CM018046.1, forward strand.
TTTGGTTTCTATGAGTTTTTTCTTTGCTTTGTAACATTTATTCTAGTTTCATTTGATTTTGGTTTCGGTGTATCAGTGTGTGAAAACATAAATGAATTCCATAACTGATATTACTAGACACATTCAAGACTGTTCATTGACCCATTACAGTGTCGTTTTTGTCCCTCCCTGTTTCTCTCTGCCATATATATATATATATAAGGTTGGGAATTTTTTTTCTTCTAATGGTCTTTTTGTTTTCCATTAATTCACATACATCCAAATGGGTTTCCATGTATGACTTAAATTCTGTGGTTCTTGATTTTTTTCATCCCTGTCATGTTTTGGAAATTAATTACCTAAAAATGGATTTCATGAATGATCATTTTGATTATGCGATTCTTGGTTTTGCATGGTTTTTTTTGTCTTGGGAAGTTAAGTTCTTCACATTTACTGAGATGGGTTATGACCAAAATGAAAATCAATGTCACATTCTTTTCTTTTTTCTTTTTCTCTTGATGGGTTTCATTTAGAAGTCTAATTGTGTGACTCTGCAGGTGTTTTGAAGAAAAATTCCAGGAAGGAGAAAGGATTTGAAACTCAAAGATAGAAGATGTCAATCTTATTTTTAACTTCACTTTTCCTTTCTATATATAAAACAATAACAATAATAATAATAATAATGGTGATTATAGAATATAGTTTAATTAGGTGTTGTTTAGATCTTGGTAGGGATGTAAAAATTTTGGAATCTGATTAGGAGTGCTAATGTTCTAGATTTTGTTCATTCTTGTTTGTCATAATCTCTAAAGAAAGATTAGATAAGCACCAAAGCAAAGGATCTAAATCTCATTTACCTTTTTCTTTATAGGAATCTCTTTGAGTTTGTTGAAACTTGAAAGCAATTGGTTGGATTTCTATCTTAATAAGCTCCCAAACATGCAAGACGAGGTTTTTGATACATTCCAAGTAAAAAAAGGGCCACTCTTCACGGGAGAAATTTCATCTGTCGTACAGACAAACCACTTTCTTGGAATTATCAAATTATTGGAAATTTTGAAAACCTTCCTTGGTAATATTTTCTATGGATTCATCCATCATTCATCATCCATGATACACCTTAGGGTACTTTAACATTAGTTACATTTACGCGGGAAATGTGGGCCACTCGAAGGTGGAAAGCTTGGACCCACATGTACCTTTCTGTGGGTGCATCGATGTTTTGTACTTTGTCCTCTGTCATTGGATTTACTAAAATGTCCTAACGGGCAACAAATGCATCATGATTTGTGTTTCCTTATTAAGCGCATGAGTAAAGCTGCCATACCACTGTTATTATCCGTTTTGAGTAGGAAAAGTTTTTGGAGGGTTTGGGGGGCATAAATTAGACTAATCAGATTATTTTATGTGTAGCAGTGTATATGTTATTATTTACTTTCAAGGAGACAAAAGAAAATTGTTATTATCCTTGTTAATATAAAATAATCGACCGAGTTCATTAATCTAATAAACAGACCAAATTCACTTACAAATTGCTCTTTGGGTAGGTTGTGACCGGACGAATTTTAAATCATCAAGTTTGAATCAATCAATAGTTAGGACGGTTAGATGAATTAACTTATTAGAACTTAGTTCACATCAATTCAATTAAATACTCGTTTAAGATTAGCTTGCAAGATAAACAAATTAAGTTTAAACGTATTTTGAGATTTGTTAATTTATTGAATTCGGTTTGATAAATTAAAAGGTGGTATAATATTATATAAAATATTAAACTATTCGAGTTCAGTTTGTGATCGATTAAAGATTCGTTTAAGATTGACTTGAGAAATTAATGAGACGAATTTGAATATAATTTAAAATTTATTTATTTCAACAACCCAAATTTAAACAAATCATTATTTGATTTGACTCAATTCATTTATAACTGTATGTAATAATGGATGATTCAAGCTCTATGTATGTAATAATGGATGATTCAAGCTCTATTTCCTTTTATGTAGAAGCTACCACTTGTAGGAGCTACAGTTCAATTCTTGAAAGAAACAAAATGAGAGAGGATAACCCAATATTTGCTAAAAAAAAAAAGACTATCAAGATTGAACCGTTTTAACATATTTGTTGTCAACCATTTCAAATACCACAATCCTACTATCTAATAACATGTTTCAAAACATGACCCTTTTGATTTTCAGAGTGTTGTTTTGTTGATTAGTTACCCATTTGGATTAATTAACAAAATTGGTCAACAATGTTTGTTTCATGTTGCTTTTACTTATGTTTTAATTTATTTATTTTTGAAATTAAAAAAAAAGGAATTCATTTACTATTTGCGTAAGAAATAAGTTATATAGTACACATCAATAACTTTAAGTTACATTTATCTCTTAATAATTCAATCAAGAGGATGAAATGTCTTTCTCATTCTCATCATGCATACTAAAATTAATTGAATAGTTAAAGCGGCAGTTGGTTCTGGAACCCAATTGTTCTATTTTCTCTAGATATTTTCCCATCTCCTGATGGACCTTTTTTTAATATTTTTTTCCTTTATTTATTTAATGATATTTTTGTTCAACCACATCTTTCGCCGTTCATTGTTCCTTCCAATACAGACAGAACAGTGAAGTCACTGCTGAAGTCAACTTGCAGATAGGCTCAAAAATGATGCAACATGTAGGGCAGTCTCTGTGGCCGAATTCATTATACCTTTCTCCAACTTTATGCAAAATTTTATCTTCTATATCACAAATCTTAGGTAGACCTGACAAAACAACTAGTAATACTGTGATATTATTTAATTATTTTTTTTTAAAAAAATAACAACTTAATAAAAAAAATAACAATTAAAATTATTTTTACATAATTAAATCGTAGGTGGGACCAATGAATGATCACATGTTCCATCTTTAAAAGATTTTTTTCCAGTTGGGAATCTGGTGTTGGAGGGATTGATTTGTCCTATCATGTTTATTGGCTTGTGAAAGGTCCCGTTCTTGTGTCATTTTTAATGATTTGAATAGATTGGCTTTAAAAATATAGGGAAAGAAAACTATTAAATGGAAGAAGGGGTCATTGTCTTGACCGTTGGGCAGTGGGCTTTGTTTTTTTTTTTTGGTGGTTTAACCGCCCATTTTGTGAACTTTCTGTATTCTTAGGGTTTTTATGTGTTAGCTAGCTCCTTATCATTATTGTGATATTATTATCAAATGATTTGATTATTACTATATTAGGGATGACAGCTCATCTATTAAAAAATAAAACAATTGACCCACATAAACTAATGTAGAAATGTTTTTCCTGTATATGTCCTAATATTGTTGATTCTCCTTCAAAGTTGTGTAATTGTTTTCATCTTATGTATGGGGTTTTAATTTTTAATTGTTATGGATCAATTTCGATGCATCTATCTAGTTCGGGTGGGTTGAATATGGATAGATTGATGCGGATTATATTCATGTTTTATCGTACTTAAATATGGATCAAGTTAAACCAGATTCAACCCATTATTCTCCTTTAATTTTTAAAAAGCTTGTTAATTATGGAAGTTAAAAACTAAATCTCATAATTAAAATATAGGCAAAAAAGAGTATAGACTTTGAGTTGTACATCAGTTTAAAATGACTATCAATTTATATCACATCTTAATATCATGTTGATCTAGATTAAACGATGAAACGTGACTAATGGAGATAGATGATTTCCATTTTCAGTGCACTTGTTAAATGGGACACCCAAATCCATTAATCCAGAAGAAGAAGAAAAAACCCATATCTCATCACCAGCTGGATGAGGAAGTAGTCATTTGCTATAGCAGGAAGAAATTATCTTTCAATTGCTCTGGGAAAGACACTAAGAACAAGTCAGATTGTGCAAGCAAGCAGAGGGTATAAAGGTTAGGCCAAATGCCTCCCCTGTCATGTACTGTAAATGGGACTCTCCATCTTACCATTATATGTGTGTGACTGAATTGTGATGGTTCCAACGTCCATGAGTAGGTAGGGTAACGGGACGAGATTATGTCTCACCCAAAAAAAAAAAAGGTTTTTCTTCCAATCTGTGATGACAAGAGGCGGGACTCTATCAGAATTTACATTTATTTTTGAATTTTTTTATTAAATTAATTATAATTAATACATTTAAAACAAAACATTACAACTGTTAAAATAAAATATTTACATGTCGATAGAAAATTATAAAATAATATTATTTTCCTTTTCAAATTTATAACTCTATCAAATTTGTTTAAACTTTCAATATAAGACTAAAAGTTATTATTATAAAAATTGATTATATATCACAATATTTTTTAAATTTTATTTTATATAATCAAAACGAGACGAGAAGAGATAGGATGTTTTCATCCCAAACTCTAACGGATTGATATTGCTTCTTCAAATAATTGTGGGGTGATGATCTATGCAGGTGCACATTGAGTATGAGTAATGTGAGTGTGATGAGTGTGAACCCCGCACTCATGTGAATAGTTGTGCTAATTGTGCTGGGTTTTAATAATGCTATAAGATGTTTTATATATATATATATATATATATATATATATATATCATTGGGCTGTTTCATAAATTGAATGCAATTAAAAGGGGCTGGCCCATAGCAAAGCTTGATGGGCTGATGGTCGAGTTTGATTGAATTCAAGCTTGATGTGGATTGTGTAAATGCCATCAGAGTTTGCCCATGGAGAGCTGCTGGGATGGGATCCTTTCAAAAACCTGTTTTGTGGCAAATAGTACGAGGTAGGCAGAAAACAGAGAGAAATGAAGACAACTTTATCTTTTTTCTTCTTGCTCATCATCTCCTTTAAAGCTTTACGCGTACTGAAAGACGAGTAAAGATTGCTAAAACAGACTTAAAGATAATACTCCTACCTTACCAGATTTGTGACAAAGGGAAAAGCTTGAAGAAAGCTTCCCCCCACCCTCCCAGGGGGTATTGAGGGGAAGCAACTCATAAAAATAAAATCATATTTTATTTTGATGAAAACATACCGAAATTCATCAAAACATACGATAATGGTAGAAATATTTTTTTTGTATCAATAAGAATTTTTTAAGTTACTAAAAAATGTATCATGATGGTATTACCAGAGTTTTGGGTGTTAGGAATTTAATTTCACATCCCACAATGAAATAACATATAATATATTATATATTCAATATATCTATATACAAAGTATTTATTAAATAAATAAAAGTTTCATAATTTATAATTACTATTAAATAATTTTATCAAACACTCAGTTAAAAAACTAATAATTTTTTCAAAATCAATTCCAAAAAAAGAAGTTTATTTAAAGCAACTCCAAAAGAACACCAAAGATGCACTCAAAACGAAATTCTGAGAATCTGATGGAAGAATCATTATTCTTTATAGGGGTTGCTTTAATTAGTGGATGCTCTTTCTTTCTTTTTCTTTTATTCTTAGCTTAGCGCATTAACAAGGACCACAAAGCAAAAATGTGAAATTTGTGTATGCAAATGTATTCTATGTAAGTGACCACAAAGAATCCTATGTTTTATGCTCATAACTTTTTACTTTTTAGGTGCCTTTTTTATCTTGCTATTGAGCCCTCTCTCTCTCTAACATTTGATATACTTTAGTCAGAAACATGACTATATTGGTCCTTTCCAAATTCAAAGGGACTTATTTACATGCTTTTTTTATCAAAATGAAATTGGGATTGAGAGTGTCGAAGTCTCATATGAAATGATAAAGGTTTTTTTTTTTTTGACAAAGACAATTCAAGTTGACGTTTAAATAATTATGCTCTTACGAGAGCATCTCCAATTTATAGGTAAAAAAATTCAATAAAAAGGCTATAATGTGTTATTGTTACTGTGATTCGAGTTAACCATACATGTCTCAAAAAGTAACAAATCATAGTAGTAATAATATGAATGCAATAATTTCATTAGACTCTTTCTCCAATCCGCACCTTCATGTTTAAATCTTTTTGACATTTTTTTTTTATATAAATTTAAAGATGATGGTCCTATTTTTTATTTTTTATTTTTTTACATTTTTACTTTAATCATCCTAATACTCAAATTATAACATTATTCAAATCTCACTTTTAAAAATATCATTTTTATCTAAAATTAAATTATTTATCATATATTTATTTAAAATTTAATTATTTATCACTTTTTTTTAAACTCAATCATATACTCAATAAATTTCAAATTAAAAAATATTAAAAAATAAAGAAAAATAAATTAGGAAACTAATCTATTTTTAAAAGAATGACCCACAAATATTATTTTCAATGTAATCTTTATATTATTATTCAAGTAGAAATTCTTTTTTTTTTTTTTTAATGAGATGTTGAAACTATAATTGTTATCGAAATCTTTAATTGTAGATATCGATTAATATTATTGTTTTTATTTTTTTATAATATATAAAAATAATTTTAAAAAATAAAATAATTAATCATGAGTCGAGAGTTATTATAAAAATAATTAATAAATAATTAGTATATAAATAAGGATTTGAATTTTATAAATAAAGATTTTCAATTTGAAGTTGGCGTGAATAGCAATCTGATCAGATTTTAATTATGAATACTATGGAGAAATTATAATCCATAGCCATTTAAGCTGCCAAATGTGACACGCGGCAAGAGTACTTATTAACGGCCAAAACACACACTCTCTCTCTCTCTCTCTTCATCACTTCCTCTCCCTACCCATTCACCAGATATATGTAGCGTCTCCGTCACTCAGAGGCTGTTCTCTACCCTAATCTCTTCGAATTTCTTTAGGGTTTCTATCGCAATTAATTATGGGAGGTGGAGGAGCCATGAGAGCGGCGGCCAAGGTGGCCGGGATTGGAGTCGTGAACGGTGGTTTGCGTGGCGTTCCGGCGGTGTCGCCGGCTGAGCATACCTTCTCCGCTGCTGCTCGCACGGCCACCCGTCCAGTCTCGGCGATCGCTTCCTCTTCCGACGATGTAAAGTCAAACGTTTTGATAGCTTCTCAGAACGACAAGATCGATGCTTCGATGAAGAGGCCGTCTTGGGAGATCGACGATTGGGAATTCGCCGGCGGCGAAGATGACCTGCTCATGGAGTACGGTGAACCGATGCCGAGACTCGTATTTGGTAGCGTTCCGACGCTTCAAGAAGCGAAAGAGGCCACTTCTGAACTCAAAGACGCTATCGTGAAGTACATCTGTTTCTAACTTCTTGATTCTTGTTTAAGGCTTAGGATTTCTGTTTCTTTTAAGTATATCCTTATAAAGGCATGTTCAATTTTATTTTATTGCTATCTTGCTTCCTCTCCGTTAGTTTTTGGTGAATTAAACGTATTTTCAACAATCAAATAACTAATGAATTAAGCATTTACCAATTAGGTGCTTTCAAAGAAGTTGATGCGTTTTTTATTATTTTGATTTTGAATGATCTTGAATTATTGGTTACTTGGGTAGTGAAATACTTGAAAGATCAGGACAAAGCCCCCCGCCTGGCAATTAGGGCCTGGTGATCCCTGATAGAATGAGCAGGGGTTCTAATGGTGATGTCATTTAGGGATAGGGGTTTGTTTAAGTATGTTTTAAGACATGGTTTTCTCATTTACAGGCGACAATTTCTTCTGATTGGATAGGAGCATTAGTTAGTGTTGGTTCTGCGAGAGTTGAGTATTATGTATGCTTTGTGTAAACTTCGCGGGGCAGAAAGTTCACTTCTAATTTTTTGAATTATGGTGGGTTGGTGACTTATCTGAGCTCTCCGTTTTTTTTTTTTTTTCTTTTGAGAGAAATTAAATAATGGATTTGTAGCTTTGAGTTTTATGATCAATTCACTTATAATTAATATTCAATAAGTTAATAATCTCTAATAATTAATAAGTTTTTCAGAAACCAATTCTATGGGAGTATAATTAATACTTCTATTATTTAATAATTAATACATTTTTTTAGAAAAATTCTTTACAATATTAGTTAATAAAGAGATAAAATAGTTATATATGGATGACATGTCTTGATAATTATATTTATTAATTCAAAATAATTTAAGTAAAAAATATTCTAAATGAGAAACCATATGACGTCAAGAAACATAAATTCTTTACTTGAAAATGACATTATGAGTTTTTTTGTATCTTAAGTTGGACATTATATGTTATTTTTTCGAAAAATCAAAAATTGTGGTTGAAAAGTTGCATATAAGGTATTATTTTTGTATCAAAAGTTGTTTACTTTGAAGATGCACTTATAAAAACACAAGTAACATCTTCACTTAAACTTTAAAAGCTCAGGCAAACTGGTTAATCATGTTGACATGTGTAATCTCTTTAATAAATGGAACATGTTTATTATTTTGAAAGTTGACGCTATTAGTTAATCATGTTGTATTCGAGTCGAGACATTTCCGAATATGTATATATTAACACGACCCCAAACACGACATGAGGACACAAATTGACACCTATAACTATGGGTGAGATATTCAATAAATATAATAAGTATGTGCTTCCAAGTTTGAGGGTGGTTAAATTTGGAGGTCTAGGGGTGTCTAGATCAACTAGGCAGAAGTAATGTCCTTGCATGCTTTTCTCCAAAAATAAATTCTTGGGAGTTAGAGAATTAAGATAATATAGTAGGTGTTGATCTAAATGGACAATGGTTACCACAATTTGCTTATCTCCTAGCGAATTGTGAATTGGGATCGTACAATCTAAAGCATGGATTATTAGCGATTTAAAAAGCAAGATTTAGCATTCCGATCTAAAATATCAAAAGTTTCAAAAAAATCATACAAAATACACACAAATAATTGCAATTTTATTTTATAATGGCTTGAATTTGTTGAAATCATTTTGGTGTATATTATACATATCAATGTTATTACAAATACGCTCAAAAAGCATATCTCATTCCAAATAAACATATTTTGTTCCAACAAAGTGATCCAAAAAAACCTACTCCTAACGTATCATGTTTTATAACAGTGACGATCTACGTTCCCATTCCCCGTACCATAATGATCCACGTTCTAGGTCACATTGAAATTGATATAGTAGTTGTTTGTAGAATGCTTAAACCATATCTATCCACTAACCTTCCTACATCCTAAAATGATTGTTAAGCAAAAAAATTAACTTAAAGAAGATTCTGTCATAATAATAATCAGGTAGAGGATCGGGTAGGTTTGGTTTGAACCTGGCTTGATTAATACAGTCCATTTTATTTCAGGTAGGCTGATTGGCTTGGTTCAGATTCTTCTTCCTGTAGCTCTGGTTTTGGACTGCTCTACATTTTTATGTAGAAATAGCCACTTAAAGTCATCAAAAATTTTACGGATCCAAGATTGTTGAATATGGTTGCTCAACTCAACAGTCTTATTCCAATTATTTGGGACCAGTTATATGAATCTTATATAATCATTTTTCTTTACTTAAGGTCATTTTTTTCTGTTAGAGCACACATTAACATATCTATTTTAACTATCTTTACTGAAGTTAATTTTGATCGCCCTCACCCTTAGCATGCAATATTAACCATGTCGTTATTCTTTATTGGTGAATTTATTGATCTTTATTTTACATGACCATTCCACCTTAACCGATGTTCTCTCATTTTATTTCTTATAGGCGCTACTCATACCGTCTCACGAATATGTTCATTCCCAATTATGTATTTTTTTGTCTTATCGCACATTCATCTTAACATACTCATTTCGACTACACTCATCTTATTAACATATTGTTTCTTATTTGCCCAACATTCTATTCCATACAACATGGTTGGTCTAATGGTTGTTACATAAAATGTACCTTTCAATTTTAAAGATATACGTTGATTGTACAAAACCCTAGATGCACTCGTCCACTTAACCCATGCTGCTTTAGTTCTATGAGTAATGTTATCTCCAATTTCTTCCTCATGATGAATAAGTGAACCTAGATAATTGAAATTTTTACTTCTTATTAACTTTTGAGTTTTAGTTTATACTTCATTCCCATTTGTATTACTAGTTTTACTAAATTATGCTCAAGATATTCAGTTTTTGTCCTACTTATCTTGAACATTTTTTATTCTAAAGTCTCTTTTCAAATCTCTAATTTAACATTTATCAATCTTTTAGTTTCATCCATTAAAACAATCTCATCAACAAAATGCATACCCCATGGAACGTCATCGTGTATATGCTTAGTCAGCTCATTCATTACTAAAGCGAAAAAAATGGCTTAATGCTGACCCCTGATGTTGGTCTAGGTCTACTGTGATTGGAAATTCATATGTTTCTCTGATAGTTGTCCTTACTATAGTGACCGTCATCATACATATTTATATCGTTTCAATATATCATTTTGTAACTCCTTTCTTTTCTAATATCCACTATATGAGATCTTGAGAAATTCTATCATAGGCTTTTTCCAAATCGATGAATACCATGTAAAGATCTTTTATCTTTTCTCTATATCTTTAATAAATAGCTTTCATTGTTGATCTTCTTGGCATAAATTCAAATTGATTCTCTAATACAGTTGTCTCAAGTCTTAATTGGTATTTAATCAATCTCTCCCAAAGTTTCATAGTTTGACTCATTAATTTAATGTCATGATAATTTGTACAATTTTGGACATCCCCTTTATTTTTATATATAGGTACTAAAATACATTTCCTCGATCCATCAAGCATTTTCTTAGTTATTATGATCTTATTAAATAAATTTGTTAGTCAAAACACGCCTACCTTTTCTAAATACTTCTAAACCTCAATAGGAATACTATCTGGGCTTAAAACCATACTAGTTTTAATCTCTCTGAAAACATTTTTGACCTCGGACACTCTAATCCTACGAAAAAAGATTTCTATACATTTAAGTTTTTTATATGATTTTCATTCAATAGCTTCTCGAAATAGTTTTTCTATCTTCCTTTCATGTCATCATCATTTATCAAGATTTTTGAATCTTCACTCTTTATGCGTTTAATATTATTAAAATCTTTAGTTTTTCTATCCCTTATCTTAGCAAGTTTGTATATGTTCTTCTATCCAATCTTTTGTTCCTAATTTGGTATAAAAATCAACATATACCTAATCTTTTATCTTTCTTACAGTTTTTTTTACTTCTTTGAATTTTTATATGTTTTCCAACTTGCTTTATTTCTAATTTTTTGGTCAAGTTTTAAAACATTCATTTTTACCTTAATTACTTTTTGAACATCCTCACTCCACCACCAAGTTTCTTTACATGGTGGTCCTATTCTTTTTTATTCTCCAATAACCTCTTTTGCTATTCTTTTAATGTTTCCGAAGATGGGTTGCTAGAGGCACACTAAATTTTCTGCTTCAGTTGACATTAGGGAAGAAGTGAGGCTTTTATTAGGGGAGAAAGAAAAATTAGCACCACGCTGAAAAATCATGGGCATTTCCTGAAATAGTGATTAATTTTAGGTTCATTGATGTTATATTCTAAAACTTCCCTCACTTTGCTTTGCCCTTTCATTTTTTGGTGCATTAGTTAGTTGACATTAATTCATGTCTGGTTGGAATAGTTTCCTCTTTTGCTTGACATGATTTTTTCAGGGTATATCTGTCCTCGCCTAAATCTTTAGGGGGCGGGGGTTCATTCATAGCTGGTCAGGAGTCTGGCTTGTCCCTGCTTCCAAACTTGGAACATTTGGAGACCAAAGCTTGTGTTACCAGTGAGACTCCCAAAGTGCCAAAAAATGCTCTTCAGGCATTTAAGTTTCTCAATGAAAGTCCTGCCGCTCAGGTATTGAATTGGGCTTTTGCTTTTTAACTTTTTAGCTTTATTATAGGATCTTGAGTCCAACCTGTGCATTATGGAAAATAAGTAAAAAGTAGGATTTTGCAACTCCATATGAGGGCATTTAATTGCATGCTTATTCTTTTCTTTGTTGTGGCTTCTGCACATGAGCATCACCCTTCTTTATACTGGAAGACAGATTTTTTTTTTGTTTGTTTGTACGAAGTGCTATAACTCATGCTATTCAAATTTATAGAACTTTTAACATTAACATAAACTCTGTAAGTTACTTTTAGAAGTTTTGGTCAACTACATGCAGTCAATATAGTTGAATATTTTTATTGAAATTTGGAAGACAGTGTCGTCATCCATACACTGGGAGAACTCAGGCTATTCTGTGGCTTACATGTTCTCCTGGGATGACCTAATGTGGGCATTTTGTTTTCACTACAGTTTTCTGATTTTTGTTGAATGATTCAAATAAAGCTAAAGCTAGACATTATTTGACTTGATATCTGTTATGGACTTTGTAGATACCCTTGAGATAGAACAGAATATTTCATAGATTTTTAAATGCAGTAGTTGTCATTGAGTTCAATGCAGGAGTCCGGTGAAAACAAGTATTTCATTTACTGTGTTATCTGTATAATGGTATGAATTCAATGATGCTGATGTAGCTGGATGAAACAAGTATTGCAGTTGGTTTTGGATTTTTTTTTTTTTTTTGGGGGGGGGGGGGGGGCGGGCAGGGTGTAGTACGGAAAGTACAGTATATGTTCCTATGATGCAAGAAGTAATTAAATTTGTGGTGGCATGACAAATAATAGTTTGTTATCTGATGGATGGTGTCACGTACTCTTTTTGGGATGAGCTACAGGATTCTTTACTTAGCATACTGATATTTAAAAGCATAGAAAAAAATAAATATTTTCGTAATTGAATGCGTTTATGCTTTTCAGATTGTTAATGTTTTTTCTCACTATTTCTGGCACTTATGGCCTTTGATGAATGCATTTTGCCCATTTAAATTTAATCCTTTCAATCCAGCTTCTGGGTTTTGTAGAAGCTTGGCAATGGGCAATTTGTCCGCGTTGTTACAATGCTTCCAACAGCAACTTTTGTCTCGTGCTGTATGCATCTTTTAATTGCTGTTAAAACAAGTATGCTTCTATTCAGTTTTGACTTGATTAAAAAAAATGCCTGTAGCAAGTAGGTGATACTAGCTGCTTCAACCCTATTTAAGCATGCAATCTATTGTTCAATCACTATGTAATTCCATGATAAAGTGCAAAAAAAATGGTAAATACCTAATAATTGTGCTTCCCATTTTACGTTTCCTTCATTTTGGGACCTTCTGCACAAAAGATTTAAGTATCAAGTCGAAACATATTAGTTTAAATATTTGCTATTCATGAATGTTTATCAGTTCCATTATATCTCTTCCTCTGGCCTTCTGATTTGGCCAATAAATTTCATGTTGGAAATATAATATGTGATTCTGGTTTTGTACCTAGACTGTTGTTGCTTCAATTGCTAGTGACCCCAATGTATGGAATGCTGTGCTACAAAATGACACGCTTGTGGAATTCCTCCAGTCACACAAGTCTAGTAAGTTATTCTATTTTCCATTCCTTATATAGTTGGGCAGTTTGGCCTCTGTAAGCTCAAAATTTTGTTCTCTGTGTTTTGTAGCTGCACACTTCAAAGATATGGATTCAGTTGCAAAGGAGTCTGTTGCTGATGTTGAATTTCAAAATCAGCAGGCTCCAAAGTGCTTTGATAAGTCATCCAATTCAGGGCAAGCTGGAGATTTTGGAAATGGGTTCATGGGTTTTGTGCAGAACATTAAGCTTACGGTGGTTCATATGATGAGCAGCTTATCTGATTATTTTCAGAATCTCTTTGGAGGACCGGATGCAGAAAAAGTATCAACAGACACTGATGGAAGTGCAAGAAAGACCGTTGTAGATAAAGCCCTGGGAGCATCCTTCATGGGATTGGCAGTCATGGTTATTATGGTGGTTGTGTTGAAGCGAGGTTAGGCTTCATTTCTTGGCAACACCTACCTACCCATGAATTTGCCGAAGCTACAAACCTATATCATGGTTTTTATTGTTTTCTTGTTTGGATGCACTGGCTTATTAATTGAGTCCTAGTAAGTGTGGAAATGAAACATTTTCTTATAGCGTCAGTTGCCTTTATGATATAGTAATAGTAAGACGCTAATATCATAAGTTTCTCTGTACAGCCGATTGAGTATTGGGATTTTTGGTCTATTGGTCTTTAGAATAAGCTCAACTATATATTTGCCATCTTTTTCTCTGTTTTCTGTTTTCTGTTGTTTAGATAGCCATTGTTTTGAAGAAAATTTCAAGCTTGATTCTATTTGGATCACCAAACTTCCTGCAACTTTTTGCTCTTTTCATTTCCAGCTTTTATCCCAGCCTTTAGCATTTGGTTGAATTTCATTTTCTCAAAGAGCTTAATGTTTGCTGCATCGTTTTCAATTTTTGTTTACGCTTGTGAATATGCTTGCTCTAATCTAATATCTGGATGAGCGAGGAATGAGAGAGATTCAAAAGCATGTGAATAAATGAAATGATCGTCTCTTTCTCCAGGAGCATAAATGTACTAGTTCTGTTACGGGTGCAGCTTCAGTGATCCGAACTGTTGTCTGGAGGGTTGGATTTCCACCCATTCTGCATTGCAGTTGCTGCTGACATTTTGTAAAGCCCACCCGCATTATGTAAATCATCAATTTTATTCATTGGAATCACCCATCACCCTTTATTGAATCGATGATGTTGGTAAATGCTAATTGCTATCTATCAACAAATGTAAGCGAGAACTGAGAGAGAGATTGCCACATAGGGGTTTTCTATAGAGCCATGCCATGCCATGCCATGCTCATTCTAATTGCCACTGTTTTGGGCAAGTCACAGATTGATGTGGTAAGTTTTCGAAGATTGTCTCCTGCCCAGAGCAAGCCCAATAAGATGTCATGGGAGACATTCTCATTCACGTTTCTAGGTCAATGTTACAGGGAATGCATCATCTCTCTATTTCGGGCTCCAATTTGGGATATATATATATATATATATCTATATATCTATTTAAGAGCCTTTCGTTTAAAAGATGGTGCTTGAATATACTTGAAAACACTAAAAACTATTCTTTACCAAATGATTTGGCACTATTATAATAGTTATACTAAAATCTTGATGTGATATGCATTTAGTAGAACACGTTCATGTCATTTGAAAAATTAATTTAGATAAAAAAAAAAAAAAAAATTGGAAAGCCTAGCATTTCTCATCTGAAAATCTAGGATGACGATGACAGGTGATAACCACCACTCTTTGAACAACGTTTGCTCTTAAATCCTCAATAGGGGAATGATAAATGTGCTTCTGCAACTCGAATTTAGGGGTGATAGGATTTTAAATCGGTTAACCTGATTAGCAGGAGGCTGCATTCCAATTGAACTGCTTTCACATACCACAGATGAATACAAATAACCATAAGATAAAACAACAGCAACAGCTTTGGCTCCTACTGTACAGACTCTACTCCAAAATGGCAGGAAGTTGTTCAACTTTCCATAAATAGGAGTCGAGTTGCTTGGGGTCATGAGCATTTTGTACTAGTCTGGGACTACACTATTTTTTCTGTGGTCATGGGTTATCTTCTATCATAATGTACGGAAAAAGAAAAAGTAAAAGGAAATTGAACCGAGCCATAGCATTCACAGGCAAAATTTCTCCTGATCTTTTCCATCATTCTCATAATTTCAGTGTATAATTGAAGGGAATTACATATTCAGATAGGTGATGTTATCTAATTTACCACTCTGGTGACTGGTGCTGCTGAACTCAGTCACCCACTTTACTTCCTCTACTGCTTCAATATTTCATCCAAGAAAAATACATTTTAGTAACAATGAAATGGTATTTTGTTGGCAGCAGCAGCAAGGAAACTTAAATTACATATTATTGTGATTTCTGCAAAACTGAATAGCCATTTTGAATTCCACGACAAAACTCAGCAAAGGACTAAAGGGAAATGAGACCATTTTTCCTCCCCTCACCCATGGGTCCTTCATGCCTGTCATCCTAATTGTTATCCTGTTTGAAGAAGAGTCTTGATCCTTGTATTAATGATCAATGCCCAATTAAACTCCACCACCAACGGACATAATGTCCTCCTTAGAAACATGCATCTTGCCTTTGTCTCGTCTTCCTTTTACTTGTGTTTGGTCTGGTTGGCCTCGCTGAAACAACAAAATTTCATACCAAAGCCACAAAAATAATCAAATGCTAGGGGACACTCATCTGCCAAAAGCACATGCATACTCGCATCAACACATGTAAAAGCAAGAAAAATGTACTACACGGACAGACAATAACATTTAGTGAGTTTAATGTGTCAATTATATTATGGATGTGATGCTTACCTTCCTCAAGACAAATGCCAGGTACAAATAAGCTACCTCCCATTCATCTGGTGACAGTGTGCCTGGGTATTGCAAGGCAAAATTAAGAATTGTTATATCAAATTTTAAGCACCAGATGCAAGTAGAAGTATCTACAGCGGATAATACCAAAGCAGACAAAAGGGGAAATGCTTTAAAATTAATATCGGAAATCAAGCTTCTAAATATTTGATTGATATAGCTCCCAGTAACATATGTCGAAGGACAGGAACTGGAGAAAATAAAATATAAATTAACAAAGAACATAACCAACTTACTCTGATCTTGATTTCCATCACCCAAGGCACCTAGCCTCCGCATTAGCTCAACGAATTCTGGTTTTTTCAAGTATTCATCCACAAATTGATGCGAGTTTTTCACGAAAACTAGCTCCAAACCATACTGCATATTTCAGATACAAGTAAGCTATATGAACAAATATATGTATTTCATGCTAAAAAGTCAAATATATGTTCATGTGCAAGGGCTTGTAAAAGCAGGCACATGCCTTAATAGCACTTTTAAGGAAGAACGAGTGAAATACACAATTTGATTGGCACATGGCATTTAATTTTTTTATATGTTTTTATTTCCTTTCTTACAATGATTTTCAAGTTTTTTTTTTTGACAATTATAATGATTTTTAAGACTTGACTTTCACACAACAAATGAAAGAGCAGTGCAATGGTAAAATGCTGGAGTTGTTAAGAGAACGCGAATTCAAATCTGAGAGCAGCCACTTTGTGCAAAATGATGTCATATGTTAAATCTGTCATTCAAGTACGAAAGTAGCCACTTTGTGCAAAAATTAGGTCAAATGTTAAGTTTGTCTCAAATCTACCCCTCCCAGCACCCTACTAAATGGGACCAATGTTGGGTAATGGCTGTTTAGTATTTTAGAAGTCATTATAGAATGTCAGTTGTCATCCACCATTATATACATAGCCCTTTTGATGTGAACCTCACCAAGAAATAACAAGACCCGACAACGAAAAAGGAGAATCCAAGATCGTTCTACAATCAGATCCGAATGGAAGACCTCGACCCGTTGTTTACGACAAACAAGAACCTCGGTATATATGACCTCAACCTGTTGTTTAGTGCGAAACAAGAACCTCGGTATATATGACCTCAATCCGTTATTTACGACAAACAAGAACCTCGATATATATATAACCTCAACCCGTTGTTTAGTGCGAAGCAAGAACCTCGATATAATGAAGACGCCACAAACGGTGGTGGAAATCCGTTTGATAAGTCGTTGGTGAACGCCACGGGAAATCCCGATAAGTTCAGATAGTTCTCAAAGAACCGAAGAGAAAATATTCTCTCAATTTACTCAAAAATTCATCATCTGCCAAAATGCAGCTACAAGTTCTTTTTAAAACACTCTATGAAACCCTAGAGCCGAATAAGACCTACATTAAATAAAAGATATAGGATGAACATTTTCAGGCCCAAAATATCCTAAACTACCGACTAAAACTAATTAACAGAAATCCACTAAGTAAGTAAAATTTCCGCGCAGCGAAAAACATCATCAGTGCAAGTACAGCAACTTCAAACCCGATTTCGACCTTGATGCAGCCAGAATCTCGGAAAACTCAAAACATGAAAGTTGTACAAATATTCCTTGGCTTTCCATAGCATCTTGAATCATCTCAATCGGAGCTCGGATGAGAGAGTTATGCTCAGATTATGAAGCGACGTCAAAACTATACGAAAATCACCCAATTAGCGTTTTTGTGTACTTAACTTCTTAGCTCTCGACCTTGTAATTGGCCCATCTGGAACTTGTAAAGGATCTTTAAGACTCGATCTACCATGGTGCCCATCATTAATGCAGGTGACGATTAAGATCAAGGACGAATCCTTTTGAAGAGAGGGGGAATGATGGGCACCATGGTGGATCGAGTCTTAAAGATCCTTTACAAGTTTCAGATGGGTCAATCACAAGGACGAGAGCTAAGAAGTTAAGTACACAAAAACGCCAATTGAGTGATTTTCGTACAGTTTCGACGTCGCTTCATAATCTGAGCATAACTCTCTCATCCGAACTCCGATTGAGATGATTCAAGATGCTATGGAAAGCCAAGGAATAGTTCTACAACTTTCATGTTTTGAGTTTTCTGAGATTTTGGCTGCATCAAGGTCGAAATCGAGTTTGAAGTTGCTGTACCTGCACTGATGATGTTTTTGGCTGCGCGAAAATTTTACTTATTTAGTGGATTTCTGTTAATTAGTTTTAGTTGGTAGTTTAGGATATTTTGGGCCTGAAATGTTCAGTCCATATCTTTTATTTAATGTAGGCCTTATTCGGCCCTAGGGTTTCATAGAGTGTTTTAAAAAGAACTTGTAGCCGCATTTTGGCATATGATGAATTTTTGAGTAAATTGAGCGAATATTTTCTCTTCGGTTCTTTGAGAACTATCTGAACTTATCGTAATTTCCCATGGCATTCACCAACGACTTATCAAACGGATTTCTACTACCGTTTGTGGCGTCTTCCTTATACTGAGGTTCTTGTTTCGCACTAAATAACGGGTTGAGGTTATATATATGTCGAGATTCTTGTTTGTCGTAAACAACGGGTTGAGGTCATATATACCGAGGTTCTTATTTGTTGTAAACAACGGGTCGAGGTTTTCCACTCGGATCTGATTGTAGAACGATCTTGGATTCTCCTTTTCGTTGTCGGGTCTCGTTATTTCTTGGCGAGGTTCACATCACCTTTCTTACCCATCATTTCCTTGTTTAAAGAAATAATAGATAGCCACTTAATGGCAAGCAGATAGATGGAAAAGACTAACATTAAAAGAAAAAAAAATGCTGCTCAGCGGCTAGTCAGAAGAAAATTGCCTAGAAACAAACTTGTACCTCTTCTGCCAATGATTTGAAGACATTGAAGGGGACAATCCATTCAGGACAATCAACAGCATCCTGCAACAAAGCTCAGTCTTCTCAATATTACTGGCAGAGTAATATATAAATTCATGACTTAGTGAAGATAAAGCTTAGAAATAAAGCTGGGTAGCAGAACTGTAACACCAACAGCTCTATCAAAAAAAAATACAACCTACTTCTGAGAGAAAAATTGGAGAAATTAAAAAATAACAGTACCTCTAGGTGGAACTTGTACTTTATACCAAAGGGACTTGAAGATTTAAATTTCTGAAGAAGACAACAGAAATGTTTTTTCATTATTAGACATAGTCTTCAGTAGTAAATTAGTAATTACAAATTCCCAAAGACCATGTAGTTTGAAGAAATGAGAAAAAAAATTTACTTTCTCAGAAAACTCTTCATCAAAACGTATCCAGTAGACACTATTACCAAAGGCCAGTCCTTCAGCTGCATATCCAAAGTGAAAATAACAACTATTATCAAGAATAAGAAAACTGGTCAACAATGACCAATGTTTTCAATGCTCATAAAGCTGAAGAAATGAAAATTTGGCATTCCATGTGAATATATTAAGGTCTAGATAATAAATAGTTAATAAGGATAAGACTTACTATAAAACTAAATAAAATAATATGACATGGACAAATATCAGAAAGGATTGAAACTCAAAGTTTAGCAAATTAACACCAGGTCTCCTCATTTTCCTCCTACCTCTTTGATTAAGTTGATACACTGTAAACAGTTTGAAATAATCAGGATTTGTCAATAAATATCAAATCTTGAATATAGATTATATTCGTCAGTTTGTTCTGAAGTACCTTGCCAACTCCTATGGATTCTTTCAAGCTTGATTTCCGTAGTAATTCATTTGGAACTCAAGTATTAACAAGTAGCTTGATTTCCGTAGTAATTCATTTGGAACTCAAGGAATGGTCATAGGAGAGCAGAAGGAACATCACTGCTACAAATTCAAGACATGCAGCGAGAGTTGCATGTTTGCTTGTTTTGGTAGGCTAGACACATACCCACTTTGTCCCAATTTGGACTTGAACTCTCAACCTCCTCTTTGAGAGGTGAAGGAAAAATACCACTCAAGCCAATGCTCAGTGGTAGGTGCTTATTTGCTTGTGGGTCAACAATGACAATTAGATCTTCTTTTTTCTCTTTGGTGTTTGGGGTGACCATAAAAAAGAAGATTGCATCCTACGCTATTTAGTATAAAGAAAACAAAAAAACTCTATAAGAAATAAAAATTCAAAAACACACGATACAAAAATCAAAATACACATAAAAATCAAAATCATGTAGAGTACATCATTTATGCTTAGAGCACCAGGAAATTTAAGTCACAACAAAATATGGAGGCCCACACGTTATGAAAACCCAAACTTATCTCATGTATATGTGCCTACTTTCTTATAAATTACTGTCTTTATTTAAAATTTGAAAGCAAATAATTAAAAGTTAATTGTAAAAAAAATTTAGAAGTTCGAAGAAGAAGAAGAAGAAGAAATATAAGGAGACAATACAAGGAAATCACATGAATCACTGAAAGAACTTCAGATGTGTGGGCCAACAACTTGACACTCAAAATTTTAAATGATGAAAGTAACCAAATTTATCACCCAATACACAAAATTCTAATTTCTTTCACATTTCAGTTTAAAAGCATGGAAAAGTAAAACCTTCTCTAAGCTTTTTGACGATAACATTGGCATCTGGCATTGTTCCAATGAAGATGCCTCCTGGACGAAGTAATGCTGATACATTGGCCAAGGCCCGCCTTGCACGCGCCTCAGTAGACCATGAGTAATGCATGGCAAACTGCAAGTTTTCAAGTGTTGATGGTTTACAATCATAATATACTGAAACTTGCAGAATTATAAGCATTCTCTCTCCATAATTTGCATAATTCACTGGATAACCAAAAGTACATGGAATTTCCAGTACGGAAAAACAAAGGGAGCCATTTCATGGAAGCAGTTGCAAAAAAACAAATTGAGAAGTAAATCATTTCTTTTGGCCTAGAAAAATTAAGTGGTTTTACTAAGAACACTGATGCAAGAAAAACAACAAGAACATCATCATCAACAACCGCAACAAAAAGTTTACAAATAGGACTAAGTTTTGAATTTTGAAATCTTAGAGAGGGAAAGGGAATGGTACTTATATATCTGCAAAAAATAAAATAAAAATTAAGAAAGACAACTAGAAGTTGAAGAGACCACATAATTCTATATCAAGGGAAACCATGTTACTGTTACCATACTATAACAATTGAAGTCATTTCCCGGTACAGTGTTTAAGAATCCCCAAGGTCAATTGTAATATTCCAAAATTGAATTAAGCGTTAATAATTAAGTTCATTTGGAATTATGAAATTTATTAAAAAAATTGTATTTAACATTGAGTTAGTAAAAATATCACAAAATTTCTTGTGGTTACAATAGACATGAATAATTATTTAGATACAATTATTTATATTAAAGTTAGTAAGAAACAACTAACAAGTATATTTTTTGGGGACATTAAATATTGTTTTATTAGTTAATGAAATTTGTACATGATAAATGAAAGGGAACACTTTGTCTTTCACAAAGAGAGAAACGTATAGAGAATGAAGGAAAGAAATAGACATATACGTAATATGAATGCAATAAAATTGATGGGACCGAAATGAAGACATGAATAAAGAAGAAGGATGGAGTGAGAAAGTGACGTAAGGAAGAGTGGTAATTTAATATAGAACATTAAATGAGAGAAGAAAATGTGTTGGGGTGTGAATGTGAAAAGGAAGCACTTTGTCTTCCAAAAGAGAGAGAACTAAGGTGTGAGGATAGAGAGAGAAATTAAGAATGTAACATGAATGAGGGATTGAATGATAAGTACGAGAAAGAGGAGAAATAATTAAGAGTGGAGAGCAAGTCTTAACCAAAATGACTGTAGTGACCATGAGAATGTGTGAAATAAGAAAGACAATAAATAAATGTAATAACAATGAGATAGAACAAAAAACTTGGGTAGCACGTACTGTATGTATGTGTATGTGTGTGTATGTGTTTGTCTACATATGTATCTTTATTTGTATAAAGGATTAAGCTCAGATTAGAAAGGAAAGAAGAGAAAGAGGGAAAATAGAAGAGTAAAGGAGAGAACAGAGGGGAAACCGAGAAAAAAAAAAGGCAGCCGGTTAAAGAGAAGATTTTAGAACTTATCAAAAAAAAAAAAAGACAGAAGATTTTAGAGAGATAGAGTGAATGAAATGGAAAAGAGATTTGAGGCTGCTAATAATTGAGGCTAAGGATTTTAGCTTGTTCCTGTGGAAGTTTTGGCGAAGTTAAGGTGAGCATCTCTTGCCATTTCAAAGAGATTTTTCTATATATATATATAATTATTGTGAGTATCTCTTGTCATGTTATTTGAGTGTCTCATGCTATGTAAAGGAAATTTTTATTATATATTTACCTATTGCAGATTTTAGAAAAATATGATTTGTGAAATTAAATTCATCTTTGTACAATTCAATTATTAATTAATTAAATTATGTTCAAACCCCCATTTATTTAAAATTGTCATTCTGAATTTGTATTTATTTGAAGATTAGTTTGAGATATTAGTTACTTTTACAATTTGTGATAATATTCTAGAAATTTGGAAAATATTATGGATATTATTTATTAGAAAATCAGTTTTGAGTTGTCAGAAAATACAAGAATATAGATTTTGATAATTAGTTTTTAACTAATTATTTCTTAAAATTATACTTGATTTTGAGATGTTTGTTTGAACTTGACATAATATTATTGAATTATTATTTTTTAGATGTTTGAGTTGATTTTGAAATATTTAGTAATTTTGGAAGCTTAATTTGATTTTGAAAAGATTTGGGCAGTCTGAAACTTCCCTAAATTTCATTGACATCATAAGATGTTAGCGTGTGAACCCTAGTCATGGAGTATATTGGTGGAGAGCCGCATAAAAATGCATTGTTTCAAACTAGTTCATGTGAAGGTATGATCCTAGCCAGCAAGGGTCAACAGTTGGCCATAGAAGTATGACTTATTTGTTTGAAATTTGAAGTTTCAGCTATTTGTGAATTTTGAGATTTGATTTGTGTTCATACTTCTGAGTATGTGTGAAATCTAAAGTTTAGAAATTGTGTCCATACACTCGGGCACATGTGAAATTTGAAGTTTGAACTACTCATGCTTAGTATATTTTGTGTACTTGGAATTGTGAAGTTTGAACTCTTTGGAAGTTTTGAGCTATTATGAGATGAATTATTTGCATTATTTCGATACTTCGAGTATATAACATTATTTTCAAATCCTTAGCATGTTATGTGGTTCTCACTGATTGGTGGAGCTCATTACATAATTTAACATTTTTAAGTAGATATTAGACAAGTTCGACACCAGGAGATACACGTTTGAAGAGAGAAGGAAAAAAAATTAGGAGCTGTATTTTATAAATTGTGTAAGGATTTACAATTTGCAAGAATAGGAGTGTACTCATTTGATGCTATGTAATAACATTTATTTTTGTTAAGAATTCCGCTATGATGGAATGATTAGACTGAGTTGGTATTTGAAAAGGTCTTGGTGGCCAGTTTCGAATCCCAATTCTGAATGACTCGGGGTTGGGGTCATGACAGTAATGGTCATCAAACAATTATTACTCTAACGAAGACGATAAAAAGTAGCTCGTTGGCAGCTTCAAATAGTATGATTTTTGAATTATGATAAGGTTTCCTTAGATCAATATAAAATAAAAAATGATACTAAAAATAACAACAAGACAACAAGGTAACAACTAGGGAGGCCAGCATAATAAGATTTGTCGTTTCTGATGACAGTAAAATGCCTGAGACCATATACTTAATATCCAAATTAATGAAAACTTTGTTATCTCAACTGCTAGAGAATGACTCACCTGGCAACTACAAATATCAAAAGGTGCATCATCTTCCAAAACCTTATCCAGGCGAACCTGATAGCAATGACATAGAATAGATTTCAGAATAACTTCCATTGATGTGCTGATGAAGTACTCATACAATAACAAAGCAGCTCATGAGGTTCCAGGTGATTTTATACTCATTATTACACATCTATTGGGTAAAATGGCACTTTAATTGTTTATATCCACAATATGCCAATAAATATAAGTCATATGACACTTGTTTAATCTAGTGATTCAAAGACAAAGTAGAATGGCCAACAGAAGAAATGTATTCTCCATAACATGTGTCTTAAGTTCCAGCCAGAAAGAGAGGAGAAAAAGGAAAAACTAGAACGTCTCAAATGTTCTAAAGACACTTTATCACATAAACTAGCTTCTATAATTGCACTTACCTCAAAACAATCTCCACATATAAGTCGGGCAGGAAATGTGAACTTTTTACGACGTTGATGATGGTCTGCATCACCATTGTAGCGCGTACGACAATCTTCTATCTGTAGATTGACAAAAATGTAATCACAAAAATATTTGAGAAAATTTCAGATATCATAAAAGCAATGGATATTGAAACAAACAAGCTTGACGAATATCGATTTCCGGAAACTGACATTCTTATACATAACAGAAAGGAGAGAGAAACAAAGAAATCTTATCCAAAAGTGCAGAAATTATAGGGAAATCAGAACACGTAGAATTTAGGCTTCCCGCAAAGCTAAGGTAGCCAGATGACATCTTACATTTTTCCATCATGCAAAATAGAGAACAACAATTGCAGTTTAAAAAAAAAAGATAAATATTCTTATATTTGAGGCCAATACACCCACTCCTCTTATATACACAATCGAGTTGACCCCTCCCAACACCCCACTTTGGCTGGACAACCACTATGCAATGTGCACTTACAAGTGCAGTCCAGATTTTCATAAGCTTTGTTCAGTGTTAGCACCTTCTCTCATTAGTTACACATCATCGTCTTATCATAGGAACATCTGTCTTGGTCTCTAATATACTAAATTCATCACTTCTTGACCTCATTCTAAATTTAAGCACAATTGAATTGAATCCTTCCAGCACCCCACTTAAATGGGACAACCACTATGTAAAGGGTATTTAAAAGTTTAAGCCAGATTTTCAAAAGTTTTGGTCCATGTTAGCACCTTGCCGTCTTCTCTGATTAGTTACACATCATCCTCTTATCATATGAACAGGTTTGGTCTCTAATATACTGAATTCATCACTTTTTGATCATGTTCTAAATTTTTACATATTTCACGATAAATCCTTAGATAACAGTTCCAGATAGGAGAATGTAATCAGAGTGCCATTATTAAAGCCAGAAAAATCTTGGCCAGTACTAACAAGCATTTTGGTGAAAATGCCAGAACATTTGACAGAATTGGAGAAACAGTGAGATAATTGGAGAAGGGTTGGATTGTGCTAAGAAGAAATGGACTTCTGTCACCGCTGGTTAACAGTAACAATATTATGTTCCAGCTAGACCTGAGCATCTGAGACATAGCACAGGAAAAATGATCCCAGGAACCTTGATATTGGAGCTTATCTTTCCATTGAATAAAGACATCGCCAAACTTCTTTGTACATTTCCAAACATGTTCTGAAATGAAAACCACAAGTAGTAGTAATAAAGGGGCAGCAACTATCGCCGTATTTTGTATGTGATGCACAATCCTCACCAAATATGTGACTGTCAAACTTGTTTCCTAAATTTCATTCAATTTTGTTCTATAAAAAATATTTATGAGCTATAATCAAAAACATGTTGCATACAATAATGAATGCTCAAATAGCATGAATGAAACACTTCCAGGCAATAATCACAACTAAATCCAGCTCAATATCCATGGAAAAAGGGTAAAAACTAACACAAAAAAAAAAAAGAAGATCAATTGAGAGCTCTACCGAGCCTTCTGCTATATCAATGCCAACATAATATGCAATCTTTGCCTTGTCCCATTTGATTAAGTCACCACCCTAGGAAACATAGAAGAAATGAAAAGGAAATTATTTCAAATATCTATTCACGGGTACATACATATGAACATAATAACAGCCAATTTGTTTTGGTATAGGGGCCTATAATACCTTGCCACAAGCAAGATCAAGAACTGCATCCCCTCGGCGCGCGTATAGCTGAATTAAGACACTTTTAATCTGTTCAACAAGATAAAAAGTTGAGAAAATTTTAAACTAGTTAAACACACCAGTTAATCACATAGACGGGAAACAATGTGTATCAGGAGAGTACAAGACATACCCAGTTGTTGAGTTTCTTTAAATGAATGATTGGACTGGCTTCTCGCTCTTCCAAAGTTTGATTAGTTCTAGCACTGTAATGGTCAGCCACTTTCCGAGCAAAAATCTTTGTACTCTCGTCCTCCAGAAACTGTGCATCGCCTGAAGGTAACGCAAACCACTTGAACAGATTAATACTAATAAATCAACAGTGTTTTGTTGCTGAGGAAAATGTAGCAGAAAAATAAATAGCGAAATTTCGAATCTTAGAGTTTTCATAATATAAGACAGAATAAAATAGATTACGCCAAAAAGAAATGGTAAATACATTTTAGATATGTTGAAAATTTAATTCCAATTTCCTCTTCTTTCCCAGTAGAGTTTGATTCACAATACGCAGCTCTAAAAATTAATAAATTAACCAAAATATAACGTAAAACCCAAAATCAAAATCAGCGGAAAAGTGGGTTTTTACAGAAAAATAAAAATTACCTTCTGGATTGTATCTTAATTTAGATTGAGGAGGTTCGACTGAGGCCGAAGATGAAGATTCTTGGTAACCTCGCTTCATGGCCAATTGATCTAAAATCGCTGCACTTGATTGACGATGAAATCTTCAAGCCTTTGGCTTCGGGTAAGACAGATGATCTTGTCTGTGAGTGTGTGTTTTAGATTGAAAGTTTTGTTGTTTCAGTTCGAATAGAAACAATGAATGGAGGGAAAGGAGGGAATGAACCAAAAAGGAGAAAGGTGTTCGACTAATGTCTCTGAGAGAAATTATATGTATTTTTGGATTCGTTAATTTGTGATAATGGTGCTGATACACAAACGCAACTATACATATACGGCTGTAATCGGACCGGCCCCAACCCTCCAATAAGGCGGTGTTTGGTACCTGTCCTAGTAAACATAACTTGTTTTTTTTTTGTAATTAAATATGAATACTTTATATTCGGCTGAAATTAATTTTAAAAAATTATTAGAAATTTAATTAAAAAACTCATATTTTGGTAAAAAAATATTTTTTAAAATATTCGTTCTAACTCCTTGATCTATTCTAACATATATTATATTATTTTGTTAGACTCTTTAAATGTATCTCATATTTTTTTTACAAATAAATAAGAATAATTTTCTGTAAAAAATTACAGCACGTAACACTCGGCAATTCTCTTGGATTGTGTATTTTACTGTGAATTCAGCGGCGGCCAAGCCATACACAATGTGGAATGCAGGCAAATTCAATATTTGAATGAAAACCATGATGTACAAGTGGTAACAATGACACATATGGCAATGTCATAAATGCATTGAGAAGAACCGGAGGCATTGTTCACCACTAAGGTAGGACGCATGTTAACAACAATTTTCTTATAGTAATTAATAAAAAAAATTTAAATTTTTTTTACTTAATTCATTAATAAATTTTTTATATGTAAATAACTTTCATTATAAAATCAAAATTTTATGTATAATTTTTTAATGATATTTTATTTTTTTTATAAAAATATATATAATACCCAATTTAAAGTATAACAAATTCTTATTATCCTTTTAGAATAAAAGTTGTATTTTTTGATATCATAATTTTTTTAAGTAATGTTTTATGATTGATGTAAACTTGTCTATATAATGTGGCATGATTCAATTGGCCAAGTTTTTTTTTTTTTTTGGACTTTGTTCAATTTTAACATCCAGTTGAATCATACCACATCAAATGGGTGAAGCTACTTGGGTCATAAAGCATTACTTTAATTTTTTTTCATTTATAATATTTTTTTATTTCAATTATATTTAATTAATAAGTACGATTTCAAGAAAAAGTCATAAATGTGATATATATTTTTTATTTCCTAATAATTAATATTAAACTCTTTTAAAATATTAATTACTAGGTACTAAAATTATTAATTATCCACCATTAAATTAAGTTGATTCTTTAAAAATTTAGTAATTATTAGAAACTATTGACTTATTAAATATTAATTATAAGATAATTGATGATATAATACTGATTATAAGAGGGTCGATTATATAATACTAATTGAAAAAAAAGATTCATTGGTTACATACAAATGTTTTTAGGCCAATAAATAAATAAAATGTGTGTAAAATATGTGAGCCATATTGTACTTTTTTAAATTTTTTTTATTCGTCATTCATTAATACGAGTGTATTTAATACAATTTTTATAAGTTAGGTCCCATTTTTATAAGCTTCTTTGGCTAACTCTACCAAGTGAGAGTGCAATAATGTGAGGAATTTCATATTTTTTTTAGAGTAATGGTACCGGATTGGTTTACTGACCACATCTTTCATCAAAATTTTTTTAAAAAAAATAATTAAAAAATAGCATATTCATTAAATACAAAGAGACTATTGTCTCATAGATCAAACTGGTACATTAAATATTATTTCTTTTCCTTTTTACCATTTTGATGCTATCTTCTGATTTTTTTTTTTTAACTGAAATTGGTATAGTGATATCATAATATGTCTTTTTAATAATAATATTATATTATGTATAATATAATTTATTTTTTTAATAAAATATAATATATATGATATAATGTTATTTGATGAGTATATTATCACGTGCTCACGTAGTGTTCTAGGTCTATTAAAAATATATCTTATGCTTTCATATAAATTTTGTTAAAGGGAGTCACGAAGATTAAATTTTAATAATTTTATTAATTTATATAACACATGCGTCTGTAAATGTATTATACGAATGAATAAGATAAAGAAATTTCACCTCCACAAACTTACCAAACAGCCCTCCCTTTCGTGTAGGTGGAACCCACAGACTCACGGTAGAATCTACTTGTAGTCCAACCTATGGGAGATGACAGAAAGAATTTGAATAAAATAAAAAAGGGTAAATTACACTTACCTCATTTGAAATTTTTGACAATTACAGAAACATTTCATATAATTTCTAAAATAACACTGTCCCCCTTCTAGTTTACTGATCTATAACAGATTCTCTCTTACTGTCAAGAGTCGTTAGTTGACTTAACAGAATTTGATGATGTCAGCTTCAAATTTTATTCAAATACCAACTTTGCCCTTACAAATAATGTAAAGACAAAACTATTCTCACAAGTCATGGTTAAATATCAAAACTACCCTCACTTTGATAATAATTTTTTAATTAAAAAAAGACAAAAATTTTCCTCTAGAGGTCGTGAGCTCTTCAACGATTTTGAGGAAATTTTTTCAACCGCTGTGTTTGAATCGAGCCATCCCAGTAATGGCGGCATCACGATGCTTTAGATCCACCATGTGAGAAGAAATCAAGAACTCAAACCATCCAACACTCAATATATCAGCTTCATCTGCTACCGGATTTTTTTTTTCGTGTGCATGAATTTTGTTTAAATTGCAATGGAAACAGATTTGGTAGCATCAATAGAATCAAGCGGGCTTCATTAATACCCTGTTGCAATTCCTTTCCCCCTCAATTCAAACAACAAACAAATCAAGCTATACAACTAAAAAACATCATCTCTAAACACAAACATAGTGTGAGGATTCCCAAACCTCACCTCCAAACACGGACACGATCGGACCAGCAAATCCAACATGCTCAATCTCAACCTGACGGACCGACTTAGCTGCAGAGATCTTAGCCCCGAAATCCAACTTAGCAACCAACCGCCGCCCACAGAACCTTGCTGAACCAAATCTGGAAACGTCCCTCCTCCACCGGAGAAGCATCACACCCTTAAAATCATCTTCATCCAATCCAATCTAACCGACACTACTACTTCTCCTCCATTTCGACAAATCCCATCGTCTTGGTTGCCAATTTCACTCCCATGGTCTCTTTCAGAAAAAGAAATGCCCATAACAACGAATAAACCATAAACCCACCAGCACAAGAAATTGGCGCAGGTTAAAAATATAAATATTTTTATGTAGCAAGGTAAAATATATAAAGTTGTTGGGTAGCTTCCAAGAGAAATATATTTACATTTGGGCAGCTTCTAGAAGCCATGGGGCTTAGTTGTAAGAGGTGCCAAATAGATATAAATATATATATATATATATGTAGATCATTTGAGAAGCTTCTTGAAGAAGCTGGAATTAGAGCTGTCAATGGATCGAATTTTGATCCGATCCGTTAAGTCTGGATATGATTTTAAAAATAGCGATCCGTGACCCGATCCGATCCGAATCTGATTATTCCAAATATAAACGGATCGGATATGATATATGCTGATCCGATCCGTTTACAATCCGATCCGATCCGATCCGTTTATATATATATATATTAAAATTAATATATATTATATATACATATGTATTAATATATTTATATATTTATATAATATATTGATATCTATATATATATTATAATTTTCAACTGATTGGATATCTGGTTATTAACGGATTCGGATACTAATTAACATTTGCCTAATTCGTCGGATTAATGGATCAGATTTTTTATTAAAATGATTGGATTCGGATCGGATCTGACCCGATTTGAATCCGATTCGTTTACAGCCCTAGTTGGAACAGGGGAAAGAAAAGAAAAGAAAAAGCAGCTGAAGCGGCTAGGAGGTGAGAGAGAGGCAGTGCAGCTTATAGAAACTGTTGAAAAGAGTATTATATATATGCATATATACTTAAACAAGTTTATGAAGCTTCTAGGGAGGAGCTGCCCAGGACATTTTGGAAGGACCCAACATCCATATATATTTGTGTGTGGGCAACAAGAAAAAGAAGGGATTCCGATCATCTAGTTGACAGTAAGGTTCTTGCGTTGGAGAGTGGAAACTGTCAAAGGAGTGCTAGGTCTTACTGTATAGAGGATTCAGGTATTGTTACTGTGGGTCTGCAATGTTGCGGGGTAATGGTGATGATCGGTGACACACTATGGTGATGGGTTCATGGAGTGGCGACGATGTCTATGGCGCTGGTGGTGATGACGCCTTTGGTGGTAGTGTTGATTTTTATCAATGGTGGCTTTGCCCGATAGAGAAATTGAGAGAGATGACAGTAAGATGGAGAGGAATTTTCCTATGGTGGACTGTCGGTGGTGGGTTTTGTCTCTGTGTGGATTACAAGCAAGGGAAAATTTTCCCGTGGTGGAGGGTTTTGTCTCTGTGTCGATAGAGTTGAGAGAGAAGCAGAAGTGTAGAGAGATTTAAGAAATAGAGTTGCAGAGGACAATGGAGGCTGGACGTTCAGCGGTGAAAAAGGGGTTCAAGAGAGATGACTGTAGAGATAAATATAAATAATTCTTTATTGGTTAAAAATTGTTGACTTTTTAGTATTATATAATATTTAATGATAAGGATAATTTTATAATTTTACATTTTTTGTCACGATTGATAAGACTTACAGAGGAATAATGTTATTTCAAAAATTATTAAAGATGAGAAGTAAGTATAAATATCTCAATAAAAAAAAGTACGTAATTATTCAGTATCCTTGAACAATTGTTCCGACGGTTCATTGCGTGGCTTTCGTATGAATTATCAACACTGATGATCCGGACACCATTAAATATTTTTCTGAAAAAAATGGGATTTTAAGCAAAGCGCCACGCCACGCCACGTGGGAATGATGTTGGCCCACCTTATTTCAGCCAAGCGCTACGCCAGCTGGACAATGTCTGTTCTTCATTCAATTGCTTGGCGGCAGATTGCAATGAGGGCGATTTTAAGCAAAGCTCTCCCATCCCATTAACTTTGGAAGAAAATGGAAGATACTTACAATCCGTTGGTTTATTTCATTTGGAGACGTCGAGGTACGAGGATTTCTAATAACTCTTCAATGCTATGTTTGATGAAATGCTGACATGAAGAAATTACTTTATTTTGTTTATCTGGTTAGAACACAAATGTAAAGATCAATTTAAGAGTTGCCTGTTGATCAAAAGCTGCTTCTTTCCATTTTTTTCCCTGATAAGTTTCTTCTCTCCATGTCTTAATGATACTTTTATTTTATTTACTGTAATGAATTTTGCTTACAGTTGCCATTTTATGGTACAACATGTGTTTGATATGGCTATAAAATGAAGAGGATTCTATAACTAATAGCTCAGGTCACTTTTCAATCTCAACATTCTTTTGAACCCCTTGACAGAAGACTTTGGAATCCTTGTAAGATTATTCTTGTACTCCACAAAATATAATCCGAACCGGACGCTGTAGCCTGAGTTCCATTCCCAGTTGTCAAGCAAGGACCACACAAAATAGCCACGCACATCGCAGTCATCTTCCCTGAATTAGTTCAATTTTTTGTTTACTAGAATGTAGAAAGCCAAAAGAATCAAGCAGAAAATATCTGTTTCTGGAGCACACAATCTAAAATTGTAGTGAACCCAAGACAAAGCATACCCAGCAGCCAGCTTGGGAATTGTAAATACCTTATAGCAGCCGATAGGTTTGAGAGGTAGTCCCTGTGATATCTTATCCTCTTGTCATCCTGTAAAGCCTTGTTTAAAGCTATATAAGGTCTGTTTGGATCATCCATACCTACAGTCATGAACTTAAACCATGTGATATATCACCGTCTATTCGTTTGGATGGAGAGATTTGGAGAAAAAAGAAAAGATTGAGATGGAGAGAGTGATAAACAAATGTCTCTAATGAGTTTTTTAAAATACAAAAAATATATTCTTAAATGTTTGTGTTAAAAATTAGTTTTTTGTAATGAAAAGGATTTGATTGTCAAATAATTTATACATTTTCTTTTCTTTTCTCTCCTACTTACTCTTCAAACAAGAAATAGTTATTTCCTTCTCATTTCTCTCTTGAATGTTTAAAAAAGCTGAAGACGAACATTTTTTTTTCTTTTCTTTTTTTTTTCTCTTCTATTTTAAGTTATCATTTTTTTCCCTCTCCCAAATTCCAAACAAGCTGTAAGAGATTTAGCTTCTGAGGCAGTAATTACTCACCATTTTCAGCGATGATCACTGGGGGGTTCCCATATTTATCTTTCACATGTCTTGCTAATTTTCGAATGCCCCATGGGACTATGTGCAGCCAGCCAGAACCAGCCTGGAAGAGGGTGAATCCATGGGCAGATTTTTATATGAATCATATATTAAATAAATTCTAGGACTCAATAAGAAGCTGGAACGTACTCTTTCTCCAATGGCAACTCCATGCCTGGAAGCTAGAAATGAGGATATGTAAAACAATCATCAGTCATCTTAATCCATCTTCATTTTACATTTGATATATGTCGAACATGGTGCTTTAATTTGGCATCTTACAAGTTGTAATCACGGCAGAATCCGATGAAGCATCCTGCAATATAAGTTTCCGAATCCGAGTTCTGTCATTCCGGGCATACAATGTGGTGTAATGATTTATGCCCACAAAGTCCAAGGACCCAACCAATAATCTTGACATCTTAGGAGTGATCTCAGGTAGTCTCTGACCCACAAGCTTCTTCATTGAAAGAGGATATTCGCCAAGGAGAAGTGGATCAAGGAACCTGATTCATCATTTCTGAGTTACACCAATTGATATATTGAAACTTCATTTTTTTTCCCGATTGTCACTAAATTTTAGATTCATAAGATATTTTCCATAAGGATTTACCATTCAAGTCCAAAATCCATTGCTCTACTTGCAGCATCTTTGTCCTCATCACTATCAGTTATTGGTTCATACCATTTGGCATCTAGTGCTATCCCAGTTAGACCTCCTTGTCTTACCTGGTAGACCCAAATGAATGAAAAAGAAAACCATAATATTTTTTCCATTTCTCTTTTCATTTGATTGGAGAATCAGCACAGTATATGGTAATCAAACGATGCTTGTGATCTAGATTACCTTGAAATGGCTATGGTAGCTATGGTAAGCGGCAGCATGAGACAAGAGGAGATTGTGAGCCACCAAGTATGGTTCAACAGAGGATTTTCCTATCTTACAGAACGCATGACCAAGAATACAGCACCTCCCAGGAGCCTGAATGCCCGAGTCATAACCCTGGATTGAGATACCATGAGGTTCATTGAAGGTGATCCAGTGCTTCACTCGGTCTCCAAAAGCTTGGAAGCATGTAAAAGCATAATGCTCGAAGTCCTTACTGT
The DNA here is from genome assembly GCA_008638375.1 of Nyssa sinensis. Lineage (NCBI taxonomy): Eukaryota > Viridiplantae > Streptophyta > Magnoliopsida > Cornales > Nyssaceae > Nyssa > Nyssa sinensis. Next base: position 54,743,053 of record CM018046.1, read on the forward strand.
AAGGAAAAAGAGAGAGGCCATATTCAGAGCTTTATTGGTAATCTCACAATGATCACACCAATGTTGCATCATACTTACACTATTTGATTGCTTATCCACCCTTCATATCTATCTTCGAGCATCTGTGGAAGATCCCAATGATACAGGGTTACATAAGGCTGAATTCCTGATAGAAAAAGAGAGCAGCTAAAATTTCTATAATATAAAAATATTTACAACTCAACTCAACTCAACAAAGCCTTAGCCCAATTAATATAAAAATATTTACAAAAATATTAAAATTCCGAGAGAGCCTTTTATTAGGTGACCTTTTTCCAGTAAAGCATCTATGAGGCTGTTGTAGTACTCTATTCCTTTTGGATTTGGTTCTCCTGTTCCATCTGTTAAAAATGTGTCAATATATATAAGACTGGAGGGAATAATGAGGTGAGAAAAGAAAAGAATTTTAGACAAGGCCATGTCTTACTTGGGAAAATTCTTGACAACGAGACTGAGAATCTGTAAGCATCCATTCCCAAGTCCTTCATCAAGTCTATATCAGTCTGTAATTTGAAGTATTTTTTTTAATCTCCTTTTATGTTAGTAAGAGACAAAGTGCAATCTTTAATTGACCAAAGTGATGTTTTATATTATGTTCCAATTGTCTTCTTCAAAGCTATTCTTATTCTTATCTTATCAAAGTCAGTGGCTTATCATTATCTCCATCATTATTCTTCTTGTTCATCTTATTATATTTGTTCCCTTATTTTGAAACAATTTGGCGTTCTTATCCAAATGAACTCTCTCCTTAATCTGTGCCTTTATTGCTCTAAAAGTTGTCTCTGCTTGTATATTAATGGGTTTCCATAATAGTTTTTGGAAACATCTGTCCTTTAAAAAGAAAAATTCAAATAACAAAAGAAAAGAACAGAAAAATTTGGGGAAAACAACTAGTTATGGAGGCTTGAAAGTCAAAACCTTAATCATTAAAATTTGAAGTTAACGAATGTATCTTCAAAATTCACCTTAAACCGATGATATTGATCAACAGCCATGTCTGCATTGCTGAAATCCAAGATCCTTCCTGCTTAAATGGATAACCCAGTTCAAATTACTCAACCAAGTCTAATATTATCTTTGTTAGAGAGTTGCAGAGTTTGCAGGATCAAACTGCCTTCAAATATATGCCAATTACAGGAAGTTTTTTTTTTTTTTTCAAATGAAAAATCTTACCTGGTTGCCTAGAGAAGGTATCCCATATGCTGACTCCTTTGTTTCCTTCATTTACAGCTCCTTCAAACTAGCGCACACAAGATCACATGGTCATACAATATGCATTAGAAACAGAGAGGAAGAGAAATGAAAGCTGTACCTGGTAAGCTGAAGAAGCGGTTCCAAAGACAAACCCATCTGGAAAATCTGCTCCGCTGATGGATTCTGAGTTCACAAAGAGACAGGTTATTAGGAAAAAGATCAATAGAATGATTGTCATGGAGAACAATGAGAGAGCTTGTTAAGATTAGAGTTTGGTAATGGGTTTTATTTGTATAAAGCAAAAGAATGGTTATTATCTTTGTTGTGAAGGTGAAGAAAATATATGGTTGTAGGCAAAAAAAAGAATTGGGCAAAAGCGACTCGTGGTCTTCTCTTGCACTATAAGGTGTGGAGGGAAAGGGCGGGGTTGGCCTTGGGAGGTTGGCTGTTATGCCATCTCCGCCTTTTGTGTACACGTTATAGCTGTGGAGAACTTATGCAGGTGACTGTTCATGCCTAAAAATGACGTGTCAGACAAAAATTGTTTTGTTCCTTGTGGCCTGTGGGTCCATATATATATATATGTACATGTATTTATCGACGTCTTTGCATAACATTTTGATAGAATGATAGGCCTTTGATCTCAGATAGTGTTATTATTTACTGAAGAAGACAGGGTAAGAGGATGGGGTGAGCATTGACCTCTAATCAAGTTGAAACTTGGGGCTGATCACTTGTTGAGGAAGGATTGTGATCAATGATGTTGTTGAATGTTGATGAGCTCCTTGAGATGGACAATTTCTCAACCTGTGTCACCACTTGACTGTAGTGCTATGGGTGAGAAATGAGTTTATGTCCTAAAATTGTCCATCTCCAGCTAGTAAGTTGTGCTTTCATGTCACTGTAATCAAGTGTTAATGCTCAATAATTGGAAGATATCTAGAAAAGTAAATGATTAGTCTGATTTTACAACACCGGACGGATCACCCCAATTACATGATCATACAATATGTTAATTTTTAAGAATATAGGAAAATAATTTTTATTTGCATTACATATATTACGTGATTAGACCCGTTTATGGGCCAGGTCTATAGAAAAAAAAAATAGTTTTGTTAATTATAATTTGACAAAAAAAGTGTTACATTTACTTGTAAAAGTTGAAAATAGACACATCTAACTTTGTGTGTATATAATTTTTTTTTTAACATAATTAATAAGTTTCAAATTTATCTTGTAATCTCAAATAATTTTCAAATGCAAGAATAATTTTTGAATAACTCCATATTTATTATCAAACATTTCTATATAATTGTGATATATTATCTTTTTGGTAACTAGCCTTATTTTATTTTCACATTCAAATTTAAAATAATTGAGAGTTAGGGGATAAAAAAGAAGATAGAATGTAGATTACTATAGGTAAGGATAAGGATATCCTGCTCTTGGTTAGCGAATCCCTAGTCTAACTATGAAAGAAATATATACTTCACCAAACGCAGCATAGGGCAGAAATATCCTATTAACCAAACACAAACTAGGGCAACCACCGTCAGTGACTCTCTAAAATCCTATTTCAGACACTCATCTCATTTCCAAGTCCACATTCAGCCCGCCGTCCCCAGACCAGAGAGAGAGAGAGAGAGAGAGAGAGAGAGAGAGAGATGGGTCGTGTCATCAGAGCTCAGCGTAAGGGTGCGGGCTCAGTCTTCAAGTCCCACACCCACCACCGGAAGGGTCCGGCCAGGCTACGGAGTCTCGACTTCGGCGAGCGCAACGGCTACCTTAAGGGCGTCATCACCGAGATCATCCACGATCCCGGTCGTGGCGCCCCTTTAGCCCGAGTCACCTTCCGCCATCCTTTCCGATACAAGCACCAGAAGGAGCTCTTCGTTGCCGCCGAGGGCATGTATACCGGTCAGTTTGTGTACTGCGGCAAGAAGGCCAATCTCATGGTGGGCAACGTCCTTCCCCTGAGATCCATCCCCGAAGGTGCTGTTGTGTGTAATGTTGAACACCATGTGGGTGACCGCGGGGTCTTCGCTAGAGCTTCTGGTGATTACGCCATTGTGATTAGTCACAACCCAGATAATGGAACTACCAGGTATAGAGAAAGAGCTTCTGACATGTGTGTAATATGCATATGTATGATTAATGTGATTATTCATTTTAGTGCATATTGATTTAATTCTATGATTTACGAATTGTCAGGTTGTGAATTTGATGTAGTTAAATCTCATGGAACTTTGTTATTTCATACTTTTGGTCTTGTTTATATATATATATATATTCGGTTCTAGTTTATTTAGTGTTATACTATATAATTGATGCGATTAGTGATGTTATAACTTATTAATCTAATTCTATTAATTAAGTGCTAACCAAGTTTGTTACTTTTGGAGTTTCTGTTGTTATAGCTCATTGATAACGTTGTTGTTCGAAAATGTTTGCTTTGACCATATGCATTGAAAATAGGAATGTAGGTTTTTTTTCCGGGGTAATCGGTGTTTTCCTGAAGATTTTGTTTTAGTTTGATGCAGTTTATTTTTTTTGTCTAATGGTTAAGTATGTTTCTATATTTCCCTATGATAATTTCTGAATTCTGAATATATAACTGATCACTGATGGTTAACAGTCTGGCGATGCTTGATCTGGTGAACACTTGTTTAAAATCAGATGTGTACTATAATTACGGATAACAAGTTTCCAGACTTCTTAATATGTAACTCTATTAGTATCGGTTGACCATGGTATGGCCGTACCGTAACTTGTTTTGGACCCTCCGACCGTTACATACCGATATAGGTATTTAAAAAATTCATAGACGTAGTGGCCGATACCGTTACGGACTGATGTGTAACGGCATCGGCTGATACATAACAATAATGGTAAATTTTTCTTTTTTCTCTATTCTAAGGGCTAAAAAACTTATTTTGGTCATAGATCTGGTAATTTAAATTTATCAAATACAAAATTTGAAATTGTGGATATAGTCAAGTGTTTTCTAAGTCTTAGAATTATATCTAATTATTTATTACCACAAACTTAAAAGTAAAATTTTATTTTATTAAATTTAGTAAATTTTGCTTAAAAATGAATGAATCTTATCACTAAGGACATAGGTTATTTCTACCGAAAAAATCTAATTGTAAAAATTATTTATTTGCTACTTTTGTTTTCGTATTAATACTTTTGCTCTAAAATCATATAAAGGTATCTTGAATTTTTTTCTTTTTGGTGATAGAAAACTCGAGTATTGTAATAAGATTAATCACATTTATATATTTTTTAATAATTTTGTTAAATTATGTGTTTATTTGACTTTAAATCCATTAGTTAACAATTAATATTCACTTATAATGTATTCTTTGTCTATGTTTTATTTTATTTTATTTTTTTATATTTACTGAAATTACTTATAGTTACATTTATAATTATATTTGTTATAGTCAGTCATAATAGATTATACTTTTTTTTTTTATTTTAATATAAAACTAATACAAAGTCCTGTACAGTAAGTAATTTTTTTCATAAGAGCTATAAAAATGCCTAAAAATAATAAAAAAGTAATAAATTGGAGTAAAACAATGAATATTAGTAACTTTTAAGGGAGTTTTCTATTGATTGTAAAAAATTTACACGTGCAGCTCTCGATTCCCGTTATATATCAACCGATACTCCCGATACCGATACAGCGCTATTGCTACCGTTACGTGTCCCAATACCGCAATTTAAAATCACAAAACTATTTGTAGTAGGCTGTTGGGTAATGCTCGAATTGGAAGACTCCAAATCATGTTGATTTATGTCACAAATTATAGTGATAGGAAAACTAATAAAGCATATTAACTTTATGTTTTAGTACAACAATTACAGTTTCTCTTTAGATTTTCTTTTTGTTTACAAATATCTTCCAATTTTCCCCTTTATTTCTGTCCTCACCTCTTTTTCCCATGTTCCTCGTTTCCACGTGAAAGCTGCTTTATAGTATAAAATCAACTCAATCTGTTAGCTGCCATGTGTGTTAGCAGTGTTGCATTACAATCTTCATGCTGCCATGCTTACTTTTGGGGGGAAATACCAAAAAACCATCACCAATTAAAATTCTTAATTCCCACAAAGAACTGCTGCTAGCCTTCATTTTGTAAACTTGTTCTAGAATTCCATTTTAATGAGAATATTCTTGGCCATGTAATCAGGAAATAACCCAAAACCCTTGCAACATAAGCACCCGTTTTTCCTTTAGTATGAGGGTTAATTACTATTATTATTATTATTATTTTCATTTTACTTGTGTTTCACTGTGGATTGCAGTGGGGAAGCTGTTTAACCACCAGCCCTGAAGCTCTCCCTCTCCCCTTCCCCTTCCCCTTCCCCTTCCCCTTTCTTACACACACAAACACAAAAAATCCCTGCTATTAGTTTAACAATAGAAGATGGTGGCTAAGGCTTTGTTGATTCCAAGACCTGCTTGCCCATTTTGTTTCTTTTGTATCTTCCTACGTTTTCTATTTTGTGGGATATAATGACTGTAATAAAGATGATGATCTTTCTAGAATACTAGACACTGATTAGTGATGCTTAATTGTTGCCATTTTTGCATCAGTTTGTCACCTGGCAGTTGAATGCTTCATGGATTCGATCCATATAACATCTATTTCCCTTCTTCAATTTGTTACTTCAGTGTCATGCTAGTATAATTTTGGTTGGCACGAGTTGAATTATTGAAAAACTTTATACAAACGGAATATACCAAGACAGGAAGCACTAGCAGTACGTTGTTTCTGATGTTCCAGTGTTCTGATGTAGAAATAATTGGAAACGAAAGTGGCGAGAGAGAGATGTTGATATGGGACTGTCATTTCTGCTGTTTGTTAATGTTATGATGTGCTATTGAGTAAATTTCTTCTTAGATGGTTAGTCGGGCTTATTTTTGTTTGCTCTATTTGGTTTGGATCTGTTGAATTTCATCTTTTCTTCTCATTGGATATTGGTTGTTTATCAATGACTTCAGTGGCCTTTGTGTTTGATAAATTTATGTTCTGAGATATAGTTCAGTTTGACATTCTTGTGCTACTGACAGGGTCAAGCTCCCATCAGGTGCAAAAAAGATTGTGCCTAGCGGATGCCGCGCTATGATTGGCCAAGTTGCTGGTGGAGGACGTACTGAGAAGCCCATGCTCAAGGCCGGCAATGCATATCACAAGTTCAGGGTCAAGAGGAACTGTTGGCCTAAGGTTCGTGGTGTGGCTATGAATCCCGTGGAGCATCCCCACGGTGGTGGTAACCACCAACATATTGGTCATGCCAGCACTGTTCGCCGTGATGCCCCACCTGGGCAAAAGGTTGGTCTTATTGCTGCCAGGAGGACTGGTCGACTCCGTGGGCAAGCTGCTGCTACTGCTGCCAAAGCTGATAAGGGTGCTTAGATAGATTTTAAGGCTGCTGGCTATATTTTTGTTATGTTCTTTACATTTAATGTGTTTTGGTCGGATTTTGCATGTTCACCTGGACATTGCAGAGGTAAGGATGCAGTAATTTTTTTCGAAGTTAGTTTTGTTTTGATGATCCGTTCTTGAATGGATATATGTTTGTTCTTGCTGTTCTAGTTGTTTTATTATTCTGGTTTCATCTGAAGGCTGCATTGAGTTGTGTGGATTGTTTGTTTTACGTTGTTCATGCCAATGGTTGCAATTGGGAAGTTTAGGCTTTGTCTAGTAAAATCCTGACCAGATTATTGCATTCGTTCATTGTTGGTGAGATTTAGAGGTCCATGGAAATGAGCTTGTTTTGTTTTGAAAATAACGTCAAGGCACAGGCGGCAGGCATCCTCTGGAATAGTTTTCTTTGTTTGGCAAGGAGGAGAGAGGAGAATAGGATGCTTCAGGTCCTTCCAGTTTCTGTCCTTCCAAATTGGATAGGAAAGAAAATGGGATTTTGGACAGGAAAGAAAATTGTTTTTTTTTTTTTGGGCTTTATTTACGACCGGCACTGCTCTCATTCGTCGATATGGTTCGTCGTCTGGATATGGTCAGCGGTCGAATACTTTCTCTTCATGGTTCACAGTGCCTCATGGGTCTCTGGTGTGTTGGTGTGCGGTGTGTTGTGTGTGCAGTGTGTTATAGACAGAGGGAGGGGGAGAGAACGAACAGGGGCTGATCGATTTGGGAGTGCACGGGGGTGGTGAGGAGACTTGCCAGTAGGTGACTAGCGGTGAGGGTGGTTGTTGCAGTTTGATGATGTTGGAGGTTCCAAGAGCGGTGAGGCGCATTTGATGGGAATGACAGTGGTGGTTCCAAGAGCAGTGGCCGTTAGCTATGGGTAACGGTGCGCATTTGATGGGAATAACTGTGGTGGTTCCAAGAGCGGTGGCCGTTAGCAATGGGTAGCGGCACGGTGGACTGTGGACGGGGATTGTAGTGGCAGGGGGCTCTGTGACAATGAAGACAGGAGAGAGAAAAAAAGGGACGGCGATTGTAGTGGCAGGGGGCTCTGTGACAATGAAGACAGCAGAGAAAAAAAGGGGCCGAGAGACGAGAGGGAGTGCTTAAGAGGCTTTTATGGAGGGGGTGGGCTTCTATTTCCTTTCTGAGTGATTGGGCTTCCCAATTTAGAAAGGGAGAGAGATATTTGTAAGGGAGAATTTTGAAGAGAGAGAGAGAGAGACAAGAGATGACAGGGAGAGATATTGAGAGAGGTTTTAGACGTGCACAGAGGGTGATTCATAGAGAAATGGGTCCTACCTTTTAGATAAAGAAAGAGAGCCGGTGTCAGGGGAGAGAATGGGAGAGAGATGACTCCTGTTTTGTTTTTTATTTTTGTATCAAAGGCATGAGAGTTAAATGTTTTCAGAGTTGGGCTATATTTAAAAATGACAATATTTGGCTCGGATAAGAGAAATCTGATTGTAACATTAGATGAATCTAAGAACAAAGTCCATGTTCTGTACATGAATCTAACAAATCCCTTAGAGATTACGTTTTCAGTCTAACAAAGCCATGGAACCAAGATGGTGCATCGTGCTTTATTCTCACTATATATATATATATATATGTACACACACACACAAGCCATTAATTGATGTAAAGATTCTACTAAATATAATATCAAATCTAATATTTAATTTAATATAATCAATTTTTTTATTATCAAGAATGATGCTCAGTCGCAACCATATTTGAAGAAACTAAGTCAATGACCTAAATGTTGTATGAGATGAAAAATCAATAGATTCCAAAAAGACATAGGTGAGGTAATAGAATCTAAGAATCTTTCACAGTGGGTGGCTCCAATGCCAGAGCAATATTGGCACTCACGGTAGCATGTGGCAGCAATAGAGTTGATGATCGGTAGCGTGGCTGTGGGTTTGCACAAAGATGCAACGAGAGGGGAAGGGGAGTGATGGTGAGATTAGGATTGGTGCGGTAATAAAAAATAACTTACAAGGGTATGATTGCCATTTTGAAAAAAATTTAAAGTGCCAGCTAATAAAAATGGTTCTTATCTAAAAAAAGAATAACCTGTCCTTTAACTTAAAATAAAATTAAGTTGAACTTTATAATAATTAAATACTCTTTTGAAGGATTTGAGCCCAATTAACTCTTTAAACTATGGCTCGTGTTAGAACTAGGATTTGTGTTTGTGCTAAAGCAATAATGGTTCTTTTGTTGTTCAGTGGTACCTCAAATTGATCCATGTTTGTATTGAAAAAGTAGATACAATCAAAAAATTGCAAATGAAAAAAGATTGATGTCCCCACCTCTTATAATCCCATCTTTATTTCACTTCTTTTACAAAGTCAACAAATCTCATGATGACACAGAACAAATGGCCTGAAGAATTCATGTAACAATGGAAGAGAAGGAAGTCTAAATCAAAGCTAAGTTGCTCAATGAAAGTGGCCGAAACTGGTCACCTCAACATGTATACATATCCAAAATTTCATATTTTGATTGTTTTTCATCATCATATTTCTTCAATTACTTGGCGTAGAAACTTTAGATTGTGTTGCTATTTGTTTTTATCTTTTTTCTTATCTTATCTACTTTCTAATTTTAACATCAATTGCAAAATGCCCTAATCTAGTTTCTAATTTTAACCTCAATTGCGAAAAGTCCTATTTTTGATTTTATCCGAATTATTTTATTTATTTTTCTAGTCTTATTAAGATTAGCATATTAGTCGTGGTTTACTAGTCAAATTAGTAGTTCCATATCTATATAAATATGATATAATTCCTTATTCAAATTTCATTAATTCATATTATGAATTTTAGAAAATTTGTTCCTTTTAGGTAATTATTCTCTCTTGATAGTGTCGATATACTTATATCCATTGTTTACGTTTCGTGTTGTGTCACATGAACAATGAACTTCACTTTTATAACAGAGGTGGGATAAAAATGGATAATGAGAGCAAGAACATCTATCATTGCTCGTTTAAAACATGTCAAAGGTAACTTTAAGGAATCATAGATCAACACTTCCTAATATTTCACCATTGTAACATTAATGGGTTTTCATGGCCAGAATCTAAAATTTTACATTGCCAAGATCTCTCTCTCTCTCTCTCTCTCTTTCAACTTTGGCATAATTTTTTTTCTCAATAATATTATATTTCTCAAATATATATTTCAAATGACGTAATATTGATATGATAGAATCATATTAATTATATAATTTAAGATATTATTTGTAATACAAAATTTAAAAAATATAATATTATATTTTTTCTCTGTTCAATTAAGTCTATTCCACAGAACAATCACTCAATGATCCCATGGGTCCATGGAATATTTTGTTTTTGTACTCTGCCAACCCATGCAACTCTGCAGTCCAAGAATTGTGTAGCTATCGTCACATCTTCTCTCCGTTAATTTTTGATTTCATGTCTCCTGAACATAGGAGAAACTCAATCCTGATACTTACACAGATGAAGAAGGATGTGATATACTTAACCCACGCATCAATGCTCATGGGTCATGTGTCGGCATGATTGCCGTGCTCATTCTTCTATTCTTTGTATGTCCAATTCTAAAGAAAATGACACCAAAAGTTGTAATGTTATGATTGAGATATAATATGTGTGGTTAGAGTTCCACCACAAAGACATATTATTGATAACTGTATAATAATAGTTGAATACATTGTATTTATAAAATTAAGAAATTATTAATCTATTATTTCTTATATTATATCTATTACAATTAAAAAATTAAGGAATCTAGAAAACAAGAAAATTATAGAATAAATAAAATTTAAGACTTTTTGAAAATTTAAAAACTAGGTAAAATAAGAAAAAAATAACGTAAATGGAACCCTTTTCTGAGTTTTTTAGACAAAATAATTATAAATCTAAAACTTATTATAAATGATAAAAAATCTAATTAAAGACCTAAATGAAGAATGGTCCAAACTCATTTTTGATCATAGACAAAGTCAATAAGTATGGTTGATTTTGCTATTTTGAGACAAATAAGATTTCAATTTTCAAACACGTAATTGACCTATTCTATATTAGTTGCCATGTTTACTATTTTGAGACAAATAAGATTTCAATTTTCAAACACGTAATTGACCTATTCTATATTAGTTGCCATGTTTACTATTTTTAGACAAATAAGATTTCAATTTTCAAACACGTAACTGACCTATTCTACATTAGTTGCCATGTTGAATAGAAAAAAAAATTTCAACATACCATGGCACGTGCAATAGCTACTATAATTGAATATTATTAGGAGACTAGTAGTGACGTCCCAATAACACTTTTCCCCCCAAATATAACTTATTAAAGCAATGCCACTTAAGCAATTACACTATTTTTTTCCCAAATATAACTTATTGAAGCAATGACACTTTTTTTCTTGACGTCCCAAGTCTCGCATGCGTGGTTAGAGTTCCACCACAAAGATATATTATTAATAACTGTATAATAATAATTAAATACATCGTATTTATAAAATTAAGAGATTATTAATCTATTACTTCTTATATTAGACCTTTTACAATTAAAAAACTAAGAAATTTAGAAAATAAGAAAATTATAGAATAAATAAAATTTGAGACTTTTTGAAAATTTTAAAACTAGGTAAAATAAGGAAAAAAATAACGCAAACGGAACCCTTTTCTGAGTCTTTTAGACAAAATAATTATAAATCTAAAACTTATTATAAATGATAAAAAAAAAGTCTAATTAAAGACTTAAATGAAGGATGGTCGAAACTCTTCTTTGGTAGTAGATAAAGTCAATAAATATTATTGATTGAGTCAAATAAGATTTTAATTTTTAAAAACGTAACTGACCTATTCTACATTACTTGCTATGTTGATGGCATTGAAAATAGGAAAAAAATATTCAATGATACCAATACCTACTATAATTGACTTTATTAGGAGATGCAGGCGAATCATATATTAGTATTGACGTCCCAATAACACTTTCTTCCCCAAATATAACTTATTAAAGCAATGAGACTGTTTTTTTTCTCAAATATAAGGCTACGTTTGGTACGCAGGAATGGAATAGAATAGGAATGGAATAACATCAAGGAATGGAATAGAGTAGGAATGGAATGAGAATAATTATTTCATTCTTTTGTTTGTCTAAATACCTAGTAATGGAATGATAATTTCATTTCTGTGTTTGGTTTGAACCATCAAATTGTTGGAATGGAATGAGAATAATTAATTTTATGATAAATAATTAATAATTATATTACTGAATAATTAATATTTTTTTAAAATATATCTTTTATAATATTAATTATTAAAAAATTAAAATAATTATACGTATATTTATATATATCCTATTTATAATATTTTTGGCAAATATATTTCTAATTTATTTAAATTAATTAATAAATTTTTAAGAAATATAATTAGTTTTATGATAAATAATTAATAATTATATTACTGAATAATTAATATTTTTAAAAAATATATCTTTTATAATATTAATTATTAAAAAATTAAAATAATTATACATATATTTATATATATCCTATTTATAATATATTTCTAATTTTATTTAAATTAATTAATAATTTTTTAAGAAATATAATTAGTTTTATGATAAATAATTAATAATTATATTACTTAATAATTAATATTTTTTAAAAATATATATTTTATAATATTAATTATTAAAAAAATAAAATAATTATACATATATTTATATATATCCTATTTATAATATTTTTGGCAAATATATTTCTAATTTTATTTAAATTAATTAATAAATCTTTAAGAAATATAATTAGTTTTATGATAAATAATTAATAATTATATTACTGAATAATTAATATTTTTTAAAAATATATCTTTTCTAATATTAATTATTAAAAAATTAAAATAATTATACATATATTTATATATATCCTATTTATAATATTTTTGGCAAATATATTTGTAATTTTATTTAAATTAGAGTTAAATATATTGTAATTCATCTACATGTATAAAATATTTTTTTATTAATAAAAGTATAAGAAAATTTATAATTATTAATTATAATAATTAATAAATTTTTCATCTACCAAGATTATTAATTATAAGAAAGTTGACTGTACTTGTAGTCGTGCGCTGTAGAGATGGATGGTCATTCGGTTAGGAAAGGAATGGCCATTCCTTAGGTTTTGTCAAGGAATGGCCATTCCTGTACTAAGTGGAATGACCATTCCGAACGGAATGAGTATTCCAACATGTTTAAGCATACCAAACGTGAGAATGGAATGAGGACAGGAATGTTCATTCCATTCCTACCTCCATTCCTGTGTACCAAACGGACCTAACTGATTGAAGCAATGACACTTTCTTCCATGACGTTCCGTAGTGGCATTATTATAGCTCTGTAATTATCTCATTGGCTGAAGTCTGAAACTTGTCAAACATAGTCAAATAGTTTTTTTTCCCAAATATAACTGATTGAAGCGATGACACTTTTTTCCATGTTCCGTAGCGGCATTATTAAAGCTCTGTAATTATCTCATTGGCTGAAGCCTAAAACTTGTCAAACATAGTCCAATAACTTGTATAATTTATAGGGGGCCATCGTTACGAACTAATCTACAAATCCTTTCATTTTACACACTGAAACTGAGAATTCTATATATCTATAATTTTAAATATCCATCAAAAAATTAAAAAAGCAAAAAAAGATAAACAAAAAAGATAAAAGAAATTTTTTTTATTCAATATAAAACTGTGAAATTATACAACTAAATTATAATAAAACAAAGCATAAACATGTTTGTTTATAGTGAAATATGTGAAATATAAAATTATATAATATGAAACTGTGAAATTATACGTTATTAAAAAGAAGATAAAATAAAATAAAACATAAATATTTATATTTTTATAATAAATAAAATACTGACATGTAAAACTTTACAGAATATTTAACGAAAGAAGTGAAAGATCAATAAGCAAAACATTAATATGTAAAAACTTACAGAAGATTTAACGAATAAAGATAATGGTGTATTCACTATAAAAATAGATAAAAAATGTATAATATAAAACAAAATTTTAATAACAACTGACGAATAATTTAAATAAGCTAAAAAAAATAAAAAATGAACAAAATACTATATAAATAATAAAAATACTATATGAAAAAAAAATCATGAATATAATGTGTGTAATTAACAAAAAACTAATATGAAAAAAAATAAAATAAAAATATAATCACATACTTGATTATGAATAAAACAAAAAATGATTATAATTGTGAATAACAATTCGATAAATAATTTTTAACATAAACCAAAGCTGAGATAACAGTAAAAAAGAAAGAAGAAGATAGGAAAAAAATGTGATAAGATCCAAATAGATAAAGAAATTCGCAGTAGAGAATAGAATAAAAAACAAAAAAAATAAAAATAAAGAGGTGACCAAGTCCAGGAAATTCGCAATCAATGATATCAAAATTAGATAAATAATGTAATCAAATTCAAATAAAAAATTTAAAACTAATTAAAAATAATAAGAAACAAATAAAAAAAAATCTGATAACATAAAAGGATAGTGACATTTCAGTTGAAGTGATCCATAAACAACCATAGATAGTGACATTTCTGCAATGAAATAGTGATCCATGAACAACAATATATTATTTAAGAGTTTTTAATTCTTTCGATTTGTCTATAAATTTCCTATCTCAAACGCTTTAGAGTCCATACCAGCAGTTAAGAGATTGAGAAAAGACAAACATAGTCAGTTACAAATTTCTAAGTGTTTGGTGTCACTTCTTGTCCCCCGGCCAACTTTAAAAAATGGCAATTTCTAGTCAAGTTTCAGCTATTCCTGTTTCACCCGAAAATGTTAAGCCTGAGATTACTCGTCGATCAGCAAATTTTCATCCTAGTATTTGGGGAGATCGCTTTCTTACATGCCCTTCTGACTTCACGGTAAATTAGAATTACTGATTAGAAAATTCTTTCATCCCTTATGAGTGATGGAAATTTGCATATCTAATCATTGGTGTACTTCACTTGTGTGCGAGACCCCCTGCGTGTGCAACACATAAATAATTAAATGCGCAAATTTTCAAGATCTCTCATAATATTGTGCATGCCTATTGTATTTGTGCTTAGTTAAAATTGTTAAATATAATGTTGGTCTATACTCTAATAGCTTAACTTTTTATACCAACTGATATAGTATTAGAAGTTTGATTATGAGATATCTTGGGTTTAAGTACCAACTCTCTAGGTGAAAGATTGCAAAAACGAGATTGCACGCCAAAGACAGTGTTAAGTATATTATTGCCTTATTTTCTAACAACTTAAGCTTTTAAATCGAGCAACTAGTTGATATAGGATAGATATGGTACCCTAAAAATAAAGATATTTGTTTAAGAGTTGTATTAAAATTGTTTTGTTTCTAATTTTAATTTATTCTAAATCTCTCTAGTTTCCTAGTTTTATGAGAATTAATTTAGTAAATATAGGAATTAGTTGTTACTTATTCAAATTAGTGTACTAGGATTAGGATAAAAATGATAGTAATGGTTTACTAGTTAAAATAGTAAGGATCTAGATCATCTTCGGTGTACTAGAGAGATCCAGTGCATATCTCCTCTCATATGACATGAGATCTATAGTGGAACTTATTTCATGTGAGAAGGGACATGCACAAGGGAGATGATCCTTTTTCATATAGTAGTATTATAACTTTATAAATATGATACAATATATCTTTCTCATTAATTTTTTTTATCAATAGTATTTAATTACGAATTTTAGAGAATTATTTTCTATTATTGGGTGATGAATCTACATGTTACTTGATTCTTAAAAAATTCGACGTATTCGATTTTCTTTCACATTTTTGTACTGTGTTACTAGTGATCTAACAAAAATAAAAGGAAAAATAAAGAATACAATAGGTTGCCTTTGAAATTTGTGAATGTGTAACAGTGCAAGCTTGCTTATATCTTATATTTGTTTGAGCAGAGCACTAATGCTCACGTGGACCAACAATTTCAAGGACTAAAAGAGGAAGTGAGGAAGATGCTAGTGGCAGCTGCTGATGAACCTTCAAAACAACTTAACTTGATTGATGCAATCCAACGCCTAGGCGTGTTCTATCATTTTGAAAATGAGATTGATGCAGCATTGCAACTCATATATGATACCTATCATGCCCATACTAACCAAGACAATGATGACCTCCACACAGTTGCTCTTTGGTTTCGGTTACTCAGACAACAAGGGCACCATGTTTCTTGTGGTAACTCCATTTCCGTTTGATCATTTAATCATATTTATATCAATTTATGATACACACACACACACACACACACACATATATATGCATTTTGGCTTCAAGATACACATCTTTTTAAATACTCAACTTAACTTAACACAACAAAATCTTATCTCGTGCATTTGAAGTCAGGTACATGATGAATTATGTCATTTCATTTCATTCTATTTAGGATCATTCTTACAAAGACCATATATTATTATAATTGTTTATATTATTTCTATCAAAATTAAATTTAATTGCTCCCCCTCTTAACGCGATCTTCGATGTGAAAGATGTCGTCTTTTCATACTGGTTCTTTTTGGACATGGTCACAACACTTTATCTATTTTTTTTCCTCTCATTTTATCTCCTATTTTTTATATGTGCTACTCCTACTATTTCACGAACACCTTTATTTTAAATTTTATTAAAATCTTTTCTTATCTTATCGCATATCTATCTTAACATTCTTATTTTGGTTATACTCATTAACACGTTGTTTCTCAGCGACAAATTGCTCATGTCATGTGTCTGCTATGAAACAGATGCATTCAACAAATTCAAGGACAGTGAAGGAAAATTTAAGGAATCCCTAATTAACAATGTGCAAGGAATGTTAAACTTGTATGAAGCTACACATCTCAGAAAGCATGGAGAAGATATACTAGACGAAGCATTGGTTTTTACCACTGCTCACCTTGAATCCTTGGTATCCCACAATCCCCACTTAAGCAATGCTCTTGCAAGAGAAGTAATGTATTCTCTGAAACAGCCAATTCGCAAGGGCTTGCCAAGACTAAAGGCAAGGCATTACATTTCTGTCTACCAAGAAGATGACTCTCACAATGGAACTCTGTTAAAGTTTGCAAAATTAGATTTCAATGTGTTACAAAAAGTGCATCAGAAGGAGTTAAGTGATATTGCAAGGTTAGTACTTCGACCAACTCAGGCTTTTTGGTGCATGTAAGCTTGTGCTGAAGAGTTGGGGTTAGTTTCCATTTTAACAAAAATGGAGAAGCAACATTTCTCTCTCAAATATGTGAGGACCACTCTCACAATGTGAAGATTAGTACAATTTGTGAGAAATAATTGAGTACGTTTCTCTATTTTTATTGAAACGGAAACACTCCCAACTCGTATTGGATTGGAATTAACAACACACATATTATATTGCATCGTATCTTTCAAACAGAGACAGATATGAGAGACATGCCTTCCCCAAATTTTGATATTGTATTTTTTATTACTAATTTTTTTAGAATATTTTAACAAATAAGACTTGACCATCCTTTATATATATATATATATATTTATATAAAACTTCTTAGATTTTAAATACTTGCAATTTCGCCTTCCCTAACTAAAATTTTTATATGTGCCATTACTTTTAGGTGGTGGAAAGATTTAGACTTTGTCACAAAACTACCATTTGCAAGAGACAGAGTGGTGGAGTGCTACTTTTGGATATTGGGAATTTACTTTGAGCCACAATATTTCCTTGCTCGAAGGATAATAACCAAAGTAATTGCCATGACTTCTATTATTGATGACATTCATGATGTGTATGGCACCCCTGAAGAACTTGTGCTCTTCATTGATGCAATTGAAAGGTTTGATTCATGGCTTCTTAAACTTGTGGGTCTTAAATCTTATAATAGAACCCAAAATTTTAGATTTTTTTTAGGTAACTTATTTTTTATTCATATAATAAAATCATTTAATATGAATCACCTTTTTTTTAGATGGGATATCAATGCCATGGATCAACTTCCAGAGTACATGAGAGTGTGTTATCAAGCACTCATAGATGTTTACAACGAAATTGAGAATATTTTGGCTAAAGAAGGAAACTCATATCGATTGCACTATGCAAAAATTGCAGTAAGACTTGTATATATAAATTAATTTAGTGTGAAAGATATAAGCCTAATCATAAGCTTGATGATACAAATTACTGGATTTGTTTCTTTCCTTAGATGAAAAGACAAGTTAGAGCATATTTTGCTGAAGCCAAATGGTTTCACGAAGAGTACATTCCAACAATGGAGGAATATATGTGCGTTGCACTTGTATCGTCAGGTTACCCACTGCTCGCAACCACTTCCTTCGTTGGCATGGGAGAATTAGCAACGAAGGAGGCTTTTGATTGGATTTCTGGTGAGCCTAAAATTTTAAGAGCAGCCTCAACAATGGCCAGACTCCTGAATGACATAGTATCCCACAAGGTGAGGTAGACTGAGTTTGAATATACTTTCAGTTTTTACCATACGTTATTAGGTGGGACCAGCTAGGACCAGAGGGCAATTGCCCCCTCAAATTTTAAAACTCAAACTAGATTAGATAATGACATGAAGTGATGATTTTACTGAATAATTTATCAGTTTTTACCAATTATTTCAGTGATTGTTGATAGGGTGGATTCTAACCTTTCTGATTTGATAATTATAGTTTGAGCAAAAGAGAGGACACGCAGCCTCAGCTGTTGAATGTTACATGAAACAATATGGTGGCTCAGAGGAAGAGATAGCTGCTGAATTAGGAAAACAAGTTTGTGATGCGTGGAAGGATATAAATGAAGAGTGCCTGAGCCCAACGGCTGTCCCAATGCCCCTCCTCACGCGAGTTCTGAATCTTGCACGAGTGTCAGATGTTGTATACAAGGATGGAGATGGGTACACAGATGGCCGGCTCAAAGATTTTGTAACCTCGCTGTTCATTGATGCAGTGCCGACATAAGCATCAAAACAATTTCTCCACCCAAATTGAGATGCGTAGATTAGAGATATGGATATTTTAGAACTTACCATGTGTGGATTAGTAAGATATGTAATAGTTAGTTTGGGTTTGTCCTGAACTCATAACCTGTGGTGCATCTACACGGGTTTGTTAGAAAAATAAGAGAATATAAGATTAGTTCTTATCTTATTTGTTTGAGATTTGATTTGATTGTGTGAGAATCTTATTTCAACTTGATATCGGAATATTACTCACTAATATGTATCCGATATATTATACGTAAATAGATCCAGAGAATTTATATGGTATACAAGATCTTTGTGCCCTTCTAGTTCTCTCTTGTTTTCTGTCTTTAGAATTCTATCTTAGATTACTATTTAGAGACTAATGATCTTGAATTGTGAAATTAATATAGTCAACCTTGACAACTATTCTATTGATGAGAAAAAGTTCACAATGTTCATAATTATTCAAGAAAATTCGAAACACAAATATATGTGGTAGATCTTAAACAATTTTATATATCCAGACTACAAGATGAGAACTGAATTTGACACAAATATTTTGCATTGATTTTCAACTCAAATTATCCTTCACAAGTGTAACAATAATGGGTTTACATGGCCAGATTCTCCTTTAATTTTTGATTTCATGTCACCTTAACTTGGCCCACAACATAGGAGGAACTCAACCTGATACTTACACAGATGAAGAAGGATCTCAACATAGGATAAAAACTCAATCTCTACAAATAGGCAAATGCCACCCTTCAATTTCAAAAGTTATGCATGCCATTGTTCTTCAATATTCTACCAAGCTTGTGGAACATGAAAAATCTATTAAACTTATTGAATAATATTTAGTAACTATAAGTGAACTAGAAGAATAGATTTCTTATAATTTTAGATTAACATTTGGAAAAAAAAAATAGTTTTATTACTTTCGCAAGTCTAAATTAAATCGACAAATTTATATGCCCAGATATAATAACACACAAGAATTGATTTTCATATCTCTAATTGATATATCATTTTGATTTTATTGTGCTGAAGTGAAAATAATTTCCCTTTGAAAAAGATGAGACCAATTTGAGGCTCATACTGGGACAGGATCTAAGAGCAAGGATGCAATGCGTTTTTTCATAACAACTGATCGACGAATAATTTATATAAACTAAGAAAATAAAAATTGAACAAAATACTATGTAAATAATACAAATATTATATGAAAAAAATCATGAATATAATGTGTATAATTAACAAAAAACTAATATGAAAAAAAATAAAAAAATATAATCACATACCTGATTATGAATAAAACACAAAATAATTTTAATTGTGAATAAAAATCCGATGAATAATTTTTAACGTAAACCAAAGTTGAGATAATAGTAAAAAAGAAAGAAGAAGATAGGAAAAAAATGTGATAAGATCCAAATAGATAAGAAAATTCGTAGTAGAGAATAGAATAAAAAACAAAAAAAAATAAAGACGTGACAAAGTTTAAGAAATTTGCAATCAATGATACTGAAATTGGACAATTAATGTATTCAAATTCAAATAAAAAATTAAAAACTAAACAAAAATAATATCAATCAGTGAAGAAACAAATCAAAAAAAAAAATCTAAAAACATAAAAGGATAATAAATAAAAGGGATAAAATAGTCATTGAAAAATATATAAAAAATGACACGTAATCCATAAGTTATGGAAAAAGTAAAAGACATGTCATTGATAACGAAAACATAATTAATGTAGATTAACTAATAATAAAGTCACTAATACAGAGATCGGAGACCAATTAACTCTAAGTTGGGTCTTTATGTGGTCATCCTCAATCTTATAGAGGCATTATGAATTCAGTTGAAGTGATCCATGAACAGCCATAGATAGGGACATTTCTGCAATGAAATAGTGATCCATGAACAACAATATATTATTTAAGAGTTTTTAATTCTTTCGTTTTGTCTATAAATTTCCAATCTCAAAAGCTTTAGAGTGCATACCAGCAGTTAAAAGATTGAGAAAAGACAAACATAGTCAATTACAACTTTCTAAGTGTTTGGTGTCACTTTGTCCCCCGGCCAACTTTAAAAAAATGGCAATTTCTAGTCAAGTTTCAGCTATTCCTATTTTAACCCAAAGTGCTAAGCCTGAGATTACTCGTCGATCGGCAAATTATCATTCCAGTATTTGGGGAGACCACTTTTTTACATACGCTTTTGACTTCACAGTAAAATAGAATTACTAGTTAGAAAATTCTTTCATCCCTTGTGAGTGGTGGAAACTTGCATATCTAATCATTGGTGTACTCCACTTGTGTGCGAGACCCACTGCGTGTGCAACACACAAATAATTAGATGCGTGAATTTTTAAGATCTCTCATAATATTGTGCATGCCTAATGTATTCGTGCTTAGTTAAAATTGTTAAATATATTATTGGTCTATATTCTAATGGCTTAACTTTTTATACCAACTGATGATTTAACATACTATCAGAAGTTTGACTATGAGAGATCTTGGGTTCAACTGCCAACTCTCTAGGTGCAAGATTGCAAAAACGAGATTGCACGCCAAAGACAGTGTTAAATATATTATTGGCTTATTCTCTAATAGTTTCAGCTTTTAGATCGAGCAACTAGTTGATGTAGGATTGATATGGTACCCTAAAAATAAAGATATTTGTTTAAGAGTTGTATTAAAATTGTTTCGTTTCTAATTTTATTTTATTCCAAATTTCTCTAGTTTCTTAGTTTTATGAGAATTAATTTAGTAAATATAGGAATTAGTTGTTACTTATTCAAATTAGTGTACTAGGATTAGGATAAAAATGATAGTAATGGTTATAGTACGGACCTAGATCATCTTCAGTGCACTAGAGATCCAGTGCAAATCTCCTCTCACATGACATGAGATTTATAGTGGAACTTATTTCATGTGAGAAGGGACATGAATACGGGAGAGGATCCTTTTCCATATAGTAGTATTCTAGTTTTATAAAAATATGATACAATAGAATTTTCTCATTAAATTTTTTTATCAATAACATTTAATTACGAATTTTAGATAATTATTTTCTATTACTCGGTAAGGAATCCACATATTATTTGATTCTTAAAGAATTCGACGTATTCGATTCTCCTTTACATTTTCATACTGTGTTACTAGTGATCTAACAAAAATAAAAGGAAAAATAAAGAATACATTAGGTTGTCTCTGAAATCTGTGACTGTGTAACAGTGCAAGCTTGCTTATATCTTATATTTGTTTCTGCAGAGCACTGATACTCACGTGGACCAACAATTTCAAGGACTAAAAGAGGAAGTGAGGAAAATGCTAGTGGCAGCTGCTGATCCAGCGCCTAGGCGTGTTCTACCATTTTGAAAATGAGATGTAGCATTGCAACTCATATATGATACCTATAATGCCCATACTAACCAAGACAATGATGACCTCCACACTGTTGCTCTTTGGTTTCGGTTACTCAGACAACAAGGGCATCATGTTTCTTGTGGTAACTCCATTTCCGTTTGATCATTTAATCATATTTATATCAATTTATGATACACACACACACATATATATATATTTGCATTTTGGTTTGAAGATACACATCTTTTTAAATACTCAACTTAACTTAACACACCAAAATCTTATCTCGCACATTTGAAGTCAGGTACATGAATTCTGTCATTTCATTTCATTCTATTTAGGACCATTCTTAAAAAAATCATATATTATTATAACTGTTTATATTATTTCTATCAAAGTTAATTTTAATTACTCTCCCTCCTAATGCGATCTTTGATGTGAAAGATGTTGTCTTTTCGTACCGGTTGTTTTTGGACATAATCACAACACTTTAACTGTTTTTTTTTTTTATCTCTTATTTTTTTTATATATGCTACTCCTACAATTTCACGAATGCCTTTATTTTAAATTTTATTAAAATCTTTTTTATCTTATCACATATTTACCTTAACATTCTTATTTTAACTATACTCATTAACACGTTTTTAGTGACAAATTGCTCGTGTCATGTGTTTGTTATGAAACAGATGTGTTTAACAAATTCAAGGACAATGAAGAAAAATTTAAGGAATCCCTAATTAACAATGTGCAAGGAATGTCAAACTTGTATGAACCCACACATCTCAGGATGCATGGAGGAGATCTACTAGACGAAGTATTGGTTTTTACCACTGCTCACCTTGAATCCTTGGTATCCCACAATCCCCACTTAAGCAATGCTCTTGCAAGAGAAGTAATGCATTCTCTGAAACAGCCAATTCGCAAGGGCTTGCCAAGACTAGAGGCAAGTCATTACATTTCTCTCTACCAAGAAGATGACTCTCACGATGGAACTTTGTTAAAGTTTGCAAAATTAGATTTCAATGTGTTACAAAAAGTGCATCAGAATGAGTTAAGTGATATTGCAAGGTTAGTACTTCAACTAGCTCAGGCTTTTTGGTGCATGTACCCCGGCCACCTCAACATGTATACATATCTAAAATTCCATATTTTGATTGTTTTTCACCATATTTCTTCAATTACTTGGTGTAGGAATTTTAGATTGTATTGCCGTTTGTTTTTATCTTTTTCTTATCTTATCTTGTTTCTAATTTTAATTTCAATTGCAAAAAGCCCTAATCTAGTTTCTAATTTAACCTCAATTGCAAAAAGTCCTAATTTTGATTTTATCCAAATTATTCTATCTATTTTTTTAGTCTTATTAGGATTAACTTATTAGTTGTGGTTTACTAGCCAAAGTAGTAGTTCCATATCTATATAAATATGATATAATTATAGATATTCATTATTCAAATTTCATTAATAATATTTATATTATGAATTTTAGAGAATTTGTTCTTTTTAGGTAATTATTCTCTCTTGTTGGTTTCGATGCACTTATATTCATTGTTTACGTTTTGTGCTGCGTCACATGAACAATGAACTCTACTTTTATAATAGAGGTGGGATAAAAGTAGATAATGAGAGAAAGATCATCTATCATTGCTTGTTTAAAACATGTCAAAGGTAACTTTAAGGAATCCTAGATCAGCAACCGACCTAAGGGCTGATTCCTAATCTTTCACTATTGTAACATTAATGGTTTCCATGGTCGGAATCCCAAGTTTTATGTTGTTAGATCTTGCTCTCTCTCAATCTTGACATAATTTTTTTTCTCAATCATATTACATTTCTCAAATATATATTCTAAATGATGTGACACTGATACAACAGAATTATATTAATTATATGATTTAAAATGTTATTACTAAAACAATTTCACATCGATATTATATTATTTGTGATACAAATTTGAAAAGTATAATAATATATTTGTTTTCTGTTCAATTAAATCTAATCTGTGAAGCAATTACTCAATGATCCCATGGGACCATGAGATATTTTGTTTTCGTACTCTGCTGACCCATACAACTCTGCTATCCAAGAATTGTGTAGCTATCATCCAATCTTCTCTCTATTAATTTTTAATTTCATGTCACCTGAACATGGCAGAAACTCAATCCAATACTTACACGGATGGAGAAGGATGTCATACACTGAACCCACGCATCAATGCTCATGGGTCATGTTCCGGCATGATTGCTGTGCTCATTCTTCTATTCTTTGTATGTCCAATTCGAAAGAAAATGACACTAAAAGTTGTAATGTTATGATTGCGATATAACATGTGTGGTTAGAGTTCCATCATATTTATAAAATTAAGAAATTATTAATCTGTTACTTCTTATACTTAGACTTATTATAATTAAAAAATTAAGAAATCTAAAAGATAAAAAAAATTACAGAATAAATAAAATTTGAGACTTTTTAAAAATTTAAAAATCAGGTAAAATAAGAAAAAAAATAATGCAAATGAGACCCCTTTCCGAGTTTTCTTGACAAAGTAACTGTAAATCTAAAACTTATTATAAATGGTAAAAAAAATCTAATTAAAGACCTAGATAAAAGATAGTCGAAACTCATCTTAGATCATAGGCAAAGTTCATGAATACTATTGGTTTCGCTATTTTGAATCAAATAAGATCACAATTGTTAAAAACGTAACCGGCCTATTTTACATTAATTGTCATGTTTATGGGCTCGAAAATAGAAAAAAAATTCAATAATATTGTTGCACTGTGCGATAGCTATTATAATTGAATATTAATAATAGACTCACATGAATTTTATAAGGATGTTTGTGCTGACGGTACCGTGGAATTTTTTCCCCAAAAATAACTTATTGAAGCAACCACACTTTTTTTTTATTGAAGTTCCATAGCCGGCATTATTATAGCTCTGTGGATATCTCATTGTCTGAAGCCTGAAACTTGCCAAACATAGTCATCATCAATCTTGGGTCCCTCTCATCTTTGATAAGTTTTATGTGGTCATCCTCAATCTTAGTGGCATTATGAATTCGGTTGAAGTGATCCATGGACAACCATAGAGAGGGACATTTCTGCAATGAAATAGTGATCCATGAACAATCATATATTATTTAAGAGTGTTTAATACTTTCGATTTGTCTATAAATTTCCAATCTCAAAAGCTTTAGAGTCCATACCAGCAATTAAAAGATTAAGAAAAGAAAAACATAGTCAGTTATGACTTTCTAAGTGTTTGGTGTCACTTCTCGTCCCCTGGCCAACTTTAAAAAAATGGCAATTTCTAATCAATTTTCAGCTATTCCTGTTTCAACCCAAAATGTGCTAAGCCTGAGATTACTCGTCCATCGGAAAACTTTCATCCTAGTATTTGGGGAGATTGTTTTCTTGCGTACACTTCTGACTTCATAGTAAAATAGAATTACTGGTTAGAGAATTCTTTCGTCCCATGGAACTTTACATATCTAATCATTGGTGTACTTCACGTATGTGCAAGACCCACTGACTATGCAACACACAAATAATTAGATGTGCGAATTTTCAATACGCGCTATTGCTCTTGCTGAATATTGCACATGCCTAATGTATTGGTGCTTAGTTAAAATTGTTAAATATATTGCTGGTCTATATTCTAATAACTTAACTTTTTATACCAACTGATGATCTAACATTCTATCAGAGGTTTGATTATGAGAGACTTTGGATTCAAGTGCCAACTCGCTAGGTGCAAGATTGCAAAATCGAGATTGCACGTCAAAGACAGTGTTAAATATATTATTGGCTCATTTTCTAACAACTTAAACTTTTAGATCGAGCAACTAGTTGATATAGGATATGGTACCCTAAAAATAAATATATTTGTTTAAGTGTTGTATTAGAATTGTTTTGTTTTTAATTTTAATTTATTCTAAATTTCTCTAATTTCCTAGTTTTATGAGAATTAATTTAGTAAATATAGGAATTAGTTGTTACTTATTCAAATTAGTGTACTAGGATTAGGATAAAAATGGTAGTAATAGTTTACTAGTCAAAATCGGATGGATCTAGATCATCTTCGGTGCACTAGAGAGGTCCAATCCTCTCACATGAGATGAGATCTATAGTGAGACTCATTTCATGTGAGAAGGGTCATGCACACGGGAGAGAATCCTTTTTCATATAGTAATATTCTAACTCTATAAATATGATACAATAAATCTTTCTCATTAATTTTTTTTTATCAATAATATTTAATTACGAATTTTAGAGAATTATTTTTTATTGTTGGGTGAGGAGTCTATATGTTATTTGGTTCTTAAAGAATTCGACGTACTTGATTCTCCTTCATATTTTCGTGCTATGTTAGTAGTGATCTAACAAAAATAAAAGGAAAAATAAAGAATACAATAGGTTGTCTTTGAAATCTGTGAATTTTATGCACTTCTTTGAATAAGTCTAGTCTTGTTGCATGTCTGACTTTTCTTCTCAATTAATTCTTATCTTTTGCCTCACTAAAATTTTATCATGTCACAGAAAATATGAATTTTAATTGGTCCCCTAAATCAACAATTGATTATAAGTGATAGCCATTTAACCTTATTGCTTAAAGGTTTTTTTTTTTTGGCATCAATATTTATATTATGTTCAAGCTTTTCCTTTTAAAATCTCAAATGATATTAAATTTCAGAATCAGAATTTTGCATCTGGATTCATAAAAAAAATAACATCTTATGTGCATAGAGGGATTAAGACTAATGAGTCAACTACTACTAAAGTCTAGGTATTGGCCATTCATGATACGGTAATAAGTCTGTAATTCAAAAATCACAATCAATCAACGAAAACAAGTCACCCCACGCACTTTCATGTGTGGGTCTAACGTTAGTGCAAATTGATTTTGAAAATGATTTCTCATCACCAAAAAATTATTCAATGCTACTAAATCAATGCTTTCAAGGATAAGATGATAAGATATATATGCATTTGTAATAAAATCTTACACATGTGACATTAAATTCAACCGTTAGAACTACGGTGCTTCAGTAGTACCAAAAAATTACTCCTCCTAGCCTCCATTTTGAAGCAAACAACCAAGGCCACCAAACGAATTTTTAGTTTTTTTTAGTATGACTTGTTACTTTATAAAACTTAACTCTAAAATTTGTTTTTCCCAACCATCACTGTTATTAATGAAAGCTTTGCCAAGTTTTTTCTTTCTTTCTTTTTCTTTGTGAGTGTTTCTCTATTTTTTTTTTCCTAAATCAAAAACTGATTATAATAAGTAATTACTACTTAACTTGTTGTATAAAATTTTATTTTGTCGAAGCTTTTCCTTAAAATTAGAAGGAAAAAAACTTTCTTTGAGAAAAAATTTCCCCACCTCCAAATTCCAACTCTTATTACCACCAGGGGCGGATTTGTTGTGGGGGCAATGGGGGCACATGCCCCCACCGAAATTTTGAAAAAAAAAATGGGTCAATTAATAATTTTGAAGTTTATAAAATAAAGGAACGATGACGTAGCAGTGGATGGGCGTAGGAACAAGAGTTTCACCTCTTTCTTTCATATTTTTACATCAAGAGTTATTTTGATCAAGTAAAAAACGAGGGGTTTCTTGAGTTGAGGAAATTTGGGCTGGACTTTATACCAATCATGTACTTATTCAGGGATCCATTATTGAACAGTCCTTTTTTTAATTACAAAGTTTTCTTATATATTTTCAATAATTTTCAAATATATCACTCTGATTTATATTTTTCCCTGCTCTAAATTGAAAATTTTCATAGCTTAGTCTTGTTTTAATTTCAATTTGACCCATTTAATAGAACTTTTGTTGAATTTTTTTAATATATTCTAAATTTTTTATAGTGTCTTTCTTTGATTGGACTTGTTTTTTAATTTGTAAATTCATTTATATTAATAAATTTAGTTACTTACTAAAAATATTATTAATTAATATTAAGATTTTATATCAATTTAATTTTAAAATTTATAATCTGACATTAAAAAGTAAAGTTTGCTCCCTTTAAACTAAATTCCTAACTCAGTCCTGTATACAACGTCTAGTATAGTTTTTGAAACTTAGTATTTTGCAAGTGATGCACCCTTTATATGTATAAAAGTGAGACAAAAATGATATAATTTGGTAATGGGTAAATTACATGAATTAATCTGATTCGAGTTCAGGAAATTTGATTCCACTCATGCTACTAAGCTATGTTTGGGAGAAATTTTTTTTAAAAATGTTATGAAGTCTTTACACACCTAACAAGAAACTTATAGTGTACTTTCGATAGTTGAACCTGCATATTACTGTTTGCTGGTTCCTTGAAATTTCATCCAACAAAGACTTTAAAATAACCAGTAAGTTGGATTTATTGCTTAAAGTCATCTAAATAATTTAACAACGGTGCAAGCTTGCTTATATCTTATATTTGTTTGTGCAGAGCACTCATGCACATTTGGACCAACAATTTCAAGGACTAAAAGAGGAAGTGAGGAAGATGCTAGTGGCAGCTGCTGATGAACCTTCAAAACAACTTAATTTGATTGATGCAATCCAACGCCTAGGTGTGTTCTACCATTTTGAAAATCAGATTGATGCAGCATTGCAACTCATATATGATACCTATCATGCCTGTGATGACAAAGACAATGATGACCTTTACACTGTTGCTCTCTGGTTTCGGTTACTTAGACAACAAGGGCATTATGTTTCTTGTGGTAAGTCCATTTCCCTTTGATCATTTAATCATGTTTATATCAATTTATGATACACATATATACATTTTGGCTTGAAGATGCAAATCTTTTTAAGTACCCAACTCAACTCCATACAACAATATCTTATCCCGCATATTTAGATTTAGATACATAAATCTTAGTTGTGTCATTTTATTTTTATTTAAGACAATTTTCTTAAGTAAGGCCATACATTATCTTAACTTTTTATATTATATCTACCAAGTTAATTTTGGTTACTCCCCACTCCTAACACGATATTTGATATGAAATATGTTGTCTTCTTTTTTATATTGGTACATTTACTGGTTCATTTTGGACATGGTCGTAACCAATTTTTTTGCTTCATTTTATCTCCTATTTCTTGTATGTGCTACTCCTAATTCATTAATGTATTTATTTTTAATTTTATTCATTTTATCTCTCTCTCTCTCTCTCTCTCTCTCTCTCTCTCTCTCTCTCTCTTTGCCTTGACACATTTTTTCTCTCAATAATCTACACTAATTAAGTTTACATTTCAATTTTTTTTTTCTAAATGATGTGATATTGATATGGCAGAAATATATTAATTACATAATTTAAAGTTCTATCACTAAAACAATTTCACATCGTTTGTGATACATCACCTAAGAGTGTGGCTAGACAGTAAAGACGTTAATGATAAAATTCAAACGTCTTGACTTCGAGTTTTCTCTGCACTGATCATAGACAATTAGAGCTTAAAGGATGAGCTTGACTATCATAGGAAGAAAGACTTAGTCTGATATATATAAATTAATCCAAAATATCCTACTATTAATCTATAAAAAAATAAAATAAAATAAAATACAAACTTGAAATTAAAGTGTTAAAATTTTGAAAATTTGGGATAATATAAAATATTATATTTTTCCTCTCTCTAATTAACTCTATTCCCTCAAGCAATCAATCAATATTCCGTGGGGCCATGAAATATTCTTTTTTATACTCTGCCAGCCCATGCAACTATACAGTCCACGAATTGTGTGGCTATTGTGCAATATTTTTTCTCCTTTAATTTTTAGTTTCATATCTCTTGAACTTGGAGCTGATATTATATGGTTCCTTGGTTTCCAGATTAGATCATTTGTCACATAGTTTTACTGTAATTACACATGTAAAATATGATTCAATTATAGGTGCCTTGATCTGAATGTAATAAAAAAAAAAAATCCTAAACTTGGGCACAACACAAGAGGAACTCGAACTCGAACTCAAACTCACGCATCAATGCTCATGGGTCAAACTCACGCATCAATGCTCATGGGTATGTGCTGCTATGTTGTGGTGCTGATTCTTCTATTCTTTGGGTATCCTATTCTAAAGAAAAGAAAATGACACTAAAAGTTGTACTGATATGATTGAGATATGTCATGGGCGGTTTGAGTTCCACCAAAAAATGCAAGGCTACAAGGATTACTTATCTAATAAGACAAGAAATTTTTAATTTTAAAATTAAAATATTATTAAAAAATTATATAACAATAACAGAATATATCATATTTATAAGATTTAAGAGACTATCAATTTGAATATAAAATTATTAATTCTTATACTAGACTTATTACAATTAGAAAACTAAAAAATATAAAAAATAGAAAAATTTTAGAATAAATAAAATTTGGGAATTTTTAGAAAATTAGAAATTAGGTAAAATAAAAAAAAAAAACTGCAAATGGAACTCCATTTTGAATTTTTTATACAAAGTAATTATAAATCTAAAACTTATTATAAATGGTAATTAAAAGACTAAATGAAAGAATTTAGTCGCAATTTAGTTTATGTCATAGGCAAAGTTAATGGTTATTGTCAGTTTCGTTGTTTTGATGTTAGACCTATTTCAATAAGGAAACTAAAAAATTACGAAAATAACAAAAATTCAAAAATAATAAAAATTGAGACTTTTTAAAAATTAGAAACTAGATCAAATAAAAAAAACATAGGCACAAGCAGAATCCAATTTGGACTTTCATCGACAAAGTAATTACAAAATTAAAACTTTATAAAAATGGTAAAAAGAAAATTTAATTGAAAGCGTCTTTTAGTTAAAAAAAAAAAAAGGCTTAAGTCATAGCAATGCTATGAATATTGTCTACCTTACCGTTTTGGGTCAATATGAAATCTTTATCATTTAAAAGTCAAAATAGAATCTATATTTTTAAGAATGTGATTAACTCTATATTTATTAGTACTTTGGGTAGAAATAAGACTTAAAATACTCTTATTATTCTTTAAATATTTCAATAACTTTTTCTTAATCACTTCAATTTAAAAAAGGTGACTGATCAATCATTTGACTACTAAAGTTTTTGCTTGAAATAAATATTGAAATAGTCTTAATGCTCAAAAAAATACTTCAGCAATTTATTATCCGTCAGCTACGATGTTGACCGGGTCAAAAATATTTTATCGAGGTAATGGCACGTAAAACACGTTTCCATGACAGTCGCAATTAGCTCTTTGCCTGACTGAAAACAGCTGTCATTATTATACTTTGTCGATATCTAGTTGGCTGAAAAGCATAGTTCCAACCCTCAACCTTAACATGAATTAGTTCCGAATTCGTCAAACACAGTTCAATTATTTTATGTGGTCATCTTCAATCTTGGGCCACCGTCACCTCATCTTTCATAAGTTTTATATGGCCCTCGATTTGGTTCCTTTCCAATTTATTTTTTATTTTTTTATTATAAATATATGTGATAGATCTTAAACAATTCACAATATTCATCAATGCTCATAGGTCATGGGGCTATGTTGTGGTGCTGATTCTGCTATTCTTTGTATGTCCTATTCAAAAGAAAATGACACTGAAAATTTGTACTGATATGATTGAGATATATCATGTGCGGTTTGATTGACATATATCACGTGCGGTTTGAGTTCCATCACAAAATGCAAGGCTACAAGAATTACTCATTTAATAATACAAGAATTTTTTAATTTTGAAATTAAAAAATTATATAATAATAATAAAATATATCATATTTATAAGGTCTAAGAGATTATCAATCCTAATATAAAACTTTTGATTCTTATACTAGGCCTATTACAATTAGAAAACTAAAAAAATTTAGAAAATGGAAAAATTTTAGAATAAATCAAAATTTAGGCATTTTTAGAAAATTAGAAATTAGGTAAAATAAAAAAAAAAACTGAAAATGGAACTCCATTCTGAATTTTTTAGACAAAATAATTACAAATCTAAAACCTATTATAAATGGTAATTGAATACCTAAACAAAAGAATTTGGTTGAAATTCAGCTCATGTCATAGGCAAACTCAAAAGGTATTGTCAATCTCGTTGTTTTGATGCTAGTGCTATTTTAAGAAGGAAATTAAAAAATTACGCAAATAACAAAAATAATAAAAAGTGAGATTTTTTAAAAAATTAGAAACTAGATCAAATAAAAAAAATATAGGCACAAGTAGAACCCAATTTGGACTTTCATCGATAAAGTAATTACAAAACTAAAACTTAATAAAAATGGTAAAAAAAATTCTAATTGAAAGCGTAAACAAAGACTTTTAGTAAAAAAAAAAAAAAAAATAGCTTAAATCATAGCAATGCTATGAATATTGTTTGCATTGTCATTTTGGATTAATATAAAATTTTTGTCATTTTGAATCAAAATAAAGTTTATATTATTAAAAATGTAATTAACCAATTCTATATTTATTAGTACTTTAATTTTAAGTAAGACTTAAAATACTCTTATTATTCTTCAAATATTTCAATAACTTATTTTACATCACTTCAATTTAAAAAAACGTGATCGATCAATTATGTGACTACTAAAGTTTTTGCTTGAAACAAATATTGAAGTAGTCTTAATGCTCAAAAAAAAACTTCATCAATTTATTATCCGGCAGCTACGATGTTGACCAAAGAATGGGTGTGTGTGTGACATGGTTTCCCACAAAGTATGCTATGTATATATGTGTGTGTGTGTGTGTGAAAGAATTGTGTACTTTAGTTTTCTCTAATGTTTTGAGTGGAATTATGTTTTTGCAGTTTGAGCAAAAGGGAGGGCACGTTGCATCAGCAATCGAATGCTACAAGAAGCAATATGATGCTTCAAAACAACAGGCTCACGAGGAGTTTCAAAAGCAAGTTGCAGATGCCTGGAAGGTCATAAATGGAGAGTGCCTTAGACCTACCGATGTGCCAATTGCTCTCCTTACACGTGTCATAAATCTTGCACGTGTGATAGATGTCATTTACAAGGGTGACGATGGGTACACACATATTGGAACATAGATGAAAAAACGCATTACATCTTTGCTCTTAGATCCTGCCCCAATATGAGCCTGAAATGTGTCTCATTCTTCAAAGGAAAATTATTTTCACTCCAACTCGCTAAATCAAAATGATAATGAAAACTTATTCTTAGACTTGTAATAAATGGAATTTGTAGTGACATGTTACGTAGAGATGAAAAGAGGAACCCTTTTTTTTTTGGTTCTTCAGTTTTCAAACTACCAAGAGATAGATTATGCTAATAAGTGATGAACAAGGATATTTTTTGTGAATGAAAGGATATTTAACTAATTGTCTTCTCTCTTTTTTTTTTTTTTTTTTTTTTTAAGGTGGTTGATGGAAATAAATTTCTCCTAATCTTCTCTTCCGTTGGGAAGACTTGAATTTGCCCTTCCTTTTAGATAAACATGTAATGCTATTAGGCTATTACCTGTCCCAATTTTCTAAGAGGTAAGGTTACAACATCAAATCAACATTAAATAACAATAATCTTATAGAAAACAAAATTTCTACTGAAATGACTACTTACACTTTATTTCAATTATTGATGATGTACTTTTTGAAACTTTTTTATTTTTGATAAGCAAAAAAATTTTATTGATGAAAATGAATGTACAAAAAATATATAATAGAGAACATCAATAAAGGAGAATGCTCAATCATCAGAGCACTCAGAATCATTTCAACTAAGTTGGCACCGTACTAAAGGTACATCATATGCAAGTGAAAACTTACAAACCAGAGATAGATTTGAAACACCTAATACTATCCTAACACCAAATATTATAGCAAGAACAGAAAGACCAAATAAAAAATTACAAAATCTCTTAACGTTAAAAAATCTAAACAGAGTATAGCTTCCAAGAAGCATCCATTTGATATCAGTAGGAATCGGAATAACAAAAACCATGAGATTGTTTTGCAAAAGACTCCTCTTGAAATCATGAACAACAAACACCAAATGAGAATTGATACCGCCATTGATCAGACGAACGGCCTAACTCCACTGACAACTGGAAAGATTTGACAGCCATGATGATGGAAATAGAGATAACAAATAGCCATCCAAATCTGATTATTCTCCCGATCAAACTCCTAACTTGTTAACTCTCGAATTTGATGTATATTGCAATAGAAATATCAAATCCCTATATCCATGCCCTTCAACTTATTTTTAACCCAGATTGCTATTATTAATTTAATGGATTCTACCAAATCAGATAATGAAACTTGCTTCCTGCTGAAAATATAGTCATTTCAACATTTCCATATTTACCAAATGATGACATATGGGAAAACAAAGCCAAAGCTAAGTTGCTCTGGGAAAGTGGCTGAAACCGGTCACCTCAACATGTATACATATCTAAAATTCCATATTTTGATTGTTTTTCATCATATTTCTTCATTACTTGGTGTAGGATTTTTAGATTGTATTGCCGTTTGTTTTTATCTTTTTCCTATCTTATCTTGTTTCTAATTTTAATCTCAATTGCAAAAATCCCTAATCTAGTTTCTAATTTAACCTCAATTGCAAAATTACTAATTTTGATTTTATCTGAATTATTCTATCTATTTTTTTAATCTTATTAGAATTAACATATTAGTTGTGGTTTACTAGCCAAAGTAGTAGTTCCATATCTATATAAATATGATATAATTATAGATATTCATTATTCAAATTTCATTAATAATATTCATATTATGAATTTTAGAGAATTTGTTCTTTTTAGGTAATTATTCTCTTTTGTTGGTGTCGATGCACTTATATTTATTGTTTACGTTTCGTGCTGTGTCACATGAACCATGAACTCCACTTTTATAATAGAGTTGGGATAAGAGTAGATAATGAGAGAAAGATCATCTATCATTGCTTGTTTAAAACTTGTCAAAGGTAACTTTAAGGAATCCTAGATCAGCAACCGACCTAAGGGCCGATTCCTAATCTTTCACTATTGTAACATTAATAGCTTTTCATGGTCGGAATCCTAAGTTTTATGTTGGCAGATCTTGCTCTCTCTGTTTCTCTCTCAACCTTGACATAATTTTTTTTTTCTCTCAATAATATTACATTTCTCAAATATATATATATATATATATATTCTAAATGATGTGACATTGATACAATAGAATCATATTAATTATATGATTTAAAATATTATTACTAAAACAATTTCATATCAATATTATATTATTTGTGACTCAAATTTGAAAAGTATAATAATATATTTGTTTTCTGTTCAATTAAGTCTAGTCCGTGGAGCAATCACTCAGTGATCCCATG
The DNA here is from genome assembly GCA_008638375.1 of Nyssa sinensis. Classification (NCBI taxonomy): domain Eukaryota; kingdom Viridiplantae; phylum Streptophyta; class Magnoliopsida; order Cornales; family Nyssaceae; genus Nyssa; species Nyssa sinensis. The sequence goes on from CM018046.1 coordinate 54,778,454, forward strand.
GGACCATGAAATATTTTGTTTTCGTACTCTGCCAACCTATGCAACTCTGCTGTTCAAGAATTGTATAGCTATCGTCCAATCTTCTCTCCATTAATTTTTGATATCATGTCTCCTGAACATAGGAGAAACTCAATTCAATTCTCGTGCTCATTCTTCTATTCTTTGTATGTCTAATTCTAAAGAAAATGACACTAAAAGTTGTAATGTTATGATTGAGATATAAACATGTGTGGTTAGAGTTCCATTATATTTATAAAATTAAGAAATTATTAATCTGTTACTTCTTATACTAAACCTATTATAATTAAAAAAATTAAGAAATTTAGAAAATAAAAAAATTACAGAATAAACAGAATTTGAGACTTTTTGAAAATTTAAAAATGAGGTAAAATAAGAAAAAAAAAATGCAAATGGAAACTCTTCCCGAGTTTTTTTTGACAAAGTAACTGTAAATCTAAATATAAATCTTATTATAAATGGTAAAAAAAAAGTCTAATTAAAAACCTAAATCATAGGAGTACTGTTGGTTTTGCTATTTTGAATTCTATATCAGTACTAGCATCCTAATGATGTTTGTACTGACGGTAACCGTGGAATTTTTTTTCCAAAAATAACTTATTGAAGCAATCACACTTTTTTTATTGCAGTTTCGTAGCCGGCATTATTATAGCTCTGTGGATATCTCATTGTCTGAAGCTTGAACTTGTCATAGTCATCATCAATCTTGCGTCCCTCTCGTCTTTGATAAGTTTTATGTGGTCATTCTCAATCTTAGAGGCATTATGAATTCAGTTGAAGTGACCCATGAACAACCATAGATTCTCATCTTTGATATGTTTTATGTGGTCATCCTCAATCTTAAATGCATTATGAATTCAGTTGAAGTGATCCATGAACAACCATAGATTCTCATCTTTGATAAGTTTTACGTGGTCATCCTCAATCTTAGAGGCATTATGAATTCAGTTGAAGTGATCTATGAACAACCATAGATAGGGACTTTTTAACAGTTCGTTTGGATAACTAAGAGGGAAAGAAAAAGAAAGGATAGTATTAATTATGAGGAAAGGGAGAGGAAAGGGAAAGGAAAGGAGAAGCGAGGAGAGAGTAATCCCTCCTTTATGTTTGGATAACTAATGAAAGAAAAGGAAATGAGAGACTATTATCTTATTTGGGAATGATAATGGAGAGAAAAGAAAGGAAATGATTTTATATTATTTTACTATTATGTCTTAGGACAAAGATGTCATTTTTATTTTAGCTTTTATAATTTTAAGGGTAATATTACTATTATTAAAAATTCATTAAATATTTCTTTCCTTTCCCTCCGTTTCTGCCCACTTTTGGAGGGATAACAAAATTACTAAAATGAGGGTTAAGCTCTCCCTCCCTTTCCCTCCATTTCTCTTCCTTTCCTTCCTAATTTTTAGAACAAACATGATATAAGTTCTCCTTCCTTATCCTTCCCTACCCTTTCTTTCCAATTCCTTCCATCCAAACATAGTGTAAGTGTTTGGTGTCACTTCTCGTCCCCCGGCCAACTTTAAAAAAATGGCAATTTCTAAGTTAATTTTCAGCTATTCCTGTTTCAACCCAAAATGCTAAGCTTTATATTTCTCGTCGGTCAACAAATTTTCATCCTAGTATTTAGGGAGATTGTTTTCTTGCGTACGCTTTTGACTTCACAGTAAAATAGAATTACTAGTTAGAGAATTCTTTCATCCCTTGTGAGTAATGGAAATACTTCACTTGTGTGCGAGAGCCACTGCGTGTGCAACACACAAATAATTAGATGCGCGAATTTTCAGTACTCAGTATTTCTCTTACTGAATATTGCGCATGCCTAATGTATTCATTCTTAGTTAAAATTGTTTAATATATTGTTGGCCTATATTCTAATAACTTAACTTTTTATACTAACGGATGATCTAATATACTATCAGAGCTTTGATTATGAGAGATTTTGGGTTCAAGTGCCAACTCTCCAAGTGCAAGATTGCAAAATCGAGATTGCATGCCAAAGACAATGTTAAATATATTATTGGTTTATTCTCTAACAGCTTAACCTTTTAGATCGACCAACTAGTTGATATAGGATAGATATGGTACCCTAAAAATAAAGATATTTGCTTAAGAGTTGTATTAGAATTGTTTTATTTCTAATTTTAATTTAATCCAAATTTCTCTAATTTCTTAGTTTTATGAGAATTAATTTAGTAAATATAGGAATTAGTTGTTACTTATTCAAATTAGTGTACTTGGATTAGGCTAAAAATGGTAGTAATAGTTTACTAGTCAAAATAGGGGGGATTTAGATCATCTTTGGTGTACTAGAAAGGTCCAGTCCTCTCACATGAGATGAGATTTATAGTGAGACTCATTTCATGTGAGAAGGGACATGCACACGGGAGAGAATCCTTTTCCATATAGTAATATTCTAACTCTATAAATATAATACAATAGATCTTTCTCATTAAATTTTTTTTATCAATAATATTTAATTACGAATTTTAAAGAATTATTTTTTATTGTTGGGTGATGAGTTCATATGTTATTTGGTTTTTAAAGAATTTGACGTGTTTGATTCTTTTTCACATTTTCGTGCTATGTTACCGGTGATCTAACAAAACTAAAATAAAAAATAAAAAATACAATAGGTTGTCTTTGAAATCTGTGAATGTGTAGCAGTGCAAGCTTGCTTATATTTTATATTTGTTTGTGCAGAGCACTAAAGCACACTTGGACCAACAATTTCTAGGACTAGAAGAGGAAGTGAGGACGATGCTAGTGGCAGTTGCTGATGAACCTTCAAAACAACTTAATTTGATTGATGCAATCCACGTCTAGGTGTGTTCTACCATTTTGAAAATCAGATTGATGCAGCATTGCAACTTATATATGATACCTATCATGCCTGTGATGACAAAGACAATGATGACCTTTACCCTATTGCTCTCTGGTTTCGGTTACTTAGACAACAAGGGCATCATGTTTCTTGTGGTAACTCCATTTCCCTTTGATCATTTAATCATGTTTATATCAATTTATGATACACATATATACATTTTGGCTTGAAGATGCAAATCTTTTTAAGTACCCAACTCAACTCAATACAATAATATCTCATCTGCAAATTTGGAGTTAGAAACACGAATCTTAGTCGTGTCATTTTATTTTATTTAAGACCATTCTCTTAAGTAAGGCTATACATTATCATAATTTTTTATATTATATCTACCAAGTTAATTTTGGTTACTCCCCACTCCTAACACGATCTTTGATATGAAATATGTTGTCTTCTTTTTTTTATTGGTACATTTACTGGTTCATTTTAGATATGGTCAGACCAACGTAACCGTTTTTTTTTTGCTTCATTTTATCTCCTATTTCTTGCTACTCCTAATTCACGAATGTATTTATTTTTAATTTTATTCATTTTATCTCTCTCTCTCTCTCTCTCTCTCTCTCTCTCTCTCTCTCTCTCTCTCTCTTTGCCTTGACACATTTTTTCTCTCAATAATTTACACTGTTTAAGTTTGTATTTCAAATTTTTATTCTAAATGATCTGATATTGATATGACAGAAATATATTAATTACATAATTTAAAGTACTATCACTAAAACAATTTCACATCATTTGTGATAGAAATTTGAGAAACATCACTTGAGAGTATAGCCGGACAGTAAAGACGTTGAGTATAAGATCCAAACGTCTCGACTTCGAGTTTTCTCTGCACCGATTATTGACAGTTAGAGTTTAAAGGGTGAGCTTGACTATCATAGGAAGAAAGACTTAATCTGATGTGCATAAATTAATACAAAATACCCTACGATTAATCCATAAAAAAAAATAAAAAATAAAATAAAATACAAACTTGAAAAGTGTAAAAAATTTGAAAATTTGGGATAATATAAAATAATGTTTTTAAAAATATGACTAACCAGTTCAACATCTATTAGTACTTTGACTTGGAATAAAACTTAAAACACTCTTATTATTCTTCAAATATTTTAATAACTTATTCTACATCACTTCAATTTAAAAAATGTGACCGATCAATTATATGATTACTAAAGTTTTTCCTCGAAATAAATATTGAAGTGCTCTTAATGCTCCAAAAACAACTTGAGCAATTAGTTCTGAACTCGTCAAACACAATCCAATAATTTTATGTGGTCATCTTCAATCTTGGGTCACCGTCACCTCATATTTCATAAGTTTTATATGGTCCTCGATTTGGATCCTTCCCATTTTATATTTTTTTCTTTAATTTTTTTTCTATTTTTTTTCACATGATATAAGTTCATTTATTTTTATAATTATTTATAAACATGAGCTCATATTATGAAAGAGAAAAGTGAAATGAAAGAGAATGGCGAGAAAATAAAACGGAGAGGAGTTTAATCCGTTACCCTCAATCTTGAGGCATTATGCAGATGATGTGATCCGTGAACAATCATACATAAGAGTTTTTAATTCTCTTCAAATGTTTTTATTTTCTTCCAAATTTTCATTCACACTTTATAATTATATTCATAAAAATGTTATTGAAAAGACGTCTACTTCTTAGTTGACATTGGAGTTCTACTCAAATGAAAATTCTTTTATACTTAAAAAAAAAAATAGATATTTTTTTAAGTTTTTGACAATTACTCTTAACTTATTCTAAACTTTTTGAAGTTACACAGACTACTTTCAAATTTTTTGATAAATTATAAATATTTTTTATAGTTATTTTTTTTTTCGAATTTATAAAATTGTCCCTTTCATATTTTTTTTACATTTTTTTAAATCTTGACCAATTTTTATGATAACTTATTTGATATATTATTATTTAATATTAAATTTTAAAACCAAATATTTAGTAAAAAATCTGTAAGCAAGGAAGATTCCTGACCTGTCCTATTAGTATTCATCTGATTCACATGCCATTGGCCACTGTGGGTAGGAAATAAACATAAAATTCACATGCATTCTGGTCCATTTGCCTCCGGTGGATGCATTTAGGAATTGTCTATCTCAAAAGCTTTAGAATCCATACCAGCAGTGCCAACATAAGCATCAAAACAATTTCTCCACCCAAATTGAGATGCGTAGATTAGAGATATGGATATTTTAGAACTTACCATGTGTGGATTAGTAAGAGATGTTATAATTTAGGTTAGGTTTGTCCTGAACTCATAACCTGTGGTGCATCTACATGGGTTTGTTAGAGAGATAAGAGAATATAAGATTAGTTCTTATCTTATCTGTTTGAGATTTGATCTGATTGTATGAGAATCTTATTTCAACTTGATGTTGGAATACTACTCTCTAATATGTATCTGATACATTATATGTAAATTGATCCAGAGAATTTACATGATATACAAGATCTTTGTGCCCTTCTAGTTCTCTTTTGTTTTCTGTCTTTAGAATTCTCTATCTTAGATTACCATTTAGAAACTAATGATCTTGAATTGTGAAATTAATACTGACAACCTTGACAACCACTCTATTGATGAGAAAAAATTCACAATATTATGATTATTCAAGAAAATTTGAAACACAAATATATGTGATAGATCTTAAACAATTTTATATATCCAGACTACAAGATGCGAACTGAATCTGACACAAATATTTTGCATTGATTTTTCAACAATAATCGGTTTACATGCCAGATTCTCCTTTAGTTTTTGATTTCATGTCACCTTAACTTGGGCCACAACATTGGAGGAACTCAACCTGATACTTACACAGATGAAGAAGGATCTCAACATAGGATAAAAACTCAACACCATGCATCATTGCTCATGGATCATGTGCCAGCATGATTGTGGTGCTGATTCCATCATTTTCTTTTTTGTATGTTCAGTTCCAAAGAAAATGACACTATTAATGACAAAGTTGTAATGATGTGATCGAGACATATCATGTTTGGTTTGAATTCTACTGCAAAATGCAAAGCCGGCATTGTGGCTCGCTTGAAAATATATATATATATATATATTTTTATCATGCAGTATCTAATTTTTTGACTCATTTAATTTGAGGGACTAATTCTACCAACTAATATATATATATATATGTGATATTATTAAAAAATCATATAATAATAACTTAATATATCATATTTATAAAATTTAAGAGACTATCAATTCAAATATGAAACTATTAATTCTTGTACTAAACTTATTATAATTAGAAAACTAAATTTGGGATAATATAAAATATTATATTATTTCTCTCTCCAATTAACTCTATTCCCTCAAGCAATCACTCAATATTCTTTGGGAAAATGGAATATTCATTTTCGTACTCTGCCTATCCATGCAACTATACAGTTTAAGAATTGTGCGGCTATCGTCCAATATTTTTTTCTTTAATTTTTGGCTTCATATCTCTTGAACTTGGAGCTGATATTATATTGTTCCCTGGTTTCAAGATTAGATCATTTGTCACATAGTTTTACTGTAATTGTACATGTCAAATATCACTCAATTGTAGGTGCCTTGATCTGAATGTAATAAAAAAAATTTCCTGAACTTGGGCACAACACTGAAGGAACTCAAAACTCAAACTCAAACACAGCATCAATGCTCATGGGTCATGGGCTGCTATGTTGTGGTGCTGATTCTACGATTCTTTGTATGTCCTATTCTAAAGAAAATGACACTAAAAGTTGTAATGATATGATTGAGATTTATCATGTGCGGTTTGATTGAGATATATTATGTGCGGTTTGAGTTCCATCACAAAATGCAAGGCTGCAAGGATTACTCATAGAATAAGACAAGAATTTTTTAATTTTGAAATTAAAATATTATATATTAATAATAACAAAATATATCATATTTATAAGATCTTAGAGATTATCAATCCGAATATGAAACTATTAATTCTTATACTAGACTTATTATAATTATTAAACTAAAAAATTTAGAAAATAGAAAAATTTTAGAATAAATAAAATTTAGGAATTTTTAGAAAATTAGAAATTAGGTAAAATAAAAAAAAACTGCAAAAATGGAACTCCATTCCGAATTTTTTAGACAATATAATTACAAATCTAAAACTTATTATAAATGGTAATTAAAGACCTAAACGAAAGAACTTGGTTGAAATTCAGCTTAAGTCATATGCAAAGTCAATGGGTATTGTCGGTCCCGTTGTTTTGATGCTAGACCTATTTCAATAAGGAATCTAAAAAATTACGCAAATAACAAGAATTAAAAAATAATAAAAATTAAGACTTTTTAAAAAATTAGAAACTAAATCAAATAAGAAAAACATAGGCACAAGCAGAAATTAATTTGAACTTTCATCCATAAAGTAATTGCAAAATTAAAACTTAATAAAAATGATAAAAAAAAATTCTAATTGGAAGCCTAAACAAAGATTTTTAGTAAAAAAAAAAAGCTTAGATCATAGCAATGCTATGAATATTGTTTGCATCATCATTTTGGATTAATATGAAATTTTTGTCGTTTTGAATCAAAATAGAGTTTATATTATGAAAAATATGACTAACCAATTCTATATTTATTAGTGCTTTGATTTAAAATAAGACTTAAAATACTTATTATTCTTTAAATATTTCAATAACTTATTTTACAACACTTCAATTTAAAAAATGTGACCGATCAATTATATGACTACTAAAGCTTTTGCTTGAAATATATATTGAAGTAGTCTTAATGCTAAAAAAAAAAACTTCATCAATTTATTATCCGTCAGCTTCGATGTTGGCTGGCACAAAAATTTCTTATCGAAGTAATGGCACGCAAAACACGTTTCCATAGCAGTCACAATTAACTCTTTGCTTAACTGAAAACGCCTGTCATTAATATACTTTGTCGATATCTAATAATTTATGAATTAGCTCCTCAAACACAGTCCAATAATTTTATGCGGTCATCTTCGATCAATCGTCACCTCATCTTTCATAAGTTTTATATGGTCCTCGATTTGGATCCTTCCAATTAATCTTTTTTTTTTTTTAAATTTTTTTTTCTATTTTTTATTTCACATGATATAAGTTTATTTATTTTTATAATTATTTATAAACATGAGTTCATATTATGAGTGTGAAAAGTAAAATGAAAGAGAATGGAGAGAAAAATAAAAGGGAGAGGAGCTTAATTCGTTACCCTTAATCTTGAGACATTATGAATTCAGATGATGTGATCCATGAACAACCATATATAATTTAAGAGTTTTTAATTCTCTTCACATGTTTTTATTTTCTTCCAAATTTTTATTCACACTTTATAATTATATTCATAAAAATGTTATTGAAAAGACGTCTACTTTTTAACTGACATTAGACTTTTACTCAAATGAAAATTCTTTTATGCTTAAAAATAAATAGATAAATTATCTTGATATTTTTTTAAAGTTTTTCACAATTACTCTAACTTATTCTAAATTTTTCAAAATTCTACTGACTTTTTTTAAATTTTTTAATAAATTATAAATGGATGCATTTAGGAATTGTCTATAAATTTCCAATCTCACAAGCTTTAGAATCCATACCAGCAGTTAAGATTGAGAAAAGAAAAACTTTCCAAGTGTTTGGTGTCCCTTCTTGACATTAGACTTCTACTCAAATGAAAATTCTTTTTTACTTAAAAATAAATAGATAAATTATTTTGATATTTCTTTAAATTTTTGACAATTACACAAATTTATTTTAAGTTTTTTGAAATTACACTGACTTTTTTTAAATTTTTTGATAAACTATAAATATTTTTTATAGTTATTTTTTTTCAAAATTATAAAACCGTCTTTTTCATATATTTTTGTACATTTTTTTTTTAATCTTGTCCAATTTTTATGATAATTTATTTGATATATTATTATTTAATATTAAAATTTTAAAATCAAATATTTGGTAAAAATTTTGTAAGGGAGGAAGATTCCTGACCTGTCGTATTAGTATTCATATGATTCACATGCCATTGGCCAATGTGGGTAGGAAATAAACATAAAATTCACCTGCATTCTGGTCCATTTGCCTCCGGTGGATGCATTTAATTTTAGGCATTGTCTATCTCAAAAGATTTGGAATCCATACCAACAGTTAAGATTGATATTTGTAGATTAGAGATATGGATATTTTAGAACTTATCATGGGTGGATTAGTAAGAGATGTTATAATTTAGGTTGGGTTTGTCCAGAACTCATAACCTGCGTGCATCTACACGGGTTTGTTAAAGAGATAAGAAAATATAATATTAGTTCTTATCTTATTTGTTTGAGATTTGATTTGACGGTATGAGAATCTTATTTCAACTTGATGTTGGAATAGTATTCTCTAATATGTATCCGATATATTATACGTAAATTGAATAAGAGAATTTACATGATATACAAGATTTTTGTGCTCTTCTAGTTCTCTCTTGTTTTCTATCTTTAGAATTCTCTATCTTGGATTACCATTTAGAAACTAATGATCTTGAACTGTAAAATTAATATAGACAACTTTGACAACCATTCTATTGATGAGAAAAAATTCACATTATTCATGATTATTCAAGAAAATTTGAAACACAAATATATGTGGTAGATCTTAAACAATTTTATATATCCAGACTACAAGATGCGAACTGAATCTGGCACAAATATTTTGCGTTGATTTTTCAACTCAAATTATCTTTCAGTAGTGTAACAATAATGGGTTTACATGGCCAGATTCTCCTTTCATTTTTGATTTCATGTCACCTTAACTTGGGCCACAACATAGGAGGAACTCAACCTGATACTTGCACAGACGAAGAAGGATCTCAACATAGGATAAAAACTCAACACCATGCATCAATGCTCATGGATCATGTGCCAGCATGATTGTGGTGCTGATTCCATCATTTTCTTTTTTGTATGTTCAGTTCCAAAGAAAATGACACTATTAATGACAAAGTTGTAATGATGTGATCGAGACATATCATGTCTGGTTTGAATTCTACTGCAAAATGCAAAGCCGGCATTGTGACTCGCTCGAAAATATATATATATATATATATATTTTTTTTTATCATGCAGTATCTAATTTTTTGACTCATTTAATTTGAGCGACTAATTATACCAACTACTAATATATATATATATATATATATATATATATTTGTGATATTTTAAAAAAAAAATATAATAATAACTGAATATATCATATTTATAAAGTTTAAGAAACTATCAATTCAAATATGAAACTATTAATTCTTATACTAAGCTTCTTATAATTAGAAAACTAAATTTGGGATAATATAAAATATTATATTATTTCTCTCTCCAATTAACTCTATTCCCTCAAGCAATCACTCAATATTCTTTGGGAAAATAGAATATTCTTTTCGTACTCCATGCAACTATACAGTTTAAGAATTGTGTGACTATCGTCCATATTTTTTCCTTTAATTTTTGGCTTCATGTCTCCTGAACTTGGAGCTGATATTATATGGTTCCTTGGTTTCAAGATTAAATCATTTGTCACATAATTTTACTGTAATTGTACATGTAAAATATCACTCAATTGTAGGTGTTTTGATCTGAATGTAATAAAAAAAATTTCCTAAACTTGGGCACAACACTGGAGGAACTCAAACTCAAACTCAAACTCACGCATCAATGCTCATGGGTCATGGGCTGCTATGTTGTGGTGCTGATTCTACTATTCTTTGTATGTCCTATTCTAAAGAAAATGACACTAAAAGTTGTAATGATATGATTGAGATATATCATGTGCAGTTTGATTGAGATATATTATGTGCGGTTTGAGTTCCACCACAAAATGCAAGGCTGCAAGGATTACTCATCTAATAAGACAATAATTTTTTAATTTTGAAATTAAAATATTATTAAAAAATTGTATAATAATAACAAAATATATCATATTTATAAGGTTTAAGAGATTATCAATCCGAATATGAAACTATTGATTCTTATACTCAGACCTATTACAATTAGAATACTAAAAAATTTAGAAAATAGAAAAATTTTAGAATAAATAAAATTTAGGAATTTTTAGAAAATTAGAAATTAGGTAAAATAAAAAAAAAACTGCAAATGGAACTCCATTCCGAATTTTTTAGACAAAGTAATTACAAATCTAAAACCTATTATAAATGGTAATTGAAGGTCTAAACAAAAGAATTTCGTTAAAATTCAGCTTATGTCATAGGCAAAGTCAATAGGTATTATCGGTCTCGTTGTTTTGATGCTAGAGCTATTTCAATAAAAAAACTAAAAAATTATGGAAATAACAAAGATTCGAAAATAATAAAAATTGAAATTTTTTAAAAAATTAGAAACTAGATCAAATAAGAAAAATATAGGCACAAGCATAACCCAATTTGGACTTTCATTGACAAAGTAATTGCAAAATTAAAACTTAATAAAAATGATAAAAAAATTCTAATTGAAAGCGTAAACAAAGATTTTCAGTGAAAAAAAAGCTTAGATCATAGCAATGCTATGAATATTGTCTGCATCGTCGTTTTGGATTAATATGAAATTTTTATCGTTTTGAATCAAAATAAAGTTTATATTATTAAAAATATGACTAACCAATTCTATATTTATTAGTACTTTAATTTAAAATAAGAGTTAAAATACTCTTATTATTCTTCAAATATTTCAATAACTTATCAATAATGCTAGACTTATTTAAAAATTCTATTAAAATTATTTACCTTCATGAGTTGGCAGAGTTGTATTGGCTAAATATCACATCATGCCATCATGATGTGATATCCAGTCAATACAACACTACCAACTCATAAAGATAAACACTTTTAGTAAAATATGAAGGTAAAACTAACATTACTCATAACTTATTTTACATCACTTCAATTTAAAAAAGGTGACCCATCAATTATATGACTACTAAAGTTTTTGCTTGAAACAAATATTGAAGTAGCTCTTTGCTTAACTGAAAACAGCTGTCATTATTATACTTTGTCGATATCTAATTGGCTGAAAAGCATAGTCCCATCCCTCAACCTTATCATGAATTAGTTCTGAACTCCTCAAACACAGTCCAATAATTTTATGTGGTCATCTTCGATCAATCGTCACCTCATCTTTCATAAGTTTTATATGGTCCTCGATTTGGATCCTTTCCAATTAATCTTTTTTTTTCTTTCTATTTTTTATTTCACATGATATAAGTTTATTTATTTTTATAATTATTTATAAACATGAGTTCATATTATGAGTGTGAAAAGTAAAATAAAAGAGAATAGAGAGAAAAATAAAAGGGAGAGAAGCTTAATCCGTTACCCTTAATCTTGAGACATTATGAATTCAGATGATGTGATCCAGAAACAACCATATATAATTTAAGAGTTTTTAATTCTCTTCAGATTTTTTTATTTTCTTCTAAATTTTTATTCACACTTTATAATTATATTCATAAAAATGTTATTGAAAAGACGTCTACTTCTTAGCTGACATTAGACTTCTACTCAAATGAAAATTCTTTTATACATAAAAATAAATAGGTAAATTATCCTGATATTTTTTTAAAGTTTTTCCCAATTACTCTTAACTTATTCTAAATTTTTTGAAATTATACTAATTTTTTTAAATTTTTTTAATAAATTATAAATGGCTGCAATTAGGAATTGTCTATAAATTTCCAATCTCAGAAACTTTAGAATCCATACCAAAAACAGTCCGAAGTGTTTGGTGTCCCTTCTTGTTAGGGGTGTCAATTTTTAACACAACACGACAACACGACTCGAACACGACGCGAAGTTAACGGGTTTGGGTTTAGCATAAATGGGTTTGGGTCATAAACGGGTTGACACGTATAACACGATTAATAAACAGTTCGGGTTTGGGTTTTATTAGTGTTAACCCGTTTAACATGACTTAACACGTTTAATTATAAAATATATTATGAGTTAAGGTAATTTATCTCACATCAAATATTTATCAAGGTTTTGAGATTTTTTATTTATAAAAGAGGTTTGTAATTTGATTTGATCCATATCCAAAGTTACTAAACTTGAAAATTATCTATACATATTAAAAGATAGGTAAATTTTTTTATTTAAGAAATAAAAAAAATTAAAATAAACGGGTTAAGTGTGTCAACGCGTGTAACCTGTTTAATAAATGGGTTGGGTTTGGGTTTGGAAACTTGACACGATTAGTTAATAGTGTCGGGTTTGGGTTCACACATATTTTCGAATATGTATACCTTGACACGACCCAAACATGACACAATAACACGAATTGACACCCCTACTTCTTGTCCCCCGGCCAACCCTCACTCCTCAACCCAATAATTTTTTGAAAACGCCAGCTGTACTTTGGAAAAAAAAAAGTTGAATAAAGCAGTATACGAAAAAATTTAACAGTCATACAAATCAATTTTAAATATGTAATATAAATAATTTTATAATGATAATTTAATTTAAAATATGTTAGATGTTAGAATTTAATTTATATTATCACTGAATTTGTACATATTACCTCACCACCACTGACCTTTCTAATTTCTTACTATTTTACTTTTAATTGTCAATATCTTCTTTTTTTATCCTTACCTCTGTCAATAGCTGATTAGTTCTAAATAGGGTAAACGTAGTCCAAAAAATTTAAATTATATGATTATTTTTATTGTTTAAGAATATAATAATAAAATTATATATATTTTTTAAATTTAAGTTTTTAGATGAGTAGGTAATTTACCATAGTATTAAAGCAGATAAAAGATTATGAGTTCAAACTCTATCCTGACCTTAAAAATATAAATTGATATATGTAAGCTTAAACTGATCACACGAGAGAGGGTATGTTAAAGAATATAATAATAAAATTACATCTTTTTTAAAAACTTAAACTTTTAAATGAGTTGATCATTTAATACTTACCTCTGTTAGAAGCTGATTATTTCTATGAACCGAATAAACATAGTCCAAAAATTTTTATGTGGTCATCCTCAATCTTGGGTCACCTCATCTTTCATATGTTTTATGTAGTCACCCTCAATTTTCAGGTATCTTCTGTGATGAATTTCATGTTCAGACGTGTTTATTTGTACTTATCCACAATGAAATAGTGATCCATGAACAACCACAACTCATTGCCTGATCTGTATTGTGTGGTTGGAAAAAAATTTCAGCCTCAGTTAGTGGTATCACATTTAGATTTGGGTCATTTATAGTAAGTCTTATATAAGTACTCAAACCTAAATGCCAATACAACCATGGGACCTGCCGATAATTCTTTTTTGAATAAATTATACTAATTAATTTCTTTTTTAAAATTTTTAACAATTATAAAGATATCCTTTAAAAATTCTGAAATTATATTGTTCTTCTCTATTTTTATTGACAAATTACATAAATCTCATCTCCCATCTATTTTCTTTTTTTCAAAATACCTCTTTCATGTTTTTTTTAAACATTGTTTTTCAATTTTGACTAAGTTTTTCTATTTTTTTTAAAGATTTTGTTCATTTTATATAAAAATTAAATTTAAAGTAAATAATTTTTATTTTTATTTTTGACCAAGAATGGTTTGATCAATATTTATTTGAAAATAAAAAAAGAGTTAATAAAAATGGGTCAAAATTAAAATAAAATAAATGATCACTTTTACCATTTTGAAAAAAAATATATTACAGGAGAAGTATGTATAGTTTGTTAGTAAAAATAAGAGAGAGTAATTTAATTTTAAAAACATCAAATTTTTTTTTTTATAATTATCAAAAAATTCAGAAGAGGTCAATGTTGACAAGGTGGGGTTAGCATAAGCTTGGGGCCAATTGCCTTCTCAATTTTATTTTTGTATTTTTTTTAAAAATACAATTTCAAAAATATCTTATTAATTTGTATTTTTGCCCCTAACCGGACTTCTATAATTTTTTATGATTCACATGCTATATTGGACTCCAAAACTCATAGTATTCATATGAGTCACATGCTATATTCGACCCCGAAACTCAACCCGTCTAAGTGTCTGGCTTCACATGTCGGTAGGAAATAAACATCAAATTCACGTGCATATTCCGGTTCATTTTCCTCCCATAAATACATTTAGGAATTGTCTATAAATTTCCAATCTCATAAGCTTTAGAGTCCATACCAGCAGTTAAGATTGAGAAAAGAAAAGTCTAAGTCAGTTCCAACTTTCTAGGTGTTTGGTGTCACTTCTTGCCCCCCTGCCAGCCCTCACTCCTCAACCCAATTATAAAAAAAATGGCAATTTCTGTCCAAGCTTCAGTTTTAACCCAAAATCTTGAGCCGCAGGTTATTCGTCGCTCGGCAAATTATCATCCTAGCATTTGGGGAGACCACTTCCTTGCATACGCTTCTGACTTCACGGTAAATTAAGATTACTGGTTAGAAAACGTTTTTTTTTTTATCACAATCAAGTGGTGAAAATTTGCACATCCAACCATCGGTGTGCTGATTAGATGTGCAAATTTCTAACACTTCGTTTTAATTTCATAAATCATGTATCTTTATGATAAAATGAAGCCATAATAAGTTCAGTGATATCGTTTATATTCCTTTTTATTCTAAAGCGACAGTCAATACAAGAATATTAACACAAAGTATCTTCTTGTTGAGATAAATGAAAGAAGTCAATGTTGAGCGCCCGAATGATTATTTTACATGCCTTATTTATATGTGCTTAGTTAAAATGAAGAAAAGTTAAAGAATAGAGTAGATTGTCTTTGAAATCTGTGAACGTGTAACAGTGCAAGCTTGCTTATATCTTATATTTGCTTCTGCAGACCACTAATATTGCTCACACAGAGCAACAATTTGAAGGAGTAAAAGAAGAAGTGAGGAAGATGCTAGTGGCAGCTGCTGATGAACCTTCAAAACAACTTAACTTGATTGATGCAATCCAACGTCTAGGCGTGTCCTACCATTTTGAAAATGACATTGATGCAGCATTGCAACTCATATACGATACCTGTCATGCCCATGATAACCAAGACAATGATGACCTTCACATTGTTGCTCTCTGGTTTCGATTACTTAGACAACATGGGCATTATGTTTCTTGTGGTAAGTCCATTTCTGTTTCACCATTTTAATCATGTTTATATGAATTAATGGCTACACACACTGGCTTGAAGAAGCACTAATCTTGTGTTGAGCGGTGAAACAGATGTGTTCAATAAATTTAAGGACAGCAAAGGAAAATTCAAGGAATTCCTATTGAGTGATGCGCGAGGAATGTTAAGCTTGTATGAAGCTACACATCTCCGGGTGCATGGAGAAGAAATACTTGACGAAGCATTGGCTTTTACGGCTGCTTACCTTGAATCCTTGGTATCCCACAGTTCCCACCTAAGCAATGCTTTTGCAACACAAGTAACGCATGCTCTAAAACAGCCTATTCGCAAGGGCTTGCCAAGGCTAGAAGCTAGGCATTACATATCTGTTTACCAAGAAGGTAACTCACATGATGGAACTCTATTAAAGTTTGCAAAATTAGATTTCAATTTGTTACAAAAAGTGCATCAGAAGGAATTAAGTGATATAAGTAGGTTAGTACTTCAACCAACTCGCACTTTTTGGTGCATCTAAGCTTGTACGGATGAGTTTGGGGTGTCTTTGTTTTAACAGAAATTGGGAAACTACATTTCTCTCTCAAACATGTAGGACCACTCTTACCATGTGGGGACTATTACGATTTTGATATATACTCGTGAGAGAGAAATGGAGGGAATTTCTCCATTTCTGTTGAAAGGAGACACTATCAACTCGTGCAAAATTGGTTTTGAGTCTTTTGACAACATATATAATACTGCATTGTACCTTTTTGTAGTTGGTGAAAAAATTTAGACTTTGCCAAAAAACTACCTTTTGCAAGAGATAGAATGGTGGAGTGCTACTGTTGGATATTGGGAGTTTACTTTCAGCCACAACATTTCCTTGCTCGAAAGACAATGACCAAAGTTATTGCCATGACTTCCATTATTGATGACATCTATGATGTGTATGGTACCCCTGAAGAACTTGTGCTCTTCACTGATGCAATTGAGAGGTTTGTTTCATGACCTTCTCTTAAATTTGCAATTCTTAAATCTTATAATAGAACCCACAATGTCAAATTTTTTTTTTTGGATAATTTATTTTTATTTATTTAAAAAAATCATTAAATGTGGGCTACCTTATTTTAGGTGGGATATCAGTGCCATGGATCAACTTCCAGAGTACATGAGGGTGTGTTATCAAGCACTCTTAAATGTTTATAAGGAAATTGAGGAAAATTTGACCAAAGAAGGAAATTCATACCGAGTTGACTACGCAAAAGCCGCAGTATGCTTCAATTATATGAATTAATTTACAATAATTATTAGAAATAAGCCTAATCATAAGTTTGACGAAAAAAATCCACTTGTTTTTTTTTTCCTTAGATGAAAAGACTAGTTAGAACATATTTTGATGAAAGCAAATGGTTTCACGAAGGCTACATTCCAACAATGGAGGAATATATGCGAATTGCACTTGTAACGGGAGCTTACTCAATGCTTGCAACCACTTCCTTTGTTGGCATGGGAGAATCAGCAACAAAGGAGGCCTTTGATTGGGTTTCTAATGACCCTAAAATTGTTAGAGCATCATCAATAGTTTGCAGACTCATGGATGACATAGTCTCCACAAGGTGAGGTAGACGAGTTTAAATATACTATTAACATATAAAGTGGTATTATTGTTCTTGATATATAGGGTGGCTTCTAAGCTTTTTAGTTCAATAATTGTAGTTTGAGCAAAACAGAGGACATGTAGCCTCAGCTGTTGAATGTTACATGAAACAATATGATGCATCAGAGGAAGAGACAGTTGCTGAATTTCGAAAACAAGTTTGTGATGCATGGAAGGATATAAATGAAGAGTGCCTCAGGCCAACGGCTGTCCCAGTGCCCCTCATCATGCGAGTTCTGAATCTTACATGAGTGATAGATGTTCTATACAAGGATGAAGATGGGTAAACAAATGCTGGAAATGCACTGAAGCGTTTTGTAACCTCCCTGCTCATTGATGCTGTGCCAATATAAGCATGAAAACAATTCTCCTCCACAAATTGATCTTCTTTGAATGATCTTCTTTAATCAGTGGAGTAATGATATTAAATAATCAAAATGTATTTTAAATTAAGTAAACATAAGTTGTGGACTACATCTATGTAATGTATTTGTGAACCACACAATTTAAGCAATATTCAATTGAAAAATGCTATGCACAATGGTTTTTATTTTTATCATTATTATCTTACCTTCTCCTTCTCACTTTTATATACAAGGAAGTGATTGTTATACCTATCATTTCATTCCTCTGCCTCAGAAACAAAATTTGTCATTCAACTATACATTTTGATCAATTGGGAAGGGTTGACATATAATTGTGGACACAAGTGTGCCTTTCAATTTAAGAATCATTTGCAGATCTGTGGGTTGATTTCCTTCTTAAAGGAACTGAAGAAAGAGAGAGAAGGGAATCTGTTGGAGCATTAGTGGGTTGAAAAAGATCAACAGAACCACCTTACCACAAAATAAATGCAGCTGGTTCCCCTTCTGGTTTCTCAACATTTAATCAAAGCCCCTTGTCTCAATTGCTCCTCCCAATTCCTCAGAGAATACTTCAATTCTTCGCTATTGTTCAAACAATGGTGGGATCAGAGCCAACTAAGAACACAGTCGTGACAGAATCGTGGACGGATAGAGAGAGGAATCGGCGATGGCCTTCAGAAAATTCATGAGCGGTGCTCCCATGAACTGTGAAGGATAGCGTGGAGGCAAGCTATGACAAAAAAAATAACTAAATATTTCTCTGTTTTTGTATTATTGTCATTTATAAAAAAAAAAAATTAAAGTAACAGTTCATTAAAACAGATCTCATCTTGAAAAACCAAAAAAAAAAATGAAAAACAATCTTCCAGTTCAAAATAAGGTCATTGCATGCACTTCATAACAATTAAGTATCTTACTTAACTCAAATTAATCCTAAATAAATCTACAGGAAACAAGTCAAAAACTCTAATTTACTATCTCCAAATTGGTTTGTCTGCTGCTGTATAAAGGTATTATTGATATTTAAAAGAAAAATAAAGATGGTTTTAATTTCACATAACCAAACAGGTTTATGTGCACGTTGAAAGCGCTGCCTTTATGTAACATCAGTTTTTTTAATCTATTTTTTTGGGAAACCTTGGTACTGTTGTACACGTTTTAACGAAGCACTGTCTTTATGTACTGTTGAGTCCATTAACACGTCAATTGTCAGAGTGTTACGATTTTAATTCAATTTTTGGTAAGTTAGGTGACTCCCTCGTATCTATATTTTGAATTTCCATTAAACTTCAACCATACAGAACATCCATACCCCAATCGAATGGCCACAGCGGAATTATTAAATTCCTAATATAAAAGGAGAGAAATGAAATTTGAAATTTTATTAACAATCAAATATCTCCTGTAGTTCTATGACTATGATTCTATTTGAATAGTGTAAGAACTCACTTTTAACGCAATTGACGTGAGTTTGATTTGTAATTTCTTATTGTTGTATAAAAAAAATCTCTTATAATTCTTTATAATAATTAAATAATTTTATTCCCCAAATAAAAAATAATAATAAGAAAAATTATTAAAAATAACAAATGAATAATTACACTGACTTCTTTTTTGATATCTGATAATTACAGGAACTTTCTCTATATTTTTTGAAGTTACATGGACATTCTCTGTCAAAATTATCAGGAAACTGATGTTAACGAAAAACATGAATTTATTGTTTTACCTATAGAAAAAACTATACTGATTATGCATATGATATTTAATAATTACAGAAACCTCTCTTATAATATCTAAAAAAAAATAAAAAATGTCAGTGTAATATATAAGGATATTTTAATAATATAAAAAAAATTAGTTAAAACCCTAATGCCATTAATAATGGATTTTGCACAGAGAGTGAAATTTATATATTGTCAATAAAACAAAAAAAAAAAGATCAATATAATTTTTGAAAATACATGATAAAATCCTATAATTATCAAATAACTCAGACAAGATCAGTGAATTATTCCAATAACAAATTTAAATAATATAAAGTCCTAGAACAAATATAAGCAAAATCATGATTTACAAAATAAAATTATAACTAAAATAAAACTTTTTTAAAAATGACAAAAAACACTAAAAAAATGTGCTTACAATTGTGGGTCACACTGCAACCGAAGATAATTGACGATGTCCAATGCCTTGGTGTTGCATACAAAGATACAACATAACTATGTTAACGATGGTAGTCATGATGAACTTCACAAATCACAATGTTGTTAAAAATCTTTACTAAGGTTTGCCTTGAAACAAGTTTTCTTAAAACTCAGTTACTCTTCTGCTTTTTGAAAAATTAAAATTGGTGTTCCTTTGAATCATACACTTTAAATTTAATCCAAATCTTACCGCATGACTGACAATTCATTTAAGTTAGATTAAGTAGTTTCACTCTCTAGTAACTATTTTATGATAAAAATGTTAGGTATCAATTTCATTCTTTTTATCTCACTTTAATTTTATATATACCACAGAGATGATGGAATTAAAGTAGAATAAAAAGAGTAGAATCATAACATTGTTTTTTATGATTTGTGATTCATTAGTCCAAATGATTCACATGAAAATTATACGTATACTGATATAGTGATATGCACGCATACTCAGTCCAAATGGTTCCCAAGGGTCCAGCGTGGTTTAACCTTATTGAAGATACATTCATTTCTTAGTTTTCAGATAAACCACGTGATAGTGAAGGGGATTGTCTCCCAAATCAGCTTATGCTCCTTCGTGAAGTTAAAGCTTTGCCACCAATCAAGGGTTGCTTTGATAGAGTTAGGCGATGCCCATTGAAGATCCCACCAGCTGATGCAATCTGACCAGATTTTCCAAACTTTGCGGCCAAATAGCACAAGGTGATCTGTGGTTTCTACTTCCAGCCTGCAGAAGGGGCATAAGCATTCATCAATGGAGTTGAGGATTCCTAGCTTGAGTAGAAAATCAGCAGTTTTGATACGGTTATTCCAGGCCAACCAGCCGAAAAATTGGACTTTTGGAGGGGCTGCATTATACCAAATAAGATTTGGGATCTGCGTATTTGGGGCTAGAGATAACATTACTCCAAGCAAAAAAAGTGAAGAAGTATATAATAAATTCTCTATGATGTGAAGCAGATATATTCAACAAGTTCAAAGATGAGCAGAA
This sequence comes from Nyssa sinensis, assembly GCA_008638375.1. Taxonomy (NCBI): domain Eukaryota; kingdom Viridiplantae; phylum Streptophyta; class Magnoliopsida; order Cornales; family Nyssaceae; genus Nyssa; species Nyssa sinensis. The sequence goes on from CM018046.1 coordinate 54,799,669, forward strand.
AGCAGGAATATTCAAGGAGACCTTGATTAGTGACGTGGTGGGCATGCTAGGCTTATATGAAGCAGCACATCTAATGAAGCATGGTGAATATATACTTGATGAAGCCCTGTCTTTCACCACCACTCACCTTGTTACCGCTGCAACCCACTTAAGCAATCATCTTGCACCACAAGTAACATATGCGCTAAAGCAGCCCATTCGCAAGGGCTTGCCAAGGCTGGAGGCAAGACGTTACATTTCTATCTACCAAGAAGATGACTCACACAGTGAGGCTTTACTGAAGTTTGCAAAGCTAGATTTCAATGTAGTGCAGTCAATTCACAAGGAGGAGCTCGGTGACATCTCCCGGTAAGTTTTTAGAACCACCTACATATGCCAACCAATTTACAAGTGTGGGTTATTTACACCTAAAATACTAAATGTAACTCATTTTCTGGTCACATTTGTTTTCTGAACTCGTTATATTAGGAGTCGAAGAGCCGACGAGCCGAGATGAGACATTTTGCCATCCTCGTATCTGAAAGAATTTATTATATATAACATTATTCCATTTACACAAACAGAAATTCTATATATATAGAATTTCCATGCAAAATGATGTGATCTATTTAATACTTATCACTTTAAAACTATGACTCATCACTATATATATCTTTATAATTGTACAAATATCACTGTCATATCATTATGTTTGGAGATTCAGTAACAATATATATAGTTGGCCTTTCTTATTTATGCTTCACAATTAATTTTAGGTGGTGGAAAGACTTGGATTTTGCAACAAAGCTACCTTTTGTGAGAGACCGAGTGGTGGAGGATTACTTTTGGATATTGGGAGTGTATTATGAGCCTCAATACTTCCTGGCTAGGTGGATATTAACCAAAGTAATTGCCATGACATCTGTTATAGATGATATATATGATTCATATGGTACACTTGAGGAACTTGAGCTCTTCACTTATGCGATTGAGAGGTTGGATGGATGTCCTGTCTTATATCTAAGACTTTTAAATTAAACTCAAATTGAAACATAAAACTGAACCTTTTGGCTTGATTTTCAGGTGCGATGTTAGCTGCATAGATCAACTCCCAGATTATATGAAATTGTGTTATGAGGCACTCTTAAATGTTTACGAAGAATTTGGGGAAGAGATGGCTAAGCAAGGAAACTCATACCGTGTTCACTATGCAAAAGAAGCAGTATGACAATATTATCTTTACCTCTCTTTTTCTTCCCTTTTTTTTAATGTTTTAAAACCCAGACCGGACCGGCCAGTTCAACCGGTTGAACCGTTGATCGGTTCATAAAACGACCCAGTTTAACCTATAAAACCACTTATAGTTCAAAATCATTCTAAAAATACAAAACCGTTAAAACTGGCTGGTCGGACCGTCGAACCGGGTGACTTGGTACTGGATCACCAGTTCACACCGGTTCACTCATGTGGTATTTTATTTTATTTTATGCATGATTATTAGTGTTTGTATCTTTTTTTTTTTCATGTAGTTCAAGACCAAATTATTGGATTATGCTTGGATTGGATGTTAAAATAGTTTTTGTTATGGTCCTTGCAATTATGGAAGAATGACAATGAAGTTTCAACTTTCAACATTGTAATAAGGTATGTCTACTATACTTTTTTCATTTTTTTCTTGAAGTTTTACATATTAAGAAAATTCATATTTTGTAATTTTTTTTATATAATTTTTAGTAATTTTTGTATAATTTTTTAAATTTAAAATATCAATAATATGTATTACTAAATTTATTAATTATATAATTATGACATCACGGTTTGATTTCGGTTGACCCAACTGTTGAACCGACAACCCGTAACCTGGACATTTTTTCGATTTGATGAACGGATTGGGTCTGAAAACATTACTTTTTTTATAACTCAGGAACCGGCCCACCAACTGACTCTTTAAGCGCATGACTAAGTTGTAATCATGGAGTTCCACCAAGTTTTTCCACCCCTCACTTACTTGCCCATGAACACTCTTTTATTATATAATCACATATAATTAATTTTTTATATTTGATGTTGACCCAGATGAAACAATTGGTGCGAGCCTACTTTGTTGAGGCTAAATGGTTCCAAGAAGGAAAGACACCAACAATGGAGGAGTACATGTGCAATGCACTTTTAACTTCTGGTTACTACATGCTTACAACTACATCTGTTGGTCTATGAGAAATTGTGACAAAGGAGGCCTTTGACTGGGTGTTCAGAGATCCTAAGATTGTTAGAGTTTCAGCAATTAATGGCAGGCTCATGAATGACATGGTTTCCCACAAAGTGTGCTATATATATATATGTGTGTGTATGTGTGTGTGAAAGAATTTTGTGTAATTTAGTTTTCTCTAATGTTTTGAGTGGAATTATGTTTTTGCAGTTTGAGCAAAAGAAAGGGCACGTTGCATCAGCAATCGAATGCTATATGAAGCAATATGATGTTTTAGAACAATAGGCTCATGATGAGTTTCAAAAGCAAGTTGCAGATGCCGGGAAGGTCATAAATGGAGAGTGCCTTAAACTTACCGATGTGCCAATTCCTCTCCTTACACGTGTTAAAAATCTTGCACGTGTGATAGATGTCATTTACAAGGGTGAAGATGGGTACACACATGTTGGAACATAGATGAAAAAACGCATTACATCTTTGCTCTTAGATCCTGTCCCGATATGAGCCTGAAATGTGTCTCATTCTTCAAAGGAAAATTATTTTCACTCCAACTCACTAAATCAAAATGATAATGAAAACTTATTCTTATACTTGTAATAAATGGAATTTGCAGTGACATGTTACGTAGAGACGAAAAAAGGAACCCTTTTTTTTTTGGTTCTTCAGTTTTCAAAGTAAGGACCAGAAACTATTAAAAGATAGATTATGGTAATAAATGATGAACAAGGATATTTTTTGTGAATGAAAGGATATTTTAACTAATTGTCTTTTTTTCTTTTTTTTTTTTAAGGTGGTCGATGGAAATAAATTTCTCCTAATCTTCTCTTCCGTTGCGAAGACTTGAACTTGCCCTTCCTTATAGATAAACATATAATGCTATTAGGCCATTACCTGTCCTAATTTTCTAAAAGGTAAGCTTACAACATCGAATCAATATTAAATAAAAATAATCTTACAGAAAACAAAATTTCTACGAAATGACTATTTACACTTTATTTCAATAATTGATGATCTACTTTTTGAAACTTTTTACTTTTGATAAGTAAAAAAAAATTATTGATGAAAATGAATGTACAAAAAATACATAACAGAAAACATCAATAAAGGAGAATGCTCAAGCATAATAGCACCTAGAATCATCTCAATTAAGTTGACACCGTATTAGAGGCACATCATATGCAAACGAAAACCTACAAACCAGAGATAGATTTGAAACACCTAATACTATCCGAACACCAAATGTTATAGCAAGAACAAAAAGACCAAATAAAGAATTACAAAATCTCTGAATGTCGAAAAATTTAAAGAGAGTATAGCTTCCAAGAAGCATCTATTTGATATCAGTAGGAACCGGAATAGCAAAAACCATGAGGTTGTTTTGCAAAAGACTCCTCTTGAAATCATGAACAACAAACACCAAATGAGAATTGATACCACCTTTGATCATATTGGAAAAAATGGGTTTGAGCATTATAATTAGCTATCTTTGAGCAAAAATTAAAGTGGTTCCCACAAATTAATTTTAGCGTGGGTCCACATGGGAATGTGCTCTTCTCCATCAGGAGATTAAGATTATATATTGGATTTCTCAAAACCATTAAGGAGTGAATGAGAAATTGCCTCCAAACACCACTACTTGGAAATGGTAACAAAAGCTTGAAGCATGTGCAAAAAGCTTATGTTCCACATAGGATAGGTACAAGGCTTTTAAAGAGTATATATACACATACCTTAAAGGAGGGTTTGGGCTCCAAGGGGCACGCCAGTTTTGTGGAAGGGGGAGGACCTAGCACATGCTTGGTTCGCCGCCGCCCCGCACCGAATTGAGCCGGGTGGGGCTCGGGTTCGGGTTTGGGTTCTAGGCTTGGGCTTGCTATGTATATATATTTTTAGAGAAAATTTATTTAAAATTTTTCAAACCTGAAACGCAGTTGTTTTGAACATATGTTTAAGTTACTATTGGGATTCCGAAACGTTGTCGTTTTGCGACGTGAGTATGGTTCAAAATGACTGCGTTTCAGGTTTGAAAACGACTGCGTTTCAGGCATGAGCGAGTCTATAATTAGGACACACTATCATAGCATTCTTCATTCAATTCATTCATTTGCATATCATTTTAATTTGAGAGAGTTCTGTGTTACAGTTCTGGTTCGACAAACAACTATTGGAAGTGCTTGCCTTTGTATTAGTTAGATCATTTTATCTTGGGAGACATATTGCCTAGAACTCATAAGCACCACTGCGAGGGCAATAAATTGTCTTAAGGACATTGTATCCAACACAAGACTTGATCAGTTTTTTCTGTATTCTGCAAAGTTCGTGTTCTGCAAATCTGTATTCTGCAAACAGGTTCTATTTCAATTACGTTTAATTATTTTTTTTGTTTAATTAAGTATAATATTGTTATACGTTTAATTGTTTCTGTAATTCAAGATTGGAGACAGAATTATTTCTGGTTGTTCAAAATAGTTCCTGCTTGAATTTTGTTCTCTATTTTTAAGATAGTTACCATTTTCATAAAATTTGAAATTCTGTTTTTGTTTTAATCTGAGTGTGTGCAAAACTATTTTATTGATATTCTTTACTTACAATCTTAAGACAATTTAATCTTATATATCAGTTCTATAGTTTGTAATTTTACAGAACATAAAATTCAGAACTTGAAATTCAGAAACTACAGAACTTGGAATTCAATTCTTATATATCAGTTCTACAGTTTGTAATTTTACAGAACTTAAAATTCAAAACTTGAAATTCAGCAATTACAGAACTTGAATTCAATTCTTATATATCAGTTCTGTTTTACTGTTTTGATTTATGCATAAATTTTACAAACTATAAATTTTGCTACTGTATTCACTAAAGCAATCTGTTTTTGAAAAACATTGTTTTGGTTTATGTTTAGGTGTAGTAATTTGTTTACTGCAGAACCTTTAAACCAACTTTGCTGCAACCAAATCTTTTCAAATACCTCAAATTGCCTTTATTTACAGAATTTGATTGTGAAATTTTTGATGAAATTTGAATATCCTGAATTGTAACAGTAATGGCTACTGATAATACTCCTCCTCCTACTCCTACTGTGATGCCTCCTCCAATGCCTGTTATGGCGCCGATGACTATGAGTCATGGAGAGAAACTGAAATAGTTTAATGGGACAGAATTTAAGAGATGGCAACAAAAGATGCTGTTCTACTTGACCACCTTGAATTTGGCCCGTTTCTTTTAAGAAGATGCTCCTGCATTGAAGGAAAATGACAGTGATAGGCAAGTGGTTGCCGTTGTAGAATCATGGAAGCATGCTGATTTCTTATGCCGAAAGTACATCATAAATAGATTGGACAACACATTGTATAATGTATATTACACCCTCAAGACTGCAAGAGAATTGTGAGAATCCTTGGACAAGAAATACAAGACTAAAGATGCTGGACTCAAGAAGTTTGTAGTGGGAAAATGCTAGACTACAAGATGATTGATTCCAAGACTATGATCAGCCAAGTTCAAGATCTAGAAATGATTTTGCATGACATACATGCAGAAGGGATGTGTCTTAGTGAATCCTTCCAAGTAGCTGCCATCATTGAAAAATTGCCACCCCTATGGAAAGAATTCAAGAATTACCTAAAGCATAAGTGAAAGGAAATGAGACTTGAAGACTTGATAGTGAAGTTGAGAATAGAGGACGACAACCGTGCATCTGAAAAGAAGGCAGGCAAGGCCATCATGGAATCCAAGGCTAATGTTGTGGAATAAGAGCAAAGCTCTTACAATAACAAGAAGAGGAAGCATAATGGCAATGGTCCCAAGCAAGGTGCAAACAAGAAGTTCCAAGGCAAATGCTATGTGTGCAACAAACAAAGGCACCGTGCTAAGGACTGCCGCAACTGCAAGGACCAAGGAAATCCAAACAAGAAATGCCCTCAAGCCAATGTGACTGAAGTGGATGACTTTTCAAACAATGTCTCAGACATGAACCTCTCAGCCGTAGTCTTCGAGGTGAACTTCATTGGCAGCAATACCAAGGAATGGTAGGTGGACACAAGGGCTACTCGTCATGTTTACTCAGACAAGAAAATGTTTTCATCATATCATAGTATAGATAATGGAGAACAACTCTTCATGGGCAATTCTTCTTCTTCCAAGGTTGAAGGCCAAGAAAAAGTGGTATTGAAGATGACATCAGGCAAGGAACTTACTCTCAATGATGTGCTGCATGTGCCAAATATTAGAAAGAATCTAGTGTCTGGATCATTGTTGAGTAAGAAGGGTTTTAAATTGGTGTTTGTCTCAAACAAGTTTGTTCTCACAAAAAATGGGATGTATGTGGGGAAGGGGTATATGAGCAATGGGCTCTTCAAAATGAATGTAATGACCATTGTACCTCCGATTAAAAATAATAATAATAAAAACATATCTTCTGCTTATATGCTTGAGTCTTCAAATGTGTGGCATGGTAGACTAAGACATGTTAATTATGATATATTGCGTAGATTAATTAATATGGAATGTTTGCCTAAATTTGAAATAGATCCAAATCATAAATGTGAGATTTGTGTGGAATCTAAACTTACAAGAACTTCTTTTCAATCAATTGAAAGAAGTAGTGAACCTCTAAAATTAATACATTCAGATATTTGTGATTTGAAATTTATTCAAACTAGAGGTGATAAGAAATATTTTCTTACACATATTGATGATTGCACAAGATATTGTTATGTTTACTTATTGAGAAGTAAAGATGAGGCATTGAAAATGTTTAAACATTTCAAGAATGAGGTTGAGAACCAACTTGATAAAAAAATCAAGGTGATAAGAAGTGATAGAGGTGGTGAATATGAAGCACCTTTTGGTGAGTTTTGCTCACAACATGGTATTATACACCAAACAACAACACCTTATTCACCTAAACAAAATGGGGTTGCTGAACGAAAGAACAAAACTTTAAAAGAAATGATGAATGCATTATTATTAAGTTCTGGACTACCTCAGAATTTGTTGGGGGAAACAATTCTTTCCGCAAATTATATTATCAACCGAATACCTTAGAAGAAAACCAATAAATCCCCGTACGAATTGTGGAAAGGTCGAAGACCTTTTTACAAATACTTAAAAGTGTGGGGGTGTTTGGCTAAAGTGGCGGTACCTTTACCTAAAAAGGTTAAAATATGACCAAAAACAGTTGATTGTATTTTCATTGGGTATGCTCATAATAGTAGTGCATATCGTTTTCTGATTTATAAATAAAAAATTCCTGATATGCATGTCAATACTATTATCGAGTCAAGAAATGCATCGTTCTTTGAACATGTATTTCCTTACAAGTCAACAAAGGAATCGAGTTCACTTAAAAAGAACTCATGACATTGCAAAAGGCAGTGGTCAAGACCAAAAAGAGAATGATGAACCAAGACGTAGCAAAAGAGCTAGAACATCAAAATCTTTTGGTCCAGATTTTCTAACGTATTTGTTAGAAGATGAGCCTCAAAGATTAAAAGAAGCCATATCGAGCCTTGAAGCTCCATATTGGAAATAAGCTATTAATGATGAAGTAAAATCCATTCTACAAAATCATACGTGGGAGCTAGTAAATCTTCCACTAGGTTCTAAACCTCTCGAATATAAGTGGATATTCAAAAGGAAAATGAAGACAGACGGATTTATTGACAAATGTAAAGCTAAGACAGTTATCAAAGGTTACAAGCAACTTGTTGTTTTCTCTTGCACTATAAGGTGTTCAGGGAAAGGGCAGGGGTGGCCTTGGGAGGTTGGCTGTTATGCTATCTCTGCCTTTTCTGTACACGTTATAGTTGTGGAGAACTTATGCAGGTGATTGTTCATGCCTAAAAATGACGTGTCAGAAAAAAATTGTTTTGTTCCTTGTGGCCTGTGGGTCCATATATATAAATATATACATGTAGATATCGATGTCTTTGCATAACATTTTGATAGAATGATAGGCATGTGATCTCATATAGTGCTGTTATTTACTGAAGAAGATAGGGTAAGAGGATGGGGAGAGCATTGACCTCTAATCAAGTTTCAACTTGGGGCTGATCACATGTTGAGGAAGGATTGTGATCAATGATGGTGTTGAATGTTGATGAGCTGCTTGAGATGGACAATTTCTTAACTTGTGTCACCACTTGACTGTAGTGCTATGGGTGAGAAATGAGTTTGTGTCCTAAAATTGTCCTTCTCCAGCTAGTGAGTTGTGCTTTCGTGTCACTGTAATCAAGTGTTAATGCTCAATAATTGGAAGACATCTAAAAAAATAAATGATTAGTCTGATTTTACAACACCGGAACTTGATTAATTGGATCACCCCAATTACATGATCATACAATATGTTAATTTCTAAGAATATAGAAAAGTAATTTTTACTTGCATAATATTACGTGATTAGACCCGTTTATAGACTAGGTTTATAAAAAAAAAAAATCAAAAGCAGTTTTGTTAATTATAATTTGACAAAAGAAGTGGACATATAATTTTTACATTTACTTGTAAAAGTTAAAATAGACTCATCTAACTTTGTGTGCATATAATTTTTTTATGTAATTAATGAGTTTTAAATTTATTTCGTAATCTCAAATAACTTTCATACGTAAGAATAATTTTCGAATAACTCCATATTTATTATCAAACATTTCTATATAATTGTGATATATTATCTTTTTGGTAACTAGCCTTATTTTATTTTCACATTCAAATTTAAACTAATTGAGAGTTGGGGGATAAAAAAAGAAGAAGATAGAATGTAGATTACTATAGTAAGGATAAGGATATCCTGCTCTTGGTTAGGGAATCCCTAGTCTAACTATGAAAGAAATATATACTTCACCAAACACAGCATAGGGCAAAAATCTCCTATTAACCAAACACAAACTAGGGCAACCACCGTCAGTAACTCTCTCAAATCCTATTTCAGACACCCATCTCATTTCCAAGTCCATTTACAGCCCGCCGTCCCCAGACCAGAGAGAGAGAGAGAGAGAGAGAGAGAGAGATGGGTCGTGTCATCAGAGCTCAGCGTAAGGGTGCGGGCTCAGTCTTCAAGTCCCACACCCACCACCGGAAGGGTCCGGCCAGGCTACGGAGCCTCGACTTCGGCGAGCGCAACGGCTACCTTAAGGGCGTCATCACCAAGATCATCCACGATCCCGGTCGTGGCGCCCCTTTAGCCCGAGTCACCTTCCGCCATCCTTTCCGATACAAGCACCAGAAGGAGCTCTTCGTTGCCGCCGAGCGCATGTATACCGGTCAGTTTGTGTACTGCGGCAAGAAGGCCATTCTCATGGTGGCAACGTCCTTCCCCTGAGATCCATCCCCGAAGGTGCTGTTGTGTGTAATGTTGAACACCATGTGGGTGACAGCGGGGTCTTCGCTAGAGCTTCTGGTGATTACGCCATTGTGATTAGTCACAACCCAGATAATGGAACCACCAGGTATAGAGAAAGAGCTTCTGACATGTGTGTGTAATATGCATATGTATGATTAATGTGATTATTCATTTTAGTGCATATTGATTTAATTCTATGATTTACGAATTGTCAGGTTGTGAATTTGACGTAGTTAAATCTCATGGAACTTTGTTATTTCATACTTTTGGTCTTGTTTATATATATATATATATTCGGTTCTAGTTTATTTAGTGTTATACTATATAATTGATGCGATTAGTGATGTTATAACTTATCAATCTAATTCTATTAATTAAGTGCTAACCAAGTTTGTTACTTTTGGAGCTTCTGTTGTTATAGCTCATTGATAACGTTGTTGTTCGAAAATGTTTGCTTTGACCATATGCATTGAAAATAGGAATGTAGGTTTTTTTTTCCGGGGTAATCGGTGTTTTCCTGAAGATTTTGTTTCAGTTTGATGCAGTTTATTTTTTTGTCTAATGGTTAAGTATGTTTCTATATTTCCCTATGATAATTTCTGAATTCTGAATATATAACTGATCACTGATGGTTAACAGTCTGGCGATGCTTGATCTGGTCAACACTTGTTTAAAATCAGATGTGTACTATAATTAGGGATAACAAGTTTCCATACTTCTTAATATGTAACTCTATTAGTTGCGGTTGACCACGGTATTAAATACCATGGCCGTTCCGTAAATTGTTTTGAACCCTCCGACCGTTACACACCGATATATCGGTATCTAAAAAATTCATAGACGTAATGATCGATACCGTTATGGACCGATGTGTAACGGCATCGGCCGATACACAACAATAATAGTACATTTCTCTCTTTTTCACTATTCTAAGGGCTAAAAAATGTATTTTTGGCCATAGATCTAATGATTTAAATTTATTAAACACGAAATTTGGAATTGTGGATATGGTCAAGTGTTTAGTAAGTTTTAGAATTATATCTACTTATTTATTGCCACAAACTTAAAAGTAAAATATTATCTTATTAAATTTAATAATTTTGCTTAAAAATAAATGAATCTTATCCCTAAGGCATAGGTTACTTCTACCAAAAAAAATCTAATTGTAAAATTTTTTTATTTTCTATTTTTGTTTTTGTATTAATTTTTTGTTCTAAAATCATATAAAGGTATCTTGAATTTTTTTTCTTTTTGGTGATAGAAAACTCGAGTATTGTAATAAGATTAATTACATTTATATTTTTTTATTAATTTTGCTAAATTATGTAGTTTATTTGACTTTAAGTCTATTAGTTAATAATTAATATTCACTTATAGTGAATTCTCTATTTATGTTTTATTTTATTTTTTTATATTTACTGAAATTACTTATAGTTGCATTTATAATTATATTTGTTGTAGTCAGTTATAATAGATTATATTTTCTTCTTATTTTAATATAAAACTAATACAAAGTCTTATACAGTAAGTAATTTTTTTCATAAGAGTTATAAAAATGTCTAAAAATAATAAAAAAGTAATAAATTGGAGCAAAACAATGAATATCAGTAAGGGGTTTTCTATTGATTATAAAAAATTCACAGGTGCGGTTCCCAATTCCAGTTATATATTGACCGATACTCCCGATACTGGTACACCGTTATTGCTACCGTTACGTATCCCAATACTGTGATTTAAAACCACAAAACTATTTGTAGTAGGCTGTTGGGTAATGCTCAAATTGGAAGACTCCACAAGTCATGTTGATTTATGTCACAAATTTTAGTGATAGGAAAACTAATAAAGCATATTGACTTTATGTTTTAGTACAACAATTACAGTTTCTCGTTAGATTTTCTTTTTGTTTACAAATATCTTCCAATTTTCTCTTGTATTTCTGTCCTCACCTCTTTTTCCCATGTTCCTCGTTTCCACGTAAAAGCTGCTTATAGTATAAAATCAACTCAATCAGTTACCTGCCATTTGTGTTAACAGTGTTGCATTACAATCTTGATGCTGCCATGCTTACTTTCGGGGGGAAATACCAAAAAACCATCACCAATTAAAATTCTTAATTCCCACAAAGAACTGCCGCTAGCCTTCATTTTGTAAAACTTGTTCTAGAATTCCATTTGAATGAGAATATTCTTGGCCATGTAATCAGGAAATAACCCAAAACCCTTGCAACATAAGCACCCGTTTTTCGTTTAGTATGAGGGTTAATTACTACTATTATTATTATTATTATTTTCATTTTCCTTGTGTTTCACTGTGGATTGCAGTGGGGAAGCTGTTTAACCACCAGCCCTGAAGCTATCTCTCTCTCCCCTTGCCCTTTCTTACACACACAAACACAAAAAATCCCTGCTATTAGTTTAACAATAGAAGATGGTGGCTAAGGCTTTGTTGATTCCAAGACCTGCTTGCCCATTTTGTTTCTTTTGTATCTTCCTACGTTTTCTATTTAGTGGGATATAATGACTGTAATAAAGATGATAATCTTTCTAGAATACAAGACACTGATTAGTGATGCTTAATTGTTGCCATTTTTGCATCAGTTTGTCACCTGGCAGTTGAATGCTTCATGGATTCGATCCATATAACATCTATTTCCCTTCTTCAATTTGTTACTTTAGTGTCATGCTAGTAAAATTTCGGTTGGCACGAGTTGAATGATTGAAAAAATTTATACAAACGGAATATACCAAGACAGGAAGCACTAGCAGTATGTTGTTTCTGATGTTCCAGTGTTCTGATGTAGAAATAATTGGAAACGAAAGCAGGCGAGAGAGAGATGTTGATATGGGACTGTCATTTCTGCTGTTTGTTAATGTTATGATGTGCTATTGAGTAAATTTCTTCTTAGATGGTTAGCGGGCTTATTTTTGTTTGCTCTATTTGGTTTGGATCTGTTGAATTTCATCTTTTCTTCTCATTGGATAATGGTTGTTTATCAATGACTTCAGTGGCCTTTGTGTTTGATAAATTTATGTTCTGAGATATAGTTCAGTTTGACATTCTTGTGCTACGGACAGGGTCAAGCTCCCATCAGGTGCAAAAAAGATTGTGCCTAGCGGATGCCGCGCTATGATTGGCCAAGTTGCTGGTGGAGGATGTACTGAGAAGCCCATGCTCAAGGCCGGCAATGCATATCACAAGTTCAGGGTCAAGAGGAACTGTTGGCCTAAGGTTCGTGGTGTGGCTATGAATCCCGTGGAGCATCCCCACGGTGGTGGTAACCACCAACATATTGGTCATGCCAGCACTGTTCGCCGTGATGCCCCACCTGGGCAAAAGGTTGGTCTTATTGCTGCCAGGAGGACTGGTCAACTCCGTGGGCAAGCTGCTGCCAAAGCTGATAAGGGTGCTTAGATAGATTTTAAGGCTGCTGGCTATATTTTTGTTACGTTCTTTACATTTAATGTGTTTTGGTCGGATTTTGCATGTTCACCTGGACATTGCAGAGGTAAGGAGGCAGTAATTTTTTTGGAATCTTACAAGTTAGTTTGGTTTTGATGATCCGTTCTCGAATGGATCTATGTTTGTTCTTGCTGTTCTAGTTGTTTTATTATTCTGGTTTCATCTGAAGGCTGCAATGAGTTGTGTGGATTGTTTGTTTTACGTTGTACATGCCAATTGTTACAATTGGGAAGTTTAGGCCTTGTCTAGTAAAATCCTGATCCGATTATTGCATTCGTTCATTGTTGGTGAGATCTAGAGGTCCAGGGAAATGAATTTGTTTTGTTTTGAAAATCATATCAGGCACAGGCGGCAGGCATCCTCTGGAATAGTTTTCTTTGTTTGGCAAGGAGAAGAGTGGAGGATAGGATGCTTCAGGTCCTTCCAGTTTCTGTCCTTCCAAATTGGATAGGAAAGAAAATGGGATTTTGGACAGGAAAGAAAATGGGTTGTTTTTTTTTTGGGCTTTATTTACAACCGGCACTGCTCTCATTTGTGGATATGGTTGGCGACTGTATACTTCGTCTCTCCATCCTCTGGATATGGTCAGCGGTTCTATACTTCGTCTCTTCATGGTTCACAGCGCCTCATGTGCCGACTTCGATATTTGGGTACATAGAGAAAGGGAATTAGAGACTGATGGCGACTGAGATACCCATATGGGTCTGTGGTGTGTGTGCAGTGTATAGACAGGGGGAGAGGGAGGGGGAGAGAACGAACAGAGGGGGGCTGATCAATTTGGGTGACAGTGCATGGTGGTGGCGTGGAGACTTTGCAGTAGGTGACTAGCGGTGAGGGTGGTTGTTGCAGCAGTTGATGATGATGGAGGTGGTTGAGGGGACTTTGAGAGGGTGAGGCTCGAGGGGGAGTGATGTGTAGAGGTGGCTTTGTACATTTAGGGAGAGGGATGATGGCGGTGGCCGGAAGAGGCGCCATCGATGGGAGCGGTGGTGGTGGTTCCAAGAGCTGTGGCCATTATTTATGGGTAACGATGGCCGTTAGCAATGGGTAGCGGCAGGGTGGACCGTGGACGGCGATCATAGTAGCGGGGGGCTCTGTGACAGTGAAGATGGGAGAGAGAAAAAGGGGCCGAGAGACTAGAGGGAGAGCTTAAGAGGGTTTTATGGAGGGACGGGCTTCTTTTTCCTTTTTGAGTGATTGGGCTTCCCAATTTAGAAAGGGGGACAGATATTTGTAAGGGATAATTTTGAGAGAGAGAGAGAGAGAGAGAGAGAGAGAGAGAGAGAGAGAGAGACAAGGGGTTTGGATTATCCTTCAACGTAGGCCGAGAGATGACAGGGAGAGATATTGAGAGAGTTTTTAGACGTGTACAGAGGGTGATTCGTAGAGAAATGGGTCCTAACTATTAGATGGAGAAAGAGAGCCGGTGTCAGGGGAGAGAATGGGAGAGAGATGACTCCTGTTTTGTTTTTTATTTTTGTATCAAAGGCATGAGAGTTAAATGTTTTCAGAGTTGGCACATGCGCAACATGTGCCTGTCACTAGTATGTTTAAAAAGGACAATATTTGGCTCTATTATTATACTGGATAAGAGAAATCTGATTATTGTAACATTAGGAACAAAGTCCATGTTCTGTACATGAATCTAGCAAAGCCCTTAGAGATTACGTTTTCAGTTTCCAAATCTAATACTCAAAAAGTACAAAATCATAACCTCTTACTTCTACCATATTAATTATTGTTGTCAAAAACCATCGGTTAATACAAGAAGAATCTAACAACAAATCTCTCATTGAGATATCTTTCACTCGCAAAGTCCTCGTAGGACACGGGATTGATATGTGATTTCTTATTTGTTTAAATAAAATAATAAAAATTTGAAGGATAAATATTGATTTTGAAGATTGGTCAGTGAGAGTAAATATGTGAAAAAGTAGGACCCATCATATTCAAATTTGAAAAAAATATCAAAATGAAGATGAGTTTGAAAAGAATAGCTTAGAAATGCTCCCATAACTTCAATTTAAACTAGAGGAGTCTACTAAAAGTACAAAAATTATCATCAGGTTGTAGTCTAAATTTAATAACTCATCAAGTTTTTCGAACCTTCAATGACTAAAATATCCTTACATTCTTAAATTAGTTCATTATTTACAAGACAAGTGCGTGACTTTGAGAATTGAATCCCGTGAAATAAGTAAGATTCCAATTTTTTTTTCCTTCAAAACTTTAAAATTCAATAACTTGAAATTTATAAATCCATTTTTAATAACATCGAGATTTATTAAACAAGATTCATATTCAATATGAAAATCTGAATAAAAAAAATTATTTCAAAAGTGTAAAATTTAGTCAACGAAAGTGTAAAATTTACACTTTTGCAGTTAAAAGCTTTGTCCTAATTTCACACTTTTTTAAAACTGTAAAAATTTAAAATTTTATAAAAACAATTGAGAAAATTCATTGGCCACATGTTGGATGCTCAAAATTAACTTTCAAGATTGTTAAACATTGTCAATTTTTTTTTTTAAAGTATAAGTGATTAAAAAACTTACTAGTTATAAAAGTGTAAAATCTTACACAATCACAAAAGTGTAAAATTTGACCATTTCACTCAACAGAGAATGTAACGAAAAGAGAAGACCAACAATTTGAATATTTGTTCACTTCACATATGTTTGAAAAGGAAAAAAAAAAGAAAAGAAAAGAGAGAGAACACCCACACATGAGGCAATTTTCACATAAGAAAAAAAAAAGAAAATAAAAGAAAGAGAATATGAATAAAATAGCGGGCAAATACTACAACAGATGGAAGGAAAATATTTGACATGTTGCTTCCTTTTTGAGGGTCCTTGGTGAAGGAAAAAAGGGAAAGAAAGAAAAAGATCAATATTTGGTGCATAGTCTTAAATTAAGTATTTGGCATTAAATTATCATTGACTTTCAAGATAGTGGAGATTTGTTTAAAAAAAATTAGTATTTGGTTGTTAAAAGTGTAAAATTTACATTATTGTAAAGTGTAAAATTTACACATTTGATAAAAATTGTAACATTCAAAAACCAATAAGTCAAAATTGTTTAGAAACGTTGTTTCGAATTCATCTCTCTCTCTCTCTCTCTCTCTCTCTCTCTCTTACACACACACACACACTTTTTAACTCTTAATTTAGCTTAAACAATTTCAAGTTATGGTTTTAAGCAAAAATTGCAGAAAGTTTGTGACTCTACAAATACTATCTTCTAGTCTACAAACACAGTCTCATACATTCACTTACATGGATACAAAACCATCCACAAGAAGTAAGCCGTGTCTATATGTCTAACATTTCTTGACCCACCTTTGTTTTCTTCTTTAGCATTGCACAAACTCAAAAGACTCACTTTATCCCTTACCTGCATCACATGCTCTGTTTAGGAAGAAGGTGCATTTACTTTGATGTTGCATCATGCCTCCAAAGGAACCAAGATGGTGCATCATGCTTCATCCTCACTATATATATATATATATATAGGTGCATTTATTTTGATGTTGCATCACACCTCCAAAGGAACCAAGATGGTGCATCATGCTTCATCCTCACTATACACACACACACACACACACACACACAAGCCATTAATTGCTGTAAAGACTCCAAGAAATACGATATCAAATCTAATATTTAATTTAACATAATAAATTTTTTCATTATCGAGAATGATGCATAGTCGTAACCAAATATTCAAGGAAACCAAACCAATGACCTAGATGTTGTATGAGATGAAAAACCAATAGATTCCAAGAAGACACAGGTGAGCTAATAGAATCCAATAATCTTTCACAGTGGGTGGCTCCAATGCCGGAGCAATATTGGCACTCACGGTGGCATGTGGCGGCAATATAGTTGATGGTCGGTAGTGTGACCATGGGTTTGCACAAGATGCAACGAGAGGGGAAGGGGAGTGATGGTGGGATTAGGATTGGTGCGGTAATGAAAAATAACTTACAAGGGTATGGTTGCCATTTTGAAAAAAATTTAAAGTGATAGCTAATAAAAATGATTCTCATCTAAAAAAAGAACAATCCAACTGTCCTTTAGCTTAAAATATAACTAAGTTGGACCTTATAATAATTAAATACCTTTTGGAGGGACTTGAGCCCAATTAACTCTTTAAACTATGGCTTGTGTTAGAACTAGGATTTGTGTTTGTGCTAAAGCAATAATGGTTCTTTTGTTGTTCAGTATTACCTCAAAATGATCCATGTTTGTATTGAAAAAGTAGATACAATCAAGAAGTTGCAAATGATAAAAAGATTGTTGTCCCACCTCTTATAACCCATCTTTATTTCACTTCCTTTACAAAGTCAATAAGTCTCATGATGACATAGAACAAATGACTGAAAAATTCATGCAACAATGGACGAGAAGGAAGTTTAAATCAAAGCTAAGTTGCTCTGTGAAAGTGGCTGAAACCGGTCACCTCAACATGTATACATATCCAAAATTTCATATTTCGATTGTTTTTCATCATCATATTTCTTCAATTACTTGGCGTAGAAATTTTAGATTGTGTTGCCGTTTGTTTTTATCTTTTTCTTATCTTATCTACTTTCTAATTTCAACATCAATTGCAAAAAGCCCTAATCTACTTTCTAATTTTAACCTCAATTGCAATGGAATATTTTGTTTTCGTACTCTGCCAACCCATGCAACTCTGCAGTCTAAGAATTGTGTATCTATCGTCCAATCTTCTCTCCATTATTTTTTGATTTCATGTCTCCTGAACATAGGAGAAACTCAATCCAATATTTACACGGATGAAGAAGGATCTCATATACTGAACCCACACATCAATGCTCATGGGTCATGTGCCGGCATGATTGTCGGGCTCATTCTTCTTTTCTTTGTATGTCCAATTCTAAAGAAAATGACACTAAAAGTTGTAATGTTATGATTGAGATATAACATGTGTGGTTAGAGTTTCACCACAAAAGTATATTATTGATAATTGTGTAATAATGATTGAATACATCATATTTATAAAATTAAGAGATTATTAATCTATTACTTCTTATACTAGACTTATTACAATTAAAAACTTAGGAAATCTAGAAATTAAGAAAATTACAGAATAAATAAAATTTGAGACTTTTTGAAAATTTAAAAACTAGATAAAATAAGGAAAAAAGTAACGCAAAAGGAACCGTTTCTGAATTTTTTAGACAAAACAATGATAAATCTAAAACTTATTATAAATAATAAAAAAAAGTCCAATTAAAGACCTAAATGAAGGATGGTCAAAACTCATCTTTGATCATAGACAAAGTCAATAAGTATTGTTGATTTTGCTATTTTGAGTCAAATAAGATTTCAATTTTAAAACACAGTAAGTAACTGACCTATTCTACATTAGTTGCCTTGTTGATGGTCTCAAAAATAAAAAAAATAATTCAATGATACCATCCCACGTGCAATAGCTACTACAATTGAATATTATTAGGAGACCAGTACTGACCTATTCTACATTAGTTGCCTTGTTGATGGTCTCAAAAATAAAAAAAAATAATTCAATGATACCATCCCACGTGCAATAGCTACTAAAATTGAATATTATTAGGAGACCAGTACTGACCTATTCTACATTAGTTGCCTTGTTGATGGTCTCAAAAATTAAAAAAAGTAATTCAACGATACCATCGCACGTGAAATAGCTACTACAATTGAATATTATCAGGAGATAGTACTGACGTCCCAATAACACTTTTTTCCCCAAATATAACTTATTAAAACAATGACACTATTTTTTTCCCAAATATAACTTATTGAAGCAAATGACACTTTTTTCTTGACGTTGCGTAGCGGCATTATTATAGCTCTGTGATATCTCATTGGCTGAAGCCTGAAACTTGTCAAACATAGTCTAATAATTTATATAATTTATAGGGGGGCCATCATTAATCTTGGGTCAAAGTTTTAGGGTCATTTGGATTTTAAGTTTTTATTAAGATTTTAATTATAATTGTGTCTAATTTTAACTTTTATGATTCAAGAAGTTCTTATGAATAATATAGTTTTTAAAAAAAGTTATCAAAAGATAAAAATAATTCTTTGTAACCATGAAATAAAAGAGAGATTTTTGTTACTAAAAAAGAAAATCACGATCCAATCCACTAATCTTTTCATTTTACGCACTGAAATTGAGATTTCTAAATACCTATAATTTCGAATATCATCAAAAAATTGAAAAAGAAAAAAAGATAAAAGAAAGAATTTTTATACAATATGAAACTGTGAAATTAGACAACTAAATTATAATAAAACAAAGCATAAACATGTATGTTTATGGTGAAATATGTGAAATATAAAATTATATAATATGAAACTGTGAAATTATACATTATTAAAAAGAAGATAAAAGAAAATAAACATAAACAAATGTATTTCTATAATAAACAAAATACCGACATGTAAAATTTTACAGAATATTTAACGAAAGAAGTGAAAGATCAATAAACAACACACTAACATGTAAAAATTTAGAGAATATTTAACGGACAAAGACAGTGATATATTCATTATAAAAACATATCAAAAGATTTATAGTACAAAACAAAATTTCAATAACAACTGATGAATAATTTATATAAACTAAAAAAATAAAAAATGAACAAAATACTATGTAAATAATACAAATATTACATGAAAAAAATCATGAATATAATGTGTATAATTAACAAAAAACTAATATGAAAAAAAAAATAATTACATACCTGATTATGAATAGAACACAAAATGATTTTAATTGTGAATAAAAATTCGATGAACAATTTTTAAAATAAATCAAAGCTGAGATAAAAGTAAAAAAGAAAGAAGAAGATAGGAAAAAAATGTGATAAGATCTAAATAGATAAGGAAGTTTCGCAGTAGAGAATAGAATAAAAAATGAAAAAAAAAATAAAGAGGTGACCAAGTCCAAGAAATTCACAGTTAATGATACCGAAATTAGATAAGAAATGTATTCAAATTCAAATAAAAAATTAAAAACTAACCAAAAATAATATCAATCATAAAAAAATCTAATAACATAAAAGGATAATAAATAAAAGGGATAAAATAGTCATTGAAAAATATATAAAAAATAATACGTAATTAATAAGTTACTTTACAATGAAAAAAGTAAAAGAAATGTCATTTGCAACAAAAATATAATTAACATAAATTAACTAATAATAAAATCACTAATACAGAGATCGGAGACCAATTAAGTCTAAGTTGGGTCTTTATGTGGTCATCCTCAATCTTAGAGGCATTATGAATTCAGTTGAAGTGATCCATGAACAGCCATAGATAGGGACATTTCTGCAATGAAATAGTGATCCATGAACAACAATATATTATTTGAGAGTTTTTAATTCTTTCGATTTGTCTATAAATTTCCAATCTCAAAAGCTTTAGATTCCATACCAGCAGTTAAAAGATTGAGAAAAGACAAACATAGTCAGTTACAACTTTCTAAGTGTTTGGTGTCACTTCTTTTCCCCCGGCCAACTTTAAAAAAATGGCAATTTCTAGTCAAGTTTCAGCTATTCCTGTTTCACCCGAAAATGTTAAGCCTGAGATTACTCGTCGATCGGCAAATTTTCATCCTAGTATTTGGGGAGATCGCTTTCTTACATGCGCTTCTGACTTCACGGTAAAATAGAATTACTGATTAGAAAATTCTTTCATCCTTTATGAGTGATGGAAATTTACATATCTAATCATTGGTGTACTTCACTTGTGTGCGAGACCCCCTGCGTGTGCAACACACAAATAATTAAATGCGCGAATTTTCAAGATCTCTCATAATATTGCGCATGCCTAATGTATTCGTGCTTAGTTAAAATTATTAAATATATTGTTGGTCTATACTCTAATAGCTTAACTTTTTATACCAACTGATATACTATTAGAAGTTTGATTATGAGAGATCTTGGGTTCAAGTGCCAACTCTTTAGGTGCAAGATTGCAAAAACGAGATTGCACGCCAAAGACAGTGTTAAGTATATTATTGGTTTATTTTTTAACAACTTAAGCTTTTAAATCGAGCAACTAGCTGATATAGGATATATATGGTACCCTAAAAATAAAGATATTTGTTTAAGAGTTGTATTAAAATTGTTTTGTTTCTAATTTTAATTTATTCTAAATTTCTCTAGTTTCCTAGTTTTATGAGAATTAATTTAGTAAATATAGGAATTAGTTGTTACTTATTCAAATTAGTATACTAGGATTAGGATAAAAATGATAGTAATGGTTTACTAGTTAAAATAGTAAGGATCTAGATCATCTTGGGTGCACTAGAGAAATCCAGTGCATATCTCCTCTCACATGACATGAGATCTATAGTAGAACTTATTTTATGTGAGAAGGGACATGCACAAGGGAGATGATCCTTTTTCATATAGTAGTATTCTAACTTTATAAATATGATACAATATATCTTTCTCATTAATATTTTTTTATCAATAGTATTTAATTACGAATTTTAGAGAATTATTTTCTATTATTGGGTGATGAATCTACATGTTACTTGATTCTTAAAAAATTCGACGTATTCGATTTTCTTTCACATTTTTGTACTGTGTTACTAGTGATCTAACAAAAATAAAAGGAAAAATAAAGAATACAATAGGTTGCCTTTGAAATTTGTGAATGTGTAACAGTGCAAGCTTGCTTATATCTGATACTTGTTTGAGCAGAGCACTAATGCTCACGTGGACCAACAATTTCAAGGACTAAAAGAGGAAGTGAGGAAGATGCTAGTGGCAGCTGCTGATGAACCTTCAAAACAACTTAACTTGATTGATGCAATCCAACGCCTAGGCGTGTTCTATCATTTTGAAAATGAGATTGATGCAGCATTGCAACTCATATATGATACCTATCATGCCCATACTAACCAAGACAATGATGACCTCCACACAGTTGCTCTTTGGTTTCGGTTACTCAGACAACAAGGGCACCATGTTTCTTGTGGTAACTCCATTTCCGTTTGATCATTTAATCATATTTATATCAATTTATGATACACACACACACACACACACACATATATATATATATGCATTTTGGCTTGAAGATACACATCTTTTTAAATACTCAACTTAACTTAACACAACAAAATCTTATCTCGTGCATTTGAAGTCAGGTACATGATGAATTATGTCATTTCATTTCATTCTATTTAGGATCATTCTTACAAAGACCATATATTATTATAATTGTTTATATTATTTCTATCAAAGTTAATTTTAATTGCTCCCCCTCTTAACGCGATCTTCGATGTGAAAGATGTCGTCTTTTCATACTGGTTCTTTTTGGACATGGTCACACCACTTTATCTATTTTTTTTCCTCTCATTTTATCTCCTATTTTTTATATGTGCTACTCCTACTATTTCACGAACACATTTATTTTAAATTTTATTAAAATCTTTTCTTATCTTATCGCATATCTATCTTAACATTCTTATTTTGGTTATACTCATTAACACGTTGTTTCTCAGCGACAAATTGCTCATGTCATGTGTCTGCTATGAAACAGATGCATTCAACAAATTCAAGGACAGTGAAGGAAAATTTAAGGAATCCCTAATTAACAATGTGCAAGGAATGTTAAACTTGTATGAAGCTACACATCTCAGAAAGCATGGAGAAGATATACTAGACGAAGCATTGGTTTTTACCACTGCTCACCTTGAATCCTTGGTATCCCACAATCCCCACTTAAGCAATGCTCTTGCAAGAGAAGTAATGTATTCTCTGAAACAGCCAATTCGCAAGGGCTTGCCAAGACTAAAGGCAAGGCATTACATTTCTGTCTACCAAGAAGATGACTCTCACAATGGAACTCTGTTAAAGTTTGCAAAATTAGATTTCAATGTGTTACAAAAAGTGCATCAGAAGGAGTTAAGTGATATTGCAAGGTTAGTACTTCGACCAACTCAGGCTTTTTGGTGCATGTAAGCTTGTGCTGAAGAGTTGGGGTTAGTTTCCATTTTAACAAAAATGGAGAAGCAACATTTCTCTCTCAAATATGTGAGGACCACTCTCACAATGTGAAGATTAGTACAATTTGTGAGAAATAATTGAGTACGTTTCTCTATTTTTATTGAAACAGGAAACACTCCCAACTCGTACTGGATTGGAATTAACAACACACATATTATATTGCATCGTATCTTTCAAACAGAGACAGATATGGGAGACATTCCTTCCCCAAATTTTGATATTGTATTTTTTATTACTAATTTTTTTAGAATATTTTAACAAATAAGACTTGACTATCCTTTATATATATATATATATATATTTATATAAACCTTCTTAAATTTTAAATACTTGCAATTTCGCCTTCCCTAACTAAAATTTTTATATGTGCCACTACTTTTAGGTGGTGGAAAGATTTAGACTTTGTCACAAAACTACCATTTGCAAGAGACAGAGTGGTGGAGTGCTACTTTTGGATATTGGGAATTTACTTTGAGCCACAATATTTCCTTGCTCGAAGGATACTAACCAAAGTAATTGCCATGACTTCTATTATTGATGACATTCATGATGTGTATGGCACCCCTGAAGAACTTGTGCTCTTCATTGATGCAATTGAAAGGTTTGATTCATGGCTTCTTAAACTTGTGGGTCTTAAATCTTATAATAGAACCCAAAATTTTAGATTTTTTTTAGGTAACTTATTTTTTATTCATATAATAAAATCATTTAATATGAATTACCTTTTTTTTAGATGGGATATCAGTGCCATGGATCAACTTCCAGAGTACATGAGAGTGTGTTATCAAGCACTCATAGATGTTTACAGCGAAATTGAGAATATTTTGGCTAAAGAAGGAAACTCATATCGATTGCACTATGCAAAAATTGCAGTAAGACTTGTATATATAAATTAATTTAGTGTGAAAGATATAAGCCTAATCATAAGCTTGATGATACAAATTACTGGATTTGTTTCTTTCCTTAGATGAAAAGACAAGTTAGAGCATATTTTGCTGAAGCCAAATGGTTTCACGAAGAGTACATTCCAACAATGGAGGAATATATGTGCGTTGCACTTGTATCGTCAGGTTACCCACTGCTCGCAACCACTTCCTTCATTGGCATGAGAGAATTAGCAACGAAGGAGGCTTTTGATTGGATTTCTGGTGAGCCTAAAATTTTAAGAGCAGCCTCAACAATGGCCAGACTCCTGAATGACATAGTATCCCACAAGGTGAGGTAGACTGAGTTTGAATATACTTTCAGTTTTTACCATACGTTATTAGGTGCGACCAGCTAGGACCAGAGGGCAATTGCCCCCTCAAATTTTAAAACTCAAACTAGATTAGATAATGACATGAAGTGATGATTTTACTGAATAATTTATCAGTTTTTACCAATTATTTCAGTGATTGTTGATAGGGTGGATTCTAACCTTTCTGATTTGATAATTATAGTTTGAGCAAAAGAGAGGACACGCAGCCTCAGCTGTTGAATGTTACATGAAACAATATGGTGGCTCAGAGGAAGAGATAGCTACTGAATTAGGAAAACAAGTTTGTGATGCGTGGAAGGATATAAATGAAGAGTGCCTGAGCCCAACGGCTGTCCCAATGCCCCTCCTCACGCGAGTTCTGAATCTTGCACGAGTGTCAGATGTTGTATACAAGGATGGAGATGGGTACACAGATGGCCGGCTCAAAGATTTTGTAACCTCGCTGTTCATTGATGCAGTGCCGACATAAGCATCAAAACAATTTCTCCACCCAAATTGAGATGCGTAGATTAGAGATATGGATATTTTAGAACTTACCATGTGTGGATTAGTAAGATATGTAATAGTTAGTTTGGGTTTGTCCTGAACTCATAACCTGTGGTGCATCTACACGGGTTTGTTAGAAAAATAAGAGAATATAAGATTAGTTCTTATCTTATCTGTTTGACATTTGATTTGATTGTATGAGAATCTTATTTCAACTTGATATCGGAATACTACTCACTAATATGTATCCGATATATTATACGTAAATAGATCCAGAGAATTTATATGGTATACAAGATCTTTGTGCCCTTCTAGTTCTCTCTTGTTTTCTGTCTTTAGAATTCTATCTTAGATTACCATTTAGAGACTAATGATCTTGAATTGTGAAATTAATATAGTCAGGCTTGACAACTATTCTATTGATGAGAAAAAATTCACAATGTTCATAATTATTCAAGAAAATTCGAAACACAGATATATGTTGTAGATCTTAAACAATTTTATATATCCAGACTACAAGATGCAAACTGAATCTGACACAAATATTTTGCATTGATTTTTCAACTCAAATTATCCTTCACTAGTGTAACAATAATGGGTTTACATGGCCAGATTCTCCTCTAATTTTTGATTTCATGTCACCGTAACTTGGCCCACAACATAGGAGGAACTCAACCTGATACTTACACAGATGAAGAAGGATCTCAACATAGGATAAAAACTCAATCTCTACAAATAGGCAAATGCCACCCTTCAATTTCAAAAGTTATGCATGCCATTGTTCTTCAATATTCTACCAAGCTTGTGGAACATGAAAAATCTATTAAATTTATTGAATAATATTTAGTAACTATAAGTGAACTAGAAGAATAGATTTCTTATAATTTTAGATTTACATTTGGAAAAAAAATAGTTTTATTACATTCGCAAGTCTAAATTAAATCCACGTACAAATTTATATGCCTAGATATAATAACACACAAGAATTGATTTTCATATCTCTAATTGATATATCATTTTGATTTTATTGTGCTGAAGTGAAAATAATTTCCCTTTGAAAAAGATGAGACCAATTTGAGGCTCATACTGGGACAGGATCTAAGAGCAATGATGCAATGTGTTTTTTCATAACAACTGACGAATAATTTATATAAACTAAGAAAATAAAAATTGGACAAAATACTATGTAAATAATACAAATATTATATGAAAAAAATCATGAATATAATGTGTATAATTAACAAAAAACTGATATGAAAAAAAATAAAAAAAATATAATCACATACCTGATTATGAATAAAACACAAAATAATTTTAATTGTGAATAAAAATCTGATGAATAATTTTTAACATAAACCAAAGCTGAGATAACAGTAAAAAAGAAAGAAGAAGATAGGAAAAAAATGTGATAAGATCCAAATAGATAAGAAAATTCGTAGTAGAGAATAGAATAAAAAACAAAAAAAAATAAAGATGTGCCAAATTTCAAGAAATTCGCAGTCAATGATATTGAAATTGGACAAGGAATGCATTCAAATTCAAATAAAAAAATTAAAAACTAAACAAAAATAATATCAATCAGTAAAGAAACAAATCAAAAAAAATAATCTAAAAACATAAAAGGATAATAAATAAAAGGATAAAATAGTCATTTAAAAATATATAAAAAATGACACGTAATCCATAAGTTACTTTACAATGAAAAAAGTAAAAGACATGTCATTTATAACAAAAACGTAATTAATGTAGATTAACTAATAATAAAGTCACTAATACAAAGATCAGAGACCAATTAACTCTAAGTTGGGTCTTTATGTGGTCATCATCAATCTTATAGAGGCATTATGAATTCAGTTGAAGTGATCCATGAACAGCCATAGATAGGGACATTTCTGCAATGAAATAGTGATCCATCAACAGCCATAGATAGGGACATTTCTGCAATAAAATATTATAACTCTATTCCCTCAAGCAATCACTCAATATTCTTTGGGAAAATGGAATATTCTTTTTCGTTCTCTGCCGGTTCATGCAACTATACAGTTTAAGAATTGTGTGATTATCGTCCAATATTTTTTCCTTTAATTTTTGGCTTCATATCTCCTGAACTTGGAGCTGATATTATATGGTTCCTTGGTTTCAAGATTAGATCATTTGTCACATAGTTTTACTGTAATTGTACATGTAAAATATCAGTCAATTGTAGGTGCCTTGATCTGAATGTAATAAAAAAAATTTCACTACACTGGAGGAACTCAAACTCAAACTCAAACTCACGCATCAATGCTCATGGGTCATGGGCTGCTATGTTGTGGTGCTGATTCTACTATTCTTTGTATGTCCTATTCTAAAGAAAATGACACTAAAGGTTGTAATGATTTGATTGAGATATATTATGTGCGGTTTGAGTTCCACCACAAAATGCAAGGCTGCAAGGATTGCTTATCTAATAAGACAAGAATTTTTTTAATTTCGAAATTAAAATATTATTAAAAAATTATATAATAATAACAAAATATATCATATTTATAAGGTCTAAGAGAAACTATTGATTCTTATACTAGGCCTATTACAATTAAAAAATAGAAAAATTTTAGAATAAATAAAATTTAGGAATTTTTAGAAAATTAGAAATTAGGTAAAAAAAAACTGCAAATGGAACTCCATTCTGAATTTTTTAGACAAAGTAATTACAAATCTAAAACCTATTATAAATGGTAATTGAAAGTCTAAACGAAAGAATTTGGTTAAAATTCAGCTTATGTCATAGACAAAGTCAATAGGTATTGTCGGTCTCATTGTTTTGATGCTAAACCTATTTCAATAAAAAAAAAAAAACTAAAAAATTACGGAAATAACAAAAATTCAAAAATAATAAAAATTGAAATTTTTTTAAAAATTAGAAATTAGATCAAATAAGAAAAATATAGGCACAAGCATAACCCAATTTGGACTTTCATTGACAAAGTAATTACAAAATTAAAACTTAATAAAAATGATAAAAAAAAAATTCTAATTAAAAGCGTAAACAAAGATTTTTAGTAAAAAAAAAAGCTTAAATCATAGAAATGCTATGAATATTGTCTGCATCGTCGTTTTGGATTAATATGAAGTTTTTGTCATTTTGAATCAAAATAGAGTTTATAATATTAAAAATGTGATTAACCAATTCTATATTTATTATTACTTTGATTTAAAATAAGAATTAAAATACTCTGATTATTCTTCAAATATTTCAATAACTTATTTTACATCACTTCAATTTAAAAAAAGTGACCGATCAATTATATGACTACTAAAGTTTTTGCTTGAAACAAATATTGAAGTAGTCTTAATGCTAAAAAAAAACTTCCATCAATTTATTATCCGGCAGCGAAACAGGTTTCCATAGCAGTCACAATTAGCTCTTTGCTTAACTGAAAACACCTGTCATTATTATAATTCGTTGATATCTAATTGGCTGAAAAGCATAGTCCCATCCCTCAACCTTATCATGAATTAGTACTCTGAACTCCTCGAACACAGTCCAATAATTTTATGTGGTCATCTTCGATCAATCGTCACCTCATCTTTCATAAGTTTTATATGGTCCTCGATTTGGATCCTTTCCAATTAATCTTTTTTATTTTTTTTTAATTTTTTTCTATTTTTTATTTCACATGATATAAGTTTATTTATTTTTATAATTATTTATAAACATGAGTTCATATTATGAGTGTGAAAAGTAAAATAAAAGAGAATGGAGAGAAAAATAAAAGGGAGAGAAGCTTAATCCAACTGCCAACTCTCTAGGTGCAAGATTGCAAAAATGAGATTGCACGCCAAAGACAGTGTTAAATATATTATTGGCTTATTCTCTAACAGTTTAAGCTTTTAAATTGAGCAACTAGTTGATGTAGGATAGATATGGTACCCTAAAAATAAAGATATTTGTTTAAGAGTTGTATTAAAATTGTTTCGTTTCTAATTTTAATTTATTCCAAATTTCTCTAGTTTCTTAGTTTTATAAGAATTAATTTAGTAAATATAGGAATTAGTTGTTACTTATTTAAATTAGTGTACTAGGATTAGGATAAAAATGATAGTAATGGTTATAGTAGGGATCTAGATCATCTTCAGTGCACTAGAGATCCAGTGCATATCTCCTCTCACATGACATTAGATTTATAGTGGAACTTATTTCATGTGAGAAGGGACATGTATACGGGATAGGATCCTTTTCCATATAGTAGTATTCTAGTTTTATAAATATGATACAATAGATTTTTCTCATTAAATTTTTTTATCAATAATATTTAATTACGAATTTTAGAGAATTATTTTCTATTATTAGGTAAGGAATCCACATATTACTTGATTCTTAAAGAATTCAACGTATTCGATTCTTCTTTACATTTTCGTACTGTGTTTTTAGTGATCTAACAAAAATAAAAGGAAAAATAAAGAATACATTAGGTTGTCTCTGAAATCTGTGACTGTGTAACAGTGCAAGCTTGCTTATATCTTATATTTGTTTCTGCAGAGCACTAATACTCACGTGGACCAACAATTTCAAGGACTAAAAGAGGAAGTGAGGAAAATGCTAGTGGCAGCTACTGATCCAGCGCCTAGGCGTGTTCTACCATTTTGAAAATGAGATGTAGCATTGCAACTCATATATGATACCTATCATGCCCATACTAACCAAGACAATGATGACCTCCACACTGTTGCTCTTTGGTTTCGGTTACTCAGACAATAAGGGCATAATGTTTCTTGTGGTAACTCCATTTTCATTTGATCATTTAATCATATTTATATCAATTTATAACACACACACACAGACACACAGACACACACAGACACACACACACATATATATATATATATATGCATTTTGGCTTGAAGATACACATCTTTTTAAATACTCAACTTAACTTAACACACCAAAATCTTATCTCGCACATTTGAAGTCAGGTACATGAATTCTGTCATTTCATTTCATTCTATTTAGGACCATTCTTAAAAAAATCATATATTATTATAACTGTTTATACTATTTTTATCAAAGTTAATTTTAATTGCCCTCCCTCCTAATGCGATCTTCGATGTGAAAGATGTTGTCTTTTCGTACTGGTTGTTTTTGGACATAGTCACAGTACTTTAACTGTTTTTTTTATCTCTTATTTTTTTTATATATGCTACTCCTACTATTTCACGAACGCCTTTATTTTAAATTTTATTAAAATATTTTTTTATCTTATCGCATATTTATCCATAACATTCTTATTTTGGCCATACTTATTAACACGTTTTTAGTGACAAATTGCTTGTGTCATGTGTTTGTTATGAAACAGATGTGTTTAACAAATTCAAGGACAATGAAGAAAAATTTAAGGAATCTCTAATTAACAATGTGCAAGGAATGTCAAACTTGTATGAAGCCACACATCTCAGGATGCATGGAGGAGATATACTAGACGAAGCATTGGTTTTTACCACTGCTCACCTTGAATCCTTGGTATCCCACAATCCCCACTTAAGCAATGCTCTTGCAAGAGAAGTAATGCATTCTCTGAAACAGCCAATTCGCAAGGACTTGCCAAGACTAGAGGCAAGGCATTACATTTCTCTCTACCAAGAAGATGACTCTCAGGATGGAACTTTGTTAAAGTTTGCAAAATTAGATTTCAATGTGTTACAAAAAGTGCATCAGGAGTTAAGTGATATTGCAAGGTTAGTACTTCAACCAACTCAGGCTTTTTGGTGCATGTACCCCAGCCACCTCAACATGTATACATATCTAAAATTCCATATTTTGATTGTTTTTCACCATATTTCTTTAATTACTTGGTGTAGGAATTTTAGATTGTATTGCCGTTTGTTTTTATCTTTTTCTTACCTTATCTTGTTTCTAATTTTAATTTCAATTGCAAAAAGCCCTAATCTAGTTTCTAATTTAACCCCAATTGCAAAAAGTCCTAATTTTGATTTTATCTGAATTATTCTATCTATTTTTTTAGTCTTATTAGGATTAACTTATTAGTTGTGGTTTACTAGCCAAAGTAGTAGTTCCATATCTATATAAATATGATATAATTATAGATATTCATTATTCAAATTTCATTAATAATATTTATATTATGAATTTTAGAGAATTTGTTCTTTTTAGGTAATTATTCTCTCTTGTTGGTGTCGATGCACTTATATTCATTGTTTACGTTTTGTGCTGCGTCACATGAACAATGAACTCTACTTTTATAATAGAGGTGGGATAAAAGTAGATAATGAGAGAAAGATCATCTATCATTGCTTGTTTAAAACATGTCAAAGGTAACTTTAAGGAATCCTAGATCAGCAACCGACCTAAGGGTTGATTCCAAATCTTTCACTATTGTAACATTAATGGGTTTCCATGGTCGGAATCCCAAGTTTTATGTTGTTAGATCTTGCTCTCTCTCAATCTTGACATAATTTTTTTTCTCAATCATATTACATTTCTCAAATATATATTCTAAATGATGTGACACTGATACAACAGAATTATATTAATTATATATATGATTTAAAATATTATTACTAAAACAATTTCACATCAATATTATATTATTTGTGATACAAATTTGAAAAGTATAATAATATACTTTGTTTTCTGTTCAATTAAGTCTAATCTGTGAAGCAATTACTCAATGATCCCATGGGACCATAAGATATGTTGTTTTCGTACTCTGCCGACCCATACAACTCTGCTATCCAAGAATTGTGTAGCTATCATCCAATCTTCTCTCTATTAATTTTTAATTTCATGTCTCCTGAACATGGCAGAAACTCAATCCAATACTTACACGGATGAAGAAGGATGTCATCTACTGAACCCACGCATCAATGCTCATGGGTCATGTTCCGGCATGATTGCTGTGCTCATTCTTCTATTCTTTGTATGTCCAATTCGAAAGAAAATGACACTAAAAGTTGTAATGTTATGATTGCGATATAACACTGAGTGGTTAGAGTTCCATCATATTTATAAAATTAAGAAATTATTAATCTATTACTTCTTATACTTAGACTTATTATAATTAAAAAATTAAGAAATCTAAAAAATAAAAAAATTACAGTATAAATAAAATTTGAGACTTTTTGAAAATTTAAAAATTAGGTAAAATAAGAAAAAAAATAACGTAAATGAAACCCCTTGCCGAGTTTTCTTGACAAAGTAACTGTAAATCTAAAACTTATTATAAATGGTAAAAAAAATCTAATTAAAGACCTAAATAAAAGATAGTCGAAACTCATCTTAGATCATAGGCAAAGTTAATGAATACTGTTGGTTTCGCTATTTTGAATCAAATAAGATCACAATTGTTAAAAACAGTAACCGGCCTATTTTACATTAATTGTCATGTTTATGGGCTCGAAAATAGAAAAAAAAATTCAATAATATTGTTGCACTGTGCGATAGCTATTATAATTGAATATTAATAATAGACTCACATGAATTTTATAAGGATGTTTGTGCTGACGGTACCGTGGAATTTTTTCCCCAAAATAACTTATTGAAGCAATCACACTTTTTTTTTTATTTATTGAAGTTCCATAGCCGGCATTATTATAGCTCTGTGGATATCTCATTGTCTGAAGCCTAAAACTTGCCAAACATAGTCATCATCAATCTTGGGTCCCTCTCATCTTTGATAAGTTTTATGTGGTCATCCCCAATCTTAGAGGCATTCTGAATTCAGTTGAAGTGATCCATGGACAACCATAGATAGGGACATTTCTGCAATGAAGTAGTGATCCATGAACAATCATATATTATTTAAGAGTGTTTAATACTTTCGATTTGTCTATAATTTCCAATCTCAAAAGCTTTAGAGTCCATACCAGCAATTAAAAGATTAAGAAAAGAAAAACATAGTCAGTTACGACTTTCTAAGTGTTTGGTGTCACTTCTCGTCCCCTGGCCAACTTTAAAAAAATGGCAATTTCTAATCAATTTTCAGCTATTCCTGCTTCAACCCAAAATGCTAAGCCTGAGATTACTCGTCCATCGGAAAATTTTCATCCTAGTATTTGGGGAGTTGTTTTCTTGCGTACACTTCTGACTTCACAATAAAATAGAATTACTGGTTAGAGAATTCTTTCGTCCCATGGAACTTTACATATCTAATCATTGGTGTACTTCACGTATGTGCAAGACCCACTGACTGTGCAACACACAAATAATTAGATGTGCCAATTTTCAATACGCACTATTTCTCTTGCTGAATATTGCGCATGCCTAATGTATTCGTGCTTAGTTAAAATTGTTAAATATATTGCTGGTCTATATTCTAATAACTTAACTTTGTATACCAACTGATGATCTAACATTCTATCAGAGGTTTGATTATGAGAGACTTTGGATTCAAGTGCCAACTCGCCTGGTGCAAGATTGCAAAATCGAGATCGCATGTTAAACACAGTGTTAAATATATTATTGGCTCATTCTCTAACAACTTAAACTTTTAGATCGACCAACTAGTTGATATAGGATATGGTACCCTAAAAATAAATATATTTGTTTAAGAGTTGTATTAGAATTGTTTTATTTTTATTTTTAATTTATTCTAAATTTCTCTAATTTCCTAGTTTTATGAGAATTAATTTAGTAAATATAGGAATTAGTTGTTACTTATTCAAATTAGTGTACTAGGATTAGGATAAAAATGGTAGTAATAGTTTACTAGTCAAAATCGGATGGATCTAGATCATCTTCGGTGCACTAGAGAGGTCCAATCCTCTCACATGAGATGAGATCTATAGTGAGACTCATTTCATGTGAGAAGGGACATGCACACGGGAGAGAATCCTTTTTCATATAGTAATATTTTAACTCTATAAATATGATACAATAAATCTTTCTCATTAAATTTTTTTATCAATCATATTTAATTACGAATTTTAGAGAATTATTTTTTATTGTTGGGTGAGGAGTCTATATGTTATTTGGTTCTTAAAGAATTCAACGTGCTTGATTCTCCTTCGTATTTTCGCGCTGTGTTAGTAGTGATCTAACAAAAATAAAAGGAAAAATAAAGAATACAATAGGTTGTCTTTGAAATCTGTGAATTTTTTTCACTTCTTTGACTAAGTCTAGTCTTGTTGCATGTTTGACTTTTCTTCTCAATTAATTCTTATCTTTTGCCTCACTAAAATTTTATCATGTCACAGAAAATATGAATTTTAATTGGTCCCCTAAATCAACAACTGATTATAAGTGATAGCCATTTAACCTTATTGCTTAAAGGTTTTTTTTTTGGCATCAATATTTATATTATGTTCAAGCTTTTCCTTTTAAAATCTCAAATGATATTAAATTTCAGAATCAGAATTTTGCATCTGGATTCATAAAAAAAAAAATCCTTATGTGCATAGAGGGATTAAGACTAATGAGTCAACTACTACTAAAGTCCAGGTATTGGCCATTCATGATACGGTAATAAGTCTTTAATTCAAAAATCACAATCAATCAACGAAAACAAGTCACCCCACACACTTTCATGTGTGGGTCTAACGTTAGTGCAAATTGATTTTGAAAATGATTTCTCATCACCAAAAAATTATTCAGTGCTTCTAAATCAATGTTTTCAAGGATAAGATGATAAGATATATATGCATTTGTAATAAAATCTTACACATGTGACATTAAATTCAACCGTTAGAACTACGGTGCTTCAGTAGTACCAAAAAATTACTCCTCCTAGCCTCCATTTTGAAGCAAACAACCAAGGCCACCATACGGATTTTTAGTTTTTTTTTAGTATGAATTGTTACTTTATAAAACTTAACTCTAAAATTTGTTTTTCCCAACCATCACTGTTATTAATGAAAGCTTTGCCAAGTTTTTTCTTTCTTTCTTTCTTTTTCTTTGTAAGTGTTTCTCTTTTTTTTTTTTCCAAAATCAAAAACTGATTATAATAAGTAATTACTACTTAACTTGTTGTATAAAATTTTATTTTGTCGAAGCTTTTCCTTAAAATTAGAAGGAAAAAAAATGTTCTTCGAGAAAAAATTTCCCCACCTCCAAATTCCAACTCTTATTACCACCAGGGGTGGATTTGTTATGGGGGCACATGCCCCCATCGAAATTTTGAAAAAAAAAAAGGGTCAATTAATAATTTTGAAGTTATTTAATTTTGAAGTTTATAAAATAAAGGAACGATGACGTAGCACTAGATGGGCGCAGGAACAAGAGTTTCACCTCTTTCTTTCATATTTTTACATCAAGAGTTATTTTGATCAAGTAAAAAATGAGGGGTTTCTTAAGTTGAGGAAATTTGGGCTGGACTTTATACTAATTATGTACTTATTCAGGGATCCATTATTGAACAGTCCTTTTTTTAATTACAAAGTTTTCTTATATATTTTCAATAATTTTTAAATATATCACTCTGATTTATATTTTTCCCTCCTCTAAATTGAAAATTTTCATAGTTTAGTCTTGTTTTAATTTCAATTTGACCCATTTAATAGAACTTTTGTTGAATTTTTTAATATTTTTTTAATATATTCTGATGCTGCACTTTTTGGTTCGCAAGAAATCTGGGCTTCGTAACCTGTAGAACACTAAAAAAAGGGGGATCAGAGGGCCACCGGATTGGCTCCGATGGTAGCCACTCCGATGCTTAAGTAAGTAAACTGAATTGAAAAGACTGTATTGAAAATAAAGCATACCTTTAGGGTTTAATTTATAGGCCGTGACTTTCCTAAGTTGATTAGGATTTGGAGTCATGAAAGCAGAGATTTGATCATCGGAGATAGTAGTTTCCTTGTTGGACATTGCACCATAGATAGAGATAAACATGTGTAGCAGTTTCCTTATTCCCTGCTTGGCAGTCCGCTAAGGTAGTGGTGAGCTCTGGAGTGTTGCTCTAGAGTCCTGTGATTAACTCCGTGACCCTTATCTAGATATGTATGTGCTCTGGAGGCATGTGCTCGGCCACTGGTCGAGCGTGAGCTGGACTATAGACATACGTGTCGAATGATGATTGGTCTTACTCTTTTGTGGTATATCAGTTACTCCCCCCCCCCAAGTCCTAGTTCAATGTTAACGAGCAACTAGGTCTAGGCCTTTCCGGAGAGTCATGTGTCCTGTCTGTTCGTTTTTCGAGGCGATTGTTGGTGTGTCATTTATTGCGCAGCCGGAGGTTGGTTTTTTTTAAAGCCATCATTGTACTTGAACCGATGGTTGGGCTTCTCAAAGCCATCATTGTACCGAACCGTTATTACGGTTTGGCTTGGTAGGTCCCTTCTGATACTACGCTTATAAATACAGGGAGAGATTTGAAATGACCTTTTCCCCGTCATTTTCACTGTGCCAGAAGATTTTTTCCGCCATTGTTAGTTTGTGCGACCTCGAAGAATACTGGTTGTCTGAGGCTCTGGTCTAGAACAGGTTCGACCGATCTTCCTCTTCTTTTGCTTCTTCCTCTTTAATTTTGAGAGTAATGTCTACTCCTTCTGAATCTTCTAACACTAGTGAGGGGGTAGGAAATCCCTTGGAGACGGCTATGCCGTCTTATGCAGAGAATGTAGGTGGTCTTACCACCGAAGATGTTGGGGAGAGGTTTGTTGGGCCTCCCCACAGTCCTGAGACTAGGATAGTTGATGCCTTCATAGAGCCCCGAGACAGGGCTGGGGAGACCTCTGGCAGGTCTTCCCATAGAGAAGAGGGCGAAAGTGCTATTACCGAGAGTTTGTTGAACGAGTGGAGGGTGAAGTATAATTTTCCCCCAAATGTTACCTGTAGGGTACCGGGCCCAATGGATCGCCCCCATGATGTTAAAGCTGGGGAGATCTGTGTTTATCTTGCCTGGTTTGATATGGGTTTAAGGCTTCCATTGCCTGATTTGGTTAGGTAGTTTTTCTGTTGGTTCAAGCTCTGTCCTGCCGACCTTAACCTCAATAATTGGCGGCACCTTTTAAGGGTTTATAGTATTAGGGCATCAAAATAGTGTAGATGTATCCGTAGATCTGATTTGTAGTAATATGGATCTGAAGTATAAGAAGGCAGAGGGCCTTTTTTACATGTCTTTTGAGAAGAGGTTCCGACCTCTATCCTCTGTACCCACTTCTAATAAAACATGGAAGAAATGGTACTTCTTTGTTGGAGGAGGATGGGAGCGTGAAGACTTCCAAGATCATATCTCGATATTCCCTCGTACCATGGGTCATAAGGGTGAGGCTTATTTCCTTAGGTTATTTTAACTTTGTTATGCCTTTCGAGCTGATGGACTGAAATGCTATTTCTTGTTTATGTGCAGTCAGGAGTGCTTGGAGGAGGTCTGAGTTTACTGACGAGCTCCAAGATCAGTATCGCGAGCTTCTTTTGACCTCCAATCGAGCTCACACCGTCATTGTCACCCTGGAGAATCTGATGGCCGCTCGTTCTGATGAGCTCAGAAAAAGGCTGACATCGAGGTGGGCAGAGGCGGAGGCACAAGTGGCGGGGGAGGCTTCCTCCCAACTTAAGCCCTGAGCCTCCTCTTTAAGTAAAAAGAAGGAGGTTGATTTCTGGCTCTCCCGAGCCACCTCCTGTCGAGGCTGAGAAGAAGGCCGAACCTACTGTTCCGGTCTCGGTAGTTCCCCCTGCCCCTTTCGTTCCGAGCAAACGAGCTGGGAAGGGGAAGGCGTCTGCTGCTCCCTCTGAACCGTTTGATGAGCCGGACTATCAGATTGCCAAGAAGTCCTTTGACCAAATCTGGTCTAAGGGCCCTCATCGGTATAGGGGGGATCACCCTGCGAAACTGATGAACGAGATGATGCATCTCCAAATAAAGGTAACTTCTGTAGCCTCTTTTTGTCCTTTTTTGTCTTGTTCCTGCGTTCGACCTAACCTGTTTGCTTTGTGCTGTGCAGAGTATGCATAGTTTGGCTGCTCTGAATGGTGACTCCTCTGAGCTTTGAGGAGGCTGATAAGCTGAAGGCCGAGCTGGATGAAGTGAGGCTGGAGCTTGGAACGGCTTAGTCCAAAGGCTCATGCTGCCGAGGAGAATCTGAAGGAGGCTGGCAATAACCTTGTCGTTGTGGAGTCCGAAAGGGACCTTTATGCTCGGCAAGTTGAAGGGCTTCAGAGGGAATTACTTGGCCTTTGAAGCTCCTTCGATTAGAGGCTTCAAGAGGCAGTTGATCATGCCAAGACTGAGACTGAGACGGAATTGAGAGAGGAAGTTGATAAGATGGGTGACGAACTGATCCGGTTCGGCTTTGAGAGCTTCCGATCTAGATTTCTTGCTAAGTTTCTAGATTTTGACGTGTCGTCAATTGTTGCTCCTGAAATCGCTTCATCTGATGCTAGGCCCGAGTAAAGAGGCTGTGGCTACCGACCTTCTTTCAGTAGGGGACCCTGGCCCTTCCAATAAGGCTTAAGGCTTCATCAACTTCTCCCCTTTTGTTTAGCCATCTTTTGATGTAATAAGTTGTGTTTTATTAATAAAATTGTCTTTTCTTCAAATCTTTCTTGTGTCCTTGCTTTTGCGAATTTTGTTGTAAGTATAGTTGCTCTGAACCCATTGCATGTCAAATCGGCTCTTCAATAGTTGCCTTCCGAGCTTCAGCACTTGTCATAGAACAGTGATTGAAGATTAATTCTGACTGTTTCGTCATAATAAGATAAGAAAGCAAACATAATTGGATGAGTAGGAATCCTATATGGATCTTGTATCACATAGAGTGGAAGCAAACTCTGAAGAATTCCAAAGCAGATTGTTCTGAACCAAAGACTTATAAAATAGCTAAGTAGCTCGTGACCATCACTCTGATGATTGAAACTTCCGTTTCTGAGCCTCCAAGACCAGGATTGAGATATATCAGAGCTATTGGCCTTTTGTTATATGTGTGGCCTGTCAAGGAATAGATAAGACTGGGAGGTCCGTATATCGGATGGGAGGTCTGTATATTAGACTTTGCTTATTTCATCATCCTAGAAGCTTCAGTGCTGAACTGCAGCTGTTCGTTCAGGGAAACCCCACACCCTGTCTTTTGGTATTCCGAGGGGATGGTTTAATGCGTCATTCATTTTTACAGTTGTCGTTTGGTTTTTCGAGGCCAACCTTTCCTTTAACCGTTGCGACGGTCTAGTTGGATGGCTTTTGGACTTCAAGAGCTTATATATATGAAAAAGGGGCATGCTGTTGCGCCCTAATCCTTTTGCCTTTTGCTTCCGAATCAGTTTTCCTGTCGGAGGGAATCATATGTCTTTAAAAGATGCTGTTTGCCCGGGGATGATTGATGACTTTCAATCCGAGTTGGGAATGATTAAACTGTGGCCGAGAGTTATCCTTCCCTTTGATTCAGTCTCCAAGGAAGGATTAGAAGAGGCGAAGGTCTTCTTGTCCATCTTAACATCCGTTCGAGACTTCTCTAATTGGAGGTGGACCCTCATTGATTCAACTGAGGCCTGGAGCATTGGTGATGAAGACGAATGTGGGATGCCTCTTTCCCTTTGTGTCTTGGCAGAGACCCTTACTCAAGCCGGCTGGGGTGTCATGCCGAATTTGAGGGAAACGAAGGTGGAGAATGGAGGTCTCTTGAGACCCAGAGCCCTCATCATCTGTTGGTATTGAAATAAGTGATAGTGATGATGAAATGGCCTGGGTGCTTCTTGATGCAGATTGGGGTTCAGGGTTCCTTCCTTTCAAATGGAAGCTGATGACGACGGTAATGGAGGTTTGGAACTTAGGGCCCCTTTCCCCTGTGCTAGAGAGATTCGAGGAAGAAAGCCATGATGTCGCTAATACGTAGTGATGTCTTTGTTGTAACTTCTGTAAAACGTAGTGATGTCTTTGTTGTAGCTTCTGTGTACTTGTTTTATTTCTAGACTTCTTGTACTGATGTAAATTTTATGAATCGTCAATAAAATTGAATTCCTTTTCCTCAAAATCTAATGTACCTTGTGTTTCGATGTGCTCTTTTGGAGTTAGAACACCCTTTCGAACACTCCTGATTGATAACTCTGTTGTATGTTCTAAGAGTAGATCAAAGAAACTTACATAAAACTTGCGCCTTGAACTAAAGTACTTTAATCCTGCTCGGTATTGTAGTATTCGTTACTTGTTAGTACATAAGCCAAGTAATCTAAGCATCAGCTCTGAGAATCTGCCGATCTAGGCAACTTGTGTAAATAGTAATTGGCCACTAGTTGAAGATGTCCGGAACTTCTGTCTTTGGATGAACTGGATCATTGAATCTGTATATTGAAGATGGACCGGGCTCTGAAGGCCTGTGCATTAAAGATGGACCAGGCACTAAAAGCCCGTGCATTTGAAGATGGACCGGGCTCTAAAGTCCTGTGTATTAGAGATGGACCAGGAACTAAAGTCCTGTGCATTTAAAGATGGATCAGGCACTAAAGGCCTGTGCATTAGAGATGGATCAGGCTCTGAAGGCCTATGCATTTAAAGATGGACTAGGCACTAGGGGCCTGTGCATTAGAAATGGACCAAGCTCTGAAGGCCTGTGTATTTAAAGATGGACCAGGCACTAAGGGCCTGTGCATTAGAGATGGACCAGGCTCTGAAAGCCTGGGCATTAGAGATGGACCAGGCTCTAGAGGCCTGTGCATTTAAAGATGGACCAGGCACTAAAGGCCTGTGTATTAGAGATGGACCAGGCTCTGAAGGCCTGTGCATTTAAAGATGAACACTTTGGGGAGGTATTTGAAAAGAAAAAATCTTTATTGATAATACTTCTGTAAATGTTCTACATTCCAAGGCCTAAGAATGGATTTCCCCTCCATGTCTTCTAGCTAGTAAGTTGTAGGCCTAACAACCTTCATTACTCTGTAGGGCCCTTCCCAATTGGGTGATAACTTTCCCATAGTAGGATCCTTGGTGTTTGGAAAAGCTCTTCTTAAGACAAAGTCTCTAACTTGAAAGCTGACTGTCTTGAGCCCCACTTTGGAATTGTTGACCATTCTCTGTTCGTAGGCTACCATCCTTATTCCGGCTTGGTCTCTTTTTTCCACAATCAAGTCCAAATTTTCTGCCAGCTGCTGATCATTGGACTCTTGTTTGAAGGCTTCGGTCCTTAAAGTTGGCATACCGATCTCCACCGGGATTACTGCTTCTGTTCCATAGGCCAGTGAGAAGGGAGTTTCAGAGGTGGGAGTTCTTCTGGTTGTTGTATAGGCACAAAGAACCCCAGGAAGTTACTCTGCCCACTTTCCTTTGGCCTGCTCCAACCTTTTCTTTAACGCATCAAGGATCGTTCAGTTGGTGACCTCTGCTTGCCCATTCGCTTGTGGATGGCCTGGAGAGGCAAAGTGTTGTCTGATGTTGAGATTTTCACAAAATTTCTTAAAGACTTTGCCAGTGAACTGCGTCCCATTATCCTAGATAATTACACGTGGTATCTCGAACTTGCACACAATGTTCTTCCAAGTGAAGTTTTCAACTTCCTTCTCAGTGATATGTGCTAGAGGTTCAGCTTCAGCCCATTTAGAGAAGTAGTCGATGGCTACCAAAAGATACTTCCTGTTTGGTGGGGCTTTGGGTAATGGGCCCACAATGTCCATCCCCCACTGAGCAAAGGGCCAAGGACTAGTAATTGGGATGAGCTCGTGATGGGACTGGTGTTGATATGGAGCAAACCTTTGGCATTTGTCGTACTTCTGGACGTACTCCTTAGCCTGATTCAGCATACTAGGCCAATAATAGCCTTGTGTCAGAGCTCGGTGAGCTATTGTTCTGCCTCCATTATGGTTCCCGCAGATTCCTTCGTGTATTTCAGCCAAGACATACTGAGATTCTTCTGGAGTTAAGCATTTCAACAGGGGTTGAGAATAAGACCTTTTGTAAAGCCTATTGTTCAGGATCAGGTACCGAGCCGCTCTGATCCGGATTCTCCTTGCTTTGTTTTTATCTTCTGGGAGGAGCCCCGATTCCAGGTACTAAAGGATCGAGGTCATCCAGTTCTGGGGCTGTTCAGTAATTTGGGCAACTTGGGCTTCCTCTACGCTAGGTCCTGACTGGTAGGAGATTTTTATTGTAGATTCCCCTTCTACCTTCAGGAGGGATGCCATGTTTGCCAAAGCGTCTTCTTGACAGTTCTGGCTTCTTTCTACTTTCTGGATGGAGAACGTCTAGAAGGAGTGCTTCAAAAAGTTCACCAGTTCGGAATACTGAAGCATCCTATCATCTTTAATAGAGAATTCTCCCAAGACTTGGCTTACCACCTAGTTGGGAATCTGAGAAGACTTTAAGGTTTTGAACTTCGCACTCTAGAGCCAACTTCATGCCTAGGATTAGGGCTTCGTATTTTGCTTCATTGTTAGAAGCTCTGAATCCCAAGCTAACTGCTTTTTTTTACGAGAGCCCGTCAGGGGACTGTCGTACCAGGCCCACTCTTGAGCCTTGATCGGTTAACGACCCATCAATATAGAGCAGCCAGGTCCCTGAAGTTTCAATGAGTTGTGCCTTGTCTTGAAGTGCCGAGGGTGAACTCGGCAACGAAATCTGCCAAGGCCTGTCCTTTGATGGACTTCCGTGGTACATATGATATGTCAAATTCCCCTAACTCCACAAACTACTTCACCAATCTTCTTGAGACCTCAGGCTTCCTCAATATCGATCTTAGGGGATAGGTAGTTGGGATTTCAATTGGATGGGCTTGGAAATAAGGTCGGAGTTTCCGAGCTGATATTACCAAGGATGAAGGCCAATTTTTTCACCTCAGGGTATCTCTTTTCGGTATCGAGCAATGCCCTACTGAAGTAGAATATGGGCCTCTGTACTCCCTTGTCCTGTCTGACTAATGCGGAGCTGACCGCGTTCTCAGAGACTGCAAGGTATAAGAGTAGCTTTTCCCCTTGGACTGGTTTTGACAGGAGCTCTAAAAGGCAAGATATTCCTTCAGTTCTTGAAAAGCTTTCTCACATTCTTCCGTCCTTTGCAAAGCTTTGTTCCCCTTTAAAGCTCTGAAGAAGGGTAGGCTGCGATCAGTGGACTTGGAGATAAACCTGCTCAGTGCCGCGATTCTGCCATTCAGCGCTTAAATGTCTTTTCTGGTTTTCGGTGACTTCAGTCCAATCAGAGCTTGGATCTGAGTGGGGTCTGCTTCGATACCCCTCTGAGAGACAATGTATCCCAAGAATTTTCCCTTCGTTACCCCGAAGGTACATTTTGAGGGATTGAGCTTCATCTTGTGCTGTCTTAAGATATCGAAGGTCTGGGATAAGTGCTGGAAGTGACTACCTTTCTGCAGACTTTTGACCAGCATGTCATCAATGTATACCTCCATGGTATTGCTGAACAGTGGGCTGAACATCTTGTTGACCAACCACTGGTATGTGGCCCCAGCATTCTTCAAACCGAACGGCATTACTTTGTAATAGTAGAGACCCCGTTCGGTTATGAAGGCTGTCTTCTCCTGGTCTGGAGGGTACATCTGGATTTGGTTATACCTGGAATAGGCATCCATAAAACTCATGAGTTCGTGCCCTGCAGTAGCATCAACCAGCTAGTCTATCCTTGGTAATGGAAAGCTGTCTTTGGGGCATGCTTTATTGAGGTCTGTATAATCAACGCAGACCCTCCACTTGCCATTTTTCTTTTTGACCAGGACGGTGTTGGCCAGCCACTCTGGGTAGAATACTTCACGTATCATCTTGGCTTCAAGCAACCTCTGGACTTCCTCGTTTATGATCTGATGCCACTCTGGAGCTAGCGACCTTCTTTTCTGTCTCACTGGTGGGTGGTCTGGATCCACCATCAATTTGTGAGTTATGAGTTTTGAATCTATACCCTCTATGTCCTTGGTCTCCCACACAAACATAGAGAGGTTGTCTTTCAGA
The DNA here is from genome assembly GCA_008638375.1 of Nyssa sinensis. Classification (NCBI taxonomy): domain Eukaryota; kingdom Viridiplantae; phylum Streptophyta; class Magnoliopsida; order Cornales; family Nyssaceae; genus Nyssa; species Nyssa sinensis. The sequence goes on from CM018046.1 coordinate 54,843,246, forward strand.
AACTTGATTATTTTCTTTTGCTCAGCATGTGTCAGGTCTGGACCAATGTACAAATAGCGCCCCTCTAATTCTGAACTGACCAATACTTTGATGGGCTCGCTAATGGGTTTGGCCTTGTTGTCCCGTCCCTTTGGGCTTAGGGGTTCTTCGATTCTGGAAGGGCAACCTTCCTCCTCGGGAGTGTGGGAGAGGATTGGATCTGCACAGTCCCGAGTGTACTGTAATTGCTATTTGGTAGTCTTTTCCTTAAGTGCAATGGCATGGCATTCTTGAGAAGTTGGCTAGCACCCTCTGACAGAATGAACATTCTGATTGTGAATATACTTCAAACATTGATGGAGGGTCGAGGTAACCGCTCCTATCTGGTGCAGCCATGGTCTTCCAATTATAACATTGTAGGGAGATTTCATATTTAACACCATGTATTCTGATATGGTGGTTTCCTGCCCTTCACCTTCCCCTACAGTAGTAGGCAGGTCGATCCTTCCCAATGGGGTACTGAGATTACCATCAAACACTGCCATTACGGCAGTGGTAGGCTTGATGCTGTTGTGGTCCATCCTCATTTGTTTGAGCGGCTCATAGAATAGTATATTGACAAAGCTGCAGGTGTCAACCAGAACTCTTCTGATTTCGAAGTTGGCAATTTTGAGAGTGATGACGAGGGCATCACTGTGAGGGCAGTGTATCCCTGCTAGATCCTGTTCTGTGAACTGGATCTCCGGTTCTGGTTTGAGCCTTTTTTTCAACGTTGGTGATCTGTAATATGTCCGGGGCAACCTTGGCCTCCCGAGCATACCTCTTTCTTGCTCTGTTAAACATTCCTGTAATAGGGGAGTCTGCATGGAGGACGTAAATGACATGGTTGTTCTGCCTTTCAGGCTCATTTCGTACTTCCCTCTGCTCTTGTCTTTGCTCAGGCCTCTGATCTGTCCGTTGTTGAGGCTTGTCTTCGTGGGGATTCTGCCTCCCGTCCTGCTTAATAAACTCCCAGAGACGCCCTTTCTTTATGAGCTGCTCAACCTCATATCTACGGGTCCTGCATGAGTTAGTCGTATGCCTATGATCTTTGTGGAAATTGCAATATTTAGTTTGGTCCTGAAGGCTGGGATCTCCTTTAATCGGTTCCGGCCATCTCAAGTTTTCTCGATCTCAGATCTGCCAAAGGACCTGATTCAATGTGGTGTTCAAAGGGGTAAAGTTAGTAAACTCCCTTGGTCCAGAATTGTAAACAGCCTTGGGTACCGTTCTCTTTTCTAGACTCCTGGCTCTCTTCTTGCTAGGGTCTCTTCTGTGGTCGTCCTTCTTATGATCCTCCCTCTTCAGATTGTCCCTTTGGTTTTGCTGTTTGCCCTTTTGGGATGTGCGATTGGCTTCTTCCAAGTTGATGTACTTCCTGGCTCGGTTCATTAATGCCGCCATGTCGGCAGGAGGGCTCTTTGTCAAGGAGTCTCTGAAGCCACCATGAGCCAGACCAGAAGTTAAGGCAGCCATAAGGAAACCTGGGCTGCAGTCGGTTATCTCTATAAGTTCGGCATTAAAGCAGGCGATGTAAGCTCTAAGGGACTCTTCCTTGGTCTGTTTAACATTTAGTAGGAACTCTGGTCCCCTTCTGAGCCTCCTGTTTGTCATGAATCTATCCAAGAACTGCCTACCGAGCTCATAGAAGCCGATAACCGAGTTCGGTGGGAAGTGATGGAACCATTTTAGGGCGGTACCTTTTAAGCTGGTAATGAAGGTTCGGCACATAAAGGCATCAGAGGCCCCGTGAAGGGCCATTGTATGCTGGTAGTGTGATAAATGATCTCTTGGGTGGCCAGTCCCATCATATAGGGTGAACTTTGGCACGATGAACTTCTTTGGTCTTTCTTCTAACATGATGGCAAGGGTGAATGGGGTGGCAAATTTTTCGAGCAGCCTTGCAGACTCATTCTGCTCTGGATGATTCTGGACACCTCTCACAGCTACTGTTCGGTCCATAGATTTTGCAATTTCCTCGACCCTCCGTAGGTCTCTAAGCCGGACTTCTTGTGAACCTTGCCTTATAGCCTCGGTTTCATGATAGTCGGGCTGAGCGCGTCCCTCGAACGGAGAAGGGTTCCGAGCTGGAGGGATTGGTGTTGCTTGGGGATGAGGTCCTGTGGTGCCGGATGTGCTCCCGAAGCCCTTGGAGTTGGGGCTTTAGTAGTGTTTCGGTAATGGACGTCAGGGACGAAGGTTGATGTTCCCCAGCCTTAGTCTGCTGACGGCTGTGGATCTCTACCGATGTGAGCAACACCCTGGGGGTGCCCAGACCGGTTATTTGGAACCTCCTCATGGGGCTCTTCATTCTCAGTGATAATAGGAGGTCGTGTTCCCCCAGCAATATTGACCGGCAGATTTGGAGGACTCGTCCCTTGGTTTTGTGTAAGCATTGCCAGAGTTCTAGATATGGCAAGTAGTTGTTCATGTACTAGTTCGTTGTACCGTTTGATTGATTCAATCTCTTGTCGCATGGGATCAACCGTCGGCCCTCTTGCTCGTGGAGCAGACGGTCGACGTTGAGAGCTTTGTGGATTTTGCGCGTTCTGTCTTGGTCGGAGATTCGGGGCCATGGTTTTCCGATGAGAAGGAGAATAAGTTTATGAATAGAGCACTTGAAGATTAGTCGTTTCCCATAGACGGCGCCAAACTGATCCTGCACTTTTCGGCTCGCAAGAAATCTAGGCTCCGTGACTTGTAGAACACTCAAAAAAGGGGGATCAGAGGGCCACCGGATTAGCTCCGGCGGTAGCCGCTCCGATGCTTAAGTAAGTAAACTGAATTGAAAAGACTGTATTGAAAGCCAAAGAATGATCATGAAAATAAAGCGTACCTTTAGGGTTTAATTTATAGGCCGTGGCTTTCCTAAGCTGATTAGGATTTAGAGCCATGAAAGCAGGGATTTGATCATCGGAGATAGTAGTTTCCTTGTTGGACATTGCACCATAGATAGAGATAAACATGTGTAGCAGTTTCCTTGTTGAAGACTGTCTCCTTATTCCCTACTCGGCAGTCCGCTAAGGTGGTGGTGAGCTCTGGAGTCCTGTGATTAACTTCGTGACCCTTATCTAGATATGTATGTGTTCTGGAGGCATGTGCTCGGCCACTGGTCGAGCGTGAGCTGGACTATAGACATACGTGTCGAACGATAATTGGTCTTGCTCTTTTGTGGTATATCATATTCTAAATTTCTTATAGTGTCTTTCTTTGATTGGACTTGTTTTTTAATTTGTAAATTCATTTATATTAATAAATTTAGTTACTTATTAAAAATATTATTAATTAATATTAAGATTTTATATCAATTTAATTTTAAAATTTATAATCTGACATTAAAAAGTAAAGTTTGCTCCCTTTAAACTAAATTCCTAACTCAGTCCTGTATACAACCTCTAGTATAGTTTTTGAAACTTAGTATTTTGCAAGTGATGCACCTTTTATATATATAAAACTGAGACAAAAATGATATAATTTGGTAATGGGTAAATTACATGAATTAATCTGATTTGAGTTCAGGAAATTTGATTCCACTCATGCTACTAAGCTATGCTTGGGAGAAAATTTTTTAAAGAATGTCATGAAGTCTTTACACACCTAACAAGAAACTTATAGTGTACTTTCGATAGTTGAACCTGCATATTACTGTCTGCTGGTTCCTTGAAATTTCATCCAACAAAGACTTTAAAATAACCAGTAAGTTGGATTTATTGTTTAAAGTCATCTAAATAATTTAACAACGGTGCAAGCTTTCTTATATCTTATATTTGTTTGGGCAGAGCACTAATGCACATTTGGACCAACAATTTCAAGAACTAAAAGAGGAAGTGAGGAAGATGCTAGTGGCAGCTGCTGATGAACCTTCAAAACAACTTAATTTGATTGATGCAATCCAATGCCTAGGTGTGTTCTACCATTTTGAAAATCATATTGATGCAGCATTGCAACTCATATATGATACGTATCATGCCTGTGATGACAAAGACAATGATGACCTTTACACTGTTGCTCTCTGGTTTCGGTTACTTAGACAACAAGGGCATTATGTTTCTTGTGGTAACTCCATTTCCCTTTGATCATTTAATCATGTTTATATCAATTTATGATACACATATATACATTTTGGCTTGAAGATGCAAATCTTTTTAAGTATCCAACTCAATTCAATACAACAATATCTTATCCCGCATATTTAGATTTAGATACATAAATCTTAGTTGTGTCATTTTATTTTATTTTATTTAAGACAATTTTCTTAAGTAAGGCCATACATTATCTTAACTTTTTATATTATATCTACCAAGTTAATTTTGGTTACTCCCCACTCCTAACACGATATTTGATATAAAATATGTTGCCTTCTTTTTTATATTGGTACATTTACTGGTTCATTTTGGACACGGTCGTAACCAATTTTTTTGCTTCATTTTATCACCTATTTCTTGTATGTGCTACTCCTAATTCATTAATGTATTTATTTTTAATTTTATTTATTTTATCTCTCTCTCTCTCTCTTTGCCTCGACACATTTTTTCTCTCAATAATCTACACTATTTAAGTTTGCATTTCAAATTTTTTTTCTAAATGATGTGATATTGATATGGCAGAAATATATTAATTACATAATTTAAAGTTCTATCACTAAAACAATTTCACATCATTTGTGATACATTAGCTAAGAGTGTGGCTAGACAGTAAAGACGTTGATGATAAAATTCAAACGTCTCGACTTCGAGTTTTCTCTGCACTGATCATTGACAGTTAGAACTTAAAGGATGAGCTTGACTATCATAGGAAGGAAGACTTAGTCTGATATAAATAAATTGATCCAAAATATCCTACTATTAATCTATAAAAAAATAAAATAAAATACAAACTTGAAATTAAAGTGTTAAAATTTTGAAAATTTGGGATAATATAAAATATTATATTTTTTCTCTCTCTAATTAACTCTATTCCCTCAAGCAATCAATCAATATTCCATGGGGCCATGGAATATTCTTTTTGGTACTCTGCCAACCCATGCAACTATACAGTCCACGAATTGTGTGGCTATTGTGCAATATTTTTTCTCCTTTAATTTTTAGTTTCGTATCTCCTGAACTTGGAGTTGATATTATATGGCTCCTTGGTTTCAAGATTAGATCATTTGTCACATAGTTTTACTGTAATTACACGATTCAATTATAGGTGCCTTGATATGAATGTAATAAAAAAAAAAAAACCTAAACTTGGGCACAACACAAGAGGAACTCGAACTCAAACTCAAACTCACGTAGCAATGCTCATGGGTGAAACTCACGCATCAATGCTCATGGGTGAAACTCACGCATCAATGCTCATGGGTCATGTGCTGCTATGTTGTGGTGCTGATTCTTCTATTCTTTGGGATGTCCTATTCTAAAGAAAAGAAAATGATACTAAAAGTTGTAATGATATGATTGAGATATATCATGGGCGGTTTGAGTTCCACCACAAAATGCAAGACTACAAGGATTACTTATCTAATAAGACAAGAAATTTTTAATTTTAAAATTAAAATATTATTAAAAAATTATATAATAATAACAGAATATATCATATTTATAAGATTTAAGAGACTATCAATTTGAATATAAAATTATTAATTCTTATACTAGACTTATTACAATTAGAAAACTAAAAAAATTCAAAAATAGAAAAATTTTAGAATAAATAAAATTTAGGAATTTTTAGAAAATTAGAAATTAGGTAAAATAAAAAAAAATAAAAAAAAAACTGCAAATGGAACTCCATTTTGAATTTTTTATACAAAATAATTATAAATCTAAAACTTATTATAAATGGTAATTGAAAGCCTAAATGAAAGAATTTAGTCGCAATTTAGTTTATGTCATAGGGAAAGTTAATGGTTATTGTCAGTCTCGTTGTTTTGATGCTAGACCTATTTCAATAAGGAAACTAAAAAATTACGAAAATAAAAAAAAATAAAAAATAATAAAAATTGAGACTTTTTAAAAAATTAGAAACTAGATCAAATAAAAAAAAACATAAGCACAAGCAGAATCCAATTTGGACTTTCATCGACAAAGTAATTACAAAATTAAAACTTAATAAAAATGGTAAAAAGAAAATTTAATTGAAAGCGTAAACAAAGGTTTTTAGTAAAAAAAAAAAAAAGCTTAAGTCATAGCAATGCTATGAATATTGTCTACCTCACCGTTTTGGGTCAATATGAAATCTTTATCATTTAAAATCAAAATAGAATCTATATTTTTAAGAATGTGATTAACTCTATATTTATTAGTACTTTGGGTAGAAATAAGACTTAAAATACTCTTATTATTCTTTAAATATTTCAATAACTTTTTCTTAATCACTTCAATTTAAAAAACGTGACTGATCAATCATTTGACTACTAAAGTTTTTGCTTGAAATAGTCTTAATGCTCAAAAAAAAACTTCAGTCACAATTAGCTCTTTGCCTGACTGAAAACACCTGTCATTATTATACTTTGTCGATATCTAGTTGGCTGAAAAGCATAGTCCCATCCCTCAACCTTAACATGAATTAGTTCCGAATTCGTCAAACACAGTTCAATTATTTTATGTGGTCATCTTCAATCTTGGGCCACCGTCACCTCATCTTTCATAAGTTTTATATGGCCCTCGATTTGGTTCCTTTCCAATTTATTTTTTATTTTTTTATTATAAATATATGTGGTAGATCTTAAACAATTCACAATATTCATCAATGCTCATAGGTCATGGGGCTATGTTGTGGTGCTGATTCTTCTATTCTTTGTATGTCCTATTCAAAAGAAAATGACACTAAAAATTTGTACTGATATGATTGAGATGTATCATGTGCGGTTTGATTTACATATATCACGTGCGGTTTGAGTTCCATCACAAAATGCAAGGCTACAAGAATTACTCATTTAATAATACAAGAATTTTTTAATTTTGAAATTAAAATATTATTAAAAAATTATATAATAATAATAAAATATATCATATTTATAAGGTCTAAGAAATTATCAATCCGAATATAAAACTTTTGATTCTTATACTAGGCTTATTATAATTAGAAAACTAAAAAAATTTAGAAAATGGAAAATTTTTAGAATAAATCAAAATTTAGGCATTTTTAGAAAATTAGAAATTAGGTCAAATAAAAAAAAAACTGAAAATGGAACTCCATTCTGAATTTTTTAGACAAAATAATTACAAATCTAAAACTTATTATAAATAGTAATTGAATGCCTAAACAAAAGAATTTGGTTGAAATTCAGCTCATGTCATAAGCAAATTCAAAAGGTATTGTCAGTCTCGTTGTTTTGATGCTAGAGCTATTTTAATAAGGAAACTAAAAAATTACGCAAATAACAAAAATAATAAAAATTGAGATTTTTTAAAAAATTAGAAACTAGATCAAATAAGAAAAAATATAGGCCCAAGTAGAACCCAATTTGGACTTTCATCGATAAAGTAATTACAAAACTAAAACTCAATAAAAATGTTAAAAAAAATTCTAATTGAGAGCGTAAACAAAGACTTTTAGTTAAAAAAAAATAGCTCAAATCATGGCAATGCTATGAATATTGTTTGCATTGTCATTTTGGATTAATATAAATTTTTTGTCGTTTTGAATCAAAATAAAGTTTATATTATTAAAAATGTGATTAACCAATTCTATATTTATTAGTACTTTAATTTAAAATAACACTTAAAATACTCTTATTATTCTTCAAATATTTCAATAACTTATTTTACATCACTTCAATTTAAAAAACGTGATCGATCAATTATATGACTACTAAAGTTTTTGCTTGAAACAAATATTGAAGTAGTCTTAATGCTCAAAAAAAAACTTCATCAATTTATTATCCGGCAGCTACGATGTTGACCAAAGAATGGATGTGTGTGTGACATGGTTTCCCACAAAGTATGCTATGTATATATGTGTGTGTGTGTGTGTGTGAAAGAATTGTGTATTTTAGTTTTCTCTAATGTTTTGAGTGGAATTATGTTTTTGCAGTTTGAGCAAAAGGGAGGGCACGTTGCATCAGCAATCAAATGCTACAAGAAGCAATATGATGCTTCAAAACAACAGGCTCACGAGGAGTTTCAAAAGCAAGTTGCAGATGCCTGGAAGGTCATAAATGGAGAGTGCCTTAGACCTACCGATGTGCCAATTGCTCTCCTTACACGTGTCATAAATCTTGCACGTGTGATAGATGTCATTTACAAGGGTGAAGATGGGTACACACATATTGGAACAGAGATGAAAAAACGCATTACATCTTTGCTCTTAGATCCTGCCCCAATATGAGCCTGAAATGTGTCTCATTCTTCAAAGGAAAATTATTTTCACTCCAACTCACTAAATCAAAATGATAATGAAAACTTATTCTTATACTTGTAATAAATGGAATTTGCAGTGACATGTTACGTAGAGATGAAAAAAGGAACCCTTTTTTTTTGGTTCTTCAGTTTTCAAACTACCAAAAGATAGATTATGCTAATAAGTGATGAACAAGGATATTTTTTGTGAATGAAAGGATATTTAACTAATTGTCTTCTCTTTTTTTTTTTTTTTTTTTAAGGTGGTCGATGGAAATAAATTTCTCCTAATCTTCTCTTCCGTTGGGAAGACTTGAATTTGCCCTTCCTTTTAGCTAAAACATGTAATGCTATTAGGCTATTACCTGTCTTGATTTTCTAAGAGGTAAGGTTACAACATCGAATCAACATTAAATAACAATAATCTTATAGAAAACAAAATTTCTACGAAATGACTACTCACACTTTATTTCAAGAATTGATGATGTACTTTTTGAAACTTTTTTATTTTTGATAAGCAAAAAAATTTTATTGATGAAAATGAATGTACAAAAAATATATAATAAAGAACATCAATAAAGGAGAATGCTCAAGCATCAGAGCACTTAGAATCATCTCAACTAAGTTGGCACCGTACTAAAGGCACATCATATGCAAGTGAAAACTTACAAACCAGAGATAGATTTGAAACACCTAATACTATCCTAACACCAAATATTATAGCAAGAATAGAAAGACCAAATAAAAAATTACAAAATCTCTTAACGTTAAAAAATCTAAACAAAGTATAGCTTCCAAGAAGCATCCATTTGATATCAGTAGGAATCGGAATAACAAAAACCATGAGATTGTTTTGCAAAAGACTCCTCTTGAAATCATGAAAAACAAACACCAAATGAGAATTGATACCGCCTTTGATCAGACGAATGGCCTAACTCCACTGACAACTGGAAAGATTTGACAGCCATGATGATGGAAATAGAGATAAAAAATAGCCATCCAAATCTGATTATTCTCCCGATCAAACTCTTAACTTGTTAACTCTCGAATTTGATGTATATTGCAATAGAAATATCAAATCCCTATATCCATGCCCTTCAACTTATTTTTAACCCAGATTGCTATTATTAATTTAATGGATTCTACCAAATCAGATAATGAAACTTGCTTCCCGCTGAAAATATAGTCATTTCAACATTTCCATATTTACCAAATGATGACATATGGGAAAACAAAGCCAAAGCTAAGTTGCTCTGGGAAAGTGGCTGAAACCGGCCACCTCAACATGTATACATATCTAAAATTCCATATTTTGATTGTTTTTCATCAGATTTCTTCAATTACTTGGTGTAGGATTTTTAGATTGTATTGCCGTTTGTTTTTATCTTTTTCTTATCTTATCTTGTTTCTAATTTTAATCTCAATTGCAAAAATCCCTAATCTAGTTTCTAATTTAACCTCAATTGCAAAATTACTAATTTTGATTTTATCCGAATTATTCTATCTATTTTTTTAATCTTATTAGGATTAACATATTAGTTGTGGTTTACTAGCCAAAGTAGTAGTTCCATATCTATATAAATATGATATAATTATAGATATTCATTATTCAAATTTCATTAATAACATTCATATTATGAATTTTAGAGAAGTTTGTTCTTTTTAGGTAATTATTCTCTTTTGTTGGTGTCGATGCACTTATATTCATTATTTACATTTCGTGCTGTGTCACATGAACCATGAACTCCACTTTTATAATAGAGTTGGGATAAAAGTAGATAATGAGAGAAAGATCATCTATCATTGCTTGTTTAAAACTTGTCAAAAGTAACTTTAAGGAATCCTAGATCAGCAACCGACCTAAGGGCCGATTCCTAATCTTTCACGATTGTAACATTAATGGGTTTTCATGGTCGGAATCCTAAGTTTTATGTTGTCAGATCTTGCTCTCTCTGTTTCTCTCTCAACCTTGACATAATTTTTTTTTCTCTCAATAATATTACATTTCTCAAATATATATATTCTAAATGATGTGACATTGATACAATAGAATCATATTAATTATATGATTTAAAATATTATTACTAAAACAATTTCATATCAATATTATATTATTTGTGACACAAATTTGAAAAGTATAATAATATATTTGTTTTCTGTTCAATTAAGTCTATTCCGTGGAGCAATCACCCAGTGATCCCATGGGACCATGAAATATTTTGTTTTCGTACTCTGCCAATCTATGCAACTCTGCTGTCCAAGAATTGTGTAGCTATCGTCCAATCTTCTCTCCATTAATTTTTGATATCATGTCTCCTGAACATAGGAGAAACTCAATCCAATACTTACACGAATGAAGAAGGATCTCATATACTGAACCCACGCATCAATGCTCATGGGTCATGTGCCGGCATGATTCTCGTGCTCAATCTTCTATTCTTTGTATGTCCAATTCTAAAGAAAATGACAGTAAAAGTTGTAATGTTATTATTCAGATATAACATGTATGGTTAGAGTCTTGTCAAACATAGTCCAACATGGTCCAATAATTTATGGAGCTCCTCTAATCTTCGTTTCTAAAAACGTAATTGACCAACTCTACGTTTATTAATACTTTTTCTTTAAAAAAAATGAGTCTTGAAACATTCTCATTGTGTTTCAAAAGCATGCGTCACTTATTCTACATCAAGGTTCCAAATTTTTACATTCCCAAATCTCTCTCTTTGCCTTGACAAATTTTTTTTCTCAATAATCTGTAAGTAAATGTAAATAAAAAATTATAACAAAATACGTATTCTTTCATATACTGTCATAATATTTTATATTATTTATTTATTTCAAACTTATTTACATATTATTTATTTTAAACTTACTTATTATTAATTTTGAACAGCTCTTTACAATTATATATATATATATATAACATTTTTCATGGATATTTATTTTTTATTTTATTTAATTTTTATTTTAAAATTAAAAATAAATAGCTATAATCGACTCTCTTATAATTAATAAATTTTTAAAAAACTAACTTGATTCTATGACTTTCGATGGTGTGATCAAATTGTAAACGGAAATTTCATTTCACGTTATTTCATACAAACTTTGAATTCAAGGAGGGTGACTTCAAGAGTATATGGAAAATATTGAATGACGGACCTCTTATTCTAAAATACATTTCTTTTTTTTTTTTGGCCATTTCTAACCAAATTAGCTCTTGGAAGTATTTAATGTGTATTATATATATAGGAAAATATATAATATATGAATCTCTGGAAAATGGAAATGATAGAAATAAAATGGTTTAACAGTCAAGTAAAATATTAGTAGCATGAACCCAATCAAACAGGCTATATTGTTTGTGTTTAAAAAATGGGTATTCTACTTCATATGTACTTCACAAGAGTCTAAGAACTTTAAATAGCTAAAAAATGAACTTATGGAAATGGACAAGTGATCTGTGTCATGCATGAAAGTGGAAGCAATAATTTAGCATGTGACTGTGCAGTAAACAGGGAGCAGGCAAGGAGAATCTCTGCTGCAACTGACCCATGACAGTTCGAGAGAGAGAGAGAGAGAGTGAGTGTGAGTGTGTCGGTGTGGCTGAGGCTGTAAAGCAACAAGTGCTTCATGGTGCACCTCCAAATCTAACCTTGTTAATTCATCTAACACAGTTGATTATATAATATAGATAACTAACATGGGAATGTCTGGTAAATTACTCATTTGGGAGGTTGATTTTTTTATTTTAAGGGTTTTATTTGGAAGGTAGATAAGAGTCTAGGATAGTATGTAGGATCGTCATGTGATTTATAGGATTGGATCGATAAATCTTATAAAATTATTTTGAAAAATGTTAATATATATATATATATATAATTGTAAAGAGCTGTTCAAAATTAATAATAAATAAGTTTAAAATAAATAATATGTAAATAAGTTTGAAATAAATAAATAATATAAAATATTATGACAGTATATGAAAGAATACGTATTTTGTTATAATTTTTTATTTACATTTACTTACATAAAATTAAGAAATTATTAATCTGTTACTTCATACTAAACCTATTATAACTAAAAAAATTAAGAAATTTAGAAAATAAAAAAATTACAGAATAAATAGAATTTGAGACTTTTTGAAAATTTAAAAATGAGGTAAAATAAGAAGAAAAAAAAAACGCAAATGGAACCTCTTCCCGAGTTTTTTTGACAAAGTAACTGTAAATCTAAATCTTATTATAAATGGTAAAAAAAGTCTAATTAAAAACCTAAATCATAGGCATAGGCAAAGTCAATGCGTACTGTTGGTTTTGCTATTTTGAATTCTATATCAGTACTGGCATCCTAATGATGTTTGTACTGTTGATTGTCATCCAAAAATAACTTATTGAAGCAATCACACTTTTTTTATTGCAGTTTCGTAGCCGGCATTATTATAGCTCTGTGGATATCTCATTGTCTAAAGCTTGAACTTGTCATAGTCATCATCAATCTTGCGTCCCTCTCATCTTTGATAAGTTTTATGTGGTCATTCTCAATCTTAGAGGCATTATGAATTCAGTTGAAGTGACCCATGAACAACCATAGATTCTCATCTTCGATATGTTTTATGTGGTCATCCTCAATCTTAAATGCATTATGAATTCAGTTGAAGTGATCCATGAACAACCATAGATTCTCATCTTTGATAAGTTTTACGTGGTCATCCTCAATCTTAGAGGCATTATGAATTCAGTTGAAGTGATCTATGAACAACCATAGATAGGGACTTTCTAAGTGTTTGGTGTCACTTCTCGTCCCCCGGCCAACTTTAAAAGAATGGCAATTTCTAAGTTAATTTTCAGCTATTCCTGTTTCAACCCAAAATGCTAAGCTTTATATTTCTCGTCGGTCAGCAAATTTTCATCCTAGTATTTGGGGAGATTGTTTTCTTGCGTACGCTTTTGACTTCACAGGTAAAATAGAATTACTAGTTAGAGAATTCTTTCATCCCTTGTGAGTAATGGAAATACTTCACTTGTGTGCGAGAGCCACTGCGTGGGCAACACACAAATAATTAGATGCACGAATTTTCAATACTCAGTATTTCTCTTACTGAATATTGTGCATGCCTAATGTATTCGTTCTTAGTTAAAATTGTTTAATATATTGTTGGCCTATATTCTAATCACTTAACTTTTTATACCAACGGATGATCTAATATGCTATCAGAACTTTGATTATGAGAGATTTTGGGTTCAAGTGCCAACTCTCCAAGTGCAAGATTGCAAAATCGAGATTGCATGCCAAAGACAATAGTTAAATATATTATTGGCTTATTCTCTAACAGCTTAACCTTTTAGATCGACCAACTAGTTGATATAGGATAGATATGATACCCTAAAAATAAAGATATTTGCTTAAGAGTTGTATTAGAATTGTTTTATTTCTAATTTTAATTTAATCCAAATTTCTCTAATTTCTTAGTTTTATGAGAATTAATTTAGTAAATATAGGAATTAGTTGTTACTTATTCAAATTAGTGTACTAGGATTAGGATAAAAATGGTAGTAATAGTTTACTAGTCAAAATAGGGGGGATCTAGATCATCTTTGGTGCACTGGAAAAGTCCAGTCCTCTCACATAAGATGAGATTTATAGTGAGACTCATGTCATGTGAGAAGAGACATGCACACGGGAGAGAATCCTTTTCCATATAGTAATATTCTAACTCTATAAATATAATACAATAGATCTTTCTCATTAAATTTTTTTATCAATAATATTCAATTACGAATTTTAAAGAATTATTTTTTATTGTTGGGTGATGAGTTCATATGTTATTTGGTTTTTAAAGAATTCGACGTGTTTGATTCTTTTTCACATTTTCGTGTTGTGTTACTAGTGATCTAACAAAAATAAAATAAAAAATACAATAGGTTGTCTTTGAAATCTGTGAACGTGTAACAGTGCAAGCTTGCTTATATCTTATATTTGTTTGTGCAGAGCACTAATGCACACTTGGACCAACAATTTCTAGGACTAGAAGAGGAAGTGAGGACGATGCTAGTGGCAGCCGCTGATGAACCTTCAAAACAACTTAATTTGATTGATGCAATCCACACCTAGGTGTGTTCTACCATTTTGAAAATCAGATTGATGCAGCATTGCAACTCATATATGATACCTATCATGCCTGTGATGACAAAGACAATGATGACCTTTACACTGTTGCTCTCTGGTTTCGGTTACTTAGACAACAAGGGCATTATGTTTCTTGTGGTAACTCCATTTCCCTTTGATCATTTAATCATGTTTATATCAATTTATGATACACAAATATACATTTTGGCTTGAAGATGCAAATCATTTTAAGTACCCAACTCAACTCAATACAATAATATCTTATCTACAAATTTGGAGTTAGATACACGAATCTTAGTTGTGTCATTTTATTTTATTTAAAACCATTCTCTTAAGTAAGGCTATACATTATCATAACTTTTTATATTATATCTACCAAGTTAATTTTGGTTGCTCCTCCTTCCTAACACGATTTTTGATATGAAATATGTTGTCTTCTTTTTTTTTTATTGGTACATTTATAACTGGTTCATTTTAGATATGGTCAGACCAACGTAACCAATTTGTTTGCTTCATTTTATCTCCTATTTCTTATATGTGCTACTCCTAATTCACGAATGTATTTATTTTTAATTTTATTCATTTTATCTCTCTCTCTCTCTCTCTCTCTCTCTCTGCCTTGACACATTTTTTCTCTCAATAATCTACACTATTTAAGTTTGTATTTCAAATTTTTATTCTAAATGATCTGATATTGATAGGACAGAAATATATTAATTCCATAATTTAAAGTACTATCACTAAAGCAATTTCACATCATTTGTGATAGAAATTTGGGATACATCACCTAAGAGCGTGGCCGGACGATAAAGACGTTACGTATAAGATCCAAACGTCTCGACTTCGAGTTTTCTTTGCACTGATTATTGACAGTTAAAACTTAAAGGGTAGGCTTGACTATCATAGGAAGAAAGACTTAATCTGATGTGCATAAATTAATCCAAAATACCCTACGATTAATCCATAAGAAAAATAAAAAATAAAATAAAATACAAACTTGAAAAGTGTCAAAAATTTGAAAATTTGGGATAATATAAAATAATGTTTTTAAAAATGTGGCTAACCAGTTTAACATCTATTAGTACTTTGACTTGAAATAAAACTTAAAACACTCTTATTATTCTTCAAATATTTCAATAACTTATTCTACATCACTTCAATTTAAAAAAACGTGACCGATCAATTATATGACTACTAAAGTTTTTCCTTGAAATAAATATTGAAGTACTCTTAATGCTCAAAAAAAAACTTCAGCAATCTTGGGTCACTGTCACCTCATATTTCATAAGTTTTATAAGGTCCTCGATTTGGATCCTTCCCATTTTATATTTTTTTCTTTAATTTTTTTTTCTATTTTTTTTCACATGATATAAGTTCATTTATTTTTTTAATTATTTATAAACATGAGCTCATATTATGAAAGAGAAAAGTGAAATGAAAGAGAATGGAGAGAAAAATAAAACGGAGAGGAGTTTAATCCGTTACCCTCAATCTTGAGGCATTATGCAGATGATGTGATCATACATAATTTAAGAGTTTTAATTCTGTTCACATGTTTTTATTTTCTTCCAAATTTTCATTCACACTTTATAATTATATTCATAAAAATGTTATTGAAAAGACATATACTTCTTAACTGACATTAGACTTCTACTCAAATGAAAATTCTTTTTTAGTTAAAAATAAATAGATAAATTATCTTGATATTTCTTTAAGTTTTTAACAATTACATTAATTTATTTTAAATTTTTTGAAATTACACTGATTTCTTTTAAATTTTGTGATAAACTATAAATATTTTTTTATAGTTATTTTTTTTTTTCAAAATAATAAAACTATCTTTTTCATATATTTTTTTTACATTTTTTTTAATCTTGACTAATTTTTATGATAACTTATTCAATATATTATTATTTAATATCAAAATTTTAAAATCAAATATTTAGTAAAAATTTTGTAAGTAAGGAAGATTCCTGACCTGTCCTATTAGTATTCATATGATTCACATGCCATTGGCCACTGCGGGTAGGAAATAAACATAAAATTCACGCGTATTCTGGTCCTTTTGCCTCCGGTGGATGCATTTAGGAATTGTCTATCTCAAAAGCTTTAGAATCCATACCGGCAGTTAAGATTGATATCTGTGGATTAGTAAGAGATGTTATAATTTAGGTTGGGTTTGTCCTGAACTCATACCCTGTGTGCATCTACACGGGTTTGTTAGAAAAATAAGATTAGTTCTTATCTTATCTGTTTGAGATTTGATTTGATTGTATGAGAATCTTATTTCAACTTGATATCCGAATACTACTCACTAATATGTATCCGATATATTATACGTAAATAGATCCAGAGAATTTATATGGTATACAAGATCTTTGTGCCTTTTTAGTTCTCTCTTGTTTTCTGTCTTTAGAATTCTCTATCTTGGATTACCATTTAGAAACTAATGATCTTGAACTGTAAAATTAATATAGACAACTTTGATAACCATTCTATTAATGAGAAAAAATTCACAAAATTCATGATTATTCAAGAAAATTTGAAACACAAATATATGTGGTAGATCTAAACAATTTTATATATCCAGACTACAAGATGCGAACTGAATCTGACACAAATATTTTGCATTGGTTTTTCAACTCAAATTATATATCCTTCACTAGTGTAACAATAATAGGTTTACATGGCCAGATTCTCCTTTAATTTTTTATTTCATGTCACCTTAACTTGGGCCACAACATAGGAGGAACTCAACCTGATACTTGCACAGATGAAGAAGGATCTCAACATAGGATAAAAACTCAACACCATGCATCAATGCTCATGGATCATGTGCCAGCATGATTGTGGTGCTGATTCCATTATTTTATTTTTTGTATGTTCAGTTCCAAAGAAATTGACACTATTAATGACAAAGTTGTAATGATGTGATCGAGATAGAGAAATAATATTTTATCATGCAATATCTAAATTTTTTGACTCATTTAATTTGAGGGACTGATTCTATCAACTAATATATATATATATATATATATATATATATATTTGTGATATTATTAAAAAATTATATACTAATAACTGAATATATCATATTTATTGATGCTGCACTTTTCAACTTGCAATAAATCTGGGCCCCGCGACCTTTAACTTTTCGACTCGCAATAAATCTAGGCCCCGCGACCTGTAGAACACTCAAAAAGGGTGATCAGAGGACCACCGGATTGGCTCCGGCGGTAACCGCTCCAATGCCTAAGTAAGTAAACGGAATTGAAAAGACTGTATTGAAAGCCAAAGAATGAGCATAAAAATAAAGCTTACCTTTAGGGTTTAATTTATAGACCGTGGCCTTCCTAAGTTGATTAGGATTCGGAGCCATGAATATAGGGATTTGATCATAGGAGATTGCAGTTACCTTGTGGAGTATTGTATCGTTGATAGAGATAATCATAGATAGTAGTTTCCTTGTTGTAGACTATTTCCGTGTTCCCTGCTTGGCAGTTGTTAAGGAAACCATAAGGTTGGAACCATCCGAAATATTGAGTGAACATTGCAGAGCCTAAGGTCTGGAGGATATGTGCATGAGAATGCTCTGGAGGCTCTGCCTGCTCTGTATGACCGAGTTTATCGGCTCTGTAGGATATGTATATGAGAATGCCCTGAAGGCTGTGACTGCTCTGTATGACCAAGTTTATGGGTTCTGTAAGCACACGTGTCTCAAGGTGATTGGTGTGTCTGTTTGTGATATATCATTTATAATATTTAAGAGACTATCAATTCAAATATGAAACTATTAATTCTTATACTAAGTTATTATAATTAAAAAAACTAAATTTGGGATAATATAAAATATTATATTATTTCTCTCTCCAATTAACTCTATTCCCTCAAGCAATCGCTCAATATTCTTTTGGAAAATGGAATATTCTTTTTCGTACTCTGCTAGTCCATGCAACTATACAGTTTAAGAATTGTGTGACTATCGTCCAATATTTTTTCCTTTAATTTTTGGCTTCATATCTCCTGAACTTGGAGCTGATATTATATGGTTCCTTGGTTTCAAGATTAGATCATTTGTCACATAGTTTTACTGTAATTGTACATGTAAAATATCACTCAATTGTAGGTGCCTTGATCTGAATGTAATAAAAAAAATTTCACTACACTGGAGGAACTCAAACTCAAACTCACGCATCAATGCTCATGGGTCATGGGCTGCTATGTTGCGGTGCTGATTCTACTATTCTTTGTATGTCCTATTCTAAAGAAAATGACACTAAAAGTTGTAATGATTGATTGAGATATATCATGTGCGGTTTGATTGAGATATATTATTTAAGAGTTTTTAATTCTCTTCACATGTTTTTATTTTCTTCCAAATTTTCATTCACACTTTATAATTATATTCATAAAAATGTTATTGAAAAGACATCCTACTTCTTACCTGACATTAGACTTCTACTCAAATGAAAATTCTTTTATACTTACAAATAAATAGGTCAATTATCCTGATATTTTTTTAAAGTTTTTCACAATCACTCTAACTTATTCTAAATTTTTTGAAATTATATTAATTTTTTTAATAAATTATAAATCGATGCATTTAGGAATTGTCCATAAATTTCCAATCTCAGAAGCTTTAGAATCCATACCAGCAGTTAAGATTGAGAAAAGAAAAACATTGCAAGTGTTCGGTGTCCCTTCTTGTCCCCCGGCCAACCCTCACTCCTCAACCCAATAATTTTTTGAAGACGCCAGCTGTACTTTGGAAAAAAAGAGTTGAATAAAGCAGTACACGAAAAAATTTAACAGTCATACAAATTTATTTTAAATATATAATATAAATAATTTTATAATGATAATTTAATTTAAAATATGTTACATGTTAAAATTTAATTTATATTATCACTGAATTTGTATATATTTCCTTACCACCACTGACCTTTCTAATTTCTTCCTATTTTACCTTCAATTGTCAATATCTTCTTTTTTTATCCTTACCTCTGTCAATAGCTGATTAGTTCTAAATAGGGTAATTAAACATAGTCCAAAAAATTTAATATGATCATCCTTACCTCTGTCAGTAGCTGATAACTTCTGAACCAGGCAAATATAGTCTAAAAAATTTTATATGGTTATTTTTATTGTTTGAGAATATAATAATAAAATTATATATATATTTTTAAATGTAAGTTTTTAGATGAGTTGGTAATTTAACATAGTATTAGAGCAGACAAAAGATTCTGAGTTCAAACTCTGCTGTCACTTTAAAAATATGAATTGATATATGTAAGGTTAAACTGGCCATACGCGAGAGGGCGTGTTAGAGAATATAATAATAAAATTATATCATTTTCAAAAATTTAAACTTTTAAATGAGTTAATGGTTTAATACATACCTCTGTTAGAAGCTGATTATTTCTATGAACCGGATAAACACAGTCCAGAAATTTTTATGTGGTCATCCTCAATCTTGGGTCACCTCATCTTTCATATGTTTTATGTAGTCACCCTCAATTTTCAGGTACCTTCTGTGATGAATTTCATGTTCAGACGTGTTTATTTGGACTTATCCACAATGAAATAGTGATCCATGAACAACCACAACTCATTGCCCGATCTGTATTGTGTGGTTGGAAAAAAATTTCAGCCTCAGTTAGTGGTATCACATTTAGATTTGGGTCTTTTATAGTAAGTCTAATATAAGTACTCAAAGCTAAATCACAATACAACCATGAGACCTGCCGATAATTCTTTTTTGAATAAATTATATTGGCTAATTTTTAAAATTTTTAATAATTATAAAGATATCATTTAAAAATTCTGAAATTATATTATCATCTTCTATTTGAGACAAGAGCAGCAGCAGCGGCAGAACGGTAGTTGAGACAGCGCGATGTAAGGGCTTGGAAGAGAGAGTGTCGGTGGGTGAGAAAGAGAGAGAGATCTGAATGACAGGAAAAGATATATACATTTCAAAAAGTTGAAAATTTCAGAGATGTGTTTTAAGTTTAACTCAAAAATCTTATGTAACCAAACAAGTTTTTGAAAAAAAAAATTTTGAAACTCGTTTGAAGTTCGTAACCAAACAGGACCTTTAATTCTCTTCACACGTTTTTGCTTTCTATCAAATTTTCATTCACACTTAATAATTATATTCATAAAAGTGTTATTGAAAAGATGTCTACTTCTTAATTGATATTAGTCTTTTTCTCAAATAAAAATTCTTTTATACTTAAAAATAAATAGATAAATTACCTTGATATTTCTTTAAGTTTTTGACAATTACTCTAACTTATTCTAAATTTTTTGAAATTATACGAACTTCTTTTAAACTTTTTGATAAATTATAAATATTTTTTTATAGTTATTCTTTAAAAAAATTATAAAACTGTCTCTTTCATATTTTATTTTTTTTACATTATTTTTAATCTTGACCAATTTTTATGATAACTTATTCGATATATTATTATTTAATATTAAAATTTAAAATCAAATATTTAGTAAAAAAAATTTGTAAGCAAGGAAGATTCCTGACCTATCCTATTACTATTCATATGATTTACATGCCGTTGGCCACTGTGGGTAGGAAATAAACATAAAATTCACGTGCATTCTGGTCCATTTGCCTCCGGTGGATGCATTTAGGAATTGTCTATAAATTTCCAATCTCAAAAGCTTTAGAATCCATACCAGCAATTAAGATTGAGAAAAGAAAAACTTTCCAAAGTGTTTGGTGTCCCTTCTTGTCCCCCGGCCAACCCTCCTTCCTCAACCCAATAAAAAAATTTTTTTTAAATGGCAATTTCTGGTCAAGTTTCAGCTATTCCCCTTTCAACCCAAAATGTTGCGCCTGAGATTGCTCGTCGCTCAGCAAATTTTCATCCTAGCATTTGGGGAGATCGTTTTCTTACATACGCTTCTGACTCCACGGTAAAATACAAGAAATTGTCTTTGAAATATGTGAATGTGTAACAGTGCAAGCTTGCTTATATCTTATATTTGTTTGTGTAGAGCACTAATGCTCACATTCATGGACTCAAAGAAGAAGTGAGGAAGATGCTAGTGGCTTCTGCTGATGATCCTTCAAAACAACTTAACTTGATTGATGCAATCCAACGCCTAGGCGTGTTCTATCATTTTGAAAATGAGATTGATGCAGCATTGCAACTCATATATGATACCTATCATGCCCATACTAACCAAGACAATGATGACCTCCACACAGTTGCTCTTTGGTTTCGGTTACTTAGACAACAAGGGCATTATGTTTCTTGTGGTAACTCCATTTTCATTTGATCATTTAATCATATTTATATCAATTTATGATACACACACACACACACACACATATATATATATGCATTTTGGCTTGAAGATACACATAAATACTCAACTTAACTTAACACAACAAAATCTTATCTCGCACATTTGAAGTCAAGTACATGAATTCCGTCATTTCATTTCATTCTATTTAGGACCATTCTTAGAAAAACCATATATTATTATAATTGTTTATACTATCTCTACCAAAGTTAATTTTAATTGCTCCTCCTCCTAATGCGATCTTTGATATGAAAGATGTTGCCTCTTCGTACTGGTTCTTTTTGGACATAGTCATATCACTTTAACTATTTTTTCCCTCTCATTTTATCTCCTATTTTTTATATATGCTACTCCTACTATTTCACGAACGCCTTTATTTTAAATTTTATTAAAATTGTTTCTTATCTTATCGCATATCTACCTTAACATTCTTATTTTGGCTATACTCATAAACATGTTGTTTCTCAGTGACAAATTGCTCACGTCATGTGTCTGCTATGAAACAGATGTGTTCAACAAATTCAAGGACAGTGAAGGAAAATTTAAGGAATCCCTAATTAACAATGCGCGAGGAATGTTAAACTTGTATGAAGCTACACATCTCAGGATGCATGGAGAAGATATACTAGACGAAGCATTGGTTTTTACCACTGCTCACCTTGAATCCTTGGTATCCCACAATCCCCACTTAAGCAATGCTCTTGCAAGAGAAGTAATGCATTCTCTGAAACAACCAATTCGCAAGGGCTTGCCAAGACTAGAGGCAAGGCATTACATTTCTATCTACCAAGAAGATGACTCTCACGATGGAACTCTGTTAAATTTTGCAAAATTAGATTTCAATGTGTTACAAAAAGTGCATCAAAAGGAGTTAAGTGATATTGCAAGGTTAGTACTTCAACCAACTTAGGCTTTTTGGTGCATGTAAGCTTGTGCGGATGAGTTGGGGTTAGTTTCCATTTTAACAAAAATGGAGAAACAACATTTCTCTCTCAAATATGTGAGGACCACTCTCACAATGTGAAGATTAGTACAATTTGTGAGAAATAATTGAGTACGTTTCTCTATTTTTGTTGACATGGAAACACTCCCAACTTGTACTGGATTGAAATTAACAACACACATATTATGTTGCATCGTATCTTTCAAACAGAGGCAGATCTGGGGACATGCCCTCCCCAAATTTTGATATTGTTTTTTTTATTACTAATTTTTTTAGAATATTTTAACAACTAGTACTTGGCCATCCTATTTTTTTTATATGTTTATATAAACCTTCTTAAATTTCAATACCTGCAATTTTTCCTTTCCTAACTAAAATTTTTGGATGTGCCACTACTTTTAGGTGGTGGAAAGATTTAGACTTTGTCACAAAATTACCATTTGCAAGAGACAGGGTGGTGGAGTGCTACTTTTGGATATTGGGAGTTTACTTTGAGCCACAATATTTCCTCGCTCGAAAGACACTAACCAAAGTGATTGCCATGACTTCCATTATTGATGACATCTATGATGTGTATGGTACCCCTGAAGAACTTGTGCTTTTCACTGATGCAATTGAAAGGTTTGATTCATGGCCTCTTAAACTTGTGGGTCATAAATCTTATAATAGAACCCAAAATTTTAGATTTTTTTTAGGTAACTTATTTTTTATTCATATAATAAAATCATTTAACATGGATTATCTTATTTTTTTAGGTGGGATATCAGTGCCATGGATCAACTTCCAGAGTACATGAGAGTGTGTTATCAAGCACTTATAAATGTTTACAGCGAAATTGAGAATATTTTAGCTAAAGAAGGAAACTCATATCGAGTACACTATGCAAAAATTACAGTAAGACTTGTATATATGAATTAATTTATCGTGAAAGATATAAACCTAATCATAAGCTTGATGATACAAATTACTCAATTTGTTTCTTTCCTTAGATGAAAATACAAGTTAGAGCATATTTTGATGAAGCCAAATGGTTTCACGAAGACTACATTCCAACAATGGAGGAATATATGTGTGTTGCACTTGTAACGTCAGCTTACCCAATGCTCGCAACCACTTCCTTCGTTGGCATGGGAGAATTAGCATCAAATATATTATCTTTACCTCTCGTTTTCTTCCCTTTTTTTATAACTTAGAAACCGGCCCACCAACTAACTCTTTGAGCGCGTGACTGAGTTGTAATCATGGAGTTCCACCAAGTGTTTCAACCCTTACTTACTTTCCCTTGAACACTCTTTTATTATATAATCACATATAATTAATTTTTTATATTTGATGTTGACCCAGATGAAACAATTGGTGCGAGCCTACTTTGTTGAGGCTAAATGGTTCCAAGAAGGAAAAACACCAACAATGGAGGAGTACATGTGTAATGCACTTTTAACTTCTGGTTACTACATGCTTACAAGTACATCATTTGTTGGTCTAGGAGAAATTGTGACAAAGGAGGCCTTTGACTGGGTGCTCAGAGATCCTAAGATTGTTAGAGCCTCAGCAATTATTGGCAGGCTCATGGATGACATGGTTTCCCATGAAGTATATATGCTATATATATGTGTGTGTGTGTGTGTGAAAGAATTTTGTGTACTTTAATTTTCTCTAATGTTTTGAGTGGAATTATGTTTTTGCAGTTTGAGCAAAAGAGAGGTCATGTTGCATCAGCAATCGAATGCTACATGAAGCAATATGATTTTTCAGAACAACAGGCTCATGATGAGTTTCAAAAGCAAGTTGTGGATGCCTGGAAGGACATAAATGGAGAGTGCCTTAGACCCACAGAAGTGCCAATTCCTCTCCTTACACGTGTTATAAATCTTGCACGTGTGATAGATGTCATTTACAAGGGTGAAGATGGGTACACACATGTTGGAACAGAGATGAAAAAATACATTGCATCTTTGCTCTTAGATCCTGTCCCAATATGAGCCTGAAATGTGTCTCATTCTTCAAAGGAAAATTATTTTCACTCCAAGTCACTAAGTCAAAATGATAATGAAAACTTATTCTTATACTTGTGATAAATGGAATTTGCAGTGACATGTTATGTAGAGATGAAAAAAGGAACCCTTTTTTTTCTGTTCTTTAGTTTTCAAAGTAAGGACCAGAAACTACTAAAAGACAGATTATGCTAATGAGTGATGAATAAGGATATTTTTTGTGAATGAAAGGATATTTTAACTAATTGTCTTCTCTTTTTTTTTTTTAAGGTGGTCGATGGAATTAAATTTTTTCTAACCTTCTCTTCCATTGCGAAGACTTGAACTTGCCCTTCTTTCTAGATAAACATGTAATGCTATTAGGGCATTGCCCGTCCTGATTTTCTAAAAGGTAAGGTTATAACATCGAATCAATATTAAATAAAAATAATCTTATAGAAAACAAAATTTCTACAAAATGACTACTCACACTTTATTTCAACAATTGATGATGTACTCTTTGAAACTTTTTTTTTTTTTTTTTGATAAGCAAAAAAATTTTATTGATAAAAATGGATGTACAAGAAATACATGACAGAGAACATCAATAAAGGAGAATGCTCAAGCATCAGAGCACTTAGAATCATCTCAACTAGGTTAGCACCGTACTAGAGGCACATCATATGCAAGTGAAAACCCACAAACGAGAGATAAATTTGAAACACCTAATACTATCCTAACACCAAATGTTATAGCAAGAATAGAAAGACCAAATAAAGAATTACAAAATCTCTTATTGTCGAAAAGTCTAAACAAAGTATAACTTTCAAGAAGTATCCATTTGATATCAGTAGGAACCGGAACAACAAAAACCATGAGGTTGTTTTGCAACAAACACCAAATGAGAATTGATATCGCCTTTGCTCGGACGAATGGCTTAACTCCATTAACAACTGAAAAAATTTGACAGCCATGGTGATGGGAACAGAGATAACAAATAGCCATCCAAATTTGATTATTCTCTCGATCAAACTCTTAACTTGTTAACTCTTGAATTTGATGTATATTGCGATAGAAATCTGAAATCCCTACATCCATTCCCTTCAACTTATTTTTAACCCATATCGCTATTCTTAATTTAATGGATTCTACCAAATCAGATAATGAAACGGAAACACTCCCAACTTGTACTGGATCGGAATTAACAACACACATATTATATTGCATCATATCTTTCAAACAAAGGCGGATCTGGGAGACATGCCCTCCCTAAATTCTGATATTGTATTTTTTATTACTAATTTTTTTAGAATATTTTAACAACTAGGACTGGGCCATCCAATGTTTTTTTATATGTTTATATAAACCTTCTTAAATTTCAATACCTGCAATTTCGCCTTTCCTAATTAAAATTTTTGGATGTGCCACTACTTTTTGGTGGTGGAAAGATTTAGACTTTGTCACAAAACTACCATTTGCAAGAGACAGAGTAGTGGAGTGCTACTTTTGGATATAGGGAGTTTAATTTGAGCAACAATATTTCCTCGCTCGAAAGGATACTAACCAAAGTGATTGCCATGCCTTTCATTATTGATGACATTTATGATGTGTACGGTACCCCTGAAGAACTTGTGCTCTTCACTGATACAATTGAAACGTTTGATTCATGGCCTCTTAAACTTGTGGGTCTTAAATCTTATAATAGAACCCAAAATTTTAGGTTTTTTTTAGGTAACTTATTTTTTATTCATATAATAAAATCATTTAATATGGATTACCTTTTTTTTTAGGTGGGATATCAGTGCCATAGATCAACTTCCAGAGTACATGAGAATGTGTTATCAAGCACTCATAGATGTTTACAGCAAAATTGAGAATATTTTGGCTAAAGAAAGAAACTCATATCGAGTGCACTATGCAAAAACTGCAGCAATACTTGTATATATTAATTAATTAAGTGTGAAAGATATAAGCCTAATCATAAGCTTGATGATCAAATTACTCAATTTGTTTCTTTCCTTAGATGAAAATACAAGTTAGAGCATATTTTGATGAAGCTAAATGGCTTCACAAAGACTACATTCCAACAATGGAGGAATATATATGTGTTGCACTTGTAACGTTAGCTTACCCAATGCTCGCAACCACTTCCTTCGTTGGCATGGGAGAATTAGCATCAAATATATTATTTTTACCTCTCGTTTTCTTCCCACCAACTGACTCTTTGAGTGCGTGACTGAGTTGTAATCATGGAGTTCCACATATAATTAATTTTTTATATTTGATGTTGACTCAGATGAAACAATTGGTGTGAGCCTACTTTGTTGAGACTAAATGGTTCCAAGAAGGAAAGACACCAACAATGGAGGAGTACATGTGTAATGCACTTTTAACTTCTGGTTACTACATGCTTACAATTATATCATTTGTTGGTCTAGGAAAAATTGTGACAAATGAGGCCTTTGACTGGGTTGTTCAGAGATCCTAAGATTGTTAAAGCTTCAGCAATTATTGGCAAGCTCATGGATGACATGGTTTCCCACAAAGTATCCTATATATATATATATGTGTGTGTGTGTGTGTGTGTGTGTGTGAAAGAATTTTTTGTATTAGAATAAAGACAGAGTGAGAGAGAAAATGGGTTAAAAACTCTGTCTATTTCACTGTGTATATTTCATGTACAAGAGAGGCCCTATATATAGGTATACAAGAGGGAATAATACTGGAATATTCTAGGGAATGATACTAGCATATTCCAGAGTATAGTTGTACAATACTACATGTGATAATACACGGTAACACCCCCCCTCAAACTCAAGTAGGGGTAGTAGAGACCAACTAGAGTTTGGACACTAAATCATGATGGCATCCTGGTGGATGTGCTTTGGTGAAGAGGTCAGCTAGTTGATCGGCAGAGGAGACGGAGAGGAGTCGAACAGTACCATTGGTAATGTGTTGACGCACAAAGTGACAATCAATTTCGATATGTTTGGTGCATTCATGAAAAACATCATTGTGGACAATCTGAATAGCACTACGATTATCAAAGTAGAGAATAGTAGAAATGGGAAGGGGAACTCCCAAGGTAGCAAAAAGCCATTGGATCCAAAAAATCTCCTGGGTAGTATCGGCGAGAGCACGATATTCAGCTTCAGTACTAGAGCGAGTTGTGATAGTTTGTTTCTTGCTACGCTAGGAAATAAGAAAGGTGCCAAGAAAAAAATAGTAGCTAGTGGTAGAACGACGATCAGTCTGGTCACCCGCCCAATCAGCATCGGAGTAGGCATGCAACTCAAAAGAAGAGTCGACGGATAAATGAAGACCATGAAAGAGGGTACCTTTAAGATACCGAAGAATCCAGAAAACAGCAACATAATGAGAGGATCAAGGGGCAGCCATAAACTGATTGACAATATGCACGGCATAGGCAAGATCAGGCTGAGTAACTGTGAGATAGACAAGACTACCAACTAACTGTCAGAACAAGGTAGCATCGCGGAGTGGTGTACCATTGAGAGGAGTAAGACGAACATTGGGCTTAAGAAGGGTAGAAGCAGTCTTGTTATCGGTAAGATCAGTACGAGTGAGGAGATCGAAAGCATACTTGGCCTGGGAGAGATAGTAACCATGAGTATCAGAGGAAATCTCAAGACCCAAGAAGTAGTTAAGGGAACCAAGATCATTCATCTCAAAGTGCTGGCTGAGAAACTGTTTGAGAGTAGAAATTCCAGCAGAGTCATCACCAGTGATAATCATATCATCAATATAGAGGAGAAGAAGGGTGGTGCCATGGTTAGTCTTACGAACAAAGAGAGCGGAGTCATAGGGATTAGAGGTAAAATCGAAGTCTCTAATAACAGAACTAAATTTGGCAAACCAGGCATGAAGAGCTTGCTTAAGACCATACAAGGCGCGATGGAGCTTACAAACTTTGTGAGGGGGATGATATTACCTTGGAGGTGGTTGCATATAGACTTTTTCGCTAAGGTCACCATTAAGAAAAACATTCTTAACATCCATCTGAAATAACCCCCATGTGCGAATAGCAACAACAGCTAGTAGACTCCGGATAGAGGTAAAGCGGGCAACAGAAGCAAAGGTCTCTTCATAGTCAATTCCATATTCTTGATTGAAATCCTTGTCAACGAGGCAAGCCTTATAGCGCTCAATGGAACCATCAGAACGGGTCTTGATCTTGTAAACCCATTTGCAACCTATAGCAATTTTACCCGGAGGAACATCAACCAAGTCTGTAATAACCCGAAATTTTTTTTTATATATATATAAATTTTCATGGTTATTTATTCTATTATTAGATTTATTATTATTATTATTATTATTATTATCAAAGTGTGGAATGTGATGTGTGTATATGGATAATTGTGTGTTTAAAAATATTAAATGTGTGTGTATAATTATATGTGTATATATATATATAATCTGATTTTGTGTGTGCAAGTGGGTGAATATATATATATATATATGTGTGTGTGTGTGTAAAACAGTGAGTGCACTGTGTGTGCCAAGTGAGTGTGCGTGTGTATAAGTGAGCTGTTGTGTGTGTGTGCATTTGGTTGAGTGTGAAACACTCAATGAAGAGTGGTGTTGGCAGGAGTAGTTGATGGAGTATGCAGAGAGGTTTCAGGCAAAAATTGATCTGTCGTGGAAATCAATCAAATTACCAAACTAAACTACTAGTATAGTAGAGAAGTAAGGGTCGAACCCACAGAGACTGTTGATTGTTTAAAAACCTAAGTTGAGATTAATTTTAATTCAAATTAACAAAGATTGATTGTTGTTGATTTTCTTTCCTAAAATTAAATGAAAACTATACTTAAAGCAAATATTTAACTGAATTAATGAGGAATCAAATTAAAAGAGAATTCCTAGGGTGTTGAATCCACCACTAATCTTGTAACTAGCTTCAATTGTATTAATTCTTGGACCATTAAATTTGGATGTAAAAGATGTATTTTTGGCTACAAGCCTCAATACAATCATCAAGAAAATCACGCACCAAAACCCTAAGCACGAATCATCTTTGGTCAACACAAATTGTCTACGCTAATTCTAAGGTCATAGTCACAATTTGTTTTTCCTGAGTTATGACTCGTCCTACGGTTTTGATGTATGTACACATATTACTATTGTATAACCACATAAACAAAATCACGGAAATTGATTATGTGAAACTGAATAATACGATCATTGCTTTAATAAAATCCCAACGTTATACAATCAACATCCAAAAATAATTAACCCAAAAATAAGAAGGAGATAAGAAGGAGAAATAGAGGCTGAGAAACAGAGGCAAGGCAAAAAGGAGGCACCATTGTTGAGGTAAACACCTCAACCCCTTTACTTTCTCTCTCTAGAAATCTCATATATACACAATCTGTTTTGTAGCATATTGTTTGATTTAAATTCCTAGGACTTGTAGGGTATGAAAAATGGGAAACAACGCAACAAGAATCACTTAAAATAGTTGAGAGACCAAGTAGAAATTAACAGTTGCAGGTTTGGGCAATAATCGGTTGTCCACGTGTTTTGTGTGTTAGAACCAAAGTGAACAATGGGGAACTAATCCCCTTTGGTGCAGAAAGACAATGGAAAAGGATTAGGATCAAGGCAGTGAGAGAACAGGCTCGAAAATGGAAAATCTCAGATGGCCGGAGCCACTGATTTTCCCATTTTCGTGAAAATCCAAAGGGCCAAATCAAAAACTAACTTTGGAAAAGGAATCTAGGGGGAAAATGGAAGAAGATGACATTTTAAAAACTAGGAAAATCTGTCGGAAAACAGTCGCTGGCGCCGGAGAAGGCGCCAGAACCCTACCGGAGTTTCGCCGAAAAATCGGGGAAGAAGGAACTGTTCCAGGTCGGGTCTCGGGTCCGGTTCAGGTTCGGGTCGGGTCAAGACCGACCCACCCCTGCCACGTGTCACTCCCATGTTTTAAATTAAAAACTAAATTGAGGCTGTTTGGCTACGGGTGTAAGAAATTAAAAATTGAAATTGAACAGGAACAGGGATATCCTATCCCTGTTTTAGGTTAACCCCTGTTTGGTTATCCGAATAGGGAATAAGGGTTTTCACAATTACAAAAGTACCCCTGAACTTTTTGATATTTACAAATGTACCCTATACTTTTTCTGGAGATTGTACTTTGACCCAAAAACTTTAAATAATTACACTTTGACCCCTAAAACTATTAGTTATTATTATTTGACCCACCTGATTTAAATATTAATAAAATAATAATTAAATTAATTAATTAATTTAATTATTTAAATATTCTAAAATAACTCGGAGTCCAAAT
Source organism: Nyssa sinensis (assembly GCA_008638375.1). Classification (NCBI taxonomy): domain Eukaryota; kingdom Viridiplantae; phylum Streptophyta; class Magnoliopsida; order Cornales; family Nyssaceae; genus Nyssa; species Nyssa sinensis. Next base: position 54,874,272 of record CM018046.1, read on the forward strand.
GGGACAAGTCATTAGTGTATTTTGACTATCTCGGCCATTCTGAGGCCAATGGTGAGGTCCGTTTTATGAGACGGGATCCCAAAAAATAAAAGACCCGTAGTAACCTTTAAAATTACCAAAATGCCCCTGAGTTGAAACACAGTCAAACGAACTCCAAATTAAGTAAACAACTAGTGAAACTTTATTATCTCGAGCATTCCGGACTCAACCGTGGAGTCCGATTTGTGAAAAGAAGTCTCAAAATGTAAGGACTCGTGAAAGGTGCAAAATGACTGTTTTGCCCTTTTGAACCCAGATGTCCGAATTGAGTTCTACGAAAACCTAAATTTATTTTCTTCGACGTCCCGGACTCGATGGTAGAGTCTAATTTAGCAAAATAGAAACTTATAAAATAAAAACATGAAATTTGTTGAATAGCATCATTCAGGAAACAAATGAACTGAGTCTCATGTTATGATTTTAGGGACACGGAAAGGCAAAGAGAAGGTGACCTGACCTTCGGTGTTCTTACAGTGATTTCACTTTACTACGAGTATACTTTCCCGGTTTGAGATCGGTTATCAGGTACGATATATTGTGCTAAGTAAGAAATAGAACTGAGATTAGGGATACTTGTTCTGCTACCTTGATTGTTCACATGTTTGCTTGAGTGTTCACCTGCTTATGTGCTTCATGTTGTCTTGCTAAAGTTGGATGATGATGTGGATGATGATTATGTGTATATTGCATGTGTTAGCGTAGTGTGAGAATTATATGTTTTGAGAACTGTTGACATTATGAAATATGTGCTTATGTCACGCCCCGAATTCCAACGAACTCGAGGTGCGAGTAACGAGACAAAAGAAAATAAAAAATAATAAAGAAATAAGGACGCTTAAGTATAATCACATACATTCCGTACACCATTCTGATACATACACTAGGTCTAGTCCATTTGTTCACAATATACAAAATAAGATACAATCTCGAGCTTATGCCTTTATACAATATCAAAACGCCTCTTGGGCCTAACATAGTCCCTAATCAGATCATCTCCACGTCTCGTACAGCTGGGACATCATCTGAAATGTTTGCCCCATTAAAGGGGTCAGCTCAACATGCTGGTACAATATAATGCTAATGCAAGAAACAAAAACTAAGGTCGTGGCATGTGCAAGTGTACAGTTATTTCTATATGGCATTCGATATCATGATAGCAGTATATGAACAGTATACAGTATATGAGCAGTATGCGTGACACACCCATGCAACTCTATGCCACCCATGTCTCATGATACGGCCCTTCCCCGCTGGCATGAGTACCGCCAAATATGTCTCGCTTCACGGTCCGGAATCCGTCAGGCTCGCAAGTACCTAATGGCCGATTTTGGGTTTTTCACCGCAGGATCTGCACCCTCATAATGCAAAGCACCAAGTGCTTAACTCACGCCATGTCCAAGGAATCACACTATGCCAATATGCTCTGATTTCATCATATCATGATATAATCTCAATGATGCATCTCATTCATACGTAAAGCATGCTTTTAATCACATATTTCATAATGTCAACAGTTCTCAAAACATATAATTCTCACACTACGCTAACACATGCAATATACACGTAATCATCATCCAAGTTTAGCAAGACAGCAGGAAGCACATAAGCAGGTGAACACTCAAGTAAACATGTGAACAATCAAAGCAGCAGAACAAGTATCCCTAATCTCAGTTCTATTTCTTACTTAGCACAATATATCGTACCTGATAATCGATCTCAAACAGGGAGAGTGTACTCATAGTATAGTGGAATCACTGTAAGAACACCGAAGGTCAGATCACCTTCTCTTTGCCTTTCCGTGTCCCTAAAATCATAACATGAGACTCAGTTCAATTGTCACTTGAATTATGTTATTCATCAAATTTTATGTCTTTATCTTATAAGTTTCTATTTTGCTAAATTAGACTCTATTATTTAGTCCGGGACGTCGAAGAAAATAAGTTTAGGTTTTCGTAGAACTGAATTCGGGTATTCTAGCTTAAAAGGGCAAAATGGTCATTTTATCCTTTACGGGTCTTCACATTTCGAGGCTTCTTTTTACAAATTGGACTCCACGGTTGAGTCCGGAATGCTCGAAATAATAAAGTTTCACTATTTGTTTACTTAATTTGGAGTTCGTTTGACTGTGTTTCAATTCATGGGCATTTTAGTAATTTTAAAGGTTACTACGGTTCTTTTATTTTTTGGGATCCCGTCTCATAAAACGGACCTCACCATTGCCCTCATAATGGCCGAGATAGTCAAAATACACTAATGACTTGTCCCATTTAGACTCCGGGTTATTTTAGAGTATTTAAATAATTTAATTAATTAATTTAATTATTATTTTATTAATATTTAAATCTGGTGGGTCTAATTGTAATTTCTCCAAAGTTTAGGGGTTAAAATGTAATTTTTGAAAGTTCAGGGTCAAGTTTGTAATTTTTAAAAGTCTAGGGGCAATTCTGTAATTTTGAAAAGCCTTATTCCATATCCGGATAACCAAACAGGGATCAGACCAGAACAGGGATAGGATATCCCTGTTCCTGTTTCAATTTTAATTTTTCAATTTCTTAACCTTGTAACCAAACGGCCCTATTTGGTTTTTAATTTAAAACCTCAGACCGACACGTGGCAGGGGCGGTTCAGCCCCGCTCGAACCGGACCCGAACCGACCCGACCCAGGCCCGGAACAGTCCCCTTCTTCCCCCCGTTTTTTCGGTGATGCACAGTAGGGTTCCGACGCCTTCTTCGGCGCCGGCGACCGTTTTCCAGTGGATTTTCAATGTTTTCAAAATGTCATTTTCTTCCATTTTTCCCCTAGATTCCTTTTCTAAAGTTAGTTTTTAATTTGGCCCTTTGAATTTTTACGAAATAGAGGGTCAAACCCTCGGTCAAAACTCCGGCCGACCCTTTCCCCTTCATCTTTGTGACTGTTTGCTCATGGTTTAATACCCATTTTCATCTCAAAGTGTTTCTGCACCTCCTAGGGTTCATTCTACATCATTTAAACCAAGCTTTACACATAAAATGACAAGTTCCAACTCTTACAACCGAGACCTGCAACCTAGGTTTTCTTCCTAGTTTCTCAACCATTTTATCTCATTCTTTTTGCAAAATAATCCCTACATCATGCTTTCTAAGATCACATGCATAAAATCAATCATCATGCTTTTAAAAAAATTAAAACAGAAAGGGTTCACTTACGGGTTTTCTGAATTTTTCTCTCTCTAGCCGTGTCCTCTTTCACCCTCTGGTTCCAAGCTCGTTTCAAGCTTCAAGCTCTCCTTCTTCTTTCCAGAACTCAATTTCTCCCTCTTGCTTTCTGTTTTTTTCCTTCTCTTCTCCCAACCGAGACCACACTTATACACACACACATCAAATCTCACACGTCTCTCACACCACAGCCCCTTTGTTTGACTTCTTCCCTTCTATATCAGCCTCCTTACTTCTCCCTAAATGCAGCTTTGCATTAAATGCAAAGCTGCTCCTATATACCTACACATATATATATCATCATCACACACACACCCATTACACACACTCACTCAACCGGTTGGTCACAACATCCACACACACCCCCGTCCAGTTTCATCCCAACCAGATCTAATATGTATATATAAATATATACACCTATGCATATCCACATACACATTCACATGTTACATATACACACAATTGACTAATCTAATAAATATATATATATGTATATATTATGCACATCACATACATACATTCTCCCATAATAATAATAATAATAATAATAATAATAATAATAAAAATTTAATTAACCAAGAATAAGAATAAAATAAAAAAAAATTTCCATGTCATAACAGCTTAAAAGCATGCTTTATGTATGAATGAGATGCATCATTGAGATTACGCTATGACATGATGAAATTAGAGCATATTGGCATAGTGTGATTCCTTGGACATGGCGTGAGTTAAGCACTTGGTGCTTTGCATTATGAGGGTGCAGATCCTGTGGTGAAAAACCCAAAATCGGCCATTAGGTACTTGCGAGCCTGACGGATTCCGGACCGTGAAGCGAGACATAGTCGGCGGTACTCATGCCAGCGGGGAAGGGCCGTATCATGAGACATGGGTGGGCATAGAGTTGCATGGGTGTGTCACGCATACTACTCATATGCTGTATACTGTTCATATACTGCCATCATGATATCGAATGCCATATAGTAATAATTGTACACTTGCACATGCCACGCCCTTAGTTTTGTTTCTTGCATTAGCATTATATTGTACCAGCATGTTGAGCTGACCCCTTTAGTGGGGCAAACATTTCAGATGATGTCCCAGCTGTACGAGACGTGGAGATGATCTAATTAGGGACTATGTTAGGCCCAAGGGGCGCTTTTGATGTTGTATAAGGGTATAAGCCCGAGATTGTATCTTATTTTGTATGTTGTGAACAAATGGACCAAACCTTGTGTATGTATCAGAACAGTATGTAGAATGCATGTGATTGTCCTTAATTATCTTTTGTTTCTTTATTATTTTTATTTTCTTTTGTCTCGTTACTCGCGCCTCGGGTTCGTTGGAATTCGAGGCGTGACAAAGTCCTAGGTGCGAGTGTGGTGTAAAGCCTGTAATTCATCATCCATAACTTTCTGCCAAAGAGGATTAGTACGAGCCTCGCGATAAGATTAAGGCTCATGGTGAGAGAGAATAGTGGAAAAGCAATGAAAGTCACGAAGATAGATTGGCAGTTCTCTTACCCGGGTAGAACGATGAAGAAAGGGAGCAGAAGGAGGAACATAAGTAGGATCTGGAACAAGATCGGCAGGCGGAACAGGCACAGTAGGAGGAGTCGTAGTTGGTGAGACTAGACCTGTGGCATCATCATCATAAAATAATGAAATAGAGGGGTTAATGAATAAAGAAATAGTAGAGGAAGGGGTGAGATGAAATGGGGACAGGGAGAAAAACATCTTGTGCTCCCAAAAGGCCACATGTCGAGAAACACGGAGGCGTTTGGAGATAGGATCCCAACACTGATAGCCTTTGTGTTCTATCCCATAGCCCAAGAAACAACAGAGGTGAGCACGAGGGTCGAGTTTGGTACGCTCATGAGGTTAAAGTAACACAAAACAGGCACAACCAAAAACACGAAGAAGATTATAAGTAGAGGGTGTACCATAATGTCGTTCATAAGGAGATTGATTGGCAATGATCGAAAACGAAATGCGATTGATAGTGTAAACGGCAATGAGAGCAGCTTCTCCCCAGAAACGCTCGAGACAGGAGGAAGAAAGAAGGAGAGAGAGAACAGTGTCAAGAATGTGACGATGTTTGCATTCAGCATGACCATTCTGCTCAGAGGTGCCTAGGCAAGAACAATGGGGAAAGGTGCCCTGTTGTTGAAGAAATTGTAGAAAGTCAGTGTCGCGATACTCCATAGCATTGTCTGCACGAAAGATTTTGATAAGACGCGAAAACTGAGTGGTAATCATACGGGCCAAGTTATAGTAAACCTATTTTAGTTCAGAACGATGCTACATAAGATAAATCCAAGTGAAACGGGAATAATCATCAATAAAGATAACAAAATACTTGGAGCCACCCATCGTGGAAGTAGGAGAAGGACCCCAAATGTCAGAATGAACTAAATCAAATGGTGCATTGGAAATAGAATCACTATTAGAAGAAAAAGGTAAAGCAAGTTGTTTACCAAGTTGACAAGATAATCAATCATCATGTTTATTGATTATAGGACCCAAAATACCACTAGAAGCTAGTGTTTGTAAACAACCAAAAGAAACATGACCTAATCTAGCATGCCAAAGACTTAAAGACGGAGGAGTAGAGGCGGCAGCAACAGAGCGAGCAGGCGGGGAAAGGCAGGAGGGAATGTAGAGATGGAGTAGTTCAAATAAGCGTCCAACTTTACGGCCGGTCCCAAGTGTCTATCCCATCTTTGGATCCTACATAAGACAACCAGTGGAAGAAAAAATAACAGTAAGACCAAGGTCACAAAGCTGACCCACAGAAATGAGATTCAGAGTAAGTTGAGGAATAAAATAAATATCGAGAAGAGATACTTTGGACTGAGAGATGTGTCCGATGCGAGTAACAGGCATGTGGGAACCATCAGCAGTGTGAATGGTAGGAATATGTGAGGCAAGAACTTTAGTGGTAAAAAGAGAGTTATCAGATGTCATATGATTACTACAGGCGGAATCAAAATACCAAGAGGAAGTACCTAGTGTGACGGACAAAGCGGTGGGAGGAGGAGTACTAGATGTGGAGAGGATTTGTTTGAGGAGAGCAGTGAGGTCGGCAATAGAGAGAGAGGAAGAGGGAGAGGTAAGTGGAGAAGGATCCTCAATGGTAGCAGCAACAATTGACTGTTGGCCAGACTTGAACCTGTTGGACCGGGATGAACTACCTTGGGAACGGTCAATGCGTGGTTGTGGTGTTGGATTGCAGGGGCAATCATGTAAGAAATGGCCTGGTCCTCGCTTATGACAGTGCTTACAGACACGAGTAGGACAGTGAAGCAGAGTATGGTTAAGTGCATGACAAAACTTGCAACCTGGTTAAGAAGGACGCCCAGAAGAAGGAGCAGCGAGTGCAGTGGTGGTATGCGGAGGGCATGCTGAAGAGGGAGCGGCAAGAACAGACTCAGTAGGTGGAGGAGGGCGAGTGCAGCGTCGAGTCTCATAGGAACATAGTTCAAAAATAGCACTTTCCAAGGTCAGTAGTGGAGTACGATGAATCAAGATCGCACGAGTAGGCTCAAAGACATCATCGAGGGCCATTAAAAACTGGATCAAGCATTGCTAATTTTGGTAGTTAAGAAACTTTGTCACATACTAAGAACAGCTCCAAGTGGGTTCAGAAGCAGTCAATTGATCCCAAAGGCCTGCATACGGGAGTGAAAGGTGTCGATTGGTTTGCCAGGTTCTTGACGCAGACGATGGAGGTTATCCTAGAATTGGTACTGATGAGAGAGACCAGTAGTGGTGTAGCGATCAGCAAGAAAGTCCTAAGCGACTTTAACAGTGTCGAAATGGCCAAATTGTATACCAATGGATGGAATAGAGGTACTGCAAAAGGCAGAGATGATTTTCTGATTCTTGTTGTCCCACTCTTCAAGACGATCCAAAAATTTGGCCTCAAGTTCGTCTGGCGCTTGCTTGGGTTCAGTGATATCTCCGATAACAATGCGCCAAAGTCTGCGGCCACGGAGGTATCCAGACATGGCCTGGGCCCAAAGGACATAGTTATAGCCATTTAGGACTAAAGGAACGTTGATAGCCAATTTTGTGGTACTCATAATGTTGATAACTGCACACTCAAAGAGTATTTAGACAAAAAAAGGTCAAAAATGAATTCAGAGGGTCAAAAATACCTAGGAATGGCCTCCTATTGGCTGAAAAATAGCCCAGAAATAAAGAAAATGTAAAAAATCAACAAACTGTGTTAACGTAGTAAGCTATGCTGACGAGGCAGGTGACGTGGCAAGTGACGTGGGTTAAATGCTTACGTGGTAGCTGACGTGGATTAAATGCTGATGTGGTAGGTAACGTGGCGTAAAATGCTGACGTGACAGGTGACGTGGTGCTAACGTGGCAGGATGACGTGGTCTAATTGCTAACGTGGCACGATGATGTGGCATAGTGGAATGGCAGGCACGTGGAGGCGCATGACTGGTGCGTGGCAGCACGTGGAGGCGCGTGACTGTCTAGGCTGCAAGTGGATCTCACTTGCCGAGGCATGGGTGGCGCGTGAGAGCTCGTGGAGTGGTTTCCGGCAACGGAAAAGGCGGCGTTTTGCAGATCTCGAAGAGGCGATCCGAACCAAGGTGGTTGGAAGCTGTGATGACGAGCAGAAGACCTTGAACTGGTGGCAGTGATGAGTAGCGTCGTCGACGGTGGTGGTGGGCGGCACTGGCAACAGTGAGTAGTGTTCAGTTGTGGGACACTGGCTCTGATATCATATTAGAATAAAGACAGAGTGAGAAAGAGAATGGGTTAAAAACCCTGTATATTTCACTGTGTATATTTCATGTACAAGAGAGGCCCTATATATAGGTATACAAGATGGAATAATACTGAAATATTCTGGGGAATGATACTAGCATATTCCAAAGTATAGCTATACAATACTACGTGTGACAGTACATGGTAGCATTGTGTACTTTAGTTTTCTCTAATGTTTTGAGTGGAATTATGTTTTTGTAGTTTGAGCAAAAGAGAGGGCACGTTGCATCAGCAATCGAATGCTACATGAAGCAATATGATGTTTCAGAACAACAGGCTCATGATGAGTTTCAAAAGCAAGTTGCAGATGCCTGGAAGGACATAAATGGAGATTGCCTTAGACCTACCAACATGCCAATTCGTCTCCTTACACGTGTTATAAATCTTGCACGTGTGATAGATGTCATTTACAAGGGTGAAGATGGTTACACACATGTTGGAACAGAGATGAAAAAACGCATTGCATCTTTGCTCTTAGATCTTGTCCTAATATGAGCCTGAAATGTCTCACATTCTTCAAAAGAAAATTATTTTCACTACAACTCACTAAATCAAAATGATAATGAACCCTTTTTTTTTTGTTCTTCACTTTTCAAAGGACCAGAAACTACTAAAAGACATATTATGCTAATAAGTGATGAACAAGGATATTTTTTTCTGAATGAAAGGATATTTTAACTACTTGTCTTCTCTTTTCTTTTCTTTCTTTTTTTAAGGTGGTCGATGGAAATAAATTTCTCCTAACCTTCTCTTCGGTTGCGCACACTTGAACTTGCCCTTCCTTCTAGATAAACATGTAATGCTATTAGACTATTACCCACCCTGATTTTCTAAAAGGTAAGGTTACAACATTGAATCAATATTAAATAAAAACAATCTTATAAAAAACAAAGTTTCTATGAAATGACTACTCACGCTTTATTTCAATAATTGATGATGTACTTTTTGGAAAAAAAAATTCTTGATAAACAAAAAGATTTTATTGATGAAAATGAATATACAAAAAACACATAACAGAGAATGTCAATAAAGGAGAATGCTCAAGTATCAAAGCACCTAAAATCGTCTCAACTAGATTGGCACCGAACTAAAGGCACATCATATGCAAGTGAAAACCCACAAATCAGATATAGATTTGAAACACCTAATACTATCCTAACACCAAATGTTATAGCAAGAACAGAAAGACCAAATAAAGAATTACAAAATCTCTTATTGTCGAAAAATCTCAACAGAGTATAACTTCCAAGAAGCATCCATTTGATATCAGTAGGAACCGAAACAGCAAAAACCACAAGGTTGTTTTGCAAAAGACTCCTCTTGAAATCATGAACAACAAACACCAAATGAGAATTGATGCCACCTTTGATCGGACGAATGGCCTAACTCCACTGACAATTTAAAAAATTTGACAGCCATGGTGATGGGATCAAAGATAACAAATAGCCATCCAAATCTGATTATTCTCCCGATCAAACTCTTAACTTGTTAACTCTTGAATTTTATGTATATTGAGATAGAAATCTGAAATCCCTATATCCATTCCCTTCAGCTTATTTTTAACCTAGATTCCTATTCTTAATTTATTGGATTCTACCAAATCAGATAATGCAACTTGCTTCTCATTGAAAATACAGTCATTTCGACATTTCCATATTGACCAAATGATGACCAATGGGAAAACATCCCAGATTACCTTCTACTTCTTGCGGAATTTAATCCCTTGCCACCAGCAAAACAATTGGCTAATAGATCCAGGAGATACCCATGACAAATTCCACCAATCAATACAAATAGACCATATCTCCTAGCTCAATCTGCATAACAAAACACATGATCCACCGACTCAATTTCTTCATTACAGAGTTTACATCATCCCTCCTCTTGATTATGAAGAACTCTGATCTTTAGTAATAGCTCTCCAGATTTTATTCTGCCACGCCACGCAAGCCATCCCAAGAATTGTGCTCTTGGAGGAGCAATATTATTTCAAATGAATTTTTGCTGATTTACTACAGGACCTGTCCATTGATCAAACCAACTGTTGGCCGATTTTACAGAGCAATGAGTATTTTCCAGGTGAGAGAGTCCACTTGATTCAGAACAAGGTGAATGTTGTTAATAAGCCAATAACGGATGCTCTGCAGGGTCTCCAAATCCCATGAAACTAAATTTCTTCTGAACAATTTTGTCCAACAAGAAATATCATTCCTCAGGTTTATGACTTCAGCCAGAGTGATTTCCTTATTAATTGCCATATTGAACAACCTAGAAGAATGGGTCATGATCAGATTTTCTTGCCACCATTTATCTTTCCAAAAGGAAATACTATTACCATCTCCAATTCTTAACTCACATTTGAGGAGAAGAAAGCTTGCCTGCCGTTTTCAAGATGAATGATGTCCAACCATATTCTTGACATTTTGAAGTTTATCATATCTTTTGGAAACCAAAAGTTCACTGGGTAGCAATATTTTTCGCAAATAAACCTTCTCCACAATGTTTCTTTCTCCAAACCAAACCTCCACCACCATTTAGCCAATAAGCATAAATTCATAGTCCTAATGTTTTTGATACCCAAGCCTCCTCTATCTTTATTTTTTGTCACATCGATCCACCTTGCAAGATGAATTTTTTTCTCTAATTCATTTCCTCCCCACAAGAACTTTGCCTGAATACCGTTAATCACCTTTTCGACTTTACTGGCATTTTGAACAATGACGTATAATATATGGGTAAACTGCTCAACACTGACTTGATTAGAATAAGCCTACCACTAAAAGATAACAACTTACGTTTCCAGGAGGCCAATCTCTTCTTGATTTTGTCAATCACAGGCTCCCATGTCTTCATCTTTCTTGGACTAGCTCCTAAAGGTAATTCCAAGTACTTAAGGGGAAGTTTCTGGGGATTGCATTTCAATTTCTCAGCAAATAATGACACTTCATATTCAGCTAGACCCACTCCACAAACGATGCTTTTATGAAAATTAATCTTGAGCCCTGACATAATTTCAAAACACCTTAGAATTCTTTTGATATTTACTATTTCCACCCTGTCAGCTTCACAAAAAATTACCGTGTCATTTGCAAACTGCAGATGTGAAAATGACAGACAGACCGTTTGAGCCCACCTTGACTCCTTTAATCAGCCTCAGATCTTTAGCTTTTCTGAATAGGAGTTGAGCCCTTCCGCAACTAGAATGAATAAGAGATGAGAGAAAAGATCTCCTTGCCTAAGACCCTTTTGAGGAACAAATTCTTTTGAGGGGGATCAATTTACAAGAATGGATATTGAGGCTGAACTTATACATTCTTCGATCCAACTAATCCACTTGGGACCAAAGCCAAAAAGGTTCATCATCTTGAGAAGTCAACCCCAATTTGCATTATCAAAGGCCTTTTCAAAGTCAAGCTTTAAGATAATACCTTTTGATTTGCTTTTCTTCCAACCATCCACCACTTCATTTGCTATTAAAATCTCGTCAAGAATATTTCTGCCGCTCATGAAAGCTGATTGAGCTTCTCCAATGACATGTGGAAGAACTTTTTTTTAGCCTATTTGACAACACTTTGGCTACAATTTTGTATATGAAATTAATCAAACTTATGGGTCTATATTCCCATAAGTTGATTGGATTATCGCCCTTGGGGAGAAGAACCATGAAAGTAGAGTTCAGGCCCTTAACTATTTTGCCGTTTTCATGAAACTCATTCATAAATTGAATAACATCGCTTTTTATGAATCGCCAGCCCTTCTTAACACTCGGCATGTTGAATCCATCTGGCCCTGGTACTTGTTTCCATCGCACTCATTCACAACATTCCAAATTTCAGGTTCTAAGAAATTACTTTCTAAATGGGCAGCCATATCCCTTTATAGTATAGTGGAATCAGCATCTGATAAAATAGGCCTGACTTTCCATTTTTCAGCAAATTTTTCTTTAAATTGCTTCGCACTTCCAACTTTATTCGTTCTGGATCTTCAATAAGTTTCCCATCAACATTTAGGCCGCAAAGCATGTTTCTTCTCATTCTGGTTTTTGTAATAGCATGGAAGAATTTTGTATTCTTATCTCCATTTTCAGCACAGTTTAATCTCGATTTTTGCAGCCACATCCATTCGACCATTCTACTTAATTTCCAAATCACTCCGTAGAGTTCTTTCCTTCGAGCCATTTCAGCATCTTCTAGAGGTCTAGCTTCTGATTGTAAATCCAGGGAGTTCAACTTCCTCTCGGCAGCTTTCACATTTTCAATCACATTACCAAACACGTTACAATTCCAATCCTTCAGCGCACGCTTGAGATGTTGAAATTTTTGTAAGAGTTTGAAACCAGCCCGTCCCAAGACATGGCAGCTCTTCCAAGTTTCCTTTATGAATTTCATGAATTTTGGATGGAGTAACCAAGAGTTCAGGAACCTAAAAGGTTTAGGTCCCCAATCTCTACCATCTTCCATTAATATAATTGGACAGTGGTCTGATAAGGATCTGGCAAGTCCCCATTGTTTTTAGTTAAATCTTTCCAACCATTCAGTTTGTAACAGGAAATGATTTTGCCAAATCACTCCGTAGAGTTCTTTTTGGAACTTAATTGACTAATTAGAGTGGTAATAGCTTGGCACAAATTCTATCATATAGAATTTTTATACAAAATGAGTGGTGGTCGAGTTGCCATATACTCACATTAGTGTGGGACCATCATTATGGGCCTGCGTAGGGGTGTAAAAATAGCTCGAACGTCCGCGGCCCAGCCTGGTCCTAACCCCGGAGTACCTCTATTTTGGACTTGGCCATGATTTTTTGGGTTGAGGTCCAACTCTCGCAAGCCCAAACACTTAAAAATCCTAAATCCAACCCTTTAAATTATAAAATAATTATTCATTAATTTCTAATTTAAATGATTCTCATTATTTATTATTACTTGATTTACTTCCAACTTGACAAATCAATATTTGTTTAATTTTCTTACCTTTCACTTCACTTTTTTATTATTTACCTCTTGTTTCTAACTTCACACTATTACCATACATGTGAATATTAAAGAATATTAGCTCCTCCTATATATATCAAATACTTTGTCCTCATGTTTTCTATTCAAGCAATTAAATCATTCGTCAATTGCACAACAACATCAAATTTATTTATCAATTCTAACTTTTATAGTTTTTTAATTTATTGTACATTAAAATTTTATTTGTTAATTATTTTTTGATATAATTCTCTATGATTTAATTACAATTTTACAATAAAATTTTTTTTTAGCCCACAAGCACGCATGAAGAATTAGGGCCTAGGGCTTTATTCTCTGGACTTGGACAAACCCGATCGGGCAGGCCTTTTTGCATCCCTAGCCCCACTACAAGACCCACCCATGCGAGTGCATGGCCACTAAAATATGGACATTCAAATATTACTCATTATAAATAGGTCTCAAGAAAATGTATGTATATAAGATTCCAGTATGATTAACATTTTTCGTTTGAGAATAGTGGGCATAACAGCACTGTTTGGCTATCATCACACCTAATATCCCTAACCAATCTTGTGGCAGATTTTTGAAAAAAATAACTGTCATTTTCTTTTTTTAAGGATATTAGGTGTGGTAAAAGATATCAGTGTTTATATCCAAATAAATCCATTTTTTCATGGTGCTAGAAATTGAAATGTACTCCTAAGATTAGGTTATTTATTTGGTTATTGTTAAGAGGAACAATTCCCACTAAAGAATTACTTAATAAGAGGGGAATCCATGTGGATATTTTTTGTGACCTTTGTCCTAATGAGATTGAGGATTTGAATCATATCTTCTTGAAATGTAAGCCCCGCAAAATGTGTGGAATTTAATAGGGAATTCATGTAATCAGCCAAGTAATGAAAATAATGACATTGTTGATTGGTTAAGGAAAATTCAATTGCAAAAAGATCATAGTGATAGGTTATCGGAAAACGTAGCAAATATTCTTTGACAAATATGGTGCCATCGCAATGATATGGTTTTTCGAAAAGAGATATTTAATCCTTACAACATCATAGGAAAAACAACTTTAATGTTTAGGGATTATAATTACCTAGAAAATTGGATGAATAAAAATGGATTTAAGGTGGCTAAGATGAAAACAAGAAGATTTATTAAATGGATTCCTCCTATTAAAAAAAAGAAAATGAGTTTTGATGGTTCTAAAATAAATAGCAGTTGGTTGGGCAGAGTGGGATTTATAGTAAAAGATGAGGCAGGGCCTATTTGTTGGACAGTGTCGAATTGGTATAGTCGTAAGTTTACTGTTCCTCAATAAGAAGTTTTGCCTCTTTGTGAAGGTTTGATAAGAATTAATAATCATGTAGGAAAGACAGAGTTGTCCACAGAAAATTTATAATATACTAAAAGATTGTTTTAATCTTATAAGGAACAGAGGCTTAGACATTACCTTTAATCATGTTTATAGAAATCAAATTTAGCGGCTGAATTGTTGGCAAAGAAAGTGCATCACTAAAAAAGTAAAACTGTTTGCCTAAATGGTTATCCTAGAGAATTATATGTTATTGTTATTGACAATGTTAGAGGCAGAGCTATGGAGAAGTTGGTATAATGCTAAACCAAAAAACAGAAAAGGCACTGCTTGGCACACAAATAGGGATGTTGAGTGAGAAAACACAGGTATTGTTAGCAACAAACATATTTGTCCAAAACAAATAAAAAAAAAAAAAAATCATTTCCTGATAGCTAGCCATGGCAGCATAAGAGAGAAAATTTAGTCCGAACCTCACTGGACCAGTTAGAGTAGTTGGAAATACTTTCTTCGACGTCATGATCAATTAACAATAAACTTCAAACCTGACTCAAAAACTTGCATATGCCTAATCACAAGAAACACTTTTTTATTAGATAAGTTTTAAGTGTTATAGAAGAATTTTTATTGATTTGGACTCTATATTTTAAACCAAAAGTCGTCTCTTCAAAAAAGACTCTTTTAAAATGTTCTTCTTTCCCTCGATTGTACTGACTTGCAGTGAATAAAGATATCAAAATGTATGATATTAGTAGTCTCAATGAGGAAAATTCCAACTGGGAGTTATTATTTAGAAAAAGGTTATTTGACTGGGAGATTGAGGAGTTAATTAAAATGAAAGATTGTTGTATCATAAATTTTCCCAGTATTACTAATGGTGGGTTGGACAGAACTGTGTGGAAAGGGCATTCCTCAAGCCAGCTTTCAATCAATTCAATTTATAAATGGTATGACTCTTCTTTTTGGGACAAAAAATAAAAGTTACGAGATTTGTGTAGAATAATATTTGTCCTCCAAAGGTCCAATTTTTTGGATGGTTGCTATGGAATGGAAGAATTAAAACAAGTGAATTCTTGTTGAAAGTGGGTGTTCTAAATGACCCTGAAGATGGGAAATGTTGTTTTTGTGGAGAGGTTGAAGAATCCATGGATCATATCTTACTGTTATGCAGGTTTTCATGGAGAGTTGGGTGGATTGTATATATTGGTGGGGTTTAACAAGGATGACTTCAGGTTCTATACAACAACCAATACAATTATTTTTCGCTGTTTTGTAGTCCATTTGAAAGTTGAGGAATGACTGCATCTTCAACAGGAATCATCCAAAGTGTGGTGAGGTGTTGGATTCTATTGAGATTCGGACGGCAATATGGTGCAAGAATAAAATTAAGCGAGAGGATTTTACTGTTCAAGATTTTATGTATAATTTTCAGCAGATGTTAGAGATGTTATGAAGATATTATGAAGTCATCAGGTATCAAGGCGTTGGACTATAATACTTCCTTTAGGTAAAATATGTTGTTGGTATCCATGAAAGCAAATTCCTAGGCGCCTAGTTTGTTTCTTTGTCTGGGTGTAGTTTGGTATCTCATCAAATTTTGAAGTATTGTTTCTTTTTTTTTTTCTCTTTTGACTTGATACTAGTTAGCAAATAATTGATTTTTCACTTGGTGTCAATTTAGTTGAAATATAATTTTTAGTGATGTATTTTCTTGTATATCTATACATTCAAAATGCATCAATATAGTTCTTTTTCTTCGTTGATAAAGAAAAAAAATTGAATCTTTTGAAAAAATTGCCACTACACCAAAAAAAACCTACTTTCAGAGCCTTTAAAATTTACATGGTTTGAAAAAAGTAATGTGCACGTTTTAAGCGCTGCCTTTAATTTTTTTATTTTATTTTTTATTTTCAAATAAAATATTAATTTAAATCATAAATTTATGTTTGTATAAAATAAAAAAAATTAGTCAAAATTAAAAAAAAAAAAAATTACATGAAAAGAATAATTTTTTCAATATAAAAAAAAAAAAAAAACATTCAATGTCACGCCCTCTAAACAATTATCTGCCAATGCTTTTTGGTGAGTCATGATTGCTTCCAATTTTGGCAAGAAACCTAAAAGCAGATACCGCTCGCTTAGAGAGAGAGAGAGAGAGAGAGAGATGTTGATTTGAAAAGACCTGCCACATAGACATGTTATGCTTAAAGTAAACAGTTGAAAATCAACCACCATCAGCTCGAATCGTTGTATAAACTGGAAGAAAAAGAAACGAAAAAAGATATAAAGAAAACAATACAAAATGAAACAACAAAAGCAACTGAACTGAAACAAAGAAAACTTGAGCTACCCCAACCTCACTGGGATGAATTAGGATAGATTGGAAATACTTTCTTTTGCGAGTAAAGTAAATAAAGGTATATCAAAACTAAAGCACAACATATCTTTCAAAACATGATTAACAATTAAACTCCAAACCTGGCTCAAAAACTTACAAATGTCTAATCACAATAAAACCACAGTATTTCACTCGCAATTCCCTGCAAACTGTTCAAAAGTTCAAACTGCAATTTCTCTTTCAACATTATAAAAACCATCCAGAATCCCAGATGACCCATAATAAATCTCTTTAGGATGGAAGGGTTTAAACAGATATACCAGGCTCATCATCACAAATTTTCGCCAAATGTTCTTGAACAGGAAACACATAGTTCTGCACATAATTGTTCTAAAATGCAGTAATTTAAATCCATATATTTCTCAATTTAATCAGTTTTGTCTCACATTAAAGTAGTCTTCACAAATTAGGGTACCACACAATAGACAACCAACCAAGCTCTCATTTAGGCAAAATAGAGATCTATGATTTTTAAATGCTATTCCCAGTCAAAACCAATGCAATACTTGATGATGACTAGCTCCTTCCACTGAAAAACAACTCATCGAGGACCATATTGATATCCATTGTTCACAGGCGGTGCTGATCTTGGTCTTGCATACTCGGCAAAGATAACCCAGCCATCCAAAAACTACAAAATAGACATGGAATAATCATCATCATTGTAATTTGAAAGGCTGCTCTGCTAACAAGAAAAGCCAAATAAAACTCATCACTTCATGCAAAGTAAATGCTAGCAAAAACTGGTGATTTGGGAAAATGAGTCACTTATTAAAGTTCCATAACATCAAAAGTACAAGATCAAAGGACATGTGACAAGAATGAAAACACAAAACTTCTGGAAAGGAAACACATCAGATAAAAATAAACTGAAAAAGAGACCCAACTAACTCTAGATGCCTTGGAAAATATGCAACTAAGACCAGTTGCTTATTTGCCCACCATCAAGCATATTGACTAATTAAACCTACAACAAAACACCCCGTAAGATAACAAAATAGAAACAATCCATTTAAGCTCTTTCTATTCTTTTTTGTTTCCTTTCAACTCCTCGTAATTTTTTAAAGAAACAAACAAAACTTCGGGTTTGTTTGGTTATAAATTCAAAAACAAATTTTCAAAAACTTGTTTGTTTAGCCACAAAAAAAACAAAATCCAAAGCTTCATTTTAAATTCAAACAAAGTTCAAATTCCAATAAATTTTATCCAAACAATGGTTCAAATTCCAAGAAATTAATTATCAAATTAAATTTTATTTGATTTGACAATGATATTAATATATATTATATTTATAAAAAATTATATTATAATTTATATTATACATATAAAATATTATTTTATAATATGCCAAACTTATGATATATAACTTTAATTTTAAAAAATATTATATAATTTAATAATTAATATATGTTATATTAATTAATCAAATTTGTTAAATCTTGTTATTTTTATTAAATTTGAATAAAATTAAATTTTTTATATCATATTTAATTAAATGTATTAAATTCCGATCACATTTTTTAAGAATATCAAAAATTGTGAAAATACAGTAAAAACGTAACTAAACACATTTTTTAAGAATATTAAAAATTGTGAAAATGTAATTTAGATATAATTTGTTTCAAAATATTGATTTTTTAAAAATTGTAAAAATGTATTTGGATATGATAATCTAAATTATAAAATAGTAAAAAAATTTAAGATTAATAGTTTGTCAATAACGTATCCCACGTTTTAAAATTAAAAATTTATTTTTTAAAATCTAAACAAATAAAGGGGGCAGTTTTTTTTTTAAAAAAATATTATAATAAAATAATAAAAACTATAAATTTCATATATTTAAAAAATAAATACTCACTCCAAGCGAATAGGACATTGATCTTAAATCCGTCAACGGTCTTATTCGTTGAGAAAGCAGTTGATCTTCCTAAATAAAGATCATGTAAATTATAAAAATGTATTTCGATATGATAATCTAAATTTTAAAAAAAAAAAAAATTAATTTCAAACACATATCTTGTAATTTGAAATTAAAAATCTTATTTTAAAAACATAACCAAACATTTTTTTATCTTTTTTCAAATTAATCAATCCAAACAATGGTTCAAATTCTAAGAAATTACTTAAAAACACTTCTCAAAATATTTCTTAAAACTCAAACTCTCAAAAACTATCCAAACAATGGTTCAAATTCCAAGAAATTACTTAAAAACACTTCTCAAAAAAATTTCTTAAAACTCTAACTCTCAAAAACTATCCAAACATAACCTTCATGTTATGTCCAACAGAATTTAGTAGTTGAAACTGAATTCCATAAATGTACAACTCGTTTCCTTCTAAAATCTAATTTAATCAGCATATGTATCTCAGCAACCAAAAGTTTCTTTGTGGTATCGTTAATGGATCACATATTTACATAACAAACAGAAACTTTTCATGTTAGGCAAAACATTTTCTTGATGGAAAATCTTTTTCTTCTTATGTGTGACAGTGTGAGCTTGTGTGGGTGCTGACCAACCTCTCGTGTTCTTAAACAGCATGGAAGCTAATGGGCTAATGTCAAACTCACCTTGCCATCCATACCCTTTATACCTTCAGCAGCCTCTTCTAAAGTAGAATATCGTACGAAACCAAACCCCTTGGAATACCCCGATACATGATCAGTCACCACTTTAGCTGCAAATAGCAAAAGATCAATGTTCAATCATTTTTTTATGGGAGCTATCGACAAGGGAGATTTCTAAAGAACTTCTGTGGGAGAAGAACAAACCATGGATCACTTGACCAAACTTTGAAAAGGCTTCTTTAAGTCCTTCTGTAGTAGTACGTTTGCTAAGCCCTGAAAAACACAGCAGAAACATAGTCTGGTAAAACTCACAGTGACCTAAAAAAGGCCATCCACCAATTTCAAGACCAGGATGAAATATTGAAGCAAGATTCAAGACATGGAAGAAAATAAAGAAAGAAAAAGAAAGAGAATTGAACCAAACTTTGATGTCAAACATATTTTTTGTGATATACTTCAATGTCAAAACACATGCAACAAATAACTGTAAATTGATGTCATTAGCAGCCTGAATTATGTAGAACTAAAATCCTTCACTATGTCATATAATTTTAAGTCAAGTTGGAGCATTTGTCATGTTATGATGTTAAAAGAGAACTTGAAACAAAGAAAAAAAATTATTCTGAACATCTAGTCATATAATAAATACATCATTACATTGCTTAACTAAATAGAAGCATCCATCATTACATTAAATAAAAAAGAAAAAGAGAAAGACAGGAGTACAGAAATAAAGCAGAAAAGATAGTAACCTTGTGCTTCATCATGTCAATGACCATAGGTCCATAGAAAATGGTGTGGCAGTTCCAAGTTCCAACCAAGGTTGCTTTCTTGGCTTGGTCAGCTTCTTGGGGAGCCATTCTTACTATAGACCATTTGCAAAGAAGAGCCTTTACATTGGCAAACAATTGTAACATGTGCAGAGGAAGAATTGGTAGATCACCTCCTCATCCATTGTCGGGTAGCGAGGGATTTTGGGTGCATGTTGTTTTTGTTATTTGAATTTTGGAGTCTTTTGATTGTTGCCCGCTACAATGAAAGAAGTGTTTCTTAGTTGGCAAGGAAACAATTGTCAAAGGCCTATTGGAGCATTTGGAAGATGGCCCCCCTTTGTTTACTTTGG
Organism: Nyssa sinensis; assembly: GCA_008638375.1. Lineage (NCBI taxonomy): Eukaryota > Viridiplantae > Streptophyta > Magnoliopsida > Cornales > Nyssaceae > Nyssa > Nyssa sinensis. Next base: position 54,894,670 of record CM018046.1, read on the forward strand.
TGCCTTTGGAAGGAACGTAACTGTAGAATTTTGTAGGGGAAAGAAATGTACTTTTTTGTTTAAGGATAGCTTGTTACACATCCTCCATTTTTTTGGGGAATCTAGTTGATATCACAATGTCCTATCAAAAAAATATATATATCACAATTTGTTTCATCATGTCAATGACCATAGGTCCACTGCTGTGATGCTAAATAGTCTAGGCTCCAAGCTGATTGCAGTTTGGTAAAATACTTCTCAACCATACATGGGTAGAGCAAGTGCAAACCATAATCCTTGAACAAACCCACTTAAACCTTGAAAGTTTCTAAAGGAAATATTCCTACATACCGTATCGGGGTCATCCAATAGGACCAGCATCATTTAAATAGCAATGCAGCTGAGTCTCTAGATTATATAACGGGTTTCTGCTTTTAAACATTGATCCTAAGTGTGTTTTAGAATATGGAACTATGAACTTGATCTCTGTTTCAGTGTCATATAATATTTATAACTACAAGTCCACATTGTAAGTAGGTAATATTCCTATTATAGTAGGTGATTCACATGGGCAAGAAAATTCCTACAGAGACTTCATTGCAAGTAGACTGTCATGTTCCAATTTTGGTTGATGATCCACATGGGGTAAAATTCTACCAAGGCCAGTGGATTCCTAAGACCCATCAACGCATGTTAGCTTTTATTCCTTCTGTTTTTCGCAGTATGCTTAAGTCATGATGCCCAGGTGACAGAGAGGAGAATTAATCGGTTAAGTTCAATGCTTTTATTTCACTTACAAAACAAATGCACTTTATTTAACAAAATACTTATTTTGAGATTAACGTTGAGATTAGACTTATCAAAAAAAATAAATAAATAAATAAACGTTGAGATTAGAGGATAACGACCAATAATTAATACATCCTAAGTAATCTACCTGAGGTAGATGTGCAAATGAATTTAGACCACTTCAATCACATTTCTGAATTGATCAGTCCAGAATCTTCATATAGAAGTAAAAAATAGCGCTTCGATCAGATGATCTAACATATTCCAAACTCCTATTTCTAGAACAAAAAAAAAAAAACTCGTAATTATGCACAAGAGTACTTAAGCTATCTGATCCACTTGATTGTGTTACACGGTTCAAATCTTATTAAAGAAGCCAACATCAGGTGAGGCAGTTGGGCTTAGAGTTGCGTAAATTTTGTAAATGCAATGATCAGCAGACTTCTCGTATCAGATGCTTTAAAATGAGTGAATCCCATTGGCTCTGAGTTCGAACCTATAAATCTCTTTGGTAAGCAAGCCTACATCATCATACTCATGTCACATCCCAATTAGAATACTTATGGCCCACATAATCATACATATCTAAGAATCATAAGCATCTTTCAGTAGTTGCAGCATCTAAGCTGTAACCTGGCAACAGTACCAACCCCAGATGCAATTTGAAGGGGTTGTATGCATGATTTTCTCCCGGGTTTATAAATCACTCAGCTGCAAATAATAGGGGTCAAACTATTGCTTTCTTGTTCTCCCTTAATTCCTTTTATATTTTCTGTAATTATTGTTAGACAGATATGATATTAATAGAAAAAAATAGAATATTAATGTGCTCAAGCAACCTTACTAAGTGAAGGAAGCTCCTTCTAGTATAAAAGGGTTTTAGAAAGGGGCAAGAGAAGGAGCTATGAAGCAGCTTAGATTATTCTATTCCAACTTCCAAGACTAACTAGTATATAATAACAGGCCACTTCGATACCCTAATGCACGACTGAATCTCCCAAAGTACAAAGACAAACACATCTTCAAAGAGCGATCGATCCCAAAAGATAACAAATAATTAATATATAAGAACAGTCGATATCTATGATCTACCAGGGACAAAAGAAACTAAAAAACTAAATAGAAGAAAATAAAAGAATTTCACAGCAGTGGACTGATTAGTCAAAAATAATATATTGTTGTAATATATCCTAATGCTGAAGTCTGATTACTCAGAGCAGTATGAAAAGAACAAAATTTTGAATATGAAGTTCTTTATTGCAGTATTATTTGGCTCAGTTTAGTTGAGTTTTTCATTTCTTACAAACCAGAATAATATATATAATCTACTTTTTGCTTTCATCGATTTTTTCAGTAACCAAACAAACGATTCAGGGATTTAATGACAGTAAATCATAAAATATATTATCAATGAATCTACAGGAAGTAGGAACAGAGAACAATTGATGAGAAAAATATAACAAAAGCATCAGTAGCACAAGAAAGGAAGAAAAAGAAATGAAGGGTATTGGGGGATCGAGCGAGAGAGAGAGAGACGTGCCGGAGACGAAGAGGTTGGTGGAGGGTTCAGCCGGAGGAGGCTTATCTGCTTGAATCGTCGGCGGTGGAACGAACGGGGAAGTTGAACTGAAAGTTGAGAACAGCCCTCTAAGTCCACGCGGCGCCACTACTGTCGCCGCCACTCTCATCGCCATCGCCATGGGTTCCTCCCAAGATGCGAAAAGGAGGAAAGTCGGTAGGCGTTTAAGTGGCTAATTCCTGAAATAGCTGAGTGAGGGCGTCGGGGCAAATGACTTAGGGCATGTTTGGAAAAGGCTAACTATGATGAATTAGTTTTAAATATTAATGAATAGTAACTTTTATTATTATCAAAATTTGTATTTATTTCTAAAATATAGTAAAATCTAAACAAACTTTAGCCATATAAGAATTTACTTTAAAAAAAAAATTATATAAATGAATTTTTGAAAAATTCTCAAGAAAACTACTAAATTGCCCCCTCACAAAAACTAAAAATAGAATGAAATGATAAAAAACATACTTTATTTAAAAAAATGAAAGATTATGCATAATAAGATAAATTACACTGATTTTTTTTTTATTTTTACTAACAAACTACAAATATTTCTCTACAATTAATTTTTTTAAAATGACAAAACTATTTCTTTCATGTATTTTTTTTATTTTTTTCAATTTTGACTAATTTATTTTAATTTTTTTAAAGATTTTTTTATTTTATATAAAAATAAATTTAAGGTAAATAACTTATTTTTCTTTATATAAAAATAAATTTAAGTTTTAATCAATATTTATTTAAAAATTTAAAAAATAAGAAAGGATAGTTTTGTCATTTTAATATTTGTAATTTATCAAAAATTTCAAATCTCAAAAAATATCGGTATAATTTATCCTAAAGTAATAATCAAATGTCATAACGTGCTCATTCCCTTATGAAGATGAAAGAGCAATGTTTGGGATTTATTAGGAATTTAAAATTATGGATCCTATCGATTATATAGGCTTTTGAAAAATAAAAATAAATAGAGATCATTACACTTTCTGAGGTTTCTGACAATTACATAAATCTCTCTTATAGTTTATGAAATAACACTGTCCCCCTTCTGGTTTCAATGTTAGTATCAAATTTCTCCTATGTTATTATCTGTTAATTGACTTAATAGAAGTTGATGACATCAACATAAAAATAACATAAAATACCCATTTTACCCTCACTCTAGGTTTTCTCTCTTCTCTCTCGCGCTCATGGACGGTCACTGTATCAAGGTAGATAATAAAAAACTGAGAAATTCAAAGCTAAATTTCAGGTCACCGTCTCAAATGGTTCAATATCAGCCAGAGCATTTTTTTTTTTCCAGAAATAGTGCAGATATATGGCGGGCGTGAATAATTTGCCAAACGAATAACTCTACAAACAAAAGAAGTATTAGATGCATTTACAAACATCAAGGAGTTTGATTCTGGTAAATCAACAATTGATATTTGGTAACATTCAGTTTATATAACTGAAACCTTCTTTAGTACACCTGCTGCATCACTTTACAGCACACAGACACACAAGCGCAAGGAACACATGATTGACAAAACCCTATATTAAAAGAAAAATAGCTTGGGAAGCAGACGTGATAGCTACAATGGGGAGATTAAGAAGACATAATAACAAAAAATAAGATAAAAATAGATGGAATGGAACAAAATAAAAAATTAACACTGAAAGAGTTCTTGATCAGTGATTTTTTTTTGAAAAAAAAGGTAAATACATTCAAGAAACACCTGAGGATGGCAAACCCATATGCTCTTGAACAATAATTTTGGCTCACCAGGTCTGCTAAATGAGTTTTATTCAACGCATCAGCTTGCAAAGATCTGTTTTAAACCTCTCGATATCGACGCGCCACTTGATCGGTTCTCGGAAGCCAAAGCCGTCAAGCACGTTCGAGTGTTGTCCAAAGAGATCAATGGTCGCCAGGGGAGTAAAATCTCATTTGCATAATCTCTCCTTCTCTCCTTTCTTTTTCCCAGGGCTGCTGCTTCGTGCTCCTCAGATTGCCATTGCCAACCAACCATCAATGCCTCCGCCGCCGCAAAACTGCCGTGATTGCAGCCCTTGACGCCGGCCTCTACTCCGAAGCCATCAGAGTATGGCGCCAGTGACATGGGCGGTGTTGGCGACATGGGTTCGGGCAAAGAAATTGAGAGAAAGAGAAGTGATAAAGGGTAAAATAAATATGAGAGAGGAAGTAGGAGGGAAGAGGGAGAGAGAGAAATTTTTGGTTTTTTATTTTAAAATAATTATTAAAATATAAGGAATAAAATAATAAATGAATAGATTCTGTTAATGCTCTCTTAACGTCATTTAATGGATAGGTATGACAGAGAGATAATGTTATTTCAAAAAATATAAGAGAAGTTTTTGTAATTCAAAAAAAAGTAGGTGTAATTACCCAAATAGTATGAAGTAGTAATGGGCCTCACTGATGTGTAACTTGCACAGTCACTTCGGATTGCAGGCCCAAGTTGCAATATTAAATCTGGCTTAGCAAGTACAATACTGCTTCCCCCCCTCTCTTCCTTCTCATTCTCATGAATGGGAGTCAGCATTCACCTTGTTACATTAACATAATCCTTGAGTTATTAAATGGTTTACAAAGTCTATAAATTAATCCTCCAATGGATCTATGATCCTTCGATATGAATACAACTTTTTTAAGGACAAAATGCTTAAGTATTCCTGAAATATTGGCATGTATACCCCGTAGAACCATTTTGCTTCTAGAGAGTAGGCACTAAGTAGACCTCTCATCTATAGAAAACAAAAACAATATTCAACAAAGACAGCTATAAAAGAAGTACTGTCTCAATAGGAAGCACATAGTACATGCGATAGGATCTTCCTTCATGCGTGCATAAGAGAAAAGATTCTCAATTTAGAAATTAATCTTAATTTTAAGAAGCCACCCATACACGTATTTCTGTAAATAGCTCAACTTCTTCCTACGTATCATGCACATTAAAATATGTCAACATTCCTTTAGAATTGGCTAATAATATTACTATTTATTTTTATTTTCTAACTTATTTTATTTAATTTGTTCTCCTCCTAAAAGTAGATGTAGACGAAAAAATATGAAAAAGCTTTTAATAAAATTTTTCTAATACCAATTTTAATTTTAAAATTATAAAAAAAAAAAAAAACACATCTATCCCAGAATATAATAGTAAAAAAGTATATATTATTTTCTTTTTTTTCTTTCTTATGTTGTTTTCAAGTAAAAAGAGATGATTATACTCTTATTTTCCTCATTTATTATCCAAATATAAAGATAAAATTAGGCTCTCTTCTCCTCTCCTCTTCTCTTTGTTTTACCTCTTATAATTCATCTTTCTTTTATAATGTTTTAATGTTCTATCACTCGTATCCTTATGTTTGGAGATTCAATAACGATATATATAGTTGGCATTTCTTATTTATGCTTGGCAATGTAATTTTAGGTGGTGGAAAGACTTGAACTTTGCAACAAAGCTATCTTTTGTGAGAGACAGTGGTAAAGGGTTAATTGGGAGTGTATTATGAGCCTCAATACTTAGGTGGATATTAACCAAAGAAATTGCCATTATCTGTTATAGATGATATATATGATTCATATGGTACACTTGGGAACTTCAGCCCTTCACAGATGCCATTGAAAGGTTTGATGCATGTCCCGTCTTATGTCTTAAGACTTTTAGAATTCAAATTGAAACATATAAGTGAACCTTTTAAGTTGACCTTCAGGTGGGATGTCAGCTGCATAGATCAACTCCCAGATTACATGAAATTGTGTTATGAGGCACTCTTAGATGTTTATGAAGAAATTGAGGAAGAGATGGCTAAGCAAGGAAACTTATACCGTGTTCACTATGCAAAAGGAGCAGTATGGAAATACTATCCTTATCTTTCTTACTTTCCTCCTTTCATATAAGAGAAATGCCCGATATACCAGATTTAATTACCCATTTGTTCACCACTTCACTAGCTGATGGGGGTTATTTTTAAAATCATTAGATAAATTTGGTTCTTTTGTTTAGATTTAAAGAAGAGTCATGACAATCCTTGTCGGCATGTGAATAAATTCGGTGACCTTTTTTTTTAGGTATATATAGCATTACTCTTCATACAATCGCATATAATTAATCTGTTACATTTGACGTTAACCTAGATCAAACAACTGGCACGAGCCTACTTTGTTGAGGCCAAATGGTTCCAAGAAGAAAAGACACCAACAATGGAGGAGTACATGGACAATGCAATAGTAACCTCGGGATACTACATGCTTACAGCTACATCGTTTGTTGGTATGGGAGAAATTGTGACAAAGGAGACCTTTGACTGGGTGTTCAGTGCCCCTAAGATTGTTAGAGCTTCAGCAATTATTTGCAGGCTCATGGATGACATGATTTCCCGCGAGGTATGATGTGTGTGTGTGTGGATAAGTCTGAGAATACAACTTGTTATAGTATTAAATACTTAAATTACACTCTCTCTATCAACTTAAATTTTTAGATTAGTTGATGGTTTAACATACTATGAAAGCATGCAAAGTTCTCTATTTAAACTATATCGTCATCTTGATAATTAAAATTGATGCATGTGTTGACCTACTCAGTGAACAGTCACCATACACGTGAAGGGACGTATTAGAGTATTGAATATTTAAGTTACATTATTTTTAATAGTTTAAGCTTTTAAATGAGTTGGTGATTTAACACAACTTAGTTTAGTGCAAGAATTTGAATACTTTAATTTTCTCTAATGTTCTGGATTGAATTTAGGTTTCTGCAGTTCGAGCAAAAGAGAGGACACGTTGCATCAGCAATTGAATGCTACATGAAGCAACATGGTGTTGCAGATGCCTGGTAGAACATAAATGAAGAGTTCCTCAAACCTACTGTGCCAATGCCTCTCCTTACACGTGTTCTAAATCAATCTTGCATATGTGATGGATGTCGTTTACAAGGATGAAGATGGGTACACACATGTTGGAGAAGAGATGAGAAATCGTGTTGCATCTTCGCTCTTAGATCCTGTGCCAATATGAAAACCTAATGTTCCCCCTGTAGTGTTTTATGTTAGGGGCTATGAGCTGGGATGGAGTTTCTGTTTGGCTTGAAAGTGGAAGAGTCAGCCCAATCTTGATGCTGCTTGACCCTGTTCACTTTGGTTGTTGATTAATTCAGGTAGGTTTTTCTGGTTTGGATTTTCTCTTGATGTGATTTGTCTTGTGGCTTGAGTGCTGTGTGGCTTCTTGTGTTGTAGCTCTTCCCCCTTTGGGGTTGTAGTTTTGTTTCGCTTTGTTTTGTTGTGTGTTGGTTTTTAATCAAATCTTGCTGTGTAGACATCTTTCATTTGCAGGCAAAGGGCACTTACAATCTCCTCAAGACTAAAGACTATAGACTAAAGAGAAGATAAAAATTGAGGTCTGTCCCTAATATTCTCCAGCAAGGAATTCTTATAAATTAAGTGACAATATTAAGTGTTCATTGTAGAATCAAGTTGGTATTCTTTAAAAAAAAAAAAGGGAAAGAAGATAAGTCATTTTAAATCCATGTTATTTGACATTTTAATTTTTGAATTAGCTTATTTTTCACATTGAGAAGAAGAAAACAAATCACTAATTTTCTATTTTTGATAATATATCCTAGTTTTTTCATAAATAAGCAGGCATGGCTAATCTAAATACATGTTCTAGACTTATTTTGATATATTTTTACTATTGATTTTGGAATAATCAATATTTTAAAATAAATATTATAATTTTTTAAAATTAGATAGGAATTACAACAAAAAAAAAAATAGAGTAAATATAGAGAAGAAAAGAGATTGGAAAAGAAAAATCAAATCTCCCAAAAAAAAATCTTCCGTATCAAAATGTTAAGGTCTATTTTATGTAAATTTTAATTTTGTAAAATTTGTAACAATTCAATAATACATGTAGAGAGAATACTAAAATACATAATATATTGAATAATGTATTTTTGTCAAAGACATCACAGAAAATACATGAGTATGGATGTGCCATAAATTAATGCATTAGCCATTAACATACTAACATATACGGCCAATAAGAATACAGGAGGTGTATATATTTCCAAACATAAAGTGAAAAGAAGGAAAGATGAGAATAAAAGGAGTAGTCAAGGTGGCAACTGGGAAAATAAATTAATGATAAAGGGTATTTTTATCAATACAATAAAATTCTAAAACAATTTTCGTGAAAACATCCTTACTTTTATATACAGTATAGATATAGATATAGATAGATAATCCTTGAGTTATTATTTGTATGTCATCAACAAGCCGAGCAATTAGAGAGCACAAGGCCTTACAAATCAAAGGCTTCGGTTGCAGCTTCTCCTGTGTCAATAAGGGATTCGACAGCAAGCATAGGGTAACCACTCCTCATTACAGAAACACCAAATATTCCCCAAATATTGGCATGTATCCCTGGCAGGACCATTTTGCTTCTACAAAGTAGGAACTAAGTAGGACCTTCATCTGAAGAAAACCAAACAATATTCAATTTAGACAGCTATTAAAGAAGTTAAATGAAATATTGTCTCAAAAGGAAGCAATATGAATCTAGAAAGAATCCTACTGCTTGTTTTGCATAGTACATGCAATAGGATCTTCCTTCATGAACCATATTGTCCTCGAAATTGTTGACAGTTGTCGCTTCCTACCTGTGAAATTATAGTCATTTAGTGAAAATGTATCAATGGTTAAGAGAAAAAGATCCTCAATTAAAGAAATTTATCCTCATCATGCGAAGCCACCCATACACATATTTACCTTTTGATTGCATCTGTAAATAGCTCAAGTTCTTCCAAGGTACCATACACATCATAAATGTCATCTATGACACAGGCTAATGCTATTATTTTTTTCATAGAGGGTGGTCTACCCACCACTGAATATTTGGGCTCAAAAATAAACACCCAATATCCAAAAGTAGCATTTCACCAATCTATTCCTAGCAAAGGGTAACTTTGATGCAACGTCTATCTCTTTCCTCCACCTGCATAATCAACAACGCTAATGTTATATACACAAAATTGATGGAAGTGATTCGTTTCTTGTGTAGTGTCACAAATCTAATATTATTGTAACCAAATTTACGAGACAAGCATGATTAGTTGATAAACTAACCTTGAGATGTCACTTCTCTCTTTCTGGTGCAAGGTTTGTAATAGAATGAAATCTAGCTTTGCCAGCGCTAACAATGAATCATGTTGTGCCACATCTGCTACTTAGACAGAGATATGCATCATATACACAATGTCAGTCTCTCAAACACCACCACAGCACATATGCATACCTGCACTATATATGGTATTAAATATGCTATGTTGCTCAATTATGCATAGGATAGAGTTCGGATGTGCACATAAAGACTTGAAATCAACTATTATGATACATATTGAATATCCTAGGTCCAAACCTGAAGTGGCTTATCACATATGGTTTTGGCTCCCCTCCAGAAACATGGCAACAAAAATTAGTCCCATTTACATCTAGCCATGTCAAGGTTCACCTTTTCTCTTTCATAAGATTTCAAAATCTCCTCAAAGTATCTGATTGTAATAGTGTCAAAAAAAAATATGCCTAGGTTAGGCACTCATGTAGCTTGTTGCAATTTCTGCTATTATATCGCCAACCAAATGAAGATATACTTTGTTTTAAGGGATGCTGAAAGTGAGTACAACGAAATTGCCCCATCAAAAGATTAAACCGCTGCCAAAGCAATGCCACCGTGTTTCTTCCCCTCTGGTTATCTAGTTGAATTTTAGTAATGGACATAAAAGAGGCTAATGAGTAGAGTCCCTTTGCCCAGAGAGAGTTTATCTTGGCCTACATGAGATATAGAATGGAAAATGGGCCAGTTTTACTACTCTTGAGACAACATAAATTGTTGAGCCTATTCTGCCAGTGAATCAATAATGGTTCTCCCATTAGAACAGGGTATCATATCAATATTACAGGTGCAGGTTCTTTCTCTGATTCTTATGTATTACAGTTCATGCAGACTGTGTTCCCTCTTTCCTTTTATTCATTTTTTGTACAATCAAAGCAGATTCCATTTTTTGACTTGTGTTATATGTTTTGGTTAATGTGCAATCCTAGAAATTGGCTCATATCATCTACCTTGGTGATATTAACTATAATGGAGCTCTGTATCATCTAGCGAAGGCACTTTATATCTCACTACAATTAAATAGTAACTAATTGTGTCATTGATACTTTAGTTTTCAAAAATCTACCCTATTTTAATTACAGCATCCACCATCCAGTACAATGCATGGAGCACATAACCAGTCTTCGTTAGTACCTCCCACCTGAAGGCAAAATTGCCAGTAGACAGGCAGCCTGTCACCCCTTACCAGTAATTGGGCAAAAATGGATAAAGTGAAACTTGATTTGAGTTTAAGCAGTCATTGACTGTTGACAAATAAGATTTTTTTTTTTTTTTGTTGGTGAAAAGATAAATAAGATTTTAGATAAAGTATATGGAAAAATTTTACTTTCCATGTCAGAATATATATGAACCATAAAAAGTAGAATGCATTCTGAACATTTGAAGGCCCAAAGAAAAAAAAACAGAGAGAAATCCGGAATCAAAAGTACATACAACTCAACAACAAAGGAAAAGATATCATCAAAGAACAATGATGAAAGGCAAAAGCTTTGGTGGAAAGAGAATGCTATATCATCACATATATCAGCCATTCAAATGTACATACAACTCAACAACAAAGGAAAAGATATCTATCAGAGAAAAAATGGTGAAAGGTGAAAGCTTTGGTGGAAAGAGAATGCTATATCATCACATATATCAGCCATCAAATACCATACAATACAGACATCACTGAACTCATACAATGGCTGATACCACTTTGTTACCATAGTTACATACCTTAGGGCTTCATCATTGCCAACCATAAACTAGAAACTGGTTATTTCTATTACTACTACTATGTGTTTCCCCTGCTCCTATGCTCACTGCCAAGCAGATGCAGAGATAAGTTTCCTATCTTTCCACCCCAACAGCATAGCCCCATCCTTCTCCTCCAATGTATAATGCTCCGAGTGACACCTTAGTAAGATCCTTATCACAGAGTTGACATAAGAGCTCAGAGGATATTGCCGGAAACCTGCCATTGTCAATCTAGACTTCCACTTGCCAAAGAGTTCATGACGTTCCACCCTTTCCTTTCCCTCACAAGCTATGATGTTCACAATATTCCTAGCCAAGCAGTGCTGCTCCACATTAATATGCTCTTTCCTGTCCCTCAGGAGGGTCACATCTATTGACTCAAACATTGCCATATAGTAGTCCAAGGTTTCTAAGAACCTATTGAAAAAAGGGGCTGTGTTTGTATTTGACTCTTGTTCTACCAAGGTGACCACCTTGGGAGAAAGTGACTTCACCATCCTCAGAAGCCCATCCCTTGGATTATTCACGTCAACACTCTCATCAGGGGTGTGGTGGAGCAGCAGAGGGAAATTCACAGCCAGAGCCTCCCCAGGCCTTACGTCAAGCACATCCCTTGTGACATCTGGAGCAAAAACTGGCACTGCATGAAACTCAACTGGGATATTAAATTTCTTTGAAATGTCTGTCAACCACCTCCCTACTGCCTCCAAACTAGCTCCTCGGGCATATTTAGAAACTGGGTCATCGATCCCTGTGATCCGCACATGAGGGGCACCACTTGGTCTTGCTGCAAGTGCTTGTAAGAGAGTCATCCACTGGACCCCTTGCCCAATTTGGAAGTCTATGATGTGGATGTGGTCCTCAGTTCTGCATGCTTCAGCAATGGCCCCATTCGCTGCCATGTAACCAAACTTCAAGTACTGGCATTTTTCATACAGGATGCGCATGTACGAAAGCAAGTCCTTGCCTTCTGGCTCCCTACACCTGAGGGCCTGGTAGATATTATTGCCTGATGCCTCTTTCCTTGCTACCAGCCCCTCTACCATATAAGCACCAAGGCGCTGGATTGGTTCTCCACTAATAGACACAGCACAGCGAGCTTTTTCAATCAACTTCTCAAAATCTTCTAGTTTATTCTCAGAGAGAGCTCTAGCACATTCAATCAGCAACTGCTTTAGATTGCCCAGTGGGATATCCTGCAAAGATGCTTCCTCCATTGATTTGTGACGTTTCTCAATATGAAATACATTGCCTGACTTACCATACCTGGACGCGTAGGATGGCTGAGGTTGAATCACATTTGACCCTAGTGGCTCCTGACTCCAGGCCCTAGACCTCTGACCTGATGTTTGTGGAAGCTTATTTTCCCCAAAAGAAGGATATCGTGTGGTTACTTCTTCATCATCAGGCTCCATTAGAGCTGTCTCTAACTCCTGCAAAGCGTGCTTGATGTTCTGATCACAATTTGCACTCGGTACAAAGGAAGTTCCACCAGAACAAAGCAGTAAACTGTCTTGATGACAGTCCAGGGAAGGACTCAACCTTTGGAAATAACTGCTAGTTTCAAGTGAAGAATTACAAGGGCTGGCTCCTGAGAGATTCTCTGTGGAGCTGTGATGTTCCTGACTGTCACTCAATGCTGTGAGGGACTCTGAGTCAAAGTGAGAGAAAGGTGAGTTGGGCAAACTCCTTATATCAAATTTCAAGGATTCAAACAGCCTGGTGGGTATTGATGGAACAGTAGGATAAAATGAGTAGGATAAGCCTGCACCAGTCGCACAGTATCCGAAAAACTGGTGTGAGTCCATGCTATAGGATTAGCATTTGCTGTTCTATGAGAAAAAATCTTAAAACTATTATCAGTGGTTCAGAAATGGTCCTTTATCAGACAACAATTACTAGCAGCTGTATAATCTTCTGTTCGGGCATCAAACTTGTCTACCTTTGGAATAAGAAAATCAACCTTTAATGACAGAACGATGACAAACTGCAACATACATACAATTAAAAAAGATAAGTTGAGCTTCATCATCATGTTTAGGAGAGAATGATGGCAATCACAGTTTTGCCATTGTGAACAGAGTTAAGGCTCAGGGTCAAGTAACACATGCACACACAAAGTATGATTTCATACATACTGCTGTTAGTTCGCAAGTTGGGCCATCCAGAAAATGATATCATGTCAAACATCCAAAGATGAATGAGTTTCTAGGCAAGGACAAGAATTTCAGATTAGAATCAGGCCCATAGAAACTAGAAAAACAACAGATCTCTAGATTATTGCAATTGGAACAGGAAAAGAAAGGAGGGGGGGAAGAAGGGGATCAACTTCACTGACTGACAGCAAAGTGAGGCTCAGGGATTTATTTAAATTCTTATTGAGTAGGAAACTTAATGGAACAATTCTAATATTCCTCTTCGCTATCCAATTTACCAAAGTTTTCCTTCTTAAATTCTTTTTTCTTAAATATCATACCAAAGCACAAACTTCCAAGACTAGATTGCATTCTTTTGCAAAATGAATATCTGGGTCTAAAGAAAGACAAACAATAGTTTCAGTTAAGTATTTATTAATCAAGATAGAGCACTTGTAGTGAACCCAACAGATGATTTTCAATGTACATCTTGGACAGAACAACTATCAATGAACAAACTTTGAATTTTGCATAAGGTAAAGGAAACATGTACAGGCTTAATATTGGAAACCTAAAGTATAAACGCTGCCATGGTGATTCAGATATAATGGTGTTCTATATAATACTTTTTGTGGTTGTTTTGAAATGTCAGGATTAATGTTAAGATCGTTGGTTACAGACTAACTGCCATAAATCTTTTCCAAGCATTGCCAATTATTAATTCTCAATGAATTCAGACTAGCTGGCGGGGCATCTAAATCACATCAAGGAAGAGATTTATAAAGCGGACGAGTGAAAGTTATTGAAGAATAGAAAGAAAGAAAAACAGAGCAGAAAAAAAGTTTACAATTTCATTTATGGGTAAAAAGAGCAACACAAACAACAGCACGAAACCAAAACAGGATCCCAGAATTTTGTTCATTTTCTATCATTGATCAACACGATTAAAAAATTTCAAAAACAATTTGACACAAAATTTATAGTTCTTTCGAAGCTTAAGAAGGCAACAGCTGAATATTAATAAAATTATATCACTTCTTAAGCCAGATCATTCAATCCAAAACATGTAATAAAGCCTAACACCGAAGACTGACATGAGGAGGAATCAATGAAAGGACATCAATTCAAATCCTGAGTTTTCGAATTGAGAGATATTGAGAGAGAATACTACCCTAACTCATAAACCCCAGATGCTCTGTTTGGCTGATGAGAAAATGTGGGAAAAGAAAAGACACTAAAACGCTAAATTTAGATTTTTCATTAAACCAACGCCTCCAATCAACTTTTCAGAGAATTAATTAAGTCGAGTTTTTCAACTTTGAATTCTTCCTTCTTTTTCTTCAAATTTCTCAGCAACCTAACAAAACTTGAATTCGAAGGAGTAATTCTAGAAAAGAGATCATCAAAACCCCATCACTAAGAAATGAAATTGAAACAAAAACTAGAAACAAGTCAAAGATGAATACTAGAGAGATTGAAGAGGTTGCTTCGATATTTACCTGAAATTCTACGAGGGCGATATTGAAAGTTCAAGTTTGCGTCTTCGTCGATACATATGTATGTATATATGTATGTTGATTAGGACGACTCGAAGAGTGGCGGTGTGTTAAGACTTAAAGAGGATATCTGTATCACTAAAGTTTCGAAAGAACAAGCAGCTCAGCTTTGAACATATATAGAGGGAGTAAGACGATCCTTGACGGAAGTTTCGTGAGGAAGAATTAACGATGACGGTCTGTACGGCCGTTGCTGTTGAGGTTAGGTTGACGGAAGCCCAAACGTTAATAGCCGAGTCCGCCGACCAGACGCTCGACTACAGCGAATGTTTTCTCACGCTTTCAACTTGCTTTATGCTTGGGGATATGATTGTACTTCCGAGAGCCACGCGCTTCTGGAGGAAAATATCTGGTATGATTGTCATGTTATTATATAACGATCTCGTATAAAATTTAAATTTTTTATAATTTATGAGAATATTAATTTTAAAAATATTTCAAATTTTATAAAAAATAATTTTATAATAATATGATATGACAGTCTCATTAAATAATTTTTTATAAAATGTAATATAAAAACTCATCAAATTAAAGAGAAGTCATACAACGTCAGTTTTACTTTATACCTTGTAATGAACATTTTTCTTAAATTATAGAAAACAAAATTATTTTAAATTCAAGATCTAAGATAGAGTTTACATCAGATAATGACATAAATTGACCGTCTTACTCAATAATTTAGGGCATTAAATGAAGATGAGGAGTTATTTGATTTTTATTGAAGTTATTTGTTAAGAAAATTGACAGATTGAATGGATCAAAATTTTTGACGAATTTATAAATTCATAAATTTAATTTGGATTTGTTAAATATCAAGTTGAATTAAATTTGATTCGACCATAATATTAATATATATTATGTATATAAAATATTGTGTTATAATTTGTACATAACAAGTAAATTTTAAATATATATATATAATCTCAATTTAAGAAAATTTATAATATTTAATATTTAACATGTTATAAAATTTTAAAATATATATTTTTATATAAAAGATTAATATATAAGTTATATTTAACCAAATCGGATTGGATCATTCACGAATCAAATTTATTTAATACATATTCGATTCATTTAAGTAAAAAAATTATCAAGATCATCAATTTAATTTTTTTTTGAATATTTTTATATAAAAATTTAATATATAAGTTATATATGATCGGATTGCATCATTCACGAATCGAATTTGTTTATTCTATACCTCTTCCATTTAATTAAATAAATTATTGAATCATCCAGATAAATGATTCAAAAAAAATTTTGTATCAACATCTAATTCATTGAGAGACCTGAATCAAACTATCCATTTTACATTTTCTATTCTCTCTTTGGCTCAGATTTTTGTTTCAAATTTATGTCTCAAACAATATAACAATATATTAATATATTCAATTATTTAATTAATAAAATATAATAATATAATGTCATATTATTTAAAATAGAAATTTGTTGTGCGTATTCCTGTATAGAAGCTCATACTCTTGCTAAATAAGATAAATTTTCTGCAAGTCTTATTTAATTATTATTGGTGAGATTTTGGGTGTTACAATTATTAACAATTAATTATTGCTTTATTTTCTATTTGTATTAGGGTGAATTTTATATTCTTACTTTTAACCTTAAGTTTATAAAATTTACTCTTCGTTAGTTTTGGGTTAAATACTTCGTACCTTCAAAAACTCTTTTTAGAGTCACTTTAGGTTTTACACTAAATGTTCACTTTATTTAGAGTCACTTTAGGCCTTACACTAAATGTTCACTTTATTTGACGTGTGTAATGAAGGTATGCACCGTCTTACGAGAGTAATCAATGAACCGCGTAAAAAGTAAATACCCACGGTTATAAATATATATATATATATATATATATATATAAAAGTGCGCTTGCAAAAGAAATCACTTCTGAACTACTTTTTCCAACACACTTGTGTGTTCAGAAATACTCTCCCAATATGAGCCTAACAACTGTCAAAACTACACCGTGCATGGGTCTCAATCACATGCGAGTCTGTCTCTATTTGCAAGTCCCAACTTCACCATTATTCACCCAATTACGAACAAATATGGCCGAAAGGTTAAGAATGACAAGTTAGATATTTTTTATCGAAGTAAAATTCAAAGGTTGCTCAAGATTGCATGCATTGTTTTTGTTTGTGCCCAAAGCAACACCATATATGCGTCATATCTGTGTCACCATGCATATTGCTTTGACAAGGACAATTCGACTTTGTATACATTTGTGAGAATAAAATAAGTATTTAAAAAAAAAAAAAAAAAGTAAGAATGATAATTTAATCGAGTTTGATTAGATTGAAATTTTATTTAAAATGGTATAGTCTTCTAATTTTATAAATGCGGTTCAAATTCGAGACTTAACATATGTGAAATTTGTCAATTAGTTTTGAATAAGTTAAAATTTTATAGTTTCACATTTAAATTTTAGACAAACTTAATATAATTATATATATTTTTTATTTTAACACATGTAACTATTATTTGAAATATGTTAATTACATGAGATAAACAAATAAAATTTAAATAATCAAATAAATGAGATGATAGGATATGTGTTATTTTAGCAAGAGATTTAAATCAATTTAAAGTATATATTTTTACACAAAATGAGATTGGTGAAGAAGTTGATCGGTGTAAATTCGTCTCATTATCGTTGCTAAATTGAAGAGATGAAATCAACTATTAACAATGGTGTGAAAGAAAATAAGTTATATCATTGATCATTTTGTCTTTTACTGATAACTTTGTACCACCCTTTATTTGTGATATCATATCCATTGCATATAGACTTCACATCGCATGTGGTGGATTAAAAGGCCAAGTCATTATGATTCAACAGCTACTGACCTCACTAAGTAACAAACAATAATAATAATAAAATTGAAAAATGAAAGCATGGTAGATGACTAGATGTGCTATCCTTTACATGTACTTTTTTTATTTATTTAATCATTATTTGGAAGACGAAGCATGAGGTGGATGTCACTGATTCGGCTTTCGGCCCAATGAAAGAGAAGAAAATGAAAAAAAAAATTATCTAAAATAAAATGAATCAAGCTCTAATACCTTTGGTTTGTGCTTGAATTTATTAAAAATTTGTTCAAAATCGAGTGACGAAATAGATAAATTGAAATTAAATATATATTGAGATTCGTTAATTTATTAAACTCGATTCGAATTTAATTTAATAAGTTAATAAATAATTTGATATTAGAAAAAATCAAGTCAATCAAATTTAATTCATGATTAGTTCAACTAAAAGATCATTTGAGATTGACTTAAAAAATTAATAAGTCGAATTTAAACACAATTTAAGACTTGTTTATTTTAACAAGTTAAGTTTGAATAATTCACTATTCATTTTGTCTCGGTTCATTTATAGTTATATAAAAGTCAAAGTTAAGAATGAGTTTTAAATTTAAACATGTTGAGTTTGACTCTCATGGAACATCACACTTGAATTGACCGATATTTATGACTTATGTGGAGCATCAGATACTCGAATTGACCGATATTTATCGATATTTGTGACTTATGAGTGATGTTACATGTATTCGAAATTTATTTAGGCACACGAAAATATAGCTGTCACAAAAAAAAAAAAAGGGAAAACAAAAACAAAATATTGATATGATTGAAAGAGGAAGATGGAACTGAAATTGAATTTTGATAATGTTGGATATATGAGAAAGATAAGATTATAAAAAGAAGAAATGAAAAGTTTAATCACTGGCTAAGTACAAAAAGGAACCACTAAACTCTCAAAGGGGTTGTAGTGGTGTGGTCTGTGTTAAAGATGTGGACAATCTCTTTACCAGAAACTACTAACTGATATAATGGAATCTTGATATTTCTTTTGAACTTTGCACCAGGCAGAGGGGTAACGAGGTAGTGTCTCTATCACCATATCACTGTATACGTGCATGCGTGCATCTGTTTAGCCACCCATTGCATCAATAAATTATAATTGCGGGTTGAAACTTGGAACAAGATTTTTTTGTTTTTTTGTTTTTAGTGACACTATCTTTACTTTCAAATATGAAATTGAACCAATAAAATACTATCTACTCAGCATGTAAAAATATATAATAAGTATAATATTATTATTATTATTTTGGTAGAACTAAATGTATACCAAATGAAGAATTTTTTTTTTTTTTTTTACCCATAATGGGCAGTCCAATTCGTAAAGGTGGACAAGAGGTCGTACGGTAGGCGCACGGTCTCAAATTTGATTTTTCAACTGATGAATATTGCGCTTTAAATGGTGTTCCTGCTTGTAGACGGTGGGATTGATACATCCAAAATTAGTCCTTAACCACAATTAAACCGAGAGAGTAGGAATACCTAGATTTTCAAAATAAAAAAATTGAAACTTTTTTATACTCATATACCATGAATTGAAATATACGAGTATTTAGCATTGCCATCTTTTGATAGAAAATTTAGATCGAGGTTTTCTTTTTTTGTCATTTTTTTAGAGAATGTTACAGTTGATGAAACCGGGTTTCGAATTTAGAGAGAGAGATAACGAAACTCTTCATTTTTAAAATTTTCATTAAAAATAATTCCCTGTATTTTGGGATCGTGGCCGCCTTAATCATCCCTGCCAAATACACGTTAGTCATTGGATAATTTTTTCTTGATAAACTTGTAGTTAGTAATTAGTTTTGAAAAGTGATTTTTATCTCTTTGATGACATGGTAGTGAGGTGTTTTTTATTTTAATTTTAAATTAAATAATAGATATTATATGATTAATTATTGATCAACCAAATTAAATACTCATTTAAATCAATTTTTAAAATAAACAAATCAAATTTAATCATTTAAAACTCAAAAAATCATTGGACGACTGAAGTGGAATTCTAATGGAATAAGTTAATAAATACTTTAAGAGCTTATTAAAATAAATATTTAAAAATCAAAATTAAAATGGAAATTCTATTCTTGATTGATTAAAATTTTGTCTGACATCTAATAGAAAATAAAATATTCATGTTTTTTAATTATTTAAAAAAAAAAAAGAACTAAAAGATAATTCTCATTATTATGATCCCACTTTTATGTCTACTCAGTCTTATTTCTCACTTCTTTATAATTATCATTATAAAAGAATAAGAGTTAGTGTTAATTATGTATTACAAATAATTATATATAGATAATCATAAGAGTTTTGAATTTCACAAATATAGATTTTGATAAAAAAAAATTAATTAATTTATGATTAAAAAATTAATAAATTATCACTTAATTATATTTTAAAGATCTAAAATATATATAGTGACCTTCTTTGTAAGAAGAGACGGCAGTGATGCTAAAATATTGGACTGATTCAATGATGGTTGAGATAATCGAAAATGGGATCTTGAGAATTTAATAAAGTTGGACTTTGTCTGTCAGAAATGGACAAAGGATTTTTGGTCGAACCAAGGAAAGAAAAAACGCATATACTTCTTACAACAATCACGTGGGAAACGGGAAGCCGCAAAATGTGTGAGACAATATTGCGTTCTCATTGCTCACTTGAGAGGTTGAGATTCACTAACACGTGCCCGTTACAAAAATGCCACGCATCTAATCCAACTGTCCACAAGGACTGAGTCAGAACTGTTGAACCCACATTAATTGATGAGACCCGCCTTGGCCCTCGCCCATCAAAATGATACACCACGGGCAATCAACCCAGATCAAGAGATAAGGTCCGAAAACATCTCAAGGTACTGACTCAGTATAATGATCGACACGTCTCCTTTAAGGTGATCCCTGGACATCTCTGTGGTTCCTTTGCAAAATGGTAATCCCTGGACTGTAATGAAACAAGATCAATGACAGTTTAGGCATCCAGTTCTCTACTTCAATAGGGATGAGATTGTGACTAAGTACCAAGTTGAGACCATTCCCCAAAAGCCTATATAACTGGGCTGCAACACCAATCCAATTACCGCACCAATCCCAAATAAGACTCCCTCCTCCAGGAATGCCCGTTGTCAGTAATTTTTGGATGGACTGAGTCCTATAAAATAAGTTTGTTAATCAAATCAATTGTAGTTTGATAATTGAATGAGTTTTTTTTTTTTTTGGTTGCCTTAAAACCAAATAACTCATGCACGTTATGATTAGTCTGGTCGATGAACAAATTTATTCAAGAATTTCACTGCTCTTTTCGAGTCTCGAGACACCAAGAATATTTTACTTGAAAACACCATGTATTAGGGGACCAACAAGATAAAACTATATTTGCTCTTAAGGCATGTTTCTTTTAAAAAACACTAGAAGATAGATTATATTATTAACAAAATAAGGGCATTGGCGATGATCATGGAGAGTTAGATGTTGAATTCCAAGAGGGAAATTCTTCATCCAAACGACATCAGGTACCACAAAAAGAGGATGTTTTGCTACACTATTGGAAGGGATGGCAAAATGTCTTTGCTACACTATTGAAAAGGATGGCAAAATGTCTCGCTCTGTCGAGTTCTTAATGGGACAGAGTTGGACAGAAGAAAAAAAATGGGTAAAATAAAAATGAAAAAAGATACTAAAATTCAACACGGGTTCAGAGTAAGAATGAGTTTAGGTATCCCATCTCACTCCAATTATATATTTAAATTATATAAATACATTTCATATTTTTATGTTTAATTAAATACTCTCACATATATAAATCTAAACATGTGTATATGTATACTATATGCATATATATTATTTGTAAATATATATATACATATATATATATTTGTATTTGTAATAATATTATTTGGTTAATTTTAAATTTTAACATTTTAAAGTTTTAAAATATTAATTTTTAATCAAAGAAAGAACAAGCTATTTTTAAATTAGGTGGGAATAGAGGGGCTAAGAGACTCCTGTCCAAACCCATCCTTTTCTCATTACTAACCATTGGTAGCCCTGTTACAAGAAGAGTAATGTTTTATGTCCTACCTCTCTCATAAGAAGTGAGATTCACTGTGAGTCTTTGGTAATGGGTTCTACTCCTTGTGCGAGAAGTGGAATGGAAGTAATGAGATATAATACATTATTCTTTACGAGAACTAACTAATATAAAATAATAAAAAAAATAACAGGTTTGAAAATGAAAAGTTAACCGGAAGATATTTCCAATAATGATATCAATAATAGTAAGAATTGTCCCAGTACTTTAACAAGTCTCGATCGAGATATTTTTCAGTAAATTTAATACATCACGTGATAATATACTTTTTTAATTGCACTTATGTTATATTTAAAAAAATAGATCATATCACACATAATAAAATTTTATTAAAACGAAACATTATCACATCATTGTGCTAATCCGATTTAAGAATTTTCCTACCTGAATGAATGATGTTGCATCCCCTTCAAAGACTGTATGATTGAAATCCCTCCTAAACATCCATTAAGCGGTGCTAAGTATTCACTTTTCACGCAGTTAGTATAAGTTCGATTTTATCTCTTATCGTTGTATAAAAAATAAAGCTAAGAGTTTCTTTTTATTTTTTATTTTTTGCTAAAAGAATGTTTTTGAGTTGGGTTGGGCCGTACTAATCATCTATGAACATGGCATGAAGATAGATTCGACAGAATATATGCAAATGCCTCCACACGGACCAACATGTTTCAACATTATATGGACTGAAAGCCCAAGCAAAACAAGTTTCCTTCAAAAGCATGCAACCATAAAAGTGTACCAACGTAGTACCTTTGGCTCAAAGTAATGCAAGCGTAATCATTGGAGATTGGAGACACAAAGAAAGAATGGAATTGATGCATCATCTGTTTCTCCCTCCCCCCCTTAATTGGTGCATGGAACACAGCACGTTGTTGACTTGCAAAAGGATGTCTTTCACGAGACTAATACAAACCAAGGGCTGTACTTTGTCAAGTATTGGCCATTAATACTTTCTCAAACTATTCCCTAAAGTCCATGGACCACCTCAATTCTGGTAAGAGTTTTGATTCACACACGCGCATCCACTAGTTTTGCCCGGCTATTTCCCTAATCTCATTCCTTAAAACTCTGGTTGTACAAGATATTTTATCACAGGTTTGAAGAGTTTCATATTCTTTTTTGATACAACTATGGAAGAAGAGGGAATCAAACTCGTACCAATTGCATGGAGGGAGGCATTTGTATCACTTTGATAGGACATCAATCCTGAAGAATTTCAAATTCTGAGTAATTTTTAAGAGAATTGATTTTGTCATAATAAGTTTGTTATTTGGATAACAATTGTGATCAAAACCTTGTTATGGGCAGAACAATCAGCTTACCAAATATCTACGCAGTCAAATTGAAATTATAGGCCAGGTATAAAAACTGACCCCAAACAAATCCTTGTGTAGGATTTGGATCCTCTCCCGTTTCATTTTTCTTTTCATTCTTTTTCATTTCATTTTTCTCTCTCACAATGTATAATGTTTTTGCGACTTTAATAAATTCAATCCTCGTAACCTAGTATACCACTAGATGTAGGGCCAGTGTCATACAGACACTAACATTTCCCATATCTAAGGGCATTTTCCTTTATAAAATGTTTGGGCTTATTTGACCGTTTGAAGCAATAATTAATGCAGCCTCTTCACTTCTATCTCATTGTACATGAGATAGTGAAGGGCGATCTAATTTGAGAGTGCGAAAAAAAAAAATATCATCAAATATTTAATATGATTCTACAAGATCTAGTTTCGTTCAAGTAACAGATTCTAACCAATTGAAAAGATCTTCTGATCAATCCAGAGATCATTTGGATTCCATTAGTAATGAGGATTCGAAATATCACACATTGATCAATCAAAGAGATTCAACAACTAAAAAAAAGATCGATTCTTTGGAATCTTTCATTTCTTCAAACGGAACGAACAGAAATAGAATTAGACCAATTCTCGAAATGCCTTTCTGAATATTTCTCAATGTCCCAACTATTCACGGAATGTGAGAAGCAGATGATTAATCATTTGCTTCGGGAAGAATTGCGCACAGCCGGCAATTTCATTGAGAGAAAGCGGTCCCCAAACATATGTTTTATATCCCATGAGCTGCGGCTGGGGGACGCAACTTATTATTCCATGCATATTTGCACCCACCTTTTGAAATTGTCTTTCCGTCTTTACTATTCCCACCTAAAAAACATTCGGTTCTCATCCCTTTGAAGTTACTAAAACATCCTCATATGTATTTTTTATAAGTGAAAGTTTTTTAAAACCACTAATTCAACCTCCCACAGTAAACTCTAAGTGGTCAAGTAACATCTCGTATTTCTAAGAGAACTTATGATTTCAAGTCTTTCGAATCAAGATATGTTGTTAGAGAAAATTGTCCTAAAAAAAAAAAAAAAACCTCCCACGGTCTCTTTTATTTGACATTTTCATTGTTTTTTTTTTTTTGATAAATCAGTAAAAGGATATCATGGATCAGCTTGCATACATTAGATTAAGTCTCCCTTTCCCATGACAATTAGATTCATCATTTAAATTCTTACTGTCAACGATCAGCGCAGATAAAACCTAAACTCGATACGCTTGAATTTTATCATCAATATCTTTACCGCTCAGTCACACCTCTATGTGGTCATTTTCATTGTTTATATATACATATATGGGTTGGTATTTCATATTATTGTCCTGGTGACCTAATATTATGATAAATAAATAAATAAATGTTATGTTTTTTTGGATTAAAGAATTTGTTGTATCTATTATTTAGTAATTTTTAAAATGTATTTTGAATGTTATTTTGGTCTAATTAATAATATTTTTTAACAGTGTTAAGATGGAAGTTAACAATGAGACTTTTTTCTATTAAAAATTTCTATTTTGAAGTTTTTTGGATAGAAAGAAATTATTATGAACCTTTTAAATTAAAAATTTTATTTTAAGAACTTTTTAATATTTTTTCCTAAATATAACGTGACCAACATGGTGAGACACAGGCTCAACTCTTTTTTTTTTTTCACTTGATTGATAAATAATGAAATTTAAATCTTAATGTATGCTTGTAAAAGGTATAAAATGAAGAATTTTCTTCTTGCGTTAAATTAATAGATGATAGCATTTGAAGTTACTTACATATAATATATATATATATATATATTCTATAGTAATGTAGTACTGTGTCGGCAATTTTTTCTTTTTGCTAAAAAAAATAATCCGACTTATGCAATATATCTTTTTCATTTCACTTTCTCTTCCTTTCTGCAAAATTCTCATCTCAAACAAATCATTGATAGAAAATTAAATAATTATTTTAAACACAACTAATTATTTAATAGCACATTATTTGAAATACAAATTTTGATATAAAAATTTAAAACACTAAACATCATTGTTAAATAAAAGAATTAGAGAAAATTGAGATAAAAACAAAAACATTTTATATTCTACAACTTCTCACTACTTTACTTTCTCTCGAACTCTTCAACTAAAATTATATATAGTTTTTTTTAGGTCATGTTGATGCTAGAGAACTTTAGGAGAAGGGAGAAGTCCAAAGTTGTTCATGTAAACAATATGTTATAATGTGTTTTTTAAAAATTAGGATTCCATTTTGTTTTTGTAACATTGAGTTTTAAGTTATTCAAGACTTACAAAAATTTGAAATATAAATTTAAAATTTAATTTTAGACTTATGAATTTATTGTAGTATATCTATTGTGAGTATGATATCTAAATTAAAAAAATATTATTTTTAAATTTAGAGTCAAATTTAATTTAAAAAATCATGAGTATAATATCTAAGTAAAAAAATATTATTTATAAATACGAAATCCAAGACAACGATAGTATGTATATCTGTGTGTGTGTGTGTGTGTATATATATATCAATTGTTATTTTCAATTAATATTCAAATCCAACCTAACAGATGAAAGACTTGAGAAGTCAGGAAAGTAAGTAGCATTACATCTAAACAAGACGGTGGATGAAAGTAAGTAGCATTACATCTAAACAACATGGTGGATGTACCTGTGAAGACCCTGCTGCCACTACCGGAGAATATGGATCATGTTATATTTTTAATTAATGGAAATCATGGTCAACTTTTGAGTTGAGACAATCTTGATATTGAGACAATAATCTTCAATATATGTCACTATATGAGTTGAGACAATCTTGATTAATGGAAATCATGGTCAACTTATGAGTTGAGACAATCTTGATTTTGATACAATAATCTTCAATATATGTCACTATATGAATCAATAGCTAGGTTACAAACCTCAAACGTGGGCTCCCTTCAGCTGTCCTTACCTTGTCTCTTGTTTTGCTCATATTTTCATATACATACATATATATATATATAAGCAATGTTATGGATACCTTAAAATTTTATCAAAAAGTGTTTACACGCTGATGTGACAGTGTGGTATTGGTTGTACATCATATCATGTGAGCAATGCTATGGATACCTTAAAATTTTACCAAAAAGTGTTTACACGCTGATGTGGCAATGTGGTATTGGTTGTACATCATATCTGCCACATCAACGTGTAAACACTTTTTGGTAAAATTTTAAGGTATCCATAGCATTGCTCATATGATGTACAACCAATACTACACTGTCACATCAGCGTGTAAACACTTTTTGATAAATTTAAATAGTAAGAATAATTTTATCCTCTATGTGTGTGTATATATATATATATATATATATATTTACACACGCGTATATGTATGGATCTTTTGATTGGACCATGCATTTTTCTAACAAATGTTACTTTCATTTATATACACACACGTATATGTATAGATCTTTTGATTGGACCCACGCATTTTTCTACCAAATGTTACTTTCTTGTTTATTTTCTAAACTTATGTTGTTTGAAAAAATGAAAAGAATTATCTAAATTATTCTTTTGAAATAGCCATTATTGTTGGATAAATTTTAAGTGTCCAAAAATATATTACTAACTAGGATTGTAGAATCGGTTTCTCCTAGAGCTGGTTTTTGAGGAGAGGTCCTTAAACATATTTTTTATTTTAAAAAGTACACGAATTTGGAATATAATTAAAATAGTTTGTAAGTCAAAAAAGGAAAAAAAATACTAAAATAAAATTCTAAAATAAGTTTTTTAATTCAAAAAGTTCATAATACATTTTTTCAATCTAAAAGATCCAAAATAATAAATTTGTAATACAAAAAAATTCAATTGTTAATTTCGATCTTAATACCGTTTAAAAATATTATTGATTAAAATAAAATAATATATAAGATACATTTTTAACAAAATACTAAAAAATATATAAAATAACTTATTCAATTCAAAAAAATCATAACATTTTATAAAGTGAATTTTTCTTTTTTAGACCTTCTCTAGATAGATAAAAAAAATGTTATATGTATTTTTTTAAATTGAAGAGTTTATTTTATTAACTATTTAATATTTTTTAAATTATATTTTGAAGACTATTTTAATCAAATCAATAATTATTTTTAATAGTATTAAGATAAAAGTTAATAATTAAACTTTTATAATAAAAATTTATTCTTTGAATCTCTTAAATATAAAAAATTTATTTCAAAAATTTTTTTGTATTTTTTTTTAAAATAAAGTCTGCTGGATTAAAAATATCTCTATATATATATAATTTTTTTTCTCATCAGATTTGGTGGGTTAGGTTGGCAGTTGATTACTGCCGGTATCAATTTTTCCAAACCCATTTAACTGCTAACATCAACAGCCAGTGCTTTTGCCAGCATTCAACATCACAACCAAGTGATTTAAATTTTTTTTTTATTTTTGGTAATCTTGAATTGCAAGCAGAGGAGTATCGTTCACTTACACTAATCAAACATCCCACCTAGAACTTGACGTGGGCATTCAATTTCGGGTCAGAGCATTCCTGTCCTTGGTGGGCCCAATTTGTAATAAGTAGTTTTTGAATCACATTGACATGAAAGGTGCTCAGCCACTTGATGGGAGTTGGGCCCCCCTCCATCGCTCTATCGCTTTTACCAAAACTTACAATACTAGTATAAAACTCAAGATATTGGACCGTTGTAGATGATAATTCAACCACTATTGTAAATTTTTGACAATGACGTTAAACTTTTTAAAAAAATTAGCCTTGTGTTTTTGTTTACAGTACGGCTTGAACTAAATACTTGAGGTTAACAATACATTGCCAACTCCCCAGGGTTAGTTTAATTGGTAAGGATTTAAAAATTTTAATACATATATATATATATATTTTTCAGGATGTTTTTAATTCAAATTATGTTAAAAGACGTGTAAATCTTATCAAATATGTGTCACAAATAAAATCATATATTCAAAACTTACTTTGATTATCACATGCTTGAATAATAAAATGACGTAACAAATGAGAATTGAATTTAAGAGGTTAATATTTAATTTTTTTAATAAACTCATATTCAATGAAGATTTTTACCAAATTCTTGTAGTATTTTAAAAATGTCACTTAAAATAGTAATCTCATTGGAAAAATTGTCATTTATAATTTCACTAAAACCATCATTTGAATTGACAATTTCTTTTACAGCTATCACTTATAAAGTCTGATCATGACTGAAAAATAAATATATTATCATATGCTTTCATTTGGAGAGACTTAAAACTATGACCTCTCTTATAAAGAGAGACATAAGATGTCACTCGACCACTAAGAACTTCAACTGTTAAATAATTAGTTCAAATGATACTTTTAAAACATCGTATAAAATCAACTGAAATTAGTTCAATTGGCTACTCATGCTTTCTCTCAAATGAGAGGTTATTAGTTCAAGTCTTAATCACTTCTTAGCAGATTATGTGACCATCCATCTCACCTCACATGCAAACGTGTAAAATGGTTGTGGAAGGAGCTGTAAGGATGATATAGAACAAGTTGCTAATGTATTTGGAGAAGAATGTGAACACTCCAAGTCCCATTCCAAGAAAAAATGCTAGAAATGCAGTGTTGCTCAATCACATTTTTTAGAGCGGAAACAGACAATACTCATCGCTTTGTCATGACCGAAGTTGTCCCAAAGCCAAATGATTTCATCTCTAATTAGTAGATTTTTATTCAAATTAGTAATAGTCTTAGCCTATATATATATATATATATGATATAAATCAAATTCTTCAATTTTTTATCAATAATATTTCTGTAAAAAAATTTAAAATTTATTCTCTTTAGGTAAGGAGTCTCTTTTTTCCTTTACTACTAAGCAATTTAACGTGTTTGATTTTTCTTCACATTTTATACTATATTAAAGGACTTAATCTGATACAAATAAGTTGACTTAAGATACCCTTATATTATCCACAAAAAAAAAAAAAAATTACTATTACGTAATTACTTATTCTATATTT
The DNA here is from genome assembly GCA_008638375.1 of Nyssa sinensis. Lineage (NCBI taxonomy): Eukaryota > Viridiplantae > Streptophyta > Magnoliopsida > Cornales > Nyssaceae > Nyssa > Nyssa sinensis. Next base: position 54,923,955 of record CM018046.1, read on the forward strand.
AACAATATAAATTATAAGGGCATTTTTGGAAGGTAAAATTATCTTCTCCCCTGACGTGCGTTTATTGTATGTACTGGCGACTCGCGGAATTTAAAAATACGAAATATACTACAATTTGTCTATTCGCGACATTGTTTTTCGTGTTTTCTTGAAGTGTTTTCCAGTGCAGTTCTGGTTTCCCTCAACCCTGCTCGTCAGATTCCTTCTTCTTCGTCTCATCATTGGAATCTTCTTCTCCTAATTCTATTTCTTCCAAGTGTTTTTTTCTCAAAACACTTTCAGTTTCTGCCTTCAAAATCATGTAACTGTCGCAACTATCATCTCTCGCGTCAACAGGTAACGTGAATTCCTGCTAACTTTGTTAATACGTTACAGTCTTTGATTTCTAAACATGTTTAGGATTCACTTATCCGTTTGTTTTTCGCTTGCCAAATCTTGATTTGAAAATATCTAGTTCGTCATCCTGCTTCGGATTTCTTTAACTTGAGCTTCGTTTTTCTTAAACATCCGTTTGGTTGCTGAGAAAATCTTAGGGATGAAACGAAACTAAAATTATTTAATCCTCTGGTTTATGCTCGTTTCTGCCACTAAAATTGTAGTGATGGAAGGAAACTATAATTATTAAAAGTTCATCTCATTCAATTTAGATAGTTGTTTTGGGTTCAATTTGTTGGAGAATTTTGTTTTCTCAGATCAAATTTTATGATAAACGATCCATGATTTGAAGTCCTGCGTCATTATGTTTTCCTACATTTTCTTATCAACCAAACAGACAAGCGGATTAATGGTTGACTGACTTTTCTAGCCTCTGCTTTTGTTGTTCTCAATTTTCACATTTGACGTCTTTTTTTTTTTTTTTTCATAGATTGAATAATTTCTCTTTGTCTCAGGTAGTTTTTTAAACCTTTAATTAGATTTATATTACTGTCATTGATAAAGGCAGAACAGATAAGTTAATTTTATTCACAGGCATACATTAAACTAGGCTTCAAATTGCATCTGTTCTATCGCTACGCAGTGCTAAGTCTTGCCATTATGCTGATTAATCAAATTTTGATGATATAGAGTTTCAAAATTTTCATGTTTGTTAAATCAGTTGAAAACTGATTATTGGATAAAATGGTGCAAGCTTTTGGGTTTCTGAGGGTATTTTTCTCTATATTTATGTTGAGATTGCATTGTTAATAATTCTCAGGAACAACCATTGCTCAAATGAGTATACAAGAATACTTTTTTTTTTTTTTTTGTGGGATTTCAGGATTTTCATTGCATTTTTGTGAATATGTGCCTCAATCCCCAGTTGACTTTTTTATGTAACCACAACATTGAAAGAATTTTCTTCAATTTCACGTCTAGGCTATCAAGTTCGGGAGCTAATAATTACCAGAAAAACAAATGGCACTGCTTGGCTTGATTTTTTTATAGATTGATTGACCATATTACAGGTTGTTGCTTGGATAGAGATAGTGTAGCACAAACAAGGAGATGAAAGAGGAATCATCTGGACTGATAATTGGGATTTCCATAGGGGTAGTTATCGGAGTGCTTTTAGCCATACTTGCTTTATTCTGCATTAGTAGTTACCATAGGAAACGCTCACAGATTGGAAATAGCGGTTCTCGGAGGACGGCAACCATCCCAATACGCACAAATGGTGCTGATTCTTGTACAATATTATCAGACTCATCTGTTGGTACTGAATCATCCAAAACATCTGGACAGAAAGGCATGTCCTTGTGGCTTGGGGGACTTAAAAGGGCTAATGTGGTTTCTGCGTCTGGAATACTTGAGTACTCTTACAAGTATGTTTTTGTAGTAATTGTTGTTATTTGATTTCAAACTTGCTGTTTTATTCTATCATGAATGGACTTCATGTGACAAGAATGTGATATTGTTGAGAAGCCTGTTTTTTTTCATTTGTCATTAAATGTGTTGTTATTTATAAAGTTGAATGACCAACATGATTCTGACAGTTTAATCTTATTCCTTATTTCTCCAATATCCGAGCATGTCAACATTATATAACTTGCAGAAGGAAAGTTTGTGCACCATTGAGATATACTGAGGCCTCGCTACTCTAGAATCTTTGGTTTGATTTGATTTGGCAATGAAATCAACTAGGAGCATAAAAATTTAAGTGTGTAAACTGGAAGGAAAAACAATCTGGATAGTTGAGTGCAAGTTATGTCAAAGTCAGGTATTAAATCTCTTTACACAGGAGAGGATGATAAGAATGTTTGGCTGGGTTAACGCCTTAATCACTGGAGAGGATAGTTAGAATGTTCAGCTGGGTTAATTCCTTATTCCATCGTTGTCACTATTTCTCCTCTACCTGAACACATGCAGTTGATGTGTATGAGAAAGACCTAACCTAGAGATCCTCAAGTTGGATATGCAGCATGAGATTAGGAAATTTTCATCCTTGAAATAATCTTTGCTAAATATTCTAGACACCATAATATACATACATATACTACATATACACATACATCTCTTCTTATTTGCTTAAATGCGTCATGTAGAGATGGGTAGTGCCATGAACTTTTTAATTACAATACAGTAGATGTTTTAGTTTATGCTTGTTGAGCTTTTTTTTCTCCCCTCAATCATCAATTACAATTGCTTATACTTTTCACTAATAAAAATCTTAATTATCTTTGATCAATCATTAAAATCACTGTGAAGTTGTTCTCCCCTTTAGTTCTTTTGTTTCTATACTTGTCCCTGTCAATCTTTAAGTTTCTTTTCCTTTTTGTTTCTTAACCTTGTTTTTGTTGATAATCAAGCAGGGATCTACAGAAAGCAACCCGTAATTTTACAACTCTGATTGGTCAGGGGGCATTTGGTCCTGTTTACAAAGCACAGATGTCAACTGGTGAGACCGTCGCTGTTAAAATGCTTGCAACTGATTCTAAACAAGGGGAGAAGGAGTTCCAAACAGAGGTAGTGGTGGCTAGTGATTAATAAGTTAGGCACATAATGGTTCTCAACCATCTCTTCTTAATTTCTTCTTGTTCTACTGGTGGTCACCTATAGTAGTACGAGACAACCAAAGCATTTATTGACCTTTTTTCTCCATGGATTTCTGCTTCAAATTTCTTGAATCTCAATTAGTTTGATTGTGAACTGCATATTTAGTACGAGACAACCAAAGAATTTATTGACCTTTTTTCTCCATGGATTTCTGCTTCAAATTTCTTGAATCTCAATTAGTTTGATTGTGAACTGCATATTTATTTGTTTTACGGTACCACCAAGTGTAAAAGCAGAGCTATTAAAAGGATTATTCTAGCTTGAGTGACATCTCCTCTACCTCTCAAATAAGAGGTTGAGGGTTCAAGTTTCACTTGAGACAAGAGGGTGTGTGTGTCTTATTATCAGAAAAAAAAATATTGATTTTATGATAAGATGGCTTGCAATTGAAGAATAAGGAAGCATACGGAAGACAAATTCAAGGTAACAAGGGAATTTAAAATGGAAAGAACTTTCCATGATCATGGAAAACGTGATGTAAAGTGGTGTAACTTTTTGGAATCTATTGTCATCGTCTTGCTTATGTCACTATCTTTACGCAGAACGACTTGACTAATTTATAACACAATATTCAATGCACAGTATATATCTTGTACGTAGATGTTTGACATTTTGCTTGGAAGTGACATGGTTGAACCTTGGGTCTAAATGTTTTGTAGAGTTTGTGAGAGCATGACTAATTTTTGAGAACTGGTGATGGAAATAAAATAGAACAAATAAAAAAGGAGGCAGCATGTGTGATCGGATTTGCACCAATGCTAATTGTCCTAATATCTGCCAACTAGTCAGTTGAATCAAATGAATGCATTCTAAATTTACAATTTTGGCCTTCCTTTTGAAAATTTGAAATGGTTTAGGGAGTTAGTTTTTCCTACTCTTTTTTCTGCATTTGCCCAGAAAATTTTGGGTGAAATTTTATAAAATTTGATGAAACAACAGGAAAAGAAGCAAAATGTGAGAGAGATTATTTGTTAAAAGTTATCCTGAAATTTGGCAATTCAGATTAGTTGGATTCTGGTAGGGGAAAAAATTATCATCCTAATATCTGCAAATTCACCATCTCAAGAATCTTATTCTGGCTGCCAAGGGAAATTCTTGGTTCTACCCCTGCATATGACTTCTCTTATTTGAATGCATGACATATTCTTTCAATGTCATGCAACTAATTCCTTTTTTGTTTTCATCAGATAACATCACCAGTTTTGACCTTTCCTGTGTTGATTCTTTCACAGGTTATGTTACTGGGGAGATTACATCACAGGAACCTTGTGAATTTGGTTGGATATTGTGCAGAAAAGGGCCAGCATATGCTTATCTATGTGTACATGAGTAAAGGCAGCCTTGGCGTCTCATTTGTATAGTAAGCTGGCAATGAACTGTTTATAGAAGATTTAATTCTATTGAAAACAGTAGTTGACTAGACATTTATGTACATTTTTTTCCAATAATGAACTGTAACATAATAAATGTCACTCTTAAGGGATTATTCTGTAAATGCGTCATTTTGAGACCTACTTATCAAAATTTTTAAAACAATGCATCATTTTAAGACCTCTGGCATGACTAAGTTTTTATACCTGAAGGGCCTGCTTGTGGATAATTTTCATTTGAGTTTTACCCACTTAAATGGATGTTTATATCCATGTTGCTAGTACTACTAATTGAGAGGCGCTGGTGAATGCATATGCTTTTTATGGACGGATTGCCTGAAGTCTAAAACAGGTTGAACTTTAAATCCATGTCCTAATCAAATTAATATTTTGGTTTTAAACTTCCTCGAAGTTTCACAAATCAATTTCTCTCTTGAAGAGTTTACAAATCTGCTGGACCATACTATTGGGCTAGAACTTCTAAAGTGGACCATACCATCGGGCTAGAGGACCTCTAAAACTATCAAGCAATACTGGTTTTGGGTTTTAGAGGTCCTAATTTTTGGTTGTCTATTTTTTCCAAAATATTTGAAAAATAGCATTAAGGATTTACACATAGTTTATTTGATGTATTTATGATATTATTTTTCTTTACTTTTTTGTTTTTTCAAAGTTCTATACTATGAAGTTCTTTTTCCACCTTTTAGGCACAGGCTGTCCAGTTCAGTTACCAGTTCACTTGTGAACTGTCAAGCTTTTAGGTTTGAGTCCCAATCCAGTTCAAGAACATTGCTTTCAGAATGACTGGTCATTGGAAATGAATTCAGCCTCCACAGAGTTATATATACTTGATTTGAAAGAGTGTTGCATGCTTTAGTCATGTGATGAAGTTTCCATAATTGATTAGATAAGTCGTGACACATTGAGAGAAGACAGATGCTGTGTACAATTTTATAAGTTTAGTATAACATGCTTTTCTTTGTCAATTGTCAATGTTCTGACTGTTCAGGTGAGAAGAATGAACCATTGAGCTGGGATTTGAGGGTTCAAATAGCTCTAGATGTGGCAAGGGGCTTGGAGTATCTTCATGATGGGGTAAGCTTAAGATTTCATTTGAACTTACAAGCACTGTGTGTGTCGACACTCACAGTAAACTTTAATCTTTTTTTCACCAATGGGCCCATCGGTCATTTGTGCTTATGATTCTTATTTTTTCCTCACTCTCCTGTTCAGGCTGTTCCTCCTGTGATACATCGGGACATTAAATCTTCCAATATTCTGTTGGATCAGTCCATGAGAGCCAGGGTATGTCTGTCCTGTTGATTGTTAATTGTTTGTGCCTCTTAGGATGGAAACATAGAAGAAAAAAGATTCTCACAATCTTGCTGCTGATAGAGTATCTACCAATTTAAACATTTCTTATCAAAGTCCTTTTTCTCACCGTTTTGGATCACACAAATATTACTATTAGCTGATGTGTACGGAAAGGGAGAATCAATGATTTGCTGTTGTGATATATTAATATAAGAGGCTCTTATACTCTTGAATATGGATTAAACTGCTTCAAACAGGTAGCTGATTTTGGGCTTTCAAGTGAAGAGATGGTTAACAGACATGCGTCCAATATACGAGGAACTTTTGGATATCTTGATCCAGAGTATATATCAACAAGGACCTTTACTAAGAAAAGTGACGTTTACAGCTTTGGAGTGTTGCTTTTTGAACTTATTGCAGGCAGAAATCCTCAACAGGGCCTCATGGAATATGTTGAGCTTGTAAGATCTCTCTATATGTCTATTATCTCCTAGGAAATTAAACAAATGAAGCTTATGGACAATAGATTGGTAAAGTAGCTGCTTCACCATTCATTGTGAGTGGGACAAATAAATTATCCACACTGGTATTCAATATTCATCGTAGGGATGTTATCATATTTATTCATACACTACTGCAATGCCTTCTTAAACTAACATCTATTAGATGAATATCAGCCATTTTGAGTTTATAGCACAACAGCAGAATTTCTAGGAGCATGACACTATGAGAGAGTTGCTAATACAATGGGTTCATTTTGTTAACAGTGCATCTAACTTTTAAAGATGTTGTATTGCTGTTCAAGAATTAGTTATAAAAAAAAAAAAGCAGAAGTTATGGTTTTACAATATTAAGTTATTACATGAGAGAATACATATCCAATGTTGTGGCTTTTTTTTTTTTTGGACAAGTATACACTGGTTGTTGTAGTATCAGTAACAAAAACCAAGGTGTAGAACTCCTCTTAATTATTATTTTCTTGGTGATAACAAGCTATTTCTAATTGCCTATATGCTTATTTTGCATAGCTGATACAAGTTGAATGTGGTGTTTTTTTATTTAATATATATTATGATGATGTAGGCAGCTCTGACTACCGAGGGGAAAGTTGGGTGGGAAGAAATTGTGGATTCTCATCTAGACGGGAAATTTGATATGCAAGAACTCAATGATATGGCAGCTCTTGCATACAAATGTGTCAACCGTGGCCCAAGAAAACGGCCTTCCATGAGGGACATCGTGCAAGTCCTGTCACGAATGTTTAGGAAGCATCACACGCACTCCATGTCTGCCACAACAGATGAGGTTTTTGTTGATTTGGAGCAACCAACACAGTGGAATCCAGTCACTGACCACCGGCGAGAGGAGTCCATGGACAGCACAGTTGACAACCTGTGAAATTTGACTTTTTTTTTCTTCTATTTTTTCATTTGTGTTATTCTTTAGTTCTGTTCTTGCTTTGTGATATATTTGCAGTTTTATAGGTGCTAGAGGTGGAGTAGATCCCAGTCATCCTAAGTTCTACTTGAAGGAATTAGGATTCAATTCAGTGTCCCCTGCCTTTGTAATTTTTGTGTAACATGACACATTTTATTTTCTTTTCCTATTGTAGCTTATCCCCATTTTTGTATATTCATACTCGAGAAATTGCAATGAAGAAAAATCAGTTTTCTTCTGTATCTTTTTTTGTTGGACTGTTTTTTTACACAATCATGACATGGTTATTCTCAAGGTTTTTATATGCAAGAGAGAGGGTTTGGAGCGCTCAACAATTTAAAATATATTCATTTTGATTAGACGTCAAACTGCACCCTCAGATGGAAATTCAACCTTGAATTAAAAATATATCATTGATTCATTTTGATAAACCAATAAAGTACTTTTTCTTTTTTAACGGCAATGTGACTTTTTGCTTCGAAATTGTTCGTCAATTACTCGATTATAATCATTTTGAATCTTGCGTCTTTGGAAAAATCAAAGTTGGAACTTGCAAGGTTCAATCAAAGATTCGAATACCATCGTGTTATAATGAGGTTAAATAAAAAAAAAGAACTTTCCCAATTTTTTTTTTGTGTACTTTAATTTGAATAAAAGAAAATTTTTGAATTAATTAGGAGGGCTGCCATGGTGCGGGTGTAAAGACAATTTCCAACTCACTTTCAAATCTTTAAATTTGAAGGTGGAGAAGAAAAAAGAGCACTCCAATTCATCTTTAAATTAGCATTAAATTTGAACGAATGAATAGTATTTTTATTTTTTATTTTCGTATTTGAAAAGTTCACTATTCATTTTTATAATACTCTAAACTAATAATTATATGTTTTTATTAATTTCTTAATGTACCTTTTTTTTATATATATTTTCTAATCTATTTTAATTTGCAATTTCTTAAATATCTCATGACATTTTTAACAAAAAAAGAAAAAGTGCTAAATAATTGAAGTTTGGATAAATATATGTTAAATAATTGTATTTTGAATATAAATAATGTTATGAAAAGTGGGATTTAAATAATGAATAGTGATTTGAAAATTTGTATGGTTAGAATAAAAATGTGAAACCCATTACCTTCAAATATAAAGAAGATATCAAAATAAAGATTAATTTAATGATTGTGAGTTGGAGATGCTTTAACGTAACCTTTATTATTTGCCTGAGAAGATGGTATGGGAGTTTCAAATAACATAAAAGTTCATTATATCTTGATAAGTTGTGGAAAATAAATTCGTAAGTTAAAAATAAGAGATTCTCCTTTCAAATAAGTAGGAGGAATAATAATAATTATAAAAAAAGATAAAAAGTATAATTATATAAAAAAATGATAATATAATTCTCCCATCTTACTTAAAAAAAGATAAAAGAGAGATATAATATTATGTGAATAGAAAGAATTAAATAGAAATTCATCTTTTTTAAAAAACAGAATTAAAATATATAATCACCAACTCTTTAATCATTTGTCCTTTATTTTTTTAAGGATAAAAGAAAATATTTCAAACAAAAGTTAAGACTCTTCCCTCTCTTTTCATTTTCTTTCTTACTATTTTAACGAAACATGAAATAAATTTTTAGTAATTTAATATTAGAAGAGAGAGGTTGAAAATCAAAAAAAATAATTAGCATTTCATGCTATGATGTAATATTTTAGAGAAACAAAAAGTAATAATTGATAAGAGATGCCATTAGCACTTTTCTAAATGATTAAACTATTTTATATTTATAAATTAAAATAACCAAATTATTTTCATACATTTATAAATTCATCTTTAATTAAGAATAATTTTGTAATTTTATTTTTTTTAAATTGAACTCTCCGTTGAATAAAAAGGAAAAAGAAAGAAAGGAAAAGAAGAAGAAAAGGGGCAGCACATTAATGGGTCGCCGGGTCGGGTTCAACCCTCTCAAATTGGATGGATTTTCTCGGCTACGGTACCGCCACTGCGCGACTTATCCTTTTCTTTTCATCCAACACCTTTCTTTCGATAATCTTCTCGCTGTGCTAGGATCGTTTGTGTCACGGGGAAAATGGCCGCAATGGCTGTTCTTCAGAGCTCCTTTACCTCTTTATCTCTCTCCTCCAATTCCTTCTTAGGCCAACGCTTCTCACCCTCTATCTGCCCACCTCTGGTATGCCTTTTTCCTCTTTCAAATTTCTTTTGTTTGTAGCTTTTTAACCCTCACTATTGTGATACATGAAGTCTCAAGGTAGTCTTAGACTAAAATTCCTGTAATTTCCCGGTCATGTTCCGATTTTTGTTTAGAATTTTAATATGGGTGTTGCACAATGTGGAGCAATTATTCTTTATTTGATTAATCAATCAAAACCCAGAAGTAACTACAATTTCTGTCTTATATGCTTTTTTGTTGATTCTATTCACATGGGTGTTGCACAAAATGAAGCTAATGTTCTTTGTTTGGTGAATAAATTAAACCCCGATACAGTTTGTGATCCCCCATTTTCTTTGTCATACTTGAACTCTTTGGTGATAATTTGCAAGTAAGTTATGGACTGAGTGAATCGTTTGTTCCTTTCTCTTTTTAATCTGTGGAGGTAAAATAATCAAAACCCAGATGTTAATGTGATGAATGTGGTATTTTGTAGAGACATTTGGTGTTTGAGTGGGTGATAGCTGTTTCTTCTAAAAATCGACCAACCTAGTGTTCTTCCATTAGTACAATTAACCTGCGTATATTATCTGATTTATTTGCAAAGTGATTTAGTGGTCACAGTGGAATGTAATTGTGTGTGAAAAACAGTTACACGAAGTCCCCACTGTGTTTTTGGTTATTTTGTCATGAATTGCTTCAAGTTTAGTCAACTTGACAGAGTTTGTCTCAACTCCTTAGGCTTATCTACCCAAATATCTTCTGTCAATCCTCGGCAGTTCTGTGGCTTGTGCCTTTTGTCACTGCCTCAACCCATACTTTTTGGGCCTTCCTCTCGTCCTTGTGCTGTCTTCAGCCTGAGCTAACTTGCTCTTTGTAAATGCCTGTCATGACACTCAGACCATCGCTTTAACAAATGAGGTAGGCTTTGGGTTTGGTGGTACTAAATATTCTGTTTCTCTGTTAGGTTTGCAGTTCCACTCTTTAGTCATTACCGTCAGGTCATAAAATAAGGCATCTCTTTTGGGTCTTTTTGGCATGGATATTAAGTCCAAAGTCAAGGCCCAAGTTTACCTAGATTGCAAAGATGGAAATCCTTTCCATAGCATACTTGTTTCTACTCCAATACCATCAATAGTTTCGACATGTCTGGGAAAAAAATCCACATTGTGGTGAAACATTCGGTTTTTTAGTCCCTTGATGCAATTCGCAATTGTGATTACTATTTAGAATTGTGGAGAAAGCGCATTTTTGATCTTTGCATTAATATTCTCATATCTGGTATGACTCTATGAGCAAGCATTATTTGCTGGAAAACTCTACCATTTGGATTTGCAAGTACATTTGGATTTCATACTTGCTTGGTTGCCTCCTGCTAGTGCAATATTGATGTTTTAGGTTTCACTTTTCTCTCATTATTGTTCTTTGTGCTTGAGTATTGGCTATATAATGTATCTTTCTTTTTCTTTTTTCTTTTTGGTGTATAGTTATAACATACTACTAGTAATGGTGATCACTTCATTCCAAAACTTAGATTCTTCTTCATAGTGAGCCGTTTTCTCCAATTGTGTTTCCAAGAGTTGAAAAGAAAAGGGAAAAAAGAAGAAGCAAGGATCTGCAATATACATGGAGTCATTAAGATTCCCTATTCTAGAGAAACTCAGTGAAGTTAAGACTTGCAACTATTACCGATGAGTAGTGTTTAAGGATGTTGGCTGCCAGATTCCAATTTGAATTTAAATGTCAGAAAACAATAATCTAGACTTTAAAAAAGAAAAAGGAAAAAGAAAAAGAAAAAGAAAAAATATATGATTTACTTGATAAAAAGGAAGAAAGAAAATATTGTATGATATAGGATGGATGCATATATATACAGAGAGAGAAAAATGATATTAAAAAGCGGGTTGATGTGATTGAAGAAAACCTTGTTGTCACGCCATGTTCCAGTGTAAAGAGGCCTATAGTATGAAATATGGGTCCTCTTACCACTTTTAGTTCGTATAAAATTAAATTGTATCATGCACTTCCCTTTTCTAACAGATATTGAAGAGAGTAAGGACTTGATAGAGTGGTGCTTAATCATGTGGCACTTTTCACGTTCCTATGCCTTTAAAATGATCCTTGCAAGTACTTATAAAAAAAAAGTGTCTTTCAAGTGGAAACCCAAAAAATTCTTGATACAGAATACTTGGGGTGTCGTTAATGGAAACAAGAAAGAGATAGTGACGAATGAAATGAGCCGTTATACACTTACCCCTCTAGAAAAGGTCTTGTAAATAGAGGAAGATAAAAACCAGCACTTATTGAGTTTATATTAGCGTTATGTTTGGGATATATACTTTGGACTACAGGTTAGTATTAGTATAGATTATAGCTTTTGTAAGAATCGTTGTCAGTAAGTTGACCTGGAATTCTCAGTTATTGAAGCTCTAGGCTTCATCCTTCAACTGCAATAATTGTGTTGCAGAGTGTGCACCCTTTTTTCTTTTGGGTTTTGGTTGGGGGGGGGGAGTGTAGGATTTGGATTCCTGAAGTTCTTGTCGGTTAGCAAATTGATACAACATTTACTTTATGAATTGTTTATGGGTTGATCCTGTCTTAATTTAGGAGTGTTGTTTCCCCTTTTTTGGGTTCTTGAAGTTTGTTTGACTTCTAATAACAAAATCAAATAGAAATTACCATGATTAATTGATAACAATCTTTTGGCATGTTATACATGTGCAGGTCAAATCAACAGAGAAGACATGCCCTATCGTAGTGAAGGTATGTATTTCAGGTCCTTTTCCATGTCTCAACCTGTATAGGATGTTCATGTTAATATCTATTTTCTTTTTCATTTCTCCTTATAACAATAATAGTAGTAGTAGTAACTTGTGGTATGTATGGCAACAAAGGAAACAGAAAAACAACAAAACTTGACCCACCATGAGTTTAGAACACGAAGTGTATTTTGAGTGCTCATCTCTTACACTTTGGTGGGTTTCCAAGAGAATTGAGAGAAATGAAAAGAATATGCATGTAAATTCTTAAGAAAGGAAGCCTTTCTTAAGAAAAAATCTTAATGTATTCTTTCAAGGGACCGAATGGAGCGTTAAAGTATCATCTTTGTAACAGCATGCAGAGACTTTCTTAACCAAGAAAGAAAATGAGTGTAAGATTTGTGCTTTCCCACCATTGCCATCAGACTAGCTTCTCACTACGGTACTCATTGTGGGCTACACAAAGGTTTGTGAGCCATGGGACTAAAGTAGTGTCTTATGCCAGCATTCTACTTTGTTTATGGGATCTGGTTGTTACCTTTGCTACCTTGGAGGTACTTTGCCAGTCTTATCAATGATTTCTTTCATCTCCTCTTGCAGCTCAAGCGATGGGAGCGGAAAAAATGTAAGCCAAACAGCCTTCCAGTGCTACACAAAATGCATGTTAAGGTTGGAGATACTGTAAAAATTATATCAGGACATGAAAAGGGTAAAATTGGAGAGATTACCAAGGTCTTTAAACATAACAGCACTGTGATAGTGAAAGAAATGAACTTGAAGACCAAGCATATGAAGAGCAGACAAGAGGGTGAACCAGGGCAGATAATCAAGGTTCTTTTTACCCATCAATTTAATTATTGAGTTTACTTTCTCTGTTATATTGGACTCTGGCTGCATATACATTCTATACGCAGATATAAATGGTTATCTAAATTATACATTAGCTTTTCTTGTTTTCTTGTCATAATGAAGTTCAGAAATGAATGTTTATTTTCAGATTGAAGCAGGCTATTCACAGCTCAAATGTGATGCTTTACTCTAAGGAACAGAATTTGGCAAGCCGTGTAGGTCATAAGACCCTAGAAAATGGAAAACGGGTTCGCTATCTCATAAAAACGGGGGAAATTATTGACAGTGCAGAGGACTGGAGTAGAGTGATTAAAGAGAAAGAAAAAGCAGAAGTAACTGCGGCTTCATAGAAGCCCAGCTCACAACTCCGCCGTTAATGTAGTTGTTGGAAAGTCTTCATTTCAGTCGACTTTGCTTGTTTATTTATATTTTTAGTATCTTTGTCATAACGATTTTGTTAATCCCCATTTCACAAGAAAAAACAGAAGAAAAATTAATCTTCTGTTCTTGTTGCTTTGGTTGTGCAGTGAATTCAAACTGAAAATGGATGCTAGTGTTTTAATTGAAGTATATGAGCTGCTTTGGTTTTTCATTATGGTTGATGCTGGTTACAGATAAAATAAACCAATTTGAGATTTTGGATTTTATGAATTTCAAAGATCAAAGTTCAAACCGCGTGATCACTGATTGCTGAAAGAGAGAACTCTTTAGCCTGTGAATTGCTGGAAACAAATGCAGACAGCCAGCTTATTCAATGAGTGTACTTCGTCAGGCACCAGACATCATCACAACAGAGTTCTAGGATTTTGCTCGTCTCTAGTATTAGGTTTTCTTAATTCTCCCTATTTACTGTTCGACGTGTGTCACGCTTTTCTCCTCATATAACACATCTAACTGTTCATTGAGAGAATTAAAGGAATCTATTACTAGATTCAGAGTTCAATATCTGTCAATGGTACAATGCATAATCCATTGTCATTACTTCTTTTCTTTTTTTGATACAAATTATCTGTCATTACTATTTACTGTAAAAAGACCAGGCACACTATGTCAACCTTCACTTTCAAAGTAATACAAATAAATCAGCATATATGCAATATTATAAAATTGTCAAGCTTTTCTTACCATCACTATGAAATATGGTATCCCAATGGCAACAAAATCTAGCAATAACTAAGAGAATGATTTTGGAAAATCAATCAACTTGCCAACAACTTTTGGATGTTATATTTAGGTTATGCAGCTTGCATCAAAAGTTTCCTTCTCAAACGATATCTAAGAAAGTTTTGCTTGGGAAAAGGCTAAACATAGCGAATTTGTTTGGGAGTAAGAAAATCTGTTATGTTTAACATTGCTTAGCTAACTGGACCTACCCTGTTTTTCATTTCCTCTACAAGTCTACATACAATCAATATAACCATTTTTCTCTACATAGAATATCAGGTTATTTTGCATTGTACAAGCCCACACTGTATTCTGATTTGAGGGAGCCCTGGCCCCTGGGTTGAGGATATATGCAATGCCTGCATATTCCTTGTGAAGCAGGCTAGAGCAGAAGTTAAAGAGTATTCTTGCTCTAATTTGCAGGGTGATGAACTCATTTGTAAATTAAGGCTTCCTACTTCCTACTTCCCATTGATAGTCCTGATTGTTGTTGCCATTGACAAAATCAAACAATTATTAATGTACTTAGCTCTTGAATAACTTTCAACATAAATTTATAGGGAACAAATTCAAATGAACCCCAAATGTTGTTAATTTCTGGTTACAAGTTGTTTTCTACAGACAGAATGGATGCGTTATCAGCGGCATTACACGACTTGAAGGCGTCAATTCCGGCGCAAAAATAACTCATAATATCATGTCACTTTAAATCAACAACCATAAAACTCTTTAAGTTACAATTAAGATCATTATTAAGTTACAAGACTTGTTAAAACATGGTTGACTGTTGAATGTCAAGATGCACAACAACCAGAGGAAGCTGTCTGGCGACTAGATGATCGAAATCCACTAAACAAGAAGAGTTAGGCTGAGACTTTAATTCCATAGTTGGGCCACAATAATAAATATGGCAGCCTACCGATAATGACTAAATTTAGCAAGAACTTAAAGAAAATTTTCTGAATGCCTCTCAATATCCCAATTATTTGGCATACTACAAAATGAGATAGATTCAGCTTACATTACAGCTCAAATAAAGAGATTGCTCACTTAACTAAAATTAAGTCCTACACCATGAACTCTGTTATTCCATTTTTCTTTATGTAGGACTGTTATTAGGCAATAGGTAATGATAATTCCCTAAAACAACCATCTATGGTTGATAATGTCTTTTGTGGAGCTTATCAGGCTTTTTAGTAAAGCTGTTTTGATTCAGAAGCTGCACTTATGTAGCCAAATGTCTTGTTTCATTTTCATGGTTATTGGGTTTAATATCGGAGTTGGCCAGGCTCTTTTAGTCAATTTGGGAAATTGAATTCTATATTAGTTGTGGTTGAAAAGTGTATCAAGTGTCTTTTATGAACTCCAAATACCCTCTTTTTCCTACATTATCACCAACCTCCAGATGGTGTTAGCATACAAATTTCAGAAGGGCAGTTCCTTATCAGTAATCAGAATTGACAATTTTGATAGAAATTGAGCTCAGCAAGTTGAAGAGTCTAAATCTAATAGTCAAAGCCAACTGCACTGAATTATTTTCTCTTGGGTTCATCTGCTACCAAACTCCACCCATCCATTGAAACATTTAAGAGTGAAGATTGTATTTTTATTCAATTTTCTGGATTCAAAAGAGTTATGAAGATTAGACATTTATGGGTTGGCATTTACCCGAGAGCCTTAAATGCTTTACAGATGTTGCTTTAGGAAATGATTAACCCATACCCAGATAGATGCTGTTAAGACCTTCTAGAAGGACCAATAGAAGTTACTATTTTGAAATCCTAGAGAGAAAGAGAAGGGGTTCTTAACCTTATCTTGAAAGATAACTGCTACCACACCAAGAAAATCAAGCTGAGGAGGAAAACCAAACATGACAATTAAAGTGTAGAACAGCATTTACAGCACACATTCAAAAAAGATACAAATTTTTACTTCTTTTTTTTCGGTGACGAGGACAAATCCCTGTCCTCCGTGACTTCTGGATAGATACCTATTGCCGTTTATTGAAGTAGGACTACGGGGCAAACCCTGGGCATGTGCACCAACCCAACAACACATGCACCATTTAAATCATAAAGGAGGCAGAATAAGGATAGAAATTGACTAGACAAAAATATCAGCCTGGACACAGAGCATAAGACATGTAATCTTCTAAATTTTTGTCCTCCACTTTTGGACTGCCCTTTGGTTTTAGCATAGCCATCCAACTAGGACCACATGCCCTTTTCACACTGAATGATGCTAATGGGTTTAAATATTCATTAGTTTGTAGCAATACATCCTAAAATTACAAATATGATAAGCAAAGTCTTACTATTCCAGAACTATCATGATCCTCCTACATTACAAATCACATGGAACCTAAGCTTAATAAGTAATTTAATAATTCTCTTACAGCATATTCAACAGTAGAAGATTAGAAAAACTACCATTGCGGTGATAATTATTAGTTGCAATTCCAATCACCACAAAAGTTGAGGTGCAAGCTCAAATTCAAGTTTAGATGCATATCAATCGTGACAAAAACCTCTGGATCTGTTAAAATTTATATCTAACAATTTTATATTTTCATCAACTTGGACAACCCAACTTTACAGTTCAATGTTTTAGCAATAAGTTATATTAAGTGAAACTCAAATTGTTAATGATACATGGTTCATTTCTCAATAATTTGTCAATCAAAAGAAATGCTTCTTTTGTTCATAAAATGCTACTGTTTTCCCCCATCAAAATTCTTTCTTTATTTTCCCCCCTACTATTCTCCATATCATTGCAACAATTCACTCCAAAAGTTTGTTTTCCACCTTGCTGACGAATTGTCCTTCTATTATCAAATTCTGAACTATTCCAAATTGTTGATCACCAAAATCTTACTGTGCATGTAGCTGCAATTATGTTTGTTACAAGCAGTATATATCTACAAGCATGTTTTTAGAGAAAACAACAGATTCTCCCAAGAAAATAGAAGAATGTACAGATTTTTTCACAGATGTTTGCATCAACAACATGAGTCATATATCATGAAGAAAATACAATATCAAAGACAGATGGAAATATATGAAGAGGCACGTACAGTAAACATGGAGAAGCACAAATAATTGATCTATGAGGAAGTGACTAGAAGAATCAAAATTCTTTCAAATGGGAAAAGAAGACTTCTGCAACAAACAAAAATGATTCAGTTTTCATTCTTAAGGATTTGTTTTCTTCAGGGTCTGCAGATTACCACAAAGCATGGAAGGAGAGCTCTAGGATTGAGCAAATAAAGCTCCTCAATATTTGAATAAAGACCCACTTTCCCGGCCAATGAATCAAATCCCAACTGGCCGGCAATTTCTTGTATGTTCTCCAGAGGCCTATGAACCCTCCCTGCTACAACTCTGCAGACTATTAAAGCTTTCCTTAGAGATGGATTGTCTTCATAGATTTCTATAGATTCAAACGCTCTCCCGCTTGTGGAAGTTGTGAAAACACCTATTCCACCCTTAAGTTCCTCTTTGGTGGAGAACCCATTCCTTATAATTCGACAAACACAGCATTTTTCTGATGTACAGAGACTGGAGGATCCATTCATGCCAAGACAGCATGCCACAGTTGTGCCATAGAACCTCAAAAGTTCATTCCCATCAGCAAGACAGCGAGGGTGTTTTTTGGGGAGTTTGCTGGCTTTCATCTTCACCATTTCCCTATATTCTTCAAACCAAGCAAGAGTTCTTTGCATGTTGTGTACTTTTAAAACCCTCTCTATTCGACCACAATGGTTTTCAGACTTTAGCCAGCTTGTCCGGCAAATTATTTCAACAATTTTCCTGGATGAATCGCCCTCCACTAGCTCAGTAACTGCAATAGAGCATGTAATAAGTTACTGACAAGATTATCCAAATCTAAAGAAATAAAAACTCTATGAATCTAAAAGAATATAAAGTAAATTCAAAATTTAATGAAGCATGATGATTCAAGAAACATGAATATATAAGAACCCAGATTACATATTTTGGCAAATTATGAGACACCTGATATTGACCTAGCCATTCCCTACAGTTGCAATGGGACAATGATAAATTTGGAGATAGTTACTATAAATTCTTCAGAATCTGGGGATGGATGTCTGGTAAATCCAAAAATCTATTGCAGAATCTGAAAAGAATAGTACTCCGGAATCAGGAATCAGGGTTCAAATTCTCAGTAGAGGAAGAAGGAAAATTATTTTAGTGGGCAAAAAGTTATTAGACATCCTCGGTTCTTTTTTTCTTGAAAAAAAAAATGCAGACACATTCAGTTCTTTTTTAAAAAGAAAAATGCCAGCATCTAAAGAAACCACTGGTATTGATAAATAAACAAAAAAAGTGAAAGTATTGTAAGGTGTAATCTATTTATAGTTATTTGTCTATTAGGAGGGAAGTTCCCCTAAAGGAATAGGGCAACCAAACACAAATTGAAGTCACAATGAAGAAAGTAAACAAGAATAATATTAAAATGAAAATGAAAATGGGGTTTCTTACCAGCATGCTTGGAGAGATGATGTGCTTCAAGAGCTTCCCAGCTCCCAAACTGTTCTCCACATTTATGGCATGTGACTGTAGAAGACCCATTAGCATCTGTCTCAAGAGAAGCTTTGGTGTTTGAAGGAATCCCATTACCACCACCAAAAATGGCAGAACCCCCAAATCTAGACCCATCCCTGTCTGATAAAAGAGAAGAAGTCTTTCTGGGAGGAGTTGTAGAGGTCTTAAATGAAGGATTAAAATATTGTACTGTAGGGTGCCCCCCAGGGCCAGGGGTACCAGGCGTTAAAGTACCCACAAAAGTTGAACTACCAGCAATCCCACCGCCGCCTCCACCACCACCCACTCCTTCTTGGAAACCACCAAAACCAGAAATTTTAAGCTCACACCTTGAATTACTCAGAATCACTTCATGGGTTATTGGGTTGAGGAATTCACTGCTCCCTATAGATCTTGGACTACAACTAGGAGGCTTTTCCAACTGCCTCTTGCTTCCATGAATGACATCTTTGAGATTTGCTATAGACCTTGAACAACCTGACCTCCCTGCTTTTCTAGTCAAGATTGCGCTCAAGTGTCTCCTGGCCTTTGGAACTTGAACATCTGATGGCTCTGATTTGCAGTGCAAAGATCTCTTTAAAGAAAACCAAACCGTAGGCATATTTTCCCCCCTCTCACCACAAGCTTAAAACCTTCATACCCTTCAAAGCTGCTATTTTAATGTTTCCATTGCCATTGTCATTCCTATTTCACCATGAAAGCTGCAAAAAGGCAGGCAAATATCAAGAAAACACTACTATCTAGTTATGGTACACAATCTTCGAACTTTGCAATTTCCTTTCCATTCTCAGAAACCAACCAACCAGTCGTACAATGCTCACTAATCTAAACACAAACCAAATCAAAATTCCTCGCCCAGAAAAGATCAATAATTTTTTAACACCAAAATCATTGTATGCAACCCATTTTGAAAGCCTTCCAAAATCGAACCACTAAGACATGCAGCACTCCGGAGCTTTTTTCTAAAATGGGTGTCCACGAAGGATGTAGAGTGAGAGAACAGTGGGCTCAATAGCCAAAGAAACCAAGGAACCCATTGAAAAGAAAAGATGTAGAGATGAGAATCTTGGGCTCTTGGGGAACATGACAACCAACCTGATAAAAACCTTGTTTGGTGCCACTAATAAATGACCGTGAGGTACACTGTAAACAACTGAGAAATAGACATACTGACTTGAAATTGATTGACACATGTGAATCACCTCATTTGAATTGAAATTTTCAAAGAAATCACAGGTTCATCCTTCAAATACAGACAAAGCTCCTGGACAAAACATGAAAAACTGTGTATGTTTTTTTTTAATTCAATTGAATACAACAATTACATTAAGGAGTAACCCACAATTTAAAAATAATAGAGTAATCTCTCAAATATAATTATTCTTGTCAAATTAATTAATTAATTTATGATTAAATAAAAATAATGTTCATATCAAGGAGGATAATTTCTCCTAATGAAAAAGATGTAGTCTAATAAAAAATACATGATCTGATTAATTTAAAAACAATTAATTTATAAAAAAAATTTATGCAAATGCATTTTAAAAAATATAATCATTATAAAAGTAGTTTCAAAAATTTAAGCCACCAAATTTCTAACCTTGATTTTGGCAACCTTCTCTGGGTGGGGGTGCACAATTTTCTTTAGGTTGTTATTGTTGGAAAAGATTGTGGTTGTTGCTAATGTTATTGCTAAAACAATAACTACCCATACTAGTTATAGCAAAAATCACTATTGCTTTAACAACAGAGCTAGCCTATTACTAAATATATTTAAAAAAATTTAAACAATGTTGTTTGATTGAACAAAGGAAAATTAAAAAGGAATATAGATTTGGCTGTTTCTTGCCACCCCAAGGCTGCAACTGCTCGGTTTCATAGGCCGCTACTGTTATTTCCATCTCCCATTACTTTGTTTATTTAAAGAAGTAAAGAATAGAATTAGAATTATATCTCAAATAGTCTTGGTACTTCGATATTGGTATATGGAATATAGATAGGGAGTGTATAGCGAGGGATCAATGTCATTTTTAAAATTGTAAGACACATCAATAATTCTCAAAATTCGTTTTTATATTGCAAATACAAGTTTATCATAGTGTGTGTGTGTATATATATATATATATATATATATATATATGTATGAAATGTAGATGGGTTCTTAGCCATTTAAACTGAGGATGATGAATTGATGATTATGAAGTTGTAATGTTATGACATTAAATTCAAAGAGATGAAGTTAATAATAACTTTTCACTTTTTATAAATAAAATTAATCATGTTTTTAACGGGACAAAGAAAATGATTAAGGAACATGTAAGAGGGTGATAGCCTGATACACAAAGAAAACCTAGTACTTGTAAATTTAAGAGATGTTATCCGTAAACATCCACCTATTAAATTTTATTTATTTAATTTTTTAGTAATGTAGAGTATCTAAGGTGGGCCGGCTTCACCTTTCTTTAATTGAGGTCTTTGGAGCGTGTGGGAGATCACGTGATAATGCAACAATTTGAAACCCTCCACCATGGATGGAGTCAGGGAGTAGTTAGGATGGGCTGCAACTCTCCCTAAAATATGACAAAAAAATAAAAATTTACTTGTAAAATTTTATCATTTTATAAATTAGTTTATTCTAAAATTTTAATCCAATCTAATTTTACCCTTTATTTTTTTATTTTTATCCCAAAATTTTAACCCAATTCAAAATTTTTATTTTAATTCTCTCATATTTCTCCTAAAATTTTGGTTGAACTTAAAAAAATTTTACTAGTATAATTTTTTCCAAACATTTTTTTAGCCTCTCCTCCAAAATATTTTTTAGCTCTGCCCTTACCTTTCACGCGACGCCAAACAAGCACTTAACCATCATATTACAAACGGATGACTATATAAATCCTTTGTGTATGAAATTAGCATGCAATGTGAGATTTTGGCTTCATCCTTGCCACCTTCTCAGCTTCTCTTTTCATGAATGGAAGGTGCAATGAATATTGATGTACATGCATGATTCTGAGATCGGGACCATTTCATTCTCAAATGCAGACATTTTTCAATTTGAATCATTTTGATGGTGGTTGGTGAACCAATAACCAATGCTTCTTTTATTAATCATACCAGTTTGATCAAACTGGCATGACCTCCATTTGCAGATGACAAGATGACAATGACCTTCCACGACACAAAAGACAATGATGTTGTGGCCCGTGGATCATCCTAACTTTGTCCTAGATTCATTTACAGTTACCAATACAATCTCCATTGTCTCAAACTTTTTCGAGATTTATTACCGAAGTAAGATTATTTTTACGTGATTTATTATAGTTGGATTGTTATGACAGTAAAATAAAATAAATTATTCGAAATCATAAATTAAAAATAAGTCAGTCTTATTAAAAATAGTTGGATTTTTAATAGAATGTTATATTAAAAAATCAAATTACTTGAATTTAATTTTAAAAATTTATTCGAAGCGATTTAAAAAATTAATAAGTCAATCTTAAACATAATTTAAAATTTAGTTTATTTTAACAAATTAAATTTAAATAATTAATTGTTCTAACTGATTTATAATCTTAACTCAAAATAATATTTTTATATTAAAAAAGTCACTTCAAGTGACACTTCCATTGTTTAAAAAGTGTTATATAATGTTACACTTTTGTAGCGGAAGCATCATTGCAAGTGACACTTTACTCTAAAAACATCACTTCAATTGATATTTTTATAGAATAATCTTACTTTGATAAATAAGATTGATTTGACCTTATATCAGTAACAAACATTATTTAAAAAAAATTAATTAATTTTTTTAATAATTAAATAAAAATTGACCGACCCAACACAACTGGAGAATGTATCATGTGAGGAACTCACATCTTTGCAAGATAGGGTGTGGTGTTTGGATGGGTTGGTTGGTTCTGCTTCCCCTAGACTTTGCATACCTATTTATTTCTCTTTGGACCTTGAAAATTTTCAGATATGAGAAAATTGTGTCCTCTAGCATAGTCACTTTTATTAGTAGATTTTCATGATCCATTAGCAGCCCAAAAAGCAACCTTCCTTTGTCCCAAAATGGGCCGGTTCTAACTAAATAACAATAAGAGCTCAATTGCTAATCACGAGCACAATCCTGAAAAAAGGCCCTGCTATAGCAGATGGGCTGCACAGTAATGGTAAAATGTCCCACCTTTTTGGGTATTCACTTGGCCCATCTCTAATAAGGTGGATTTTGAAAAGAAAATAAATGAGAGTGAAACAGGAGATGGAAAAGATATTAAAACTGACATGGGTTGGGAACAGAGATGGTTTTAGACACCTCTTCTCAATTATATATTTAAATTATATAAATATTTTTTAATATTTTAATATTTTATTAAATTCTCTTACATATATAAATCTAAATATGTGTGCATATATAATATGTGCATATTTATTACATATATATTAATGTATATATAAATTTGTATTTGTAATAATATTAAGAATAAATTATAGTAATTTCTTATGAGATTTTTTGAAATTATAGATATACATATACTTGACTTGATAATATACAAATACTCTTTTCAGTCAATTTTTTCTTTAAAATGATAAAATTGTCCCTATATTTATTTATTTTTGTAATTTTTAATTTTGATCATTTTTTAAACTTTTTTTAAAAAATCTTATTTAAAAATAAATTTAAGATTTTTATCAATATTTATTTAGAAAATAAAAAAATGTCAAAATTTTAAAAATTGAAAAAAAAAAACATGAAAAGAACAGTTTTCTTATTTTGAAAAAAAAAATGATTGAATGTAATATTTCTATATTGTCAAATAAAACATAAGAGGTTAGTATAATTTTAAAATTTTTAAAAGAAGTCAATATTATTTATCTTAATATTAATTAATCAATTTTAATTTTTAAAAAAGATGGAACTGGAGGAGTGGGGATAGGGTTTGGAGAGACGGAATAGGAGAGAGATGGGAGACATGACTGACTATTTTTAAATGAAACAGGGATGGATGGGGGGAAGTTCCATCCCGAACCCGCTCCTCACTATTTAGCCATTATATGTGAGTCCACAGGTACCGACAGTGGCCAAAATGTGGGCCGTTCACGAGGCCTAACATGACCTAGGACCAGAGCTCTTGAAAGGTTATTTGGACTGAAAGTGGTCTTCTACAGTCCCAAGTTCAGCACATATCCTGCAAGCCCGTGGGCCCTGAATCTGATCTGAATTCGGAGTTTGTGAATGGGCATTCCACATCGGAAATTGAAATAACAAATAAACCTTACCAGAGGTTATTGCAAGGGGGAAAAAATTTTTTATTTTGAGACTATGGTTTGATTATAATAAAAATTTGTCTTGAAATTGTATATTTACTTTAGGAAATTTCTTGGTAGTTTCGTTCGTGGTGTTTTCCTAATACGAGTTAGAGTGGTATACAATTTATTACCTACAATTACATGTCATATATCTATATGTATAAATGTATATAATATGTGTGTGGGGTTATTCACGCTCCCTAATTGTTTGTTACGAGTGAGCCATGCTTTTTCTTTTATTTCGACACACAGATTTAATTATAATTAAAAATTGTCTTCATTCTTTCGTCTCTCTCTTTCCCTTGCAATAATATATATATATATGTAATATTTATAATTAAATTTATATGTATATATGTACATAACATATATTGAGAATATAAATGCTGTTTTCTAATCTTAAAACTATTATCTCTGATTGTCCTTATCTTAAAATGTTATTCACACTTTTTCACATTTTAATAAGTGAGACTCTGAATAATACTTGGAGAGTAACAAAAGGTAGCCCATGATATACATACATATATATATATGTATGTATGTTTTTTCCTAAAGAAAGAAAGAAACAATAGTATGAAATACTTGTGGGACCCGTATGCGTATGTTTTTTCCTAAAGAAAGAAAGAAACAATAATGAATTTGATTATTAAAAATCGTCTTGATTCTTTCGTCATTTTCTGTGATATATGTTCTAATCATTTCAATTTGGTGACTTGTTGAGGCCATTAAAATTAAAAAAGAAAGAAGTTAAAAACAGTATTTTAAGTTCGACAATCGAATGAAATCTCTTTTAATTAAAAGAAATGTGCATGCATGGTTTTATATATATATTCTCAGTTCCTTACCAATAACTTTAAATCATTTTATAAAAATGAAGGATAAATTTTTATGTATAGTGTTTTGGAAGTAGACAAATGTACGAGTTATATCTGTGAATGAGCCTTTTTAAGCACATTGTCCCTTTTTTGCTTTGTACTCAGAAATCCTCATAGTATGTCTAATCAGTTAGAGCTTTCTTCCTCCTTCAATCTTCTTCTTCTTCATGTACCCATCTCCACAGATAGCCCCAGAGTTGCCAAAAATGGCTAAAACTGGTTGATCTTTCTCCACAGATAGCCCCAGAGTTGAGAAAAATGGCTAAAACTGGTTGATCTTCTTCTTCATGTAACCCATCTCCACAGATAGCTCCAGAGTTGCCAAAAATGTCTAAAATTGGCTTCTTAGTTTGTCTAGTGATTGCTGCCATGGATGTTGCCGCTGGAATCCTCAGTATTGAAGCAGAAATTGCTCAGAACAAGGTATGACATTCTTTATTATTATATAAAATTGTTGATCTATTTTTTAACAATTTAAACTAGGTATGACATTCTTTATTATTAGGCAAAATCATTTATCTATTTTTTAACAATTTAAAATTTTAGAATAATAAGTATTCTAACATGGTATCATAACTCTGATTACGAAAGGACATTAGGTTCAAGTCTGTTTAACATGGTATCACAACTCTGATCTATTTTTTAACAATAATATTGCATTCATTCACTCTGTTTATTTATTCAGGGTTAATACCGACTCTCCACGTGTAAAAGTGTAACAATGAGATTGCATGTTAAAAAATGATGTTATATAAAACTGTTGCTTTATTCTCTAACAACGTAAGTTTTTAGAGCAATCGGTAGAAATGCATCACCTAAAGAAAATGAAAAAAGAGGAGAAAAAAGAAAAGAAAAAAGGAAATGTTTTTTCTTGCTATTTGTAGTCTCCAAGTTCTCATTTCATATTGTGAATCTATTTTGAAATCAAGTAGAGTATAAGCTGTTAAACAACTTAATATATATTATTGACCTATTTTTTAATAATTTAAGCTTAATTTTGGAGCAATTAGTTGCTTAATATGATATTAAAATTCTAATTCTGATATCATGATTCGAATTGTGTTTTATCAATGTACTCATGTATCTCTATCTCTTTATATACTCTCTACTTTCCAAATATAAAACGGATTGCACATCAAAGAGAGAGTTAATTAACAACTTGATATACATTATTGTCCAATTCTTTTAATACCTTAAACTTTTGCAACAATTCATTGATTAATATCAGTAACTTCAGCTGCATAGCTTTCGAACAGGTGATGAATGAGAGAGCGAGGACGGTTGGGTGCAGAGAACCAAGTCATGATGCCTTTGAGCTTGGATTAGCAGCAGCAGTGCTGCTGGCTCTAGCCCACATTTCGGGTAACTTGTTTGGCGGGTGTATGTGTATTTGTTTCACTGAAGAGTTTGAAAAATCTTCTGCTAACAGGCGATTATCATTTGCTTGTCTTGTTTCATCATGGTATGTTTATAACACATCGTAATTAGTTTCAATTTTCACCATTATTCTTACTGCGGAAGAGTCACAAATATAACTCGAAGGTAAGGCAATGTGTGAACGAGTCTCCTATTGTTTAATTTTTTAGAAATTTTGTTTTGATTTATTTCAATAACTTTAACATTGAATAATACATAATTTTTTAAAAATCTAAGGGATAATAGACTCATTCACATATGTAAACGGGCTCTAATTAATAATTTTGCCTTTAACTACACTAGAAAAAAGAGAATAATTAAGGCTTACTGGCAGAAGAGCTTTATGTTCTTTCTCAATTCTGTTCTGTTTTCTTTTTTATGTTCTTTAATTTGCTCTGTTTTTGTTGTTTTTCATTTATTTTTTGGGTACATTTTGTTGCTTTGACTTGTGGTTTCTGAAGCCCAAAAGTTAGAAAAAGAAACACATAATACCCAGAATTTGTCCTGTCTTAAACCATCAACTCTTCTGAAGAAAAAAAAAAAAAGAGGAGAGACTAGGGCTAATATTTTATATCGATTTTACTAGTAATTCCCCTAATGTATGATCCAATCTCGGACGTGAAAGTTAACCAAACAAACAAATTTGTAGACAAAAATATTAACAAATCTTTTTACAAAAGTAAAAATAGAATATCAATTGCTCTAAAAGTTTAAACAGTTAGAGAATAAATCGACAATGTATATCAAGCGTTAACATTCTCTCTCACATTATATTTCGTTTTGTACATTGAGAGTTGACACTGAAAGTGTGCAAAGTTTGAGAATGCGAGAGTAAATGCAAATTGCATTTAGGGAATAAAAATTTAAACTCAAGACATCTCATTAATAGAACTTTGATATCATATTAAATCATCCATTACTTTAAAACCTTAAAAATGAATCGATATTGAGTGCTAACAGTCTAGGAGCTAGCATTCTTCGTACCATGTTACTATAATATTTACAAGATCAAGCAGAACCACAAACATTGTTATGGATTAAGAAACACACACACACACACACAAACACAAGACACACACATACATGATCTCATGACGTATTGTTCGAAAGTTTATGTGTTTATGATAATGGGTTTGCATGTTCATTAATTAGGATTGTGATGGCTGTTGGATTTCCTACTCTGGTCATTGGGGCGTTAGCAAATTCGAAATCAAAAGAATCATGCGGGATCTCACGCCGTAATCTTCTGTCTGTCGGAGGGATATTTTGCTTTGTGCATGGCATATTGATCTGCATGACATACTGTGTTTCTGCAGCAGCAAGCATTGGAATGTAATGACATTGAGATGAAACTAATCCTCGCTCCTTTTCCTACATTTCCCTACTTTCATTCAAGATGTAATTTTTTCACTTTTTCTAAAGAACTTTTGAACTAGTTGTATACGAGTTTTTCTTCTTCTTTTTTTCTTTTCTTTTCTATGAGGAAAACACCATTTCTTTTTGGGCATTTTAGTTAAAAAAAAAAAATCTTCCATTATCGAAGTCCGAGTTTGTTAAAAAATTATCTAATAAATCTATCACACTATTAAGGAGGAATGAATGTACAGTTTACTTTCTTACTCTTAGTTTTGAACTGATATTTATCTTTATACTTATTATAGTTGTTATGGATTTTTTAGAATCTAAAATTGTGAGACTTTTGAGGTTGAAAAAAAAAAAAAAACCTAATTCAAATATTCTCGTTTACCTTCTTACCCTTCTCAGTATGAAATAAGCATGATTCATTGTACTTACAATTATATTAGATATTTTCCTAAATATATATTCACTATAATGTATGCATGACGCTTGGAAATAAGAGAGCAGACAAAGTTATTTCCGTCCAACATTAGAGACAAAAAGGGAAAAAATTAAATGCATTTGACCTCTTTTACAAACAAAGGAAAACCCCTCTTTTCTCTCCCTCCTTCCACTTTTTTCTACCTACCAAATGTGCAATAAAGTAAATAGAATATATAGTTCCTGTGAAAATAGTATGATTATATTTAGAAAGATTTATACAAGGTCATGCAAGTTCAATAGTTGCAAGAACATGTTGGCTATTAAGTACTAGCATTTCTAAATTGAAGTGGTAGTTGATCATAACTTATAACATAATTTATAGGTATATTAGGAAAATTAGGGGATAAAAAGTATAATTAGCTTAACCTTATCTAGTTTCAAAGGAGAGTTTTTTCTTATTTGGCTTAAAATACATGGAATATATTTGCTATTTATAATTTGCAGCACAGTGGCCTGCTTTTACATCTAAAAACATTAGGAAAAATAGTAGTTTTCATGTTAGACATAGTCGCATTAGTAGACGTAAACACATTATCGAATTACGTAAACTCTCTATGTTGATTTCTCTCTTTTTCTCAAACTTTTGTTGTATAAATCATTAATATAACAACATTTCTACATGTATTTTTGTAAAATTCTTATATATTTGTTAAATTAGTAAGTGTATGTGAGCACTAAATGTGCATAGTTACATTCTCTTTTATTCTATTATTAGTATCTTCTCAATTTATTCTAACCTTAAGTAGGAAGTAGAGAATCCACCATGCGGTCTCAAATGGGTAAAATTGAATAGCAAGCCTAATAACTTGTTTGAAAGTTTTGGTGAGAAGAAATAAAAAATGATAAAAGAAAAGAAAATATAGTATTCAATTTCACTTTATTTGAATGTTTAGAAAAGAAATGAAAAAAAAAACTATTATTTTTTAAATGAATAGTTTTAAAAAAGAAAATATAAATCATTATTTGAGTATTATCCCTCTTTATTTAACTATTTTCCTATTTTTTAATTCATGCATTTAAGATCATTCTTGTTATTTTAATTTTTTTTTTATTAAATGAAATTTCTTTTCTTTTTAAATTTTTTTATTTTTGAAAATATTAAAAAAGAAAGTCTAATCATTCAAACTCTATGTTAATCTTTTCTCTCTTTTTTTTTTCTGTCATAAATATTTAAAAAGAAAAAAAATGTTATCACTCTACTTTAATATATATATATATATATATTTTAATAATCATCCTATCCAAACTAGTTGTAATAGGATCAATGATTGCAAAATTCTTTAGGATTTGTTTGAGAGTGAGTCTAACATGTTCATCTCCTTGATTGTTGATAGTTTTTTTTTATTATCATTTTTCATAAGATTTGGCTGTTATCATCATCTAAGATATGACATTTAAGTTTCAACCATTTAAAATTACAAGGAAAATTTTACTCGAAAATAATTATCCGATTAGTAATACTGTATAGGACAAAGACATTTGATAGTTAAGAAATAATATATTAATATATTAAAATAAATGTTTAATAAGATAAAATAGAAATACAAAAATAAAAATAAATATATGTGAGATGGTAAAAATAACACTTGTAAGAAATAAAGTGAGTAAAACTGATTAAGAAGATTATCAGTAAAAAAAATAATAACATATTTCACATTGAGAATTTTGTAGAGAGGAGAGGTAATTAAAATTAATTTTAATATAAATAATAAAAGAGAGAATAAAATGTAATTAAACAGAACATCTGAACTTAAACAGAATAAAAGGACAAACCTTTAATAATTATTAAATTGAGTTATTTTCTTTGTCAAAAAAAAAAATGAAAACCAGTTTCATTCCATGGTAGCAAGCTGTTGACGGATTAAAAAATTAATTAATTTTAAATTAATCATAAGGGATGTCAAATATAAGTAACAGAAAAAAAAAATATTAATATTTTATTTAAATATTATAAATACCCACAGCCCCACAGAATTAGCGGAATAAGTTTTTCACAGTGTCGCACATGGACTCTAGTAGTTGGATTAATTTCTCCTTCCGATCGTTGGATTCAAAAATAACATGCAACAAAAGAAAAAAACAGAAAGGGTATTTAAGTGAATTTACTAGCCGAGAAACTTGCTTCAGTTGCGTCGTCAGGCAGTCCAACTCAGAAAGAGAGTAAGCGGAGAATGGATTCAAGACATAAATCTTACCGTTAGTGCATTTCTTATCGAACGGTTTGGAAACTCCATCCGCGTACCGCTGCGTGATTGGTCTGATTTCAAAGCCCCAACCACTATAAATAAATAATGACTGATTCTCTCAACTCAAAACTCATTGAGCCTCCATATTTTCTCCGTCAAAAACTTTATCCTCCTCAATTCCTCTGGATCTCTCTGTAAATCAACCGCTGTTTTACATCAATGGCTGGACGAGGCAAAACCCTAGGATCTGGAGCGGCTAAGAAGGCCACATCTAGGAGCAGTAAGGCCGGTCTGCAGTTCCCGGTTGGTCGTATCGCCAGGTTCTTGAAGGCAGGCAAGTACGCCGAGCGAGTCGGTGCAGGAGCTCCGGTCTATCTCGCCGCCGTCCTTGAATACCTTGCTGCGGAGGTAAACTCTCCGTTCCTCTCTTATTAGCATCTCTGTATCACGATTTCATCATTTCATCAGGATCCCCAATTTCTAGGGTTTACCTGATTATATGATTTTGAATCTTCTTGTAATTGTATATGCAATTGTGTTTACAGGTGCTTGAATTGGCGGGAAATGCTGCGAGGGACAATAAGAAGACTCGGATTGTTCCTCGACACATCCAACTCGCTGTGAGGAACGACGAGGAGCTCAGTAAGCTTCTTGGAGATGTGACGATTGCCAACGGTGGTGTCATGCCGAACATCCACAACCTTCTCCTTCCGAAGAAGACCGGTGGCTCTTCAAAGCCCTCTGCTGATGACGACAGTTGAGCGGTGAAGAATCTTTCTTGATGTGGAGTTAATCACTTTCGAATTAGTGTCTTTAGTGTTCTGTAGGCTGAATTAGGGTTTGAGGGTCAACTGTCTCTGCTCATCGATTGTTGTTTTAGTATTAGATAGGGTTTCGCCAGTAATGTGAATATCAATGAATCTTCTATTATTCTTAACAGAAGGGATTTACATTGATTAAAGATTGAACGAATTTTCTTTTTATTGCATTGTCCTTGATGTCTTGTTTCTCTAATTATGGCTACAAATTTGCAAATTGCGGTTAAACAA
Organism: Nyssa sinensis; assembly: GCA_008638375.1. Classification (NCBI taxonomy): domain Eukaryota; kingdom Viridiplantae; phylum Streptophyta; class Magnoliopsida; order Cornales; family Nyssaceae; genus Nyssa; species Nyssa sinensis. The sequence goes on from CM018046.1 coordinate 54,955,296, forward strand.
ACTATAGGTTTGACTTGAATCATAAAAGAATTTCAACAAGTGAGAGGGCAATTATCGTGTGTGGTTCAACAAACTACTAACTGCGATGCAGGTAATAGGGTTATTGTTTTTGTTATTTATATTTTCTATAGAATTGAAAGGTATACTGGAAATTTTTGTTTTGTTATCTCTAATATGTCAGATGTTAGAAGTTTGATAGGAATGTTTTGGTGAACTATTGTCTTGTTAGTTAGTGGGGTTCTGAAATCTGGTCTTATTTTGAAATGCTAGTTTTGGGCATTGTCAGGAGCAAAATTGGGACCATGTGACCGATTTGGGAGAGTGAAGTAATTTACGAATGATTGGGTTTGTGGGACAAACTTACTGACTTGCGAATGTATAATAGATGTTATATGTGGAAGTGCGTTTGTGTTTGGAAGAAGTTATTTCAGGAAATGCATTAACTTTTTATAGTTAGAAAACAGCCGCAAATATCCCACTCAGGATAATTGCTAGCACTTCTTGATTGCCACCTGAATCTTCTCTTCTGGTGTGTTTGAGTTATTCTTATTTTTCAAGCTCTTACGAATATTATGTTAAAATAAATAAATTTTAAATTGTGATAAGTTTGATTTGTTTATTTTTGGAACTAATTTCGAATTAAGTAGGTTGTGAATCGAAATCAAGTAATTTGATATTTTACAGAATATTAAATTATTTATTAGATTATAAGAGTAGAATTTAATAAATTAATGAGTTTTAAAATATATTTAAATTAAGTTTAAATGAATATTATTATTTAATAAATTAATGAATTTTAAAATATATTTATACTGAGTTTGAATGAATATGAATCTCTAATTGAAGAGATGCTTGAGTCAAAGGTTTCATCCTTATAAAATTTATTCTCACAAAATTTTAGTTGGTAAAATAAAATTTTTGATTCTTACAACTTTACTCACTCAAAGAAGAGACGTATTTAGCTTCTGGATTTGAAAGAACTGGGAGTGTGGATATCATTGCACTTGAATTCTTTGAAATCCCTCAAATTGGCAGCTGTGTATTGCAATTGATGTTTTGAATTTCTCGTTGACTGAATACGTGAGAATGTGTCTACATCCATACAAGTAACCAGTAGGAAGGATGGTTATTTGGCAGCTCTGTCGAGAATCCGTCTCATTTTGCTCATAATGAAATAAGTATAGAATGTTCATAAATGGAGTTAGAGAAAGATCAGGATACGACTTTTAAAATTTTGTCGAATTCAAAGTGGGTTCGGAGAATGGTCATCTCGTTTCTATTCTATTGCATTTATATATTAAATTTTTTTTATTTATTCTTATATATATTATAATTACCAATAAACAATATTACATAAAATTAGTTTTAAAATTTTTCATATCATACTCATATTTTTTTTGTATTAGTTATTTTGACAAAAAAAAAAAGTTTAATTTATTTATCAAAATAAAAGTTTTAACTTAATTAAAAAATATAAATTTCAAGGTTCGACGGAATGAAGTTAGAGAATATAAACAGAATCGAAATTGAAGAAGGATTACCCCACTCCAAATCTGCTCTGTTACCATTCATGAGCTGTGGCAACTTCTGGAAGAGATCATACTTGGGGTCGCGATGTCGGCTGTCATTTGTGGCAAAAGTCAGTCAATTTACCATCATCAATCTAGAATTCCCTCCGGTGGCTTTAATTATTCACATGGTTAAGAATTTTGGCTGGGCCAATTTTTCCTTATGAGGTTGATTGAAACATGATTACTGGTACTACATTTTCTATGCTTTACTAATTTCACAGTCACTATTTTTTAATAATTCATATTCAATTGATCCATTACCCGTTTTGGAAGCAGAGCTTGGGAGACAGCATACAATACATCCCATCCTTGGATGATGATAGTATAGCCATGTGGTGCCTCCGGGGCACTGACCTTATGCCGCATTTTTCACTATTTGATGCCCAAGACCCTGCAACTTGAGTTTTCCATTTTTGAGAATAAAAATATTTCGAATCTTAATTTCCTTTTTTTCTCTGTTTCCTCATCAACCAAAGCAAGAACAATGCAATATTCTTAACGTTGGTAAGCCCTTAGAGCACCAATGCAATTGAAATAAACACAGTAAATCCAAATTGATAAAGTAACTCATTATTTGAATGGTGTTCAAAGGTGAGAACAACACTTGCAAAATATGAAATGAAAAACATCAATGTTTAGCCTAATATTGTCCAAGAATTCAATAAAGCTTCAACCTTCCCATACAGCTTAAATGTTACAAACTCATGCATATTGTCACAAATGCATGCAATTATTATGCCAAACTAACCACAAATATGCTAAAATTACATCTGTCACAAGATATTTTAGCAACCATCAACCAAAGTAGTGGTGCAATTGTTATGTCATTCAAATGAATCTACCTAGGTTCTCTTTAACAGTTATCTTTCCACAGCTTTTCTGGAAAAGTAAGGACGTCCAATTTCAAGATCTCAATTGAAACAAGAAATACAGAGAAAAAGGAAGTAATTTCCATAAAAGAAATGAGAAACGAGAAACAAGAAACAAAAAAACAAGTGGAACAGATAAGGTAATGCAGAGGGAGTCACTTTGCTCTAAGTCTAAGCATATCCACAATTTCTGTCAATCATTCATAAAATTTCAATAGCCCTTTATTTTTCCTTCTTTAAACCAAGCAGTAACAAAAACCACCTTCCCAGTAAACATTGGCATCGGTCAGCCTCTTGGTTCTTTGTAAAGTAGCAAAAAGAATAGCTACTCCAACCACCAGTGTGGTGACTTTTCCCGGACCAAAAAGCCTAATAAAGATACGATGATACCTACCAAGATAATGTATTCAAACCCACCTTATACCCAAGTTCCATGTTATCCCCTAAAATTTTAAAAAATTTAATAATAAATTGAGTTAAAAAATTTGAGGCCTCCATAGTGGGATAACCAGGTTAGAACAAAGGCAAAGAAGATTTTGTCTTTCAATTTCAGTGAGGCAACAATAGAGTGCTCGTGAAAGCAGGGGCAGTACGGCCCAGAAGGAGATGGAGGCTGTAGATTTTCTGCCTGAAAGAATCTACAGATGTCAAGAAAAATTCTTTTCTTTTTCCCCATAGACTACAAGATCACACAGATGGCAGAAAAGTGTACTTCCTTGGCCTTATACAAAGTGGCACCCTAGAGCCCAGAAGGAAGGATCTAAACAAGTATTCCTGTTCCAAGAAGAGAGGTCTTAGGTTGGAGAATCAGTCCAGACCATACTGAAAAACTGAGAATCAAATGGAATATATGATACTTCTTTAAGAGATTAAGGTGATTTTTCTGCCTATTTACTCATGATGCGAAAATGGGATTAGATGCAAAGTTTCTATTTTGCGGAACATATTCCTGCAATCTATCTTCTTATGAGCAGTCTAATCAAGTGCTCTAGTTTTGAAGGCACTACGGGGAAAAAGGAATCTCTGTAAATGATAGCCACAAATGACTCCAAAATAACAAAAAAGCAAGAGAAGATATCTCTAAGCAGAAGAGATGGCACTGCTGATTGCGGTGATGATGAATCTATTTATAAGAATATACTGGAATAATCTCATATCTCAGTTCTCAGTGGAAGCTCAAAGGCCTTCTTAGTACTTAATGATTTAGTAACCGGTCTCTATCTAGACCTAAGTACTTTACAATTTGGTGCCAGGTTTGAGCCAGTTTTATCTTAGCTTGGCTTGTTATAAACAGGTGCAAGTACATGCGCTATTTACATCCATTCTGAGCTTTCTATATTCTATTTGATTAGGTAGAGTTCACTTAGTAATAATGATAACTAGAGATATATGCAAACACAACTTTTAGGAATCATCACTGTTTGAGCTAAAAAACAAATATAGAAAATTAAGCAGAAAAGCATTGATATCTTAATGGCACTACCATATAAATTCACAAACAGGGTCTCAAACCCTGTTTAAATCTTAAATTTGGACCATTTCCCTCTGGATTTCTAAACTTCACAAAAAATTATTCAGATTTTCACCATTTTGATCCCATTCAATAACAACTTTTTAGCATTCACTGGAAAGTCCAAAGAACTCTTTGAATTTCAGGATTCTACTCTATATCCACCCGAACCGAACTTGATGTCTTTTCTGAAATATAATTGAAATGTGAAAACCATTTTTACAGCATTCACTTACACAAGATCAGCAATACAGATACTAGTTGTTGTTAAGGAGAGAAGAAAAATTAAAGAAAAATTTGAGAGTAAGAATAATGAAAACAAGCAGAACAGGAGACCATAAAGGAACACAGTCATCTTTAAAAGAAACTTAATAACATAGATTTTTATTGCTAAAAATGAATCAAGTCAGTCATCAATACACAACTTCAAAATGGAAAGGAGGCTAACAGAATGCAAAAACCAGATAATATCCATGTAAGAATGAGTCTGCTCGGCTATCCAAGCCATACAATTATGCCAAAGTTCATATCACTTTACAGGAAAGAATAGGATAGAACTAAACACTTCTTGAATCAGTCAAAACCTGACTACAATACTAATGCACAGATGAAGACTTGAGCCCATCAAGCATGAGCTTTGTTTGCTCCCGAATTAAATCCACCCGCTTCAGGTAAAACTCAAGTTCCTCCACCTGCAACATCTTCCATTTCTCATTCAACTCTTTCGCCTTTGAATTTCCTATCATACCCAGACCCACCTTCACAATACTCTCTTGTACAACTGGCACCGATTTGTTACCAAACTGCAATGAATCTTTCAAGAAAGGATACATAGCCAAATCTGGCTCCTGTCCAGCACCGAGACTCTTCTGCCTCTCTTCTCCATTGAACTCATTCAGATTATCAACATGCTTAGATTCAGTTCCCCATATCTTTTTCAATAAGTGGAATGCCTCTTGATCACAGGGTTCCAAAAACTTTGGTTCGCCGCCTTCTTTTTCCACAATCTTCATGTATTTTTCCCTCAGCTCGAGGATTTTATTCTCCAATTGCAATGGACAGACATTGACATTTAGCGAATTGTTGATGAAATCATGCAATACACTCGAATTGGCAAATGGGTATATCCCATTCTTGGAGTAGTAATCAAGAATGCCCTTCAAGATTGCGATCTCGTCTTCATAATCTTCATTCTCCTCGTATGGAAACCCCTGAAACAATGGCTTGCTTGGATCACTTCTTGGGTTCTCATCATCACGGCCATCATTGAGAACCATATCTTCATTCTTTTTCGTTTTCTTTCTCTGAGAATCATCACCTTCAATGGAGTTCTTGAAGGGTCGTTTCATTGATGAGACCGAGGCGGGAGAAGCAGCGTCCTCCATTGACAGAACCCTAGGTCTCAAGGCAAAGACACTGCGTGAAGGAGGTTCAAGAGGAATCTCAAGATCAGGGGAGGTGTGTGTACTGGAATCTTCAGTCTCAGAACTCATCATGTCTTCTTCTCCGTACTCGTTCTTTGGACGGAACGGAAGAGCTCGAAGCAGCGTGGGATTTCATGGTGAGGTTCTTCTCACAGAAGCTTTTCTCATCGGGTGGTGGTATAAGAAGACAATGATTATTAGCCTCTTCCTCTTCCTCTTCTTCTACTACTAGTATTTCATAATCTTCTTGTGGTGGTTGATTTTGATCATAATCGGTATCGACTTCTTCGATTTCTACCTCTTCAAGGGTAAATTCGAAAGGAGATTGTGGGCTATATTGCGACATTCACAGACTCAACAGAGAGAATGTAAAGAGGAAAGACATTTTATTTGCAATTTCGAAAGGAGGTTACGGGGCACTTTCTTCAGAAATACTGCAGGTTATATATGACAACAAATTGAAGATCTTAGACAACAAATTGAGGATCTTATTCATGAGGCCCGCGTGCTGTAATGTTTTCTGATTTTACTCTCCTTAAATTTATTATATTTATTGCTAAAATTATACATATCATTACGTATGTGACGAATTCATAGTTTTCTTAATTTAATTTAAGATTATTTGAACAAATTTGGGTTGGTCTCGGATCAGTATAATTCGAGTTTAATATCAATCTCATAATAAGCTTAAAAAATTATTTTGAAACTTAGATGGAATTTTCAAACATAACTTGAGTTTGGCCAAGACCCGTTCGATTTGCAATCCTATGACAAGTATTTGTTGTTTGAATGAAAAGATTTTGAGATAACAGAAAATATTCAAATCATCTCTAATGTTAATTTTAAATTTTTATGAAAGAAAGGGAACAAGACATTTAACAATGATTAAGAGAAAAAATTAATTCATTAATTTTATTTTTTTTCCATCAAGGCTAAGATATACATATCAGATTTAAACATCCGAGGTAAATAAAATCATCGTGATATCCTAATTTAAAATATATGTTAAATATTAGAATTAGCATCTGACTTGCATGATTATGATTATAAAATTCCTTCTTCTGGACTTTTTTTCCATCTAAAAGTGAACTAATTTGGATTAAAAAAGTAACTTTATTCAATGAAGTTTTTTTAAAATGTCAAATATACACTTAAGCACATGAGTTAAAAATTAGGACAATTGTTTATTACTTTATACACACAAGTTAGGGAAATTTTCATAGAGTGAGACATAATGAATGGGAAATTTTCATAGAGTGAGACATAATGAATGCATATAGTCTGTTTTCCGCCCTCAGTAAAATTGTGTTTGTTTTTTTAAATATTAATGTTAGTTGCGAGTGTCCTACCACTCGCGATCTAATTGACGCATGTATTACATGTGCTTATTTTACGTATACGCATGTAATGCACGCGACAATCAAATTTTGAATGTGTAAATTTACGATTGACGCTAACATATTTCTTTTTTATTTTTATTTTTAATGATCGTAAAACTGTGTATTTGGAAGCCACTTTTGAGGAATGATGACAATCCAATCAGAAGTATACATCTTCATAAACATTTCAGTTCAATAACTTCAACCAATATCACCCTCCTAAGTAATTCAAAACAAGCTCACATCAACTTCCCTCCATGATGAGTAAAAAAAATACGAGTTAAGGGCAGAGATTAAACGGCATTCAACCGTAGAAATTCTGCATTTTCTCATTCATTTTCCCACTATAAAAATGACATCTGAATGAACAGGGCAAAAGGAATTACAGTGAACATTAGAAGATCATTCCTCCAAACGAAACCTATAAAATCAAAGAGAGAAAATACTTGCATCAGCTCAACCTAGATACCAAAGGACATCTTGAAAGAATTTATAAGAGACAACTAAAATAATCACAAAAATTTATATTTCTTGTCCCCTAAACAGAATATTGACAATTTAGGTGCAATGTCTAAAATTTGATTAACAATTCACTGGTTAATCCAACAATTCCAAATCATAAAAAAATTATCAACAAAATTGTAAAAATAAAATATATGAATAAAAAAATTAACACAACCCAACTACTCATGCACTAGTGGAGTGCCATGAAGGTGAAATCAATGTAAAACCATGGATCAAATCCCCTTCGTCGTCCTCCATATGACAATGAATAGGAAGGTGGTGATTACATGTAATGTTAGCTCCTGTTAGTGTCTGTTTCACTGAATTTAGCCTTACACAAGTGCGAAGACCATGGGTTCATACCCCCTTCCAGTCAATATTGTAATTTGATCAACTACAGATGCCACCGCTTAACAGAATCCATTAAGTGTCGTCATCTGAACTAGAGTAATCAACCCTCCGGTCTCTGATTGCTGGGAAAAGCCACTGACGAGGATCAGGGGGAGATTGGCGGGGATCTGAAGAGGGGGGCATTGTCGAACCCTCTTTGTTTTGTGTCCTATTTGGCTTCCTTGGGGCATCTTTGACCTCTTTGCATACCTTATCTAACATTATTAAGAAATCCCGAACAGTAACAAACAATCGCAAGCCCTCATCCTTCCCAGCATTCCCATGGAAGTAATCTGCCGTGCTCTTCACTAGAGCCATTATTCTCTTTTCTTCCTCAAGCAACCACCTGATGTCAACCTCAGCATTCTGCACAAAGTTCTTTAAAGTTTTGTGGAACCCATTTTCTTCATCTATACTCTTCATATCTGAGTTCAGGAAACTCCGGGCTTTTATTAGTGCATGACTAAGTTTGGCAACAGTTCCTGTTAAGCAATCGGCATCCAAAACTGCAGCTTTCTTGACATTCTCAAGCTCACCACCCAAACCTGAAACCACCTGAAGACCAAGGCTGCGAAAGTGCTCTTCTGAATCATGGGAAGAATTCTCAAGGCGATCATCAGATTTGATGCTAGACATACCCTGCCTCTCTCTGGCTGCATGGGCAGCTCGTAAACCTTCAGATCGGATTATCTCCTGAACAACAAAGTGCAAGAGTGTAGTTTTTCCATCTGTTCCTTTTACATCTGATAATTTCAAAAGTGTGTCAAGTTTGAATGCTTGTGCACTGCCACGGAATGTTCCATCATTCATGCGATTGCCAGTTTTGAGAACAGCCTCTAGGAGTTTAAGGAATAACCGGCTTTTTCTGAGTTCCATGCAAGCAGCCTGTAAAATGGAGCTACTATTAAAACTAGGCATTGTTAAATACAACAAACTCAAATACATGAAATGAACTTTACAGTCAGATAATGTCATATGCACGAAGGAAAAAGGAAAAAAAATTTCTAGCTCCACTCCTAAGCTGACCAATAAGTTCAGCAATGTTTTTATAACTAACTTCACCAGCAGTTGATCTATCACCCTCTTGCCAATTTGGAGAACGAAAAAGAAATCACTCCTTTTGAAGATAGCTGGCCCTAACTAAAAGTGCAGAAGGCTTGCAAGAAAAATCAACCCCGAGAGAACTTGGGCTGCCATGTTAGGCTTTTGTCATAAGCTCACTTGTGTATTTGGAGGCTGATTTGGTGGGGTCTAAATGGGTTAAAAGGGGCCTAAGTCTTTGAGTCAAACTTTGCAACCAAGACAACTTGAGCACGAAGTTGTCTTAACTTCTATGTAATGTGGTAGCTTTACGATATATGAAATGAAGAAATCTCTCGAGGCTCTTTACTTTGATGTGTGATGCATCTTCCTTTCCATCTGACTGCCTAAGAAACTAGGTGTGATTGCCTAGGCATCCCTTCTCCTTTTTCTCTTCTACCTTTTACATAGTTCTCTGCACCTCTACCCCTAAGATTAGACCTTGTCTACCACTATTTTATAGTGCTAAACTATTGATTCCCTCAATCTTCAATCTAAGAACTAACAAAACCGTATAAACAAAATCACGGTTCTCGGATTACCATTCACAGCCCCTGAACAACCTTGGTTTTGCTTCTAGGGATTACCTTTTTTTTTGGCAGTAACTGAGTCAGTTTTCTAGTTGATAGTTGCTTTAGACCTAGCTTCTTTGAAAGAGCTTGAGGGCAGAAATTGAGATGACATAAAAAGCTTATGCAAATTAGCTTTTTCCCAGAGTGGCTTATAAAAGCTTTGCTTCAAGAGGGCATGGGCACCAAACAGCTTTTCCAACACTAGAGATTTTTCAATAAATATCACATAAGAAAATAAAATTCCAAGGAAATCATGATTTAGAAGTAACCTAGAAAAGAAAAGGAAAAACTCAAAGAACTTCTTGAATTGAAAACACGAAACCCCATCTGGATTCGTTTCAACTTTGGACACCACAGCAAAGTTCACTAAATGTGAATGATGTGCTTGCTAATTTGAATGAAACACTCAAAACCTATTGGAGGTATTCTAGAAAAATGTTTCCTAGTGTGTTTTCTTTTATTGTTAATATGTTAGTTTCCAATTTATCATTAATTGGGATTCCCTTCAGATTTTAAATCAATTTTCATATGGATAATTATATTATACATTACACTTTCTTACGTAAGCTCTTTCTTGTTATTTTTCCTTATTATTGTTATTGTGGATGCTGATTATCCAAAGCAATTAAACTTGTTTATAGTTTTCATTTCATATTTTAGCATGACTTCAAATGCATGATTAATAGGGATGGTTTACCTCCCCAAACAAATTTGCTGATTCTGGCTCTTTGGTGATGGTTATAAATGATGATTTTTTCTACTTGATTTCAAATTGGAAAAAAAAAAAAAAAGAATACTCACCGGTTGATACTTGATCAATTAAAGTTATTCCAGAGGCAGTAAGTTATTGGGTTACTCTGAGCAATGATGACAATAGTTCAAATTTTTTTATTGTTGGTTTGGAAGATGATAATTCATCATATCTTAATAACCCATTCCAATGACACAAGGGGTGAAAAAAAAAAGCAACGAAAAAAAGACAGTTGGGGGAGGGGAACCTATCAGTTATAAGATGACCAAGATTTAGTTAGCAGGGGAAATGAAAAAAAGGCCTTAGCTAATGGAGAATGTTGTTTTCCTACAAACACATCCTTTTCAGAATGTACAGTATTTTTTTAAAAGCAAATTTCTATTCATATGACATGCCTTCTGAGAATCATGAACACCTAATCACAAAAGGTCTCCATTTTCATAACGATTAAGTTGAGACAGATTAACTTTTTAAGTTCAGCGCAGTATCTCCAATCAAAAACAAAACAAATAAATACATAAAAAAAGAAGAAAAATATTTCGGCATGGTATGAAAAGGCAATCGATTCTCCAAAATTTATAAAAAGTGGAAAGGGAGATAACTATCTTTCTTGTGTTTTAAATAAATTAAAAGTTGCATCATATAAAAGTTTAAGGAAAGAGCAACAAGAAGAGAGGCACAAACTCAAATCAGCAATGCAATTCAGATCCAATGTCTCACCTCTAAGGTAGCAAAAGACTCTTTAATTATTGAACCCTCCTCCTGAAGAGTGCACATCAAATGCAATGACTCCAGCCTTTTAAAGGCAAAAGGAATGTCAACCAAGACTTTTAGGAACCGTTCAGCGGGCCCGAGTCGAGACAGTTCACCAGTAAAAAGCCTCAGCTTCAATTCCTCTTCTGCTGTTGGTGCCATCTTTAACAACGTTTGAAGAAGCTCTGATGGAAGTTCATTTCCTGATTCAACAAAGATAGGTAAGATGATGCTTTTGATTCACTAAAATCTGCACATAAGTACTAAATAAAACTCCACATCTAAGAAACAGAGAATAAAAATCACCACCATAAAACTGCATACCCACTCGTTAAAGCAAGATGATTGATATCCAGATACATTCGCCAGCCTTGTTTTCACTTTATCTATTCTTCTTTTCTTATTTTATACAAATCATTTTCATTTCTTCCAGCTTCCCTTTTGAAAATCAGTTGATAAGTTTATTTAAAATATTTAGACATCTATCAGTCAACATTCGTGAATAATGATTTGTTATATCATATTGATCATTGGCCAATACTCAACAACTCAACTCAACAAAGCCTTATCCTAATTATTTAGGATGGACTGTATGAATCCTATCTCGTCATTCTTTTCTATTTAAAGCCATTATTTCCATTAAAACACCCATTACCATATCTTTTTTAATTACTTCTACTAAGTTAATTTTGGATGCCCTCTCCCCATAGCATGACCCTCAATATTAACCTTGTCGCTATTCCTTATTGGTCTTCATCTTACATGACCATACCACCTCAGCCGATGTTCTCTCATCTTATCTCCAATAGGTATTACTCTACCATCTCATGAATATGTTCATTCCTAATTCTATCATTTCTTGTCTTACCGCACATCCATCTTAACATCTTTATTTCAGCTACACTCATCTTATTAACACGTTGCCCAACATTCTGTTCCATACAACATGACTGAAAAACCAGACCATCCATATGATGACATCTTTAGCAGAGAATTTGTTTGTCCCATCTAGAGTCCAAATTTCTGGAGCACATAAAATAGTAATAGAAGTCACTTAAATTCATGTTCAATGTCTACTTTTCCTAGAACCCCATAAATGTAGCCACAGACAATATATCATACTGGCAAGTAATTGCTACACGTCAGCAAACAACAAACAGTACCAACACCACCTTAGAATCAGCTAATTAACCATGTAATATACAGAGAACTAAAAGCACATTCATGAAGTCAAAGGCGAACTATAATTTTTATCACAGGCCTACTAAAATATAGTTACAGGGTATCCAAGATATAAGGACATTTCTAATTTAGCTTTTATTTATTTTAATTGCTGTGTCAGACCCATCACAGGTATGTGTTGGGCACTGTTTCAGACACTGATGCCATAATTCATTTTGTCTAAAGGTTGCTATGTTAGACATCTCATACCCATGTTGGACGGCATCACCAATGACAAATGTCATTCTCCTTGAAGTTATGAGTTTCTCTACGAATTTTTATAAATATAATCAATTTAAAAAAGGGAACAAAAAGAGAGAAACTTGGCCCTAAGAGCAATGTCTAGAGTTGTACATTCTATAGATGCATTAGATACTGGAACCTGTCTCAAGCATACATCAAACTTCTAGGCAACAGGTCCAAGCAACAAAAATCGTACACTACGTAATGTTAAGTCCATAGATGCCTCCATTAGGCAATAAGATATAAATCATTTTGATATGAAGGCCAATCGTTTTTCTTCCTTGAGCAATTAAGTGTACCAAACATTTTTCACCACTTTGCAAAAGTCAGCCCCAGTGTTGCACGGTGTTAAAAATCAGATTGTAAAATTATTTAACGACTCAAACTTGTAATCTCAGTACCCTTCTTCTTCTCCTTTTTTGTGAAAAAAGTAAATAAAAATTTATCCATGTCCCACTTTGAATGCTAAAAAATTATATCCTATGAGTGAGTCACATTAAAGAAAATTAATATTTTATAAGTCTTATTAATTAATAATTTTTGGGTCTCCCAAGATTATTAAATGTAAGCCGTGACAGTATGCTGAACATTTTTATAAAGTGAAATCCAAATAATAAAATGTTTAGATTTGCAGATAAATTTCTGTGAAATAAACAAATCCAATAAGTACTCAGGCTCCGTTTGGATTGTGATTCAGATACAATTTTTTAAAATATATTCAAAATTTTGTAATTAATTTTTTAAAAATTGTGAAAATATATTTAGATATGATAATCTAAATTTTAAAAAATTAAAAAAAATATATTGTGAAATGCGTATTCCGCGTTTTGAAATTAAAAAACTGTTTTTGAAAACAAAAACAAACAGAGCCTGAGCTTTTGTTAGTATCTTCTAACAATAAATGAATGATTTTACATTCAGATAACACTGTTAGGACACAAGTCCTAGGCTTAAGGTAGACATTGAATGTCAATAAAAAAAATAATGATGACACTGTTATAATACCTATTGGAAATTAATAGAATACAACCAATCATGTCATATACCATTTACTAGATTCCCCATCCTACAAATTTATGAGTTTCAATCCAATGAAAATACAGTAAATAAAAATAGCACTTGAAATGTCATATATTACTTGCATACCAAAAGCACCATTCAAATCATTAATTGTTAAACATCAACATATCATGAGGTCTCTTGCATTGGTCTCCTGCAGTGGCATAATAAATATTGTTGATGTCATTAATTGATTACTTGCTTGTTTCCCTATACAATGATAAACCAACATCATTGCTTCCTTGAATCAAAATAAGTTCCTTTCCTATCCACTGAAGAGAAGAAGTTACATTCCAATATGTTAACTGCACAGCATATTTCTTTACTTTAGTCTGGTTTTATCCCACAAAAGGGAAAGAGAGAGAGAGAGAGGAGAGGAGAGAATCACCTTCTTGAAGTGCATCAAAAAGTTCTTCCGTTGTCACATTCAATGCTCTTAGATGAATAGATAGGTTTTGTGCCTTTTTCGAATCAATGATTTGAATATACTGGGTTGCAGGATATTGAGATGAAGACTCTTTCTTGGCCTCATTCTTGTTTTTCTCAGCAGGGGCATATCCAAATAACGTTTCTATCATCTCTTCATTGAACCTGTAAAATTTATACAAACATGTTTGTTGTATTTTTGGCCGCTAGAGAAACTTAACAGTGAGAGAGAGAGAGAGAGAGAGAGAGACTTACTGGAATGACCCTGATTTAATCTGATGCCAAACCATCGAATGATCAGGGTTGGCCAGAACCTTATCCCAGAAGAACGGCTTTAGCTTTGCTTTAGGAGCATCAGCTTCACCCCCTTCACCAGAAGCAGCTGACGGATGATTTGGTCCAAGAGGGGAAGGTAGAGGTTGCTTTGAGCCTATGGTGGGAGGCCGAGGAGGAGGGAGACCACTTTTTGGAGGTGGTGGCGGGCGAGGACCAGACTTGATGCCAGAAGGTATAGGTGGAGGAGGCGGTGGTCCACTTTTTGGAGGTGGTGGCGGGCGAGGAACAGACTTGATGCCAGAAGGTATAGGTGGAGGAGGCGGTGGTCCACTTTTTGGAGGTGGTGGTGGGCGAGGACCAGACTTGATGCCAGAAGGTATAGGTGGAGGAGGCGGTGGTCCTGGAGGAGTTGGTGGTCCTGCAGGGGTAGGATGTGGGCTGGCAGACGGTTTCAGAGAGGGTGGTGGTATAGGAGGAGGAGGAGGAGGAGGAGCCGCCTTACCATAAGGAGGATTCAGATGAGGTAGTTCAGGAGGTGGGAGATCTGCCCTGCCAGGAGGAGGCTTCAGAGGAGGCAGTCCATGAAGAGTGCCCAACCTTCCAGGAGGGGGCTTCAGAGAAAGTGGTTCCCCCTTTGATGGGGTATTGGCAGTGTCAGCAACAGCTCCAAATGACTGATCACCAAGCTTTGCTTTGTCAATTGAATTTCCTAGAGTAAATGACGTCTGAGGAGAACCTGAGATAACAAAGTTTGAAATCAAATCTGAACATCAATTGGCATCTGAAGTTTACAATAACAAGATGAGAGAACAACTATGTATATACCAATGGAATAGTCGCGTAAGCTTAAGCTGAGTAGAGGCCTCTCATCGTTTCGTCCAACTCCAAAGCCAGTTCTACAACTCTTATGATAGCATAAAAAGAGCAGTGCAACAACAACAAATGTCACTGCTGCAGTGACGACAACAGCAATAATAACTGGTTTACGGCTGCTACTTTTCTTATTTGATTGTACATTTGTAGCAGAATCTGCACCTGCAGAAGTATTTTCACCAGATGGAGGTTGTGAAGGTGATGGAGAAGACGATGGTGCCAGACTAAAAACAGGTGATCCAATCACAGGGGATGGAGCAGGTGTCTCTTCAGAGCTCTGAATCAATTCACGTCGTCTAGAAGCATCAGCACTGGCAAACAGGGACTCCAGATACTTTGTGTACCAATTTTTAGAGTTACTCTCTTCTCCAGAGACGAGGAACAGGAGATTTTTCCTTCTTAAACAATCCAAAAGAGTTTGCTTTACCTGGGGATGCAGGACACTGATAGCTTTATGTATGTCTTCATTTGCCAAAGACCTTGAAATGATTTCGTTGCTGCTACTGGACTGCTCAACTGGGGCATATAATTCAAGATCTTCAACTGCTTCCTTTGCATGGATCAACTCTAGCCTACAATTGACCCATAACAGCTCTGCCTGGAGTTGGAGAATTTCATAAGATTTCAATATCAGCTTATACACTCTAAAGTACAACAGATACAAATATTACTAGCATTTTGAAATCCATAGAAAGGTTTATCCCCCAAGGCTTGATGCTAGGAGAGCCTCAAGGAACATGATACATTAATTGCACGATACATCAACATCAATGATAAATTAGTAATATATAAATAGAATTCATGTGAGACAGTAAAAAAAGATATGATAAAGTATAACAAATTATCTTAAATAAAGTAGAATGACAAGACAAGATTCATGTAGCCAATTGAGATAAGGCTTTGCTGAGTTAAGTTTGAATTCATGTATATGGTGCAATAAAAATGTGACCAAAAAAAGTATATAATATAATGTGATGAAGCCCATGTTTTCTATTAAATTTGCAAGTATGTGTGTATAAATGTATGTATTAAATTAGCTAAACACAACTCAATGAGCTGTAATCCCAACTTATATGCATCACATATGTAGCAAAAAGGACAAGAAGAAACTTAAATAAAAATTTATAAAACAACTTCAATGTTCACAGACAAGGGAAAAAGAAAATTGAAAACGGATTGGCAGAGAAAAATAAGTACAATAGTAATTTCTTTAACAGAGCATTGCACTACAGTAACTACTGTAGTTGACTCTGTATAAACTTTTTGGGATTAGATAACATTTATCCGGAAGCACGTCAGCTAAAGAAAGAAATTGTTTTCTACTATCAAAATTAGGAAATAAATGCCGAATTCACTTAATAGTACATATATTCTAAGTAGTCGGGTAAAGACTAATTGGTGTTGTTAAGAGGTTTCTTTATTTCTTTGGTCTTTGTAAGATGGGAAGCTAGGAGCCTTAGAAGTCCTTTTAGTATGTCAGAAGTTGACAGGAAAAGTAAGTATAAAGAAAAAGAAAAGAAAAACAGAAAGAAAGAAAACATGTATCAGTCCCCAATTATTGGCGTAAAGAAAATAAGTAATTCTGAGAGCTTAGAACTATTTTTTCCTATTGATGCAATTCAACTTTACTTGTCACACTAACTTTTGTAACTGTTGATTCTAACGATCATGCGTTTGCCAATTCCACACGAGCATCCCATTACTTGAATGGTGCCATTTAAATACATGTCCGTATATTTTATTTTTATGAAGGCATGTTCATGCTATTCTGAACAATTTTCCTCCTTTGTATCATACTATATCATCCTCTAATGTATGGTCACATATATCCAGGTGGTTTTTTAACCTCTTGCTTCAATTATAGCATAAAACGAGTTTGAATCTTCGGGGAACTGGGTTAGACTTCACAAATGCTGGGAACCAAGTTAGCCTTCATAAATCTAAAATAGCACACTTGTTGTTCATGTATACTATTCACAGCACCTAAGTAGCCCCCAAAACTGTCCTCCATTGTTCCATCAACCCCTAATCATCCCTAGTCCTTTTTCCCACAATGTAAGCCATTTCTCCAACTGCAGCCTCAACAAAGTTTACCTAGCCGACATCTTCCTTGGCATCTTATTAATTACATTTGTCAAATACGTCGGCAACTTCAAATCACAACTATCCTTCTTATTATGGGGACAAAAACACAAAAAACAAAAAACCGATAACGACTTAACGTTGCTTTTTCCTATTTCCCAATCGTGCTTCAGTCACATCTGTATGACACACTGTACTTTACGGGTGATGAATATGTTAGAAGATTTCTAATCAGAATAAATCAGTGTCGGAAGTTGGCCGTGGACAATAATATAGTCGCTGTCCAGAAAATCCAACAATATTTCCTGCGGTCTAACACCTACAAAACCTAGCCAATTTTAGACCCTTCTAAAACTTTCTTCCATGTAACAAGACCTTAAGTACACAAGCTTTCTATTGCCAAAGCCCACGTTAATTCAATGATACGTGGCTCAACTATTGCTTTAACAATGGTGTCCTATATCAATTTTGGCAGCAAAGCTTGTAGGAATTTTCTCTGCACTCGTCTTACATCACTGAGTCAATGGATACCCTGCGTTGGTTCCATCATTAATGAAGAGAGAGATGTAATATAATGAAGGCCGATAGGAGTGGGAAGTTTTGAGGCAAGGTCTTATCATACAGTGATGGCTAGAGGTGCAGCCATTCAGTTTCCTTAGAAAGGCACACGGTAAGAGAAAGCTCCTTCTTAGGCAGTCTTTTCTATTTGGTCGGCATCTTTATAGAAAATATTGATAATTGATAACTTGGTAAGAAGGGACAAGATATTTCCAATTTGGAGTTCTATCTGCAGAGATGCAGAGGAGACGAGCAATCATTTGTTGTCGCATTGTGATATGGTGAGGAATTTATGGTCTCTTCAGTTATCCTATTCGGGATGTCTTGGGTGATGCTGAGGTCAATGGTTGAGTTGTTAGGTAGTTGGCAAGGCAGGTGTGTTAACAAAGGTAAATGGGTGGCTTGTAAAGCGGCTAATGGGGCATGTGGAAGGAGAGGAATAGGCATCCATTTCAACAGGAGGATTTGTTTGTTGAGGTTCACCTTGAAGTATGAGTTCTCGGATTTGCTTTTTCTGCGGCTGTCCAGGTGGATGATGATTGCTTAGAGGATCTATTAAGTCAGCCGTTTTCCTTTTCTTGTTTATGCTTTTGTGTACTTTGCTTATACTTGAGCTGTGCCCCTTTAGCTTCATTTAATGATCTATTTTATTACTCATTAAAAAAGGAAAAAAGAAATGTAAGAAAGAATGTTTTTGGTGTATTATGTGTCAGTATAACAAAAGCAGTTGAAACATGGTAAACTTCTAAGTGAAGACCAATGCAAGTGAACCTTACAAGACACAAATGAATCCTATAACTATATATTCTTGGATATTCCATTTTCAGTAGATTCAGCAATTCATCTCCCAAAAGATAAACCTTCAGTGTTGTCTTAGACAGAAAACTACAAAATATCATTTGTACATTCCTAGTACCTACTACAGACATTGTTATATGTTTCCTCAACCTAATCAATATTTATTTCTTATTCTTTTGGACATTGGAAGAATAAAGCAAAGATGACTGAGAAATCTACAAATGAATAATCTTCGCATCATGTCAAGAATAAAGATCAACAAATCTGGTGTTCTTGAAGTCCAAATCAATATGAAGAATAACTTGGTGGATAAGGCAGCAGTCCGATGGGCAGCTCTGCTAACTTCTTTTGAGGCATAAACCTCTGAGCTCCTCCTAAATAAGGTTCATTTAATTGGTATCTAATATCTATAGGCCTTTTAAAATAACATATGCCCTTTCATAAGTATCTCGAATCCTTAGTGGCTATACGATTTAAACAAAACCAGGAAAATATGTGGAGCTGAGCTCCTCCTAAATAAGGTTCATTTAATTGGTATCTAATATCCATAAGCCTTCCAAAATAACATATGCCCTTTAACAAGTATCTCAAATCCCTAGGAAATTAAGTAGCCATACAATTGAAGGTTTGAAACATAACCAGGAAAAGATGTGAGAGCAATTATGTTAGAACTAACACGGGAAATGTGTGTAAGTTGTTTAGCATACAAATTAGAACAAAGAGAAATACTTAATCAATCCCCGTATAAGTTTTGCTACTTTAAAGAAAGCTAAATTCTACTCATCCCATATGCAATAATGCAAACGAGCATTCAAGGAAAAACAAGCATTTGGAAAAGTGAAATGAAACAAGTTGCATAAAGTTATACTCGAATTATAAGTAATAGTATGCTACCATGTCCTCAGTTTATCTCCCCAGAAGCTGAATCAACTTTAAAGCCCGAGAATAGTTCCTGGCTCCTCTTCTTGCCTTCTGAACCTACCGCTGTGAAAGTGAAAAGCAGAAGAACATATGCAATGAAACAAACCACTCCTCTGAAACCCATTTGTTCTTGAATCAATCTATACCAATTACCAACACACCCAGAAAAGGAAATCCAGAACCAGTGTGCTCAATTCTTTGCATCTACTACCAGTAAACTAAACCCTAGATAGCGTTGATCACCCGTAAACACACAAAAAGATGTATCTTTTCAGCATTTATAAACGACCCAATTATGTTTTGCTCAAGAAAACCCTTCAAATGTCCCAATCATAGACTTCTAATGAATACAGTTGAAGACCCGCCAAACAAAACTCTGACAAAACAATCAAAACTTGGCATCAAACACACTCGGGCCAAGCAAAAACTCAAAAAGGGCCAAAGTATCGAATCAAGAACACAATCAAAAAAATGCCCAACGCCCAAAATCAAGCAATAGGAGCTCCAATGAACTGAATCATTCAAGTCAATACCCTTCACCTCAAAAAAGTTTTGACCCTTTCTTTGGTTGGGTCTTTGTATATGACCGTGTACACCAAAAAACGAGCACGGAACAAATTAGCTGTAAATTAACGGGTGTGGAAAAGAGAAAAGTTGACCAGGAAAATTCCTATGGAATACTGTGAAAGTCTAGCAGTGAAAGATGTCGAATGAAAGCTGCCAAAAATACAAATTGATTTTTTTTTTCGGGCATATTACTAATTGATTTTTAAATTCTTTTTCGCTTTGGTTAATTCTGATTATTGGAATTTTTGTTCATTAACGCCAGAATGACGCGGCGAGGAGTCGTTTTCAGCGCGTCTCTGGTGCTTTGGACTTTTAAGGCATGGGAAATTTGAAATCTGAACTCTGGATTACATCATTGACTAATGCTATGTTGCCAAAAATTATATCTCAAAAATTTATATCAAATAATGTGTTATTAAAGTGTCATTAGTTTATTAAAAACACTTTTAATTATATAATAAATGTGATTCTGTCATATCACTATTATATTATTTTTAATAATAATATTAGGTTTATTTAAAAAATTTACTTAAAAGTGTTTATTTTCATGAATTGACAGTATTGTATTAGTTGAATATCACATCATGATGTAACATCATGTGATATACAATTAGAGTAATGTTAGTCTTACCTTTATATTTTATCAAAATTGTTTATCCTTCATGAGTTGACAGTAGTTGTATTAGTTAGATATCACATAATGTCACATTATGATATGATATTCAGCTAATACAAGGACTGTCAACTCATGAAGGTAAATATTTTTGATAGAATTTTTAAGTAAACCAAACATTATTAATCCAACTAATACAATATTGATAACTCATGAAGGTAAATAATTTTGATAAAATATGAAAGTAAGAACAATATTACTCTATTTTTAATAAACATTTAAGATACAAATTTTAAAAATATAAAAATTTCTTACACCGTTGGACACAACTCAAGGATGAGAGGATCTAAGATTGGCAGGCAGCAATTTTAGATTTTTATCGACCTGATAAGTTTTAAAAAATAATTGATAAGCTCAAGATATTTTAAAAATATCTAAGAAAGTTATATGTGAAAGCACCCATATTAAAAGTGTCATTTAATTTAAAAGTGTTTTTAATTAAAAAAATTACTCTCATTGAAAGTATCTGTAACTAAAAGTATTCTTGCTAAAAATACATTTAATTAAAAGTATCCATTTTTGAAAACATTTTAATTTAAATGTACTTTTTAAAACATTTTAATTTAAATATATTAATAAAGATTTGGACTTTGAGTGCTTTAATATTTTAAAGATGTCTTTGATAAGCACACCTTCTAAACATAATGGCTCTTTTAAATATTTTCAAAACATCCCGAATTTGTTAATTAATTTTTAATATATCATGAGTCATGTTTAAGATTGAGTTCGAAAAAGAGATCATGGGTTCAAGTTTTAGTGAGAGATATGAACATTTATTCTTACTCAATCATAGACTGGGTTGAGTTATATGTCCAAGATTTATATTAAAAATGTTATTGGGTTGTGTTATGTCTTGTAAATTAATGAAGTTTGATTGTAATAAAGTGGAGTTGGTTGTAATACATAAATTGTAATACCTCATCGCTTCTTTCAATCAAAAAAATAATTTTAAATATTTTGCAAGACTTAAATATTGTTATTTAAATTTTAATAACAATATTTTCGTGAGAATATATAAAAACACTTGAATCTAAACAACAATACTACCCAAGAAGTGAATTGGAAAACAAAACAAGTGAATTATGAGTTGTTATGAGGTAATTTGAAAATTTGGTAAATTTCATAATAAAGGTCAAACTTTATTTATCACATGATTAATCACGAGCAAGCTTTAACTTTTGAGTTGGAGTATTTCTATTTTCTATATGAATTTAGAATGTTGATTAAATATTTAGATGAGTTTGAGTTAGAACTAATTAATTTAATATAATTTAATAGTGACTTCTTATAAGTTTATAATTAAATCAGTTAAAAATCAAGTTTGAATAATCACTCGGAGATGTGACTGAGAAATAAAAATGTTGATGATAAAATTCAAGTCTCTCGAGTTTGAGTTTCCTCTATGGCGATTGTTGGCAATTACTAACTCCGTCCCATTTTAAGAGTCTTTTATTCTATTTTACAATATCCCATTTTAAGAGTCTTATTTTGTACTTTAACTAATAAATTTTTAAAACTACCCTTCCAAACCTCTTTCACTCATATAATTTTTATTCACTGTAGTGCTGAAAATTTAAAATTGAATAAGAGTATAATATGAAAATGAAATAATTTTAAAATAATACTCATAAAAGTTGGATTTCCCAAATGAGGCTATAATTGTGGGACGGAGGGAGTAGAATTTGAAAGATAAATCTGACTTTTACAAAGACAAAGACTTAATTTAATACTTATAAATTGAACCAGAATACCCTTATCGATTTACCACAAAAATAAAGAAGGTAAATTTGAATAACTTATTTCAACTTAAAACATATAATTTCGTTTGTTTTTTTTAAATATTTGAAACACAAAATTTGTGTTTAGATAGTAATTCAGATATAACTTTTTTTTAAATTTTATAATTAATTTTTAAAAAATTAAGAAAATACATTTGAATATAATAATTTAAATTAAAAAAATTAAAATTAATAATTTCTTAAATACATATTCTATATTTTAAAATTTAAAATATACGTTTAAAAATCTAACCTAACAAACCCGTCTCTCGCCTTGAATTGCCTTAAATCCATCGAAAGTCCCACACGAACCCACAGCCCAAAGGATCTTTCAACTGCCCCTCTCGGCCCATGTTCCAAAAAGTTGTGTCCCACTCATCATTACCTAACCAAGCCAATCAAATCATGTTAGATATGGTGCTTTTGACCTTTGCTTCTTCCTCTTATGCTTTTTTTTTTTTTTTCCTGTGTGAACTGAACTTGTAATTTGTGTCAAGCAAGATAGTTATCGTTGTTTTTTTACTGAATTATCTTTTAAGATATTTTCTTTTCTTTTAAGAATGTCTATTCACACTCCTCAAATAATTTTCTAGCACTCTAAAATAATAATAAATTTTAGAATGCAAGAGATATTTTTGATCTTTCATGGAGTGTCAATAGGACATTCAAAATTAATGAAAATAAGGAGAGAAGACGTTGGACCACCTAAGATAAGATCTTTGGCTTCTGCCTCACCCTTCAATCAAACCAATTGCAGTACAATCACTTTAAGGTATATAAATAGTGGAATGCAATCTTTGTTGTTTCTTCCAAGAAACTTCAAGAAAGATGACTTCAACATATGATAAACCAAGTACCATTGATTATGCAATTGAAGGCCAGTGCTTCTTCCTCAAGACATCATTAAATTATGGCACTAGAATTATTCTGGGTGTACCAAAGTTTCCTGCACTTGCTTCCATAAACAACTACTGCAACAGGAATAAAAGAAATGAGGATGTCCCATTTTGCCCCTCAGAAGTTCCTTGATCAGAGAAGAAGAATGCATTACATACAGGTCTTGATATATATATATATATGCTAGGCTCACAATGGGCTTACCTATCAGGCCCAATTTTTGGAGGCCGAAACAATTTAGAGGAGTGCTTTGAAAAGTAACAAATGACGTGACTATTCAATCTCAACCATGAATGCATTTCATGCACAACAATCACAAGTCAGCATATAAAATTCGCAAAAAAACTTGAAAACGCAGTAATAACATACTCATGACTGTCTTTAACATTTTTCTAATATTTTATTACAAGCAATACAAGAGATGAGTTCGTCAATCTTGAATGTAAATGAAAACAAAATAATTTTACCATATGTCACAATTTATGATTCTATTTATGTTAGCATTATATGATGAGCCTATCTATCAATGACAAAATGTCATGTCATGTCATGTCATGTCCTATTCTTAATGGAGCTAGGTTTAAGAAGAAAATAAATGAAGCGGTGTGGCAATAAAAAAAAGATACAAAAATTCGTTACAGGTTTGGGGGCAAGAATGGATTAACGTTCCCCCTTCTTGATTATATTTTTAAATTATATGAATTTTCTTCAATATTTTCATATTACTTTAATTATTATTACAAATATAAATCTAAATATGTATATACATACCATTTGTAATAATATTAATTGTTTAATTTTAATATTTAAAAAATTAATAAAATTAATTTTAGATGAGAACAAGCCATGCAGAACGAGATGAGTATGGGCTTTAGGATGACGGGATGGCAACAAGAGAGAGGACATGACTAGTGACCGAACAAGACAAGAACAAAAAATTATACTTTTAAAGATGGGAGAGGAGTGCCCAACCCGTTGCCATTCCTTAAGCCCATCCATCTTTAATGGAAAACACCACTTCTGGTTATGCTCCACTTCCTAAAGTGGCTACCGTAGTCCAATGGCCAGAAATTCAAGCATCCATCAAACATACTTATTCTACTTTTAGGAAAAGTAGATAATATATGGAGATGCCAAAACCAAAAGCATTGGATTGCACATAGCTTCTTTGTATTTTTTGTCAAACTTTATTTCCAAAAAATATATATAAAAAAAGAAAAAGTTTATGAGAGTATGGTGCTTTTCATGACAATTGACATCCATTATACATTCAAAGTATTCCTTTCACACTATGTTGCATGATAAGAGGTTCTCATCGTTAATTCCATTCAAAAGTTTTAAATTAGGTAAAGGGGGATGAATTATGAAAAAGCAAATGCATGATCAAATGGTAATAAGATCATTAAAGAAAGCTAATTAAAGATTAGATTCCATTCCAAAGTGATGCTGCACTTTTTCGTCCTGATACATAGTAGGCTCCGCGTGTACCATATTGTTCGCTTTGGGCTTAAGAACCCTCGCGGCTTTGTTCTTCCTGGACAGAAAAGGCCTGATGCAAGTGAAAGGACGACTGGGGCTTATGAGCGACGCTAGTGCCCAACTCCTATTCGATGTGGGACTCAAAGTGGCACAACAGCTACTCCCCCAATCGAGACTAGTGGAGCACAGGAACGAGGCACGTGGCCCAAGCGTTCCCATAGACGGCGCCAAACTGATGCTGTACTTTTTCGTCCTGGTACATAGTAGGTTCTACGTGTATCATATTGTCTGCTTTGGGCTTAAGAGTCCTCATGGCTTTGTTCTTCTTTGACAGAAAAAGCCTAATGCAAGGGAGAGGACAACTGAGGCTTATGAGCGACGCCAGTGTCCGACTCCTATTTGATGTGGGACTCAAAGTGACACAAGACAAAGTTTGCAATTCTGCATCAGCTGGTAAGATCATTCGCTATTTTTTTCCTTTTTTTTTTTTGGTATTTTCAAAATTGAGAAGGAAAAGAATTTAGAAAATACATATATTTTTGAATCATTTTAAGTTTCTAATAAATTTAGAAAATTGAAAACATAAAAAAATACTTCTAATAATTTCTTAAAAAATGAGCCATTTTCAAAGAATGTGTTAGACACGTGATTTTCAATGTGACAGTCAAAACCATTTGCTGAAACAAGCTATCGTTTCTCTGTTTTGCCACATCCTCGGCCATAGAAGAAGACAGCCATGCGCTTATGTGCCGTGGGCTGCCAAATGGAATCTACACGTTCCTAATCAGCCAGCCACAATTCCTCCCTCCCAAAGGCCAAGATCTGGAAAGGAAACATTCCTTTTTATCTTTAAGCCTGTCCATATGCTCCCAGAGAATTTGTTCTCTCTGCTTTTCCAATTGACAGCTCTTACACTATAAAAAAGCACATCTCAAAACATAATCACCACAATCCCAAAGGAATTGAGAATTCTCACCTGCAATGACAAATTGCAAACAACTTGAAGTTCAATTGCAAGATCAAACTCCACAGAAATGGGGTGTTCCACTGACAGAAGATGTGTTTGGAAACTTCATATCCAAAGGTAATCCAACAGTGCAGAAGGTTTTTGGTGATGGGTCTTTGTTCAGTCCATTGCTATTTGGAAAATTCTTTGATCCTTCTGATGCCTTCCCACTGTGGGACTTTGAATCGGAAATCTTGCTATCTAAACTCCGGAGCTCCGGTCAGAGTTCTGTTGATTGGTTCCAGACAGCATCAGATTATGTACTAAAAGCAGAACTCCCAGGTAAGAATTCTAACCATCTTATAAATAATTCAATTGACTGGATTTAATAAACCTGGGCATGGAATTCTTCCCTTTAGTTGAATTCCATGTCCATGAACCAAGTAAACTGCAACAAATATGTTGTCAACCTGCAGGATACAAACCTATGGAGTTCGAGGCATTATTCCTCAATTCATAGTTTTACAGGTAAAATCTTCTCAAAAAGGGGCCCCTAGAATCAATTATTATTTAAAAAAAAAATTGGTTGCATAGAAAGAAATTCTTATATATGGTGCAACAGTAAAGCCTCTCCCGTAATGATTCAAATTTGAATAAAAATTTCATTTAAATTTGATGCTCCATAGTCAATTAGTTTTTACTAATTTTTTTTTTTAAATTCTCACGTTGTCCCAAATTTGTTTTCATCATATCTCAAAAAGTTTTAAATTAGCTTTGAACAAGGATTTGAATCTATTACTGTTAGAGATGTCCTAAGGTTGCTCCACTCTGGGTCACGATTCGGGTCTTGCTCCCTTTGCGAAGGTAAGAATGTGTAAATCTTACAGCAGTGGGAGTCTCGTGTATTTGATTAGGCTAGATGGGTGATCCTTGAGTATGTTAAATGGATTATTCTGGTAGAATTGGGGATAAGGCTAAGACTCCACAAGGTTTAATTCAGAAACTACTTATAGGAGAGAGGGTGAATATCTGTTGACACTACTATTTTTTACAACAGGAATTGGGAAAAATAGTGTTCAAATTTATGTTGACAATGGGAAGGTTGTGGAGATTAGTGGGCAATGGAAGCAGCAAAGAGAGTCCGAGACAAAGGACTGGAGAAGTGGCCATTGGTGGGAACATGGGTATGTTCGGAGGCTTGAATTGCCAGGAAATGCAGATTGGAGGAATATAGAGGCTCATGTGAACGATGATTTACTGCTGGATATCAGAATTCCCAAGAACCCTTTAGATTGTGATACAGATTCTGAATCTGTTCAAAATTAACACATTTCACAAGGAAATGTTTTTTCTAACAACTTAACATAAACTCTATGTTTGATCCAAATACACCAGATATATTTGCAAAAGAATATGCTTGTACATAGTCCGCAGAAATGGGGCCCGTGAAAATTCTAAAATGCACCAATAAGGTGAGAAAAAAATTGTATTTAGAAAATGGAAGAAAAAAAAAAAAGATTTGAAGAGTTTTCTATTGAAAACAGACCATGGACTTAATTTCAGGCTCTTAAACTTGAATTTAACTCATTGACTATGGGTCCTTTTTTATTCTCATTTTTTCCTACACGCTTCTTTTTGTGTTTACAGTGATGAACAGCAGCTGGATTAAGCTGTTTATCAATCTATATTGTCTATTGATTACAAAGTTTTGATAAAGAGTAATGTTATAAAAAACCAGAAAATTCCATACAGAATAATGTGACTCATTTAATATCTATCATCACATAGTTTATCATTTTCCTTGGATAAATATGTCACTAGGTCAATCTGGTCTCAACCACCCTGCAATTCACAGGGGCACAAAGAGGTTACTTAGATGGGAATTGGGATTGAACTTCATCCAAGTTTCACTCACAAACAATCAGCAAAGAAAAATAAGGGAAAAAGAATTCTAAAGAGACACACATTGGATTCCAGAGTTTCAGTACAGTTCGCAACTGAATTCATTCGACAATATATTTTGAAATAAATCATCATTGGCATTTAGTCGAGCAATTGATGGGCACTAAACACCATGTTCCAAATCCCAATTCCCACGCATCAGTCAAATACCCAGCACCACAAAGACTAAACTAGCCCAAACATACCATAATCATCCAACTACGTACCCTTCAAGTCTACCACATGTAGTTGATTTAAAACAAAAGCCATGCCATGCATTAATTACTGCCTCAGAATTTCATTGCAGTACAGTAGCTTCGTCAGTGGCATTATAAAATACCATTAAATAAATAAGTGTCAGAATAAATGTTGTCGCAGGGGATGTAGCTCAGATGGTAGAGCGCTCGCTTAGCATGCGAGAGGTACGGGGATCGATACCCCGCATCTCCACGTTACAGTTTCTTTATAATTGTTTATTTTGTTATGCTATTATTACATGCTTTTCTCAAAATGAGAATCAGTTTTTTTTTTTCTTCAAATTTTTTCTATTATGAATTTTTTTTGATCAACTATAAATATTAAAATCACATTTCAATAAATTACTACTTATCAAATTTCTCATTGGGGGAATTGGTCCCTTTTAGCCAAAGGACTTTATTTGAAAGTGAATATTCTTATATAAAAAAATTATTATATTCATTTTTAAGTAAATGGCATTTGTAAAATTTTACTTAAAGAAAATTAGTGAAAGCAAACTCTTAACAAAAAGGAGAATGCTAATAAGAATTCCCTTTCATTATTCTAAAATTACATATATTATCTGTCTTATAAAGTCAAGTTATAATGATTTTTTTTAAAATAAAATAATGATATTTTTAAAAAGTAATTAATTAATTTATATTTTTAATGTGATGTAATATTTTTAAAAATTGTCTTATGCAACACTCGAATATTTCACATGACAATGAATATGCAAAGAAAAATATAAATTAAAGATATATAATATTCTTCTTGAATTAATTATCATAATATAATTTACGATAAATTATACTGAACTTTTTTGAAGTTTATGATAATTACATTGACTTATCTTGAGATTTTTGAAATTACACTGACTTTCTATACTTTACAAAATAATATACAAATACCTTCCTCGTGCCAATTTTTTTCTTTAAAATGTTTCTTTTTTTTCAATTTTTTAAATCTTGACCAATTTTTTAAAGAAATTTTCAAATAAATATTGATAAAAACTTTAAATTTATTTTTGTATAAAATAAAAATAAAAATAAATTATTTATCATAATTTTATTTTTTAATAAAAAAATTTAAATAAAAAATTAGAATAAATTGGTCAAAAATAAGTAAATACAAAAATAAATAAATAAATAAAATGTATAGTTTTATCGTTTTGAAAAAAAATTAATTAAAGAAAAGTATGTGTATATTGTTTTGTAACCTAAGAAAAATTAATATAATTTTAAAAATTTTAAAAAACATTAATATAATTATCATATATCTTAGAGACTTTCAGTATAACCCCCCTGTAATTTGAATTGCTTCTTTTTGAATGATACTATTATTTTAATACCTTGCGGGCCTCCTAATTTGTTCTGGGCCATGGTGTCTACATAAACAAACTACCACTCCCGTCCGGCTTCGAGTCTTACACAACACTAAACGTATGCCACGTGTCTCGACATGGTTTTGACGAATCCAACAGGCCCAAATGGCATTACAAAATTAAGTTATTCCTGTAGAGACATATGTCACGGGCTGAGTTCTGACCCAAAAGCTGTAACTGATGAGTAGAAGTACCTAAATCCCTTATATGGCCCAAGATCTCCCTACTCATAACCGATGTGAGATCGTGACACATAACTACTGTGGGGAGTAATTATTTAATAGTTTTTGGAATTAGTGATTTTAATGGCTCGGTTAAGAATTACTTTTAGATTAGTAATCTTAACAGTTTAAATAAAGGACACGTAAACAAAAAATACACTTATGTATCTATATAATCTTCGTCTAAATAGTAAAAACTAATTGTCTAAAATCATTGAATATTTTTTACAATGCCGGAATGTTTAAGAGTTGAAGAAAATTAATTTAAGAGAAAGAGGAGATGAAAAATGGAGTAGTTAATTTAGCTAAAACAATTTAATTAATTAAAACATTAGTTGTGCTTCATCACACGGTTGCAGAGGCAATGCCGGATTGTTTAAGAGCTTTTTAAAAAAACAAAGCAACGTGAAAATCTATGAAACAATTTTTTTTTTTAATTACAAATGGACAAGAAATTTGTTGACATTTAATATGTTAATTGATGCAATTTTCTAATGCTATGATTTAGTATAATGACAAAATATTTAAATAATTAATTAAGTATGAGAACACACCTAATTTATTCATCTTAGAAGGTCTTTGGGATGATCATTTTTAAGTATCGGTATCAAATTAAAATTTGGGTGATGTTTCAACTATTATCACACCATTGTCTCAAATCACTAATGTTACTTTTTAAATTTGTATTATAAAATCTTATTCTAAATAATGTGACACTAATGTGTTATATAATTACATTATATGATTTAAATTAATTTTAATAATATCAATATCATATTATTTGAAATAAAACCGTTGCTCAAATTTAAGTATTACTGCAAACAACACAGAGTTCCACACAAATAAAAAGTCTCATCATGAAACTTTTGGTACGATTTTCACACTAGACTTCACAAAAAAAAAAAAAAAAAATCTATAACATATCGAATCAAACACCGCAATGTTTGTTAATGAGGCAAAGCCCTGGAGGCAATTGTAGCCAAAGATTTACTTTTTTGGAGGTCCTTTGCGAGGGCAGTGGAGACTAGCTTTTAGCGTCATGGATATTGTTTTGAAATGAAAGTCCGAGCAGCGTTAAGTAACAAGAATCAGATTCTAAACTTCTATAAGCTTGGCCAAACAACCTCTTAATATGCTTGTCTATTGATCGATGTTGCTAATTGAACATTGTAATACATAATGTCATTATTCATAATGATAAATCCTCATAATATATACATATTGATTTGTCTGTTGAATATTGCATTGCATTAATAAATAATAATGTAATGGTTGCGTAATTAAACATTATAATACATAAAATAAAACATCATATTCAGACAAATGGCAAATCAAGGCAGAAGGTGTTCTATCGTTGTTTTTAGTAGTACACATTAATTAATTAATGGATATTAAATAATTAGTGGGTTATACCTTAGAAAGGCAAGCTATGAACATCAACAGCTTTGAAAGAAGTCCAGTCTTAATTTCTCGTTAGGTGCAGATGATTTTTGATTGAGCAAAGTATATATCACAACTGTGTAATGATCTTTTCAATGGAAGTGCTAGTGCTACACGTTTAGCATCAAGCAGAGAATGATAGAAAGAGAGTTGAAGTTGATGAGGACGAGGATGGGTGAAGAAGAAGCCTTTTTAAAGTGGTAGAGAAAAGGACCACAAGAATGCTACAAAGTACCAACAAACAAATTGAAATACCAACTACTGCCACACCACGTGAGATGGGTACTCTCTCTCTCTCTCTCTCTGTCTCTCTCAGGGGAAACTGCAGTCCGCAGAGTGGTGGGAAAGTTCTCTTAAAAATTCGAAGTGAAATCTAAATACATATCTAAGGACGTGTTCGTCATATGTTTAAAATTAATTTGTTTAATTATTATGTTATTTTATAATTAAATTTTTTAAAATTTTCTTTTGTCTCATAATATATTGTTGTGCCATTTTGAGTCTCACATCGAATAAGAGTCGAGAACTGATGTCGCTTATAAGTCCTAAGCTATTCTCTTCCTTGCATAAGGCCTAGGCCCAGCGCTGGCAACTTAAGCCCAGCAGAGGGAACAATATTGTACGGCTGAGTTAAAATGACACATCTCTCACCTACAAGGCCTTTTTCCTCCCTGGAAGAACAAAGCCGTGCGGGCCCAGGTTCAATGTGGACAATATTGTGCACGGGAACCTACTGTGTGTAAAAAAGTGCAGCATCAGTTTAACATCATCTGTGGGAACGCTTGGGCCACGTGCTTCGTTCTTGTGCTCCACTAGTCCCGACTGGGAGGAATAGCTGTTGTGCCACTTTGAGTCCCACATCGAATAGGAGTCG
This sequence comes from Nyssa sinensis, assembly GCA_008638375.1. Lineage (NCBI taxonomy): Eukaryota > Viridiplantae > Streptophyta > Magnoliopsida > Cornales > Nyssaceae > Nyssa > Nyssa sinensis. The sequence continues at coordinate 54,986,993 of CM018046.1, forward strand.
AAAACACTACTGTGTGTAAAAAAGTGCAGCATCAGTTTGACACCGTCTGTAGGAACGCTTGGGCCACGTGCCTCGTTCTTATGCTTCACTAGTCCCGATTGGGAGGAGTAGCCGTTGTGCCACTTTGAGTCCCACATCGAATAGGAGTCGAAAATTGATGTCGCTTATAAACCCCAGGCTGTTATCTTCCTTGCACAAGGCCTAGGCCTAGCGCATAGCAAAGCCCTACGCTGGTAACTTAAGCCTAGCAGAGGAGACAATATTGTACGGCTGAGCTAAGATGACACATCTCTCACCTACAAGGTCTTTTCCTCCTTGGAAGAATAAAGCCGTGCAGGCCTAGGCCCAAAAAGGACAATATTGTGCACGAGAGCCTACTGTGTGCAAAAAAGTGCAGTATCATATATATATATATATATTTATATCATTTATGTCATATGTTTTAAAATTTATTTTTATTACATAATACTTCTTAATTATGCATAATCCACGTATGAATGAATATGAATGAATCTAATTATTACACTTGCTTAATCTATCATTTTTAGCTTATAGGTTACCAAGTGCATTGTTTGGTTTGGAAAAAATAGAAAGAATAAATTGTTAAACTAAAATATTAGATAGATATATATATATATATATATATAAATATACATTTATTAATATATTTTTAATGAGAGATGACCAAGGTTATTTTCAAAGAGAGACGAGTCATTTCTCTACACACACAATACAGATTCGAGATTTTTTACATACTTTTAAGTTAAATTTCTTTTTCCCTCGTTATCGTATAAGTTAAACGAATATCAAGAGCCGTCAATATTTTTTTATTTTATGAATATCATGTATATTATTTCAAGCAATTATTTAATACGATTAACATTTTACGTTATTATACGGTATAGTTCACTTATATATAACAAAATTTTAAAGGCTTTTTTATGATTTATGGTAAATAATTTTTTATAAATTAAAAAAAAAACATAAAATTTCAATAATATAATCACATCACATGCCACGTTGAGTAATGGGCTCACTCGAGAAAGCTCCGTTAGCTCGGGAAGGAAGAACAAGAAAGGATCAAAAAGGGGAGTGGGGCCAAGTGGAAATGTAAGTAAACGTTAATGGCATAATAGTCATTACGTTTCCCTAACGCATCTCTCTGGAAATACCGCCAGATTCCATTTCAAAAAAATTCAAAAGCAACGCTCTCCACCGATCTCCCTTCCTCACTCATTCCCTGCAAACCTAGATTTGTCAAATTACCAATCAGGTTTAGAGAGAGAAAGAAGAGAGAGACATACTTCAATTGAGATCTGAGGCTGAGAGAATGAGACAAGCGATTGAAAAATGAAGATTAAAAAACTGAGAGAGATTTATTATCAAATTACCATTCTATTTTGTTATTTAATTATTTCCCTTTTTTCTTACTAAAGAATTCATTTCGCTGTCGGAGTTCATATTCTGGATCATCGGTTCCTGCAAATTGAAGCAACGGGTGTGATACATCGGTAACTTTGATTGCAATCCACGGCCCCACCAGAACTTGTCCCAACTTACCCCCAACTCTCTCTATACCCTTCAAATGGCTTCCAAGAACCAGAACAAGCCTCCATTCCCCAACACTCTCACACCTGCAAGCCCTTCAAATGTAAAGTTCACTAGCTTCTGTATTATGGTTTGATTTTTCTTTCTTTCATCTGTTTTTAGGATCAATGATTGCATTTTTTTAATATTTTTTCATAAATAGAAAAAATGTTCAGTCGATGAAACTTCGGTAGATAAGCGGCAGAAGATCGGATTTGCAAAAATGGTGGGGCCGGCGAATGGCAGCAGAACCCGGTTAGCGTTTTCGGTTGTAAATGGCGGTCAAGATCTCACTGCGGCCGGCGGGCCAGCTAGCAATTCCGGTTCCGAATGTGGCGGAATTGAGTTCACAAGAGAGGATGTTGAGGCACTTTTGAATGAGAAGATGAAGACAAAGAACAAATTCAATCTCAAGGTTAGTGGGTTTTTGAGTTCTTACTTTAGTTATATTGAAATTAGTTTTTAGTTTGGTTGTTTTATGTGTTTATTTATTTTAGAGATTTGATTTTTTAGGAGAAATGTGACCAAATGATCGAGTATATTAAAAAGCTTAGGCTTTGTATTAGATGGTTCCAAGAACTTGAAGGAAACTACCTCTTAGAGCAAGACAAGCTAAAGCATTTGTTGGAATTGGCAGAGAGGAAATGTTCTGATATGGGTACAATTGGTTTCTTTTAATTTAATAGCATCCTAGAAAATTGAAATTGTTTGCTAATGCAAATTGATTTGCTCTGCTCTTAGAGATGCTAATGAAAGCTAAGGAGGAGGAACTGAATTCAATAATTATGGAGTTGAGGAAAAATTCTGCATCTTTACAAGAGAAACTTACAAAGGAACAATCAGATAAGTTGGTAAGACTGGTGCAAGAATACTACTGATTTGTAAAGCTGTGGGTTACTTGTGTTATTAACTTATTTGTGAAGAATTAATTTTTCTAATATAACAATTAGGCTGCCGTGGATTCACTCACAAGAGAAAAAGACGCTAGAGCTGCTGCAGAGAAATTGCAAGCTTCTCTTTCGGAAGAGCTAGGGAGAACTCAGCGAGAGAACTCAAGTGCCAATCAGAAGGTAAATACATAATTATTCAATTTGGATTCGATCATTTTTTTTTACTAATCAGTTAAGCACTGTACTAAATCTCTTCATTTGGATTGCTGAATTCTGCAGATATCATCGCTAAATGATATGTACAAGCGATTGCAGGAGTACAACACAAGTTTGCAGCAATACAACAGTAAACTTCAGTCAGAGCTTGCTTCTACTAATGAGACCCTAAAGCGTGTGGAGAAAGAGAAAGCTGCTGTAGTGGAGAACCTTAGCAGCTTAAGAGGTCACTATAATTCATTGCAGGATCAGCTGACTTCATTTAGAGTGAGTCCCTTTCTTCCTTTGTCATTCATTAGTTGCAATATATATGTATGTATTAATTTTTCATATTGATTTTCACTACAGCATTTTATGATGTTGTTAGATAGGGGGTTATTCATATGTCAGTTCTTCATGTCGAATCATTCCTAAGTCTTCAGTGACTTGTGTATGACACTAGGAAGAATTCATAAACTGCAGAGAGGCTCAAAACATTAAACAAGCAATATGATGTTACATGTGAAGTCTACCTATTTTATCACTTATCTCCGCTCAGGGGTAAGGCTGTGTAAATGTAACCCTCCGCAGACTCTATAGTGGTGGCGGAAGCGTCATGCACTAGGGTGGCCCTTTTTAAGTTGCTATTGGTTTTGATAAGAATAAGTTTGTTGGGTTGTAACATCAATATGACAACTTGTATAAAGTTTTTTTAGTTTAATTTAGTTAAGGTCCTTCTCCTTCATAACTCTTGTCTTAACAGATTAATGAATTCACACAGGCATATGAATTTTCTAAATTTTGGAGGAATTCATCTATTGTTTTGGATATGCCATCATTTTCTCAATGATTGTATATTCAACTTGACGATCTGGGTTGTGTGATCTAGAATTAAGTTGTAGACATGCTGGTGTTAAGTTTGTAGACTGTTTATTTTTTGCTAACATTCTTTGACAGTAAAATTTCTTTCCAAAATTTGATATGTGGATAAGTGTTCAATTGTGGACCATTTTACTAGGTTTCTCAAGACGAGGTAATGAAACAGAAAGAAGCTTTAGTGAATGAGGTTGGATGCCTTAGGGGAGATTTGCAGCAAGTGAGAGATGATCGTGATCACCAATTGTTACAAGTGGAAGCTTTAACAGCTGAAGTTGTGAAATATAAAGAGTGTACCGGAAAATCCTTTGCTGAATTAGGTAGCTTAACAATAAAGGCGAATGAGTTGGAGGTCTGTTCATTTTGTTTCCTTTCTTCTCAAACAAAGATTATTCCTTTATTGATAAATTTTTACTAGACATGTTTGTTCTGCAGGCAAGATGTTCGTCTCAAAGTAACCAAATAAAAACATTGCAAGATACACTTGCTATTGCAGAGAAGAAATTGCAGGTACCACAAAATACTATTTACATGGAAGTATGGAAACATATCTTAGATTAATGTTATTTGAGCCATGATGTGGCTTCTGTGTTTGGAGTATGAATAACTTACCATTAACACTTTTATTGGTCTGTTTTTAGATGTCTGATTTATCTGCACTGGAGACAAGAACAGAATATGAAGAGCAAAAAAAAGTCATTCATGACTTGCAAAGTCATCTTGCAGATGCAGAATTGAAAATTATTGAAGGAGAGAAATTGCGTAAAAAGTTACACAATACTATATTGGTAATGATTTTACACTTCAGAACTTTTTCCCTTGGCTCTACACAGGAACTTTTTAGTGGTACTAAACTCTTTTTCACTCCAGGAACTAAAAGGGAACATCCGCGTTTTCTGTAGAGTACGACCTTTGTTGCCTGATGATAGTGTTGGCACTGAAGGCAAGGTTATTTCTTATCCCACAACAACTGAAGCACTTGGACGGAGCATTGACCTGATACAAAATGGTATATCTTTCAACTCAACTCAACAAAGCCTTATCCTTCCCAGCTACAAAATGGTATATCTTTACTAGAAAAATATCCATAAGAGTTTCATCAATAGTATGTGCTATTATTTCTTGAAATGCTTGTATGACTCTTATCTCGCACCATGTTTTCCTGTCATAAGGGCAAAAGCATTCTTTCACATTCGACCAAGTATTCATGCCTGATGCCTCACAAGAGGATGTTTTTGTGGAAATCTCACAGCTTGTACAGAGTGCTCTTGATGGTTATAAGGTGATCGATCTATTGCCTAGTGGTCTCCAAATGTTTTATTACTTACATTTAATAATTTCAATTGTTACATTCCATGTAGCTACAACATACAGAGATAGTAGTTCTGTTTACATATTTATCTTCTCAAAATTGTGGTTGGGAATCACTTGTAAAATGACTTGACATTAGATCTCTTATATTTCATGCTTTTATTATTTTCGAAAGTATTGATATTCAGAACTATCATTAATATTTCATTATTTTACAAAATATCCTTCAAAACTATTATCTTCTCTACACGGTCTTAATTGTTGGATCGTTTATTGACTCAATGTGAAGGCACCCTTAATGTCATTGTTCTTTGTAATGTTCACGCATGCTGAATAAGAATGGATATTTTGGAGTTATCTAAATATGCATGTCTTTTTACAGTTTTAATGTGACTGTTTTGTAAACCATTAAAACTGTGAGCATCATTCAGAAGCCAACAGAGGATGACCGTGGGTTTTATTTTTATAGGTTTGCATCTTTGCTTATGGTCAAACTGGTTCTGGTAAAACCTACACTATGATGGGTAGGCCAGGAAGCCCAGATCAGAAAGGGTTGATACCCCGCTCGTTGGAACAGATATTTCAGACTAGGCAATCCCTTCTACCCCAGGGATGGAAATATGAAATGCAGGTGAATCTTGCATTTTGTTTGTTTCCTATTTATTGCTTGATGGTTCTTATTATCTTGGTTCCTGAAACTATGGAACTATGTTCTAAAAAAATTGCAGGTTTCAATGTTGGAAATATATAACGAAACAATTCGTGATTTATTGTCAACAAATCGATCATATTCAGATATGTCACGAACAGAGAATGGTGTTACAGGAAAGCAGTATGCAATTAAGCATGATGCAAATGGCAACACTTATGTCTCTGATCTCACTGTTGTGGATGTTCATAGTAGTAAAGAGGTTTCCTTTCTTTTAGATCAGGCTGCACAAAGCAGGTATTCAACAATATATGCTTCTAATACTTTCTCTTCCCCTTTGATCAAGAATATTTCTTTTTGAAAACTTTGATCGTGTTCATGAGGGAAAGCTGATTGTGCCTCTCCATGTGGGTGTTCACATGTGATTGCATATCCAAGTTTTCCCGTTTAATGAACATCTTGTTAAATGTAACCTGTCCATGGCAAGAGGAATCTTGTTTTTTTTTTTTTTTTTTGGTTTTTTGTCACAATTACAGAAGAAGATGAGTTCTTGTAAAACAGGAGCTTTCTTCGAGTTTTATAGCATAGTTGTAGACCATAGCATATATTAATTTTATAGAACATTATGTGTTAGTATTTTATTCTTTTCAAATTTTTCTGGACTTGTTTTGTAGATTTATAGAACCTGTATCTGTTTTCATTTAGGTCTGTAGGCAAGACCCAAATGAATGAGCAATCTTCAAGAAGCCATTTTGTCTTCACCCTGCGAATATCTGGAGTTAATGAGGTATGGGTACTTATGGGGCTTGCCACCCTTTCTGGTGTGTCGACATAGTGATGCTCTCTTTAAGCTTACACAAGTATGCTCATCAATTAAAAACCTTTTTATCTGTTCTTTAGAGCACTGAGCAACAAGTACAAGGCGTTCTAAATCTTATCGATCTTGCTGGTAGCGAGCGTCTCTCAAAGAGTGGGTCTACCGGGGACCGGCTGAAAGAAACTCAAGTATTTAAACAAAGTGATTGTGTTACTTTTGCGAGTTTTTTCATAGTGATCTTTCCTAACTATAGTTTTTTTTTTTTTTTAATTATACACAGGCCATCAATAAGAGTTTATCATCTTTAAGCGATGTTATATTTGCCTTGGCTAAGAAGGAGGACCATGTACCCTTTCGGAATTCAAAGCTTACATATCTTCTCCAGGTAAATGCTTCAAATTAGGGCAATGCAAAGATATGTTAAAATTTTATTTTGTAAAAGTTCCATACATGGAGGAAATGGTGATGCTTTGGATGTCTCAAGGCAATTGACTAGTTTCACAAGAACCAGTACAAGTAACATTCAAAAGACTTTTAGAACTCTTTAGTCTGGATTTCATATGCATGTTGAACAGTTCAGCCATATGCCTGATTGTCCAACCTAGTAGTTGCATTACAGCTAAATCGATGATAGTGTCCATCTATTCTACCGTAATGCAAGTGGCTGGAATGAAAATTGCTTTGGTTTGGTGTTTATCAATATTTATATGATTATACCTTCTGTCATCATATTTGTCAGGAAGCAATAGGTGAATTTTATGATTGACAGATTATAATTTATAAGGCCTATCCAAGATGGAAATCTTGCATTCATTTCTTTGATTTGAACTGCTGTCCTTGGTGAACAAAATGTTTTGGTGGATTGAATGGGCTATTTAGCAAAAAATGAAAAAATAAAAAAATGATGAAATGGATCAAAGCTCTTGCTGTTGCTACTATATTTACTTTTATATTATTTGTGGATTTTTGTTATAAGATGCCTTTTCTGATCAATCAATGGTTTAATCAGCCTTGCTTAGGGGGTGACTCGAAGACCTTGATGTTTGTCAATGTTTCTCCTGATCCTTCCTCGCTGGGTGAGTCACTTTGTTCGCTTCGGTTTGCAGCAAGGGTCAATGCTTGTGAGATAGGGATTCCCCGGCGTCAAACCAACATGCGGTCTTTAGATTCTCGCTTGAGCTATGGTTGATTTTGATAGAAAAATGGTTCTAATTTTATTTGAGAAAAAAAATTGTGATCTGTATCCCGGGTGGCATTTAATTATAATCGGAAAATGAAAGCAATTCTAACATAATCTGCTTGTAATTTGTATAGCGAAGAGAATATTTGGCTTGTATCAGTGATAGTAGGGGTTGCCCCTTTTGAGTCACTAAATTTATATTCATAAAGATATTTAATGTAGAGATTGATTTTTATGATCTTAAAAATTCTGTGTTGCGTGATGCGTTTAGTTGCTTCTTTTAGTTCAATAAAAATTGTTGTTGATAGATCTATCAGTACCCAACTCATGATTCAGCTTGGCCTCACTATCACTTGTTTGAATGGTTCTTAGCCAAATGTAGCTTGCTCTTTCAAACTCGCCATTTAAGTGACATGAAATGTTCTGCAGAAATTTGAACAGATTTTGCAGATTTATGCCATTTGATCCTTCACCTCCCGGAGAATGGCTATAGTGTCTTGATAATATGATTGTCTGAGGAAGAATTCGATGTTTTGCAGCATCTTGGAGCTGCCAAAACTTTGAATAATATAAAAATGTTTTAGGCGCTTGCAATCCCAGAATTTTTGAACCAACTGGTGATTTAGCAGATGAAAATACTATTCAACTCAAAGAATATGATCAAATGTCATTGCGCAATTTCACGTGGTAACTGGTTTACTTCAATATTGTCAAATATTATAAGGTATATTACATTAACAGATGACACTGATTTTTTTTTTTTTACTAACAAATTACAAAGATATTTTCTTTAGTCTTATTTTTTTTTTCTTCAAAATGACAAAAATGTAATTTTATTTTATTTTTTGCATTTTGACCATTTTTTTAAAACTGATTTTATTTTATATAAAAAATAAATTTAAGATAAATAATTTATATTTTTTAGTCAAAAAAGATTTTAATTAATATTTATTTAAAAATGAAAAAAAAGTTAAAAAAATGATTAAAATTAAAAAAACATAAAAAATAAAATAAAATAAAATGAAATGAAAGAGATACTTTTGTTATTTAAAAAAAAAAAATTAGAAGAAGTGATTTTTATAATTTGGAAAAAATTTTGTAATAATTTGAAACCTTAAGCTATAATTTACCCGATATTTATATTGGCCAAACCAGTGAGAGGTTGCCTATCTTTTACTATTGTCACTGAGATTGCTTAGTCAAAACCAGAGCACAAATATAGAACGTAATTCCAAGGATCTTGTGCCAATTATTACCGGCATATTTGCGAAAATTTTCATCGGGAGAGGGCACTGTGCATAGTTATGTGTGCCTGTCATGACACGCACGACAACCTCTCATTGGAAGGGAGTACTGCGGTCCCGGTTTCCTTTATTGCTCTAATGAATAAAAGGTTTTGAAAGAATTCAATGAAAGCTTGATTGCAATACAGTTTCAGCATCTCATTGTAAGGCAAATTACAACCATGAAAGTTAAAACAGATGTCACACAAGATTTGTGAAGCTAATCCGTCATACTTGAAAATTAAGGTCTCATAATCAGTCTTTATCTAAGTTAACAGAAAAGATGAATTGGGTTATGTGGGTACGTAGCATATAATTCCCTTAATCAGCATCAAATTTGATCAATCCTGTTAATTTTTGTGTTTTAGATTAACTCATATGCGAATAAGATTAGTTCCATTAAAAAATGGGCCTTGACTCATTTAAGTGGCTGATAAGATAAATTTCTATCCTTATTCAAATACGTCTTTATCATGTGTTGATAGAGATCAATATTTTGAACCTTAATAAAATTCTATATGTATCTAAAATAAATACGTAGATATGTGGTCTGCGTAATGTGATTGTGAGATACAGTATACTTTTTCTCTTTAGTCTTTCTTCTCAAGTGAGTTTGAAACATAAAGATTAAAAAGGTAACTCTAATAGCCAATTCCTGAGTAACTTCGCAAAATTTTTGAGAATATACAAAAAAATAAAATAAAATTCAACTTTTAATTCGTAACAAATAATATACTATCTACATATATTTTTCACAATCAAATATAACTTAATTTATATACATATTATATACATTAAATGTTTATAAATTCATTGATTTTCAGTCTTATCATAAAACCACAAGAGTCAAGAATTATTCAGGACCACCCCCTATTTATACACATATTGTATACATTAAATGTTTATAAATTCATTGATTTTTAGTCTTATGGTAAAACCACAAGAGTCTAAGAATTATTCATGACCACCCCCTATTTGTTAATTCGCCTTTGATCTTATGGCATTGTAAAGCAAAAATTAACCAATAAGCTCCCTTACATCTCACCAGGATGTTGATAAGGATAACCCTGCTTAATCATTGATGTGATCAGGGTTGGCAGACCTTTCGGTTTTGGGCTGCACAAGCAAACATGGCAATGATGTCTCATTGACGTGTGTGCCATATCAACAAACTTTTTCCTAGTGCAATTTTGTTTATTTGCTACACCAACGTAGGACAAGAACATGGTTGGTTGGTGTCAATCCAATCACATTATAATTAAATACTATACATTATGTTTGTAATATAAGTGTTTTTAGTTTCCTTTACCATCTTCCTCGTTACATATATATTTTTGTTGTTCAGGAGTTTTGAATTGAGTTATGAGTATAGTTTGAGTTATAAAAATAATTTTTTTATTTATAAAAATAAAATTGTATACATTTAACATATTTTTCTCAAATCTCATTATAATCAAAATCTCATTCACTAAATTAATTCCTAAAAACTAAAGACGATAAAACTATGTTAGAGTTACTTCAAACCAAGGTTGACCTACTATCTTGATGGTTTGTTTTATGATTTTTCATCTTTTACTAAGGCCCAAGTGTGGAAAAAATTTCATGCCCAATTGCCATTGTAGGTTGATATGGTCCCATTTCAAACTAAAAGTGGAGAGATGGGTCAAGTTGATTAAAAAAACAGAGAAAGTTTCACTCTGACAAGTTGTGTGGGCATAAAGAATGGTTGGATACAAATGCATAAATTATTTTTCTTCTTCTTTATGGTGAAATTGACATGTCCCAATTTCACTTGCATAGTTGTTAATTAAATTTTAAGGCAAACAATCAGTAAATTTTTAGATTTCTTTTAATGAAATCATTAAAGATGAAGATATTTCTTAGCAGATATATTCTATATAAATGCTTGAGTATGATGACTGTAGAATTGGATAGAGCAAAACTCCACCAGATATGTTCGACAATAAGTAGCTATCAAAACTCTTCCATGAAAAGACTGAAAAAAATAAAACAGATAAAGAATATAAAAAGGCTAGCAGCCAGCACCCCTTCACGATCTTCCCTCAGAAAGAAAGGGAAGAAGAAGGAGAGATGGAAGGGCATAAGCAGCTTAAGAAGTCTAGAGTTGTCAAAGTAGATTCTAAAGAAACGTGGGATTTCTTTACAACTCGAGCTAGAAATCAAGGCTGCCCTGTATGTCGTCTTTTATATCATATATCACATATATACATATATATATGCATGTATGTGTGTATGTATATATGTATGTCTGTGTGTTTGTACATGTGTTTATATGTGTATATATGTAAGTATGTATATAGACACAAACACTTACACACTCTCTTTTGGAGCTTTGATATATTGCACTATTGGTATTCATATTTTTAAAGAGTGGTAATCCATTATATCTGTACCTTTAGTGCCTTGTAAAATGAGATAATGTTCTTGTCTTGGGTAATTTTATGTTTTAACCCTTTGGTAGTTCTGGTACATAAGCTTTTGATATGAACATATGGTACAACGCAGGCAATGATAAAGTTCTTACTAGAGTGAAATTTACTATAATTAATGTTTTTATTTATTAATTATTTTCATAAATTAATTGCAGGTTGTAGTACATTTTACTGCTGGCTGGTGCATGCCCTCAGTAGCCATGAATTCATGCTTTCAAGAACTGTCCTTAAGCTACCAAGATATGTTATTTCTGTTGGTGGACGTTGATGAAGTTAAGGTAATCTTATAACAACATGGACAGTGTTGTGTTCACATACACACACATATACACATGTTACTTTCTTCATATGCAAGTGATTTAGGTTTCATCTCATGAATTAATTTCATTACTTGGTTCGGAGTCAAAGTTGGTCACCTGTCTATATATTGAAACTAGACGACTTGATGATTCATACTGACTCTTAAGGCTGAGAGCTTTTCAGCTTGTTCACGTAAGCTGCACTATTTTAAATGGCTCAATCTAAACATCTGGGGGAAGACTATTTCAAGAAAAGTGAGAATGACAGCTTACCCTACTGGGCTTAAATGGAAACAGAACATTTTTCCGGTTAACCCAAAACCGACTCCACCAACCAAACTCTCCAAGCGTGTGAAGCCCCGACCCTTTGGGACAGTGGTGGATTTTGGAGGTGGCTAAGGGGCCACCGCCATTCCAAAGATTTTGAAAAAAAATTTTCTACTAAAATTTTATAATAATTTAGAAATTATTCATCAATTTTTTTGATATTTCTATAGCATTCCTCTTCTATATATATATATATATATATTTGCCCCTAGTACTTTTTGATATTTCTATTGCCTCGGGATTAGATAAAACAGAACTTACCACCTAACCTTTACAATGTGATACTTTATATCTCCAAACTTAATTTGGAAGAATCTTGCATTACCCCTATTCATGGGTCAACCTTCTTTATGTAGAAATATTAGAATAAAGTAATATCACCTTTCGTATGTAGTTGATCATGAGGCTTCCAAGTGATGCTTGCACCAACACACTATCATTGGTTATTGTTACTTTGTATTTGACAGTACATAATTGGGGTTTTTAAATTAAAATTGATTGTATTTGGAGTCAAGCAAACTCAAAATTTTAATTCTCTAAGAACATATTTGACATTACAATATATTATTTAATTTAGCATACTTTTATGGTTTATGTGGATTTGAATAGGAGGTAGCATCAAAGATGGAGATAAAGGCCATGCCCACCTTTCTTTTGATGAGGAAAGAAGCTCAGGTGGATAAGCTTGTGGGTGCCAATCCAGATGGGATAAGGAAGATGATTGCTGGTTTTATTCACTCCAGTCCTGTGAATAATAATATTATTAGTTGAACTAAGTTGTGGTGTGTATCCTAGGTTGCATGTAAGATGTGTGTTGGCTTGAGTAGTTTCTGAAAATCGTTGAGATAGTTGGTTAGGAAAACTTGTTTCCAAATATCACAGTTTGATGAACAAGTGAGATATAAATGTAATTTGAAACTTTGTCCTCTTTATTTATAAATTTACACAGTTATACATCAATTTGTGTAATGAAAGAAAATGCGTGAGAAAGATTAGAGAGAAATTAATTTTTTGCTTCTACAAATCAAGTTATAGTATGAGTTTGTAAAAATCATGGAAGCTCAAGTCTTGGCATTTCTCTTAATGAATTTTCTTACACTTCCAGGTAATTACTCTCGGACCATTACTCTTAATGATGAGATTGATGGACACATATGTATATGTATGTATATACCGTTGAAAGTTAGTATTATGAGTAATATCCTAAAATTTCAATACAAAGGATGGATCATGGGTTAAAGATTCTTCTAATTTTGAAGAAAATTACCAAGCATGACTGAGTATGTCAATGAAGCCACTCCTTACAGCTGACATTCTTCTATGCAGAATTAAATTAAAAATAGAGTAAAAAAGTATTGAAAGATGCCCAAAGAGAAAATCTCAAACAGTGGTCCACTCAAATAACTCAGGCTTGATTAAAAAAACTGAGAGACCAGAATTGAGTTGCTTTTATTGTGGAGAAAGGCATATAGAATAGAGAACTTGGAATATTGTGAAGGGTTGGGGTTAAAGAGGTTGGAAAACTCTTGTGTTTTTTTTTCTATTCTTTTATTAAAAGTTTTATCACTCATCAAACAGAACATTACTGATAATTTTGAACCTCGTTATCCATTCTCTTTTATTAAAAGCCACTCCTTGTTATCGAACCCTTTTGAGATATATATTAGTCACGATGACTCATTATTTTAATCATTCATTTTATATTCTCTGAATTAAAAACATAACACAACTGAAATACATTTCTTTTTATATTTTCTTGCAATTACATAATACACTCAAATTTTAAATAAAATTAAAGGGAATAAAGATTTTAAATTTATAAATAAAATTGAAAGGAAATTGGGTTATTCAAATTTGAGTATTGGTAAAGAATAAAAGAACTGAAAAGTCAAAATATGAAACAAAATTTAATCATGATAAAAAAAATTTAAAAAAATATTAATATTTAAAGAGTATCTTATAAATGCTCTAATTATTTAGATAAAAGTGACTTTTCAAAGTGTGATATAAATCAGTTTAGTAAGATTTTAAAGAAAAAATTTGGGGAGGTTCCTGAAAATGCTCTTAATTGACAAATATTATTTACCATCTGTTGAGATTCCCACACAGATAAAACAGATTTTGGAACTATTCAAGGACTGATAGCTTGCAATCCTGAACCCAAACTGCCTCTGTTGATAGCAGGGTCTGATCCCACCTCATTTCTTGGACCACTGGAAGTGGATATGAGTATGGTAGGGTAGGATTTTATGGCCACTCATCTCTTACACTCTCTTTTTCTATTATCATTGCCCACCAATTAGATCAGGACCTGTCAGCCTGCTTCTTCTGCATTATCCATAGCCTTGCCTTGCACTCCTGCAATACTCTAGTATGTTTATTCACCAAGGTGTTTGATACGATCATTCCAAATTATGTACTCCCTATAAGCTATTATAGACATTGTCCTTGACATTATTCTCGCTCTCTCTCTCTTTCACACACACATGCATTTTAGTCTGGGAGCACTTTCTCCTTCTTTTAACAGTCCCCACTCCCCACAATGGCTGATATCAACCAATCCAGTGTTAGGGCCAAGTTACCCTTCTTATGTTTTTGATTGAAAATGGGCACAAAGCTTTTCAGTGGATTCTTTTAAAAGTTAGTTTAAAAAAAGTGAGCCAACCAGGGCTGCATTTATGCCTAGACTAGACTAGACAACAATTAACCTTTAGCTAGTTTGGTTCACAAGTCACTTCAATGAATTCCATCAATTACTTTAATTAGAAGATTTTGGAACAATTGTTTCCCTCCATTCTTTTAAGCCTTTTAAGATTAAAGTAAGCATACACTTTCCCCTTATTCTTTTTCATATGTTTGAAATATTGAATTTGATTATTGACCATGAAATAATATTTTTGTTGACTTATTATTTTATAAAGTATCAAGTTAAATAAGAGAGATTTAAAGAGTATTTGTGTAATTTTTGAAAAATGATTAAATCATGTCATTATTTGATATGATATAACTATTACTCTCTATCTCTCTTTCAATATTTATGATAAATATTTTTTTTATGATTTTAAAAAAGTGAAAGAGGTTATGAGATATTGTCATATCACATTAGATATTAACTGTCTCACTGAAAGAAATTTCTTATTTAATTTTACGAGAATCATGGTAAGTGCACTTTCACTTAGGGTTACAAAACGAACCAAACTATTCGAACTCGACTCGGTTAAAAGATTGTTCGAAATATATTCGTAAGATAAACAAATCAAATTTGAACAAATCTTAAAAGTCAATAAATTTATTGAATCTTGAATGTGGTTTGATAAGTTAATAAATAATTTAATATTATATAAAAAACAAGTTATTGAGTTCGGCTTACGATCATCTCAAGTAGAGACTCGTAATTGACTAAAATAATAAATAAGTTAAACTTAAATAAAAATAAAAATTTACTTATTTTAATAAATCAATCTAAAAGCTCGGTTAATTTACACCTTACCTTACCTCACCGAGCCCAGGTCCACTTCTTGCAGCAAGATTGACAAGGCCTAAGGCCCATATTTATGAAAACGTGTATTCGGTGGCCCGTGTGGAATCTCAGCACATGCCAATTTGCAACAGAATTCCTCGTTTTTTCTCGGTCGTCGTGTTCCCATTCTCTCCCAACGAGAAAAACCCCTTTTCTCTCTCCCCCGAACGTTAAATCCTTCTGGTTCATTTTATTTTCCCAGCGAGTTCTCGCCGGAATTTTTTGACTTTTCCGGCGACTGATCGGAAATGGTTTCTCCCGAAAACACCAATTGGCTTTTCGATTACGGTGTGATTGAGGATATTGCAGTCCCGGACGGAAATTTCTCTGCTCCAGCCTCTGGGTTTAGCTGGCCCATGCAGGCTTTGAACGGTTCGTCCAACGTCAGGTACTAAGATCTTACCGTGTTAATTATCCTTGTTGGTCTTAATTTACCCTGGATCATATAAAAATATAGGGTTTTTGCCTTCTTGTTGATTCTTTGATTTTTTTTGAATTATTTAAAATTAGGGTTTTTGGGGTACGCTTTTGATGATTAATTCATCTTCTATTTTGCGGCTTAAAATTATCAAGAAAATTAGGTAGGCCTTGTTTGATATGTCAGAAAATTAGGTTTTTTTTAACAGAGACCCATTTATTGATTCTCTGTTGACTGTTGTTGTGAATTTCTCTCATCTATGATAATATTGTGTAGTTGTTTTTCATGTTCAAAGTACAAAGTTTTAATTGGTTGCAATTTCTTTTTCTTTTCACTATTTGCCAATCTGTAGTTTTGGGCGGTTGATTTGTTCTAACGAGCAGTTCAATTTCATTGGGAAAAGATAAAATGACAATGATTGAGAATTTGATGTATAATTCTCCATTCTTTTATATGGAAAAGAGCTTTCATGAAAATCTTTCAGAATCTTTTCTCTTTGGTTCGCTTTCAGAAAATTACTGAGCTGCATTTAATTATAGGGGAAAACTTATACATCTTTGGGGGGGGATTTATGGGATCATTTTGTGTATATTTGTATTTGATATCCCAAAGTAAATTCACGTGACCAACTTTGTTGCAGATGAGTCCACTATCGTTCAACTTCGTTGGCAGTTTCTTTTAGTAAAAATAGAACATTTTGTGAAATATTAGTATGTACTCCGCATTTTTTGTGTGTTTGTTTGCATAGTCTTTTTCATGCATTCCTTGACATGATTGTTGCATTTCCTGGGGCCAGAATAGGGCAATTTTCACTTGTGGTATGGTTGGTACTGTTTTACTGAACTTTACTATAGGTATTTGTGGGATTCTTCATCAATTTGTTTGGTTCTGGGAAAGGATGATAGAGGAATAAAGAAATTGCATGTCTCATTCTTTGGGTAACTAGATCATGTATCTATTGCTTAGTTATACATTGTGTGTACATGGGTTTTGCTTCCATTTTTTGTTGCCTTTACTGGATGCTTTCACTTTCTAAACACATAAAAGTAGAGCATGTATGTATTTGCTAAGAATTTAGCTCTGTCAAATTGTTGTTGTTTTTTATGTTCTTCAATTCCTGACTATAATCTAGGGATTGAGTGGAAGGTTTCTTCTTGTCCCCCCCATATAGTTGGGAGTAGGCAGTGTGAATTGCATGGTTCTGGTGCAGTGCATGATTATGAATAATAACTAACATCTTATTAACACATTGGATGAGAAACACCATATAGGGAGTTTAAAGTTGTATTTTCCTCTTACTTTTTCTTCTTTTCCTCCCGTTTTTTCATTTGTGTGTATAGAGTTCTTGTGGGGTTCACTGCAGGGTAGAAACATACAGTAAAGATGATGGTAAGTTTGCATATTTCATGACAACTTGTTGCCCATGAAAATCTTATTTCGGAGTAAAAATTAGTTGAAAGATGCAGATTAATGGAACCGTTAAGACAGTGTGCAACATAGATGGCCTTTTGAATTCTAAGCTAGGGCCTCTGGGGAAAGCCTCAATCTGGGTAGTTGGTAGAGAGTTTAATTTTTTCTTGAATATGTATTATGTTCATTGTAAAACATCTTGTGTAAATGTTAGTAAACTGGTTCAGCAACTGCTGATGGGAAAAATGGTCCAGTGATGGGATTTTAAACTTGATGAATGATATATTTGACTTGTTTGTATAGAAGGAGAAGAATATACACATGTCCAAGTTTCTTCAGTATTGTTATGGATTCTGGAGATAAATTAAAATTGGCTATTTTTTACACCACCTGAAGAAACCACACTGAATTTTTACATTAATGAGTGTATTTCTTTTGATAAATACATTAATGGGCATGATTTTAGTTGTATGTATCTGCATTTCTTGTTTTATTTAAAAATATTTTTGTGTTTTTAACTGTTTTCTCACTTCTTCCCCCGGTGTGATCTATTCTGTTCCTAGTGTGGAAATTGATGGCTCGTTTGGGGATTCAGATGGCCTTAAGGAAAGTGGCTCAAAGAAACGGTAAATTACTTTTATCTCTCTGTGTTTGAACGTGATTGCGCTGTGGTGCATGTGGATATTTTTTGTTACAGTATATGGTAGAAACTCGGAGTAAAGATGGTGGTAAATTTGCAATTGCTTATCTTTTGTTACTGTATATGGTAGAAACTCGTAGTAAAGATGGTGCTAAATCTGCAAGTGCTTATGATGGCTACAATTCACTCAGTTTTAAAAGTTACAGCATCTTTTTTGCAGAATACATTTTCACTTGGTTGTATTGATGATAAAACTACATTTTTGTTGAGATTGTCATTTTCTTGGGAGCATATTTGCTTATCATGGTCGCTCATCGCTATGTCAAGTGTCACACAGTGAGGACCACAGACGAATCAGTAACATTTTTAGGCCTTTTATGTAATTGAGGCTTGTGCCTAAGGATTCAATTCATGTGAGATGCAAACTATAAGCTGCAATGCAAAGAAAAAGAGCATTCTGTGTTTCAAATACAATTACAACTGCCATTGTTTCTTTAGTGATACATAATAAATGTTACACACACTCCACATTTTATATCAAGCTTAAATGGATCATGATTTGGTCATTTTAACCTAGATCTAGCTGGCACTTCATAATCTAGTTGAAGGGCTATGCTGACTGTGTTCTTGAGTCTTGAGAACAGTATCTTACTATCTTCAATAAGTCGAGATGTATGATAAGAATTATCTAACTCTTGATTAGATAGAAATACGAAACAGTACTATACATGTTTATCTATTTATTTATATCATATGATACATGTAATGTCAAAATTGTAATTGGAAGTGGATCCACACCTGAAGTTTCAAGTTGAAGGAATCTCCGTCAGTCAATCCTCCCTGCCCTACCTTCCCCCCTTTTCTCTCACATCTGTTGGTATCTCTTATTGCAGGGCAAGATCTGAATTGTGTGCTCCATCAAGTTCGAAAGCATGCAGGGAAAAGTTGCGAAGGGATAGGCTAAATGACAAGTGAACTCTTCTTCGTCTTCTTCTTCTTCTCCTCTCTCTATCTCTCTCTCTCTCTCTCTCTCTCTCGCTCTCTCTCTCTCTCACACACACACACACACACTCATATAACTAATTTAGTATATTCTAGGTTTGTGGAATTGGGTTCTATTCTTGAGCCCGGAAGACCTCCCAAAACAGACAAGGCCGCTATTTTAGTTGATGCTGTTCGAATGGTAACTCACTTACGGGGTGAAGCCCAGAAGTTGAAGGACTCAAATTCGAATCTCCAAGAGAAGATTAAAGAGTTGAAGGTTAGTCTGTTTTTTTTTTTGGGATAATACTTCTCTTGGATGGAATATGTGCCGGGATCAGTATATTCTTTTGTTTTCTGGTTCAAAAGTTTGTCCTCGTAGATAAACAATAGTTTCCCTTTTTATTCGCCTTTAATTATATTCAGACTTGGAAACTATAGTAATTTTTATGTCCACTACATTTAATTGCCTCTTGTCTAGGCTGAGAAGAACGAGCTTCGTGATGAGAAGCAGAGGCTAAAGGCTGAGAAAGAGAGGCTGGAGCAACAACTAAAAACCATGAATGCCCAACCTAGCTTCATGCCACCCCCTCCTGCTATCCCTGCTGCATTTGCTGCTCAAGGCCAAGCTGCTGGCAACAAATTGGTGCCTGTTATTAGTTACCCAGGAGTTGCCATGTGGCAGTTCATGCCGCCTGCTGCTGTTGATACCTCACAGGATCATGTTCTCCGCCCACCAGTGGCCTAAATTGGCAGCCTAGCCCGCAATAGGTTGGGTTTGCACTGTCCCCCAAGGATTTGCTCATTTAATTTGTTATTGCTCGACTGTATTAGTTTTTGCCCAAATGTTTGACTGGACTTGGTTGTTGATGGAAAGATATTTGCTAGCTTGGAACTTATACGAGTTGATGCTGGTTTTTACATGTAAATGTTAATAAGTTAATCTGGCTGCTTATGTTTCCATCGCTTATAGTTTTTTCTTGGGCACTGCAAAGATGAACTTTTTGAGTCACTGGCAATTGGAAACGCTGCATTTTCTGGCAGTGAGATTTCTCACCAAGACAGAATGCTTTGTGACGAAAGTTCATGTCCCCAAGTTGGACAGGAAAAAAGTAAATAAATAAATAAAAGATTGGAAACCTTCAGTTGTCTGTGCAGTATAATATCCCGAGTGTAAAAGAATCAACTTCTTTTTACGAGTTTAACCAGCTAGTCTGCAAACTCTCTTTCAGATATTGTTTGATGTGGTTTGAGTACAGGCCACAGAATTCCACTGAGGATCCATAAAAAATGGGACTTGTTATATTTTTGCCCATCTCTGAATAGTAGGCATAGTAATGTGTAATTTGGTCACTGGTTTTGGATGGGATGAATGAAAAGCCCCGCCCCATGTGGTGATCTAATCTGGACTTTCATTAGGGGGAGAGAGTTTTGTCATCTCTTTTCGTAGTATTTATTATAAAGCAAACGAAGACTAAACAAATCTAACAATAACAAGAATTTTACAAAGCATTTGAAAATTATATAAATCTAATCCTAGAAGAAGTTTTTTAAATATGGATCTTGAGTAGACAATCTAATCCACAGAGGCATGGATGAGCATACGAGGGTATTCTCATTCAATTTTTTTTTTTCTTTTCTAATTATATCGATAAAATGCAATATTCCTATATTTGTGAGGCTGCCAATTTGCCATTTAGTCTTTTCCTTTATCCGTATGCATTTGGTGTCTCTTCTAAAACTCCTAGCTGTTTGACATACCTTGATGACCCAAAATGGCTTCTACCATACTTCTCAAAATTCAATTGCAAGCCATCAAACCATCGCAACATTCCCTCCAATTACAACCAACAAGAAGTCTCTTCCCATCTCTCCCATCCCCTGCACAACGACAGTATCATCATTCCCATCTCTCTTTCTTACCTCCAAACGTCGAACACCAATCAAAAATCCCTTCTGTGCACCTCCGGTGCTCTCTCTCTTCTCCCACCCCACCCACCTCCAAAGAAGAAGCCATCCTCCAAGCCAAAACCTGCCTCTCGTCCACCTTAGACAAGCCCCTCAACAACCCCAAACTCGCCGGCAAGATCAAGAGACTGAAGCAACCCAGGTTCCGTGTCGAAATTCCCGTTATCGATGACTCGCCGGCTTCACTATCCCAACTCGCTCTCGACATCTTCGGAGAAATGCCCATTAGAAGAAAGGGTTCTCCGGTCAAGATCCAACTCATATGGCCCAATCCCACCTTGACAGAAGCTGCAAATGAAGTTTTTCGGTCTCGCTCATCGAACCAGGTTCAACACATGGATATTTCATCAGTTGCCGATGGAGACACCAGAATTTTGAATTCTGCTGAGGTGACAGTATTTTTGGGGCCAGAGGCTTCACAATTGGCCGTTATAAAATCCATCACGGACAGTTTATATCCCAAGCCAGTAGTAATTTTCAATCCCAGATGGGTGTTTGAGGAAGAAAGCAGTTTCGGCGAGCTGAGTGGTTTTGTGGGTTCATTTGAGGTGGTGTATTCATTCATGGGTTTGGAGGTTAGAGGGATTTTGAATAAGAGAAAAGGAGTAATCTTCAAGTGTATTAGAGATGGGGTTTTGAGTGGCGAGAAGTGGACTGTTCTTGTTGAAGAGGAAGGAGAATTGAAAGTGGTCTCGAGGTTCAAGGCACGGCCATCAATTGGTGAAGTTGAGAATGTTTTATATAATTTGATGGCTATTAATTCGCCTATTACAAAGTCTGCGAAGTTTTTGAGGGGTTTGGTGTCAAATGTAACGGGAAAAAAGTAAGTCCAATTGAACAAACTGAAACTTTGCTGTCAATCTTCAATTTTTTTAAGTGCAATGAGAACTTTTGAGAAAGTTTTTGTTGAAATGCCTGAATGAAAGTAGTTGCACTTAACTGTTGATAAGTCTGCTTAGCATTGAATCATCCTGTACTTGGATTGTTAGCCAAAAATTGGTACTAGTGATGCAATTTTCTGTTTCCTTGTTAATTTATGATATCCAGTATTGCATGTCTTAGGAATTTTATAACATATTTTCTTACATAAACATTTGAAGTTTGAACACCCTTGCAGTTTGTATAGTAAAGCAAATGAATAGATTAAAGAAAAGAAACCAAACAAAAAAAATAGATGTAGCACATAAAACACAAGAAACAAATGGCAGACATCCTTTCCCACCCATTTCAAGGCTAAACGTTGGTTGGCACTACTCCATAATTACATTAAAAAAAAATTGCAGTTTTTGCACTTTCTGGAACAAAGACAAAGATACTGGCGTTCAACCAAAATTTGACATTGCTTTTTGGCCAATTGACACTGGCTTTTGGCCACTTGCTGCAACAATGATAAAAATACTGGTGTCCAACCAAAACTTGACATTGATTTTTGGTGGAAATGAACTTTTATAATGCAATCCCTGTACCCTCTACAAGTTCAAATCTCCACTTTGGTTGATCTAGGCAACAAGCACCCACCAGCAGTAGACATGCTGTGATTAGTCGGGAGGATCTTGCCTCCATCACTAGTTTTACATTGATCTGTAATGGAGGGTCCACCCAAAATTAAAATTGGAACAGTCACCTCTTGAGACATTAATAGCATGATCTCTGTCCCAAACCAATATCACACTGTCACTAATGGTAAACATGTAGTGAATTGTGACATTAATTTATGTGCGTCTCATTTCCATCCCCATCCACTGTTTGTGATGTGAGGATTTGACTCTGCTTATAGTCTTATAGATCAGTTAATGAAAAAAAATCTAATATGAGGTTTTGACTATAGAGGCCCCTTAGATTACCACTTCAATTTGTTACACCTGCCGACCCCACTCAACCAGATAAAGCCTTTGTTCTAGCTTTTGAGGGTTGGCTGAATCTACCCAAATCACTGGACACAACCCCCCAACCCCACACACACACACAAACACATGCAAAAACAGAAGACCAAAGAAGGAATTATAAAGTACAATGCATCCTAGTCGTAGCAGTTAGCTTAAAGGACATGTTAAAAAAATGTGGAAAATATAATACTGTCCTTATTAGCGATGAACTTATAAAAGTTGAAGACTACGCAGACATCATTAACAAGTCACATCATTTGTCATCAGTTGAGAGAAAAAAAAACTGTTTTAAAACAATTAAAAAGTTATTTTTTTATTATCATCTCTCACAAATGGAGTCTCCATTCCTCATGAAATGGAGTCTCCATTCCTCATGAAATGGAGTCTCCATTTCTCATGAAATGGAGACATTCCAAACCAATAGGTTGGTGTGTCAGTTTCCTACAGCTCTCAAGTCTCCACCATAAACCACCTTATGTTCAATGGGGGAAAAAAAGACTCATGAATTCAACTAGAATCACTTTCATAACATCTCCTCAGGCACCTGAGTGTTTTTTGTTTGATCAAATAGAACTATTGCCCAAAACTTTTCTGGATACAACAAAGAGAGGGGGAGAGGGAGGGAGGAAAAAGAAAACCATTTTTAACCAGAGCCAAGAAGGAAGTTCCAAAATGACTCTGGACCATGGTTGTTAGTATCTTACGATACACGATATGTATTTTACGATACTTTTTAATATGGACATAAAACGATATGTGTCGTATAATGTTATATGTTTCTTAATAATATCCCAAGGGAGGTTTGAAATGGGTGGTAAAGAAGCATGAGAGCATATTAGCATATAAAATTCCTTGGTCAATAGTGATGGAATCACTTGGAAAAAGAGAACAAAGAGTAGTAGGATTTCAAGAAGTGAACAAAATTCTATCTAAAAGAATTATCATCTCTGTGAACATGAATATAAATTCATTAAGAAACGATGCAGTCTCATAGCTTGTTCTGTTTGCATGATCTTTCTTTTTAAAGTTCTAGGATTAGGGAGTACTCTTTTATGGACTCTGTTCTGTTTTGCAGCTAGGAGTTGTAATTAGAGAATGTAAAGATGAGAGCCCGAAGTTTGAGATGTGAGCTATAATGAGTTTCCATAAGAATTCTTGAGGGGAGTCCCACAGTATTACCGTATTAGGGAATAGATTATAAATCTTATCCTCCTATGCAAAAAATTAACCAAATAGTGGAGGAGAATCTAGCATAAATAGCACATAAAATGCCAGATTGTGTTTGTTTGTGAGAGTGCTGACAGCCTTCTCTGTTTGAAGCCAAGACGAATTCCAAAACTCTGAGCTCACTCCATGAAGAAGGCTGAAACTCCTTGATAGATATCTGAGTATGATTTTTCATCTTTGCACTATAGTCTCCTTCATGAGTTATAAAAATGCACTGCTTATTGCTTTTTTATATTACAAGATTACTTGGAAGATCTTGGATTATAGGCCAGAATGTCAAAGATGTTAGATTTTCATAATGTACTTATGAGACTCTATCCATCCAGTTATTGTTTTCTTCCTCTTCCTTTGTAATCTTTGAATTTTGTGTTTCATATAGCTTCTGATATTGACTAATATTTCTCAGCGAAGTATTAGAAATCAGGAGTCTGTCATGTTGCATCCTTAAGATATCAAGTTTATTTACAAAGTACTGTTGTCTATTACTTTCATAAAAACTTCATATTTTTAAACTATAAATTCCTTTCTCATAACAATGAAAAAGAATCAAATATTATTAAGAACACAGAGCTCCGAGCAAGGAAGTGGAGTTCGTAAAAATTGAAGCCTGGTGCTGTTTTCATCCCGCATTCAGAATTGCAGACCTTGAATTTTTGAAGAACTCTCCCCTGTTTCTGGTCGTCTCACATACAAGCTCATCTTTTACCATCAAAAGGGTTAACATATTCCTCCCAAAAAATCCATGTTAAGTTGCCCTAATATGACAGCTCTTGATGAATTTATCAGAGAAGTTGACATACTTGGTCCATAGTGTTTGAAGTTGTGGGAATGCTATATCTAGCCAAGGCTTTGCTCGGCCATTAAAGTGGATGACTCCGGCTGTTTCAGCATCTGTGATACTCGTATTGTCCTGGTACCCCAGACCCAGCATGTGCCAGAATGGATCGATAATGTGGACATGACCATGGAATGCTATTAGACCTGGAGGTAACGTCCCTAGCTGCCACAAACTTAAGTCCGATTTCAAGTTCTGTGAGGTAAGAAATAAATTTGTTAGATTTTGATTTCGAGTTTGTGTGTGTGTGTTTGATGTAGAAACATGGATATTACCTCTTCAAGCCAGTAATGGTAAGTGTGGCTTATGTTGGTCTTCCTCCAAGCCTCTAGATCAAAGATGTTCATGCCATAAGCCCATGCACATTCATTGGGATCAAAATTCTTTGATATCAGAGGATGAGAGAAGTTCAAGTAGCTCTTCAACCGCTTTGACATCACAAATTTGTCGTCTCCCCTACATGTTTCTACCGCTCCATTGACCTTCCCGTCCATTTCGATGTCCCATAGAGGTGAAAGATCAGTTTGAATCACAATGTCATCATCCAGAAAGACTACCTTGTGCAGAGTGGGAAACAACTGCAAAGAAAATGCATGTGTTGATCAGGCTGAACACAGATATTAAACACTTGGCGTTTTAAAACTTCAAAAACTACCTCTGGTAGATGTATTCGAATGTGATTCATCAGTGAATTGTACTTTGGACTAAGTGCTTGCAACTTTGCTGCAATGATGTATGGCTTTTCAGTATTATTTGCAACAATGGCTGACGATCCGCCTCTGAACTGTGACCGCACTCTCTGGTCTTTCTCCATGGCTTCCAACACCGGGACCTTCCCCTTCGTGAACCAGTCGAAATGGTGCAGTCCCTTAACCTCGATGATTGCGGTTTCTAAGGGGTGCAATGAGAACCATGCCTGCATGGGAGAATAGGTTTTCCTGTCTGTAATTATGTGAAGCACAACCTTCTCGGGGTGCAACGAGTTGCGAACGAGTGATGAGGCAACGACAGAGGTGGCCAGGATGTTATCGGAGGCGAGGACGAAATGGAAGAATGAGTTGTCAACGAGAGACGGGACAAGTTCCGGCAAAGGGAGCTGGAGGCGGGCATTGGCATTGGTAGAGTGCTCGTTGGCTAGCCTCAGAGCAAGGCAGTGGAGCTGTTTCGGTATGCTGCTGGATGCCACATGACGGTACAGGTATTCTTGAATTTTGGCTGTTCTAGTCCTCTGTTCAAGGAGGGTGATCTGATAAAAGACAATCATGGAGATGAATCGCTAGATCAGACGAATGAAATGATTTGATTATAGTCATAAGATTTTCATGGTGGATTAGGAAAAAAAGTTGAGTGGACGGTAGCATGCATACTACTGCCGTTATGATTTGGCATGTGTGAGTTACCATTGATTTAAGCTTGACCGCAAAGGCCTTGGCGTCTGATCTACCGTTCTTCATTTCTGCAACAAACTCTTCCAATGACTGAGGAACCTGATCAGGTCCTCCTTGGATTTCATCTGGGCTCAAAGGTTCTTCCAGAACTTGATATATCACTTCTGGGACCTTTCAGAAACCAAATAATGTTTAATTATTTCATTTAAGATTCTATTAAGATAATTAACATTGCTACAACAGTTGTGATTAATTAGAGGATGATAATTTAATGAATACAATTCTAAGTAATTGGAAATATAAGGTTGAGACATTACAGTAGATTCAAGCTTTCTGCCCAAAATCCTTGGTCCTAGCCTTTTTCCCAAGCAACCTAACTCCATTAAATAAATTTTAAAATGAGATCAGAAACTATAAGCAACCACACAACAGCAACAGCAACAGCAACAATAAACAATATGCTTTCTCACTTGTAATTCAACTATGGATATTCCTCCCATCTAAATAGTAATATAAATTCTTTAAGAACATAATTCTTTTTTGGTTTTTCTTCGAGGCCTTAAGCTTGAGTCAACACTGTAATATCTCACTTTTCAATTATACCTAAAAATAATAGTTATGCTAAAAGTGATTCGGATCTACACGTGATGTCATAAATTAGACCATTGTATATTTTAAAGCAGTTTCTGCAAACACTAATTAAAGGGAGAGTTCATAGCATAGCTAGGATAATATCATTGCGACTGAAAAGTTTGGTGTATTTTTTTTTTCTGGAATATCATTTATTATTACAATTTTCAGATGGATTTACCATAGAATCTTACTTCAACTTTATTAATTGCAGAAAAATGGACAAACAGACACCAAAATAATGCAAACTAACACGCACAGACACATTTATCGTATTGATTCAATAGTAGGTGATTTGGATTCTTGATTTGAATTTCTTATATTCCTTTCGGTAATTCAAATCAACTCAATAAGGTTGGTTATATGTATCTTGTCTTGCTATTTTTTAATCTTAGGATTTAGTGAAGATTTTGGTAAGATTTTATATTAACTGTTAATTATCTAACGCAACTCTCTTCTTTTATTTAAACTTGAAACCGTATGTGTAATGATATGACACTAAGCACAACATTGATAGAGTTTTTTTTTTTGTAACACTATATATAGGAATATGAACTATGAAGTTATTTAATTTAATAAAGCCTATGATAATCATCAAACTAACTATAGAATTTATTTAAAGTTCAATGTACAAACGGTTTAATCGAGACAACAAAGCCGACACACTTTAATATTAATAATAGTAGATTGCATATATAATAGTGCTTTGAACAATGAGTTTAACTTTAGTGCTGAATTGTAGATATTTACTAGGCATAAGGCAATTTATTTTTGATCATTCATAGAATTTTTTCTTTATCATGTTTTTTACACATTGGAAATTGAAGTTTTGTTTGTTAGGTTCTGTGAAAATATTCTTACGATGAGGGAGATATTGAAACAAAGAGACCTGCTTTGGTCGGTCATGAAGTCTCACAATTTTTGTATTTTGATTAGATCGTGTCATTCATACGTGGTCTAATAACAGTGCGAAAATCGAAGCATTATTCTTGAAACATAATGGATGAGAATGAGAATGTACCTATGGTAGAGCACTTGCTTCCTTCATCGATGGTGTCCACTACTGTTAACACGAACACGAAGCGAAGGAGAAAGGTGAAGAACAAAAGCGAATAGAAAACCATGCGATACGATACTCTTCTGAAGCCAACCTTTACTTTGATGAATTCTTTAACACCTTTTGCAGGCAAAACAGTTACATGCCGCAAACTGGGCGATATATGGAGCTGCATTTTGATACAGTCTCAGTTCTTTCTTCTTCTTCTTTCCTTTTTCTTTGTCTTAGTTATTTTTTTTGGCAATCACCCAAAGAAGAACTGAGATGAACTGCAAAAACCCATGTAGAGGAGATGCAGTATAAGGGAGAATTGGGAAGGTATGTTTAGAGTTGCTATCGGTCACCTAAACTTGCTTAGCATTTAGGTTATATATCAAGGTTTATAGGATTATATTATTTTGCAAGCTGAAGAGGGTTGTTTGGAGGAAAGAGACTTGGGACTGAGAAAAAGGCTGTGCTTGTTTCGTGGCTTTGGGTTTTGGCTTGGTTTTAAAGTAGGGGACATCGAAAGATGTTAAATCACTAACTTATCTAAAAGTGTAATAAGAACGGGTCCTCATGTATGACCATACTCTTTATTATGAGTGGGTCAACACCTTCATCAATTTTAATTATCAAGGTAACGGTGAGATATAAGTAGGTCATCACATACATTAATTTTAATTATTAGGATGTCGGTAGGACATGAGTGAGTTAACACATGTTCGTGCATCAATTTAATTGTTAGGGTGGTGGTGAGGATATGAGTGAGTCTACATGTGCGTGTGCATAATTTGATGGTAAGATTTTAAAATAGAATTATTTTCTGTTTTGAGATTATGTTAAATTACCGAGTCATTTAAGGACTTAAGTTATGACTTAAGTTATTAGAAATGGTATAACTTAAATATTTAATATTTTCTAACAAAGAGGGAAGAAGAAAGAAGAGAAGAAAAAAAAAAATTGTTGCTGAGAGGGCATTGTTTGGTATTGCTTAGCTTTGCCTCCACATGAAGTTTTGGGAATAGAAAGTTTGAAAAACATGGGGAGTTTGGGCTTTTTGATGGAACAGGGTTTCTATATGGAAAATGACTTTCTGACTGTGTGTCGAGACTGAGGGGTGGGTTTGGGAATTGGTTGTTGGTCAGTTAGAGTGAAAATTACATGATGTTATTATTATTATTTTTTTAAGAGGAATTGGTTTTGGAATGTAAACAATGTTCCCAGAATAGATGTATGCTCTGTTTTTTTGGTTCGGTCAACTCCTAACTCAATTAATTAATGATATTAGAAAACTAATACCTTACAAATAGAATTTAGTGTGCAATTTCTTAGTGTGTGGTGAGGGGTTTGGCGTGGTTCCTTATCTCTTTATTAGAAGAAAAAAAAAATACAAGATAGATGAGGACACTGGGGGATGTAGAAAATTCATAAATGTATAAAAGGAAATAATAAGTTATCAATTTTAAAAGCCCACTAAAAAAAAGGAGGAAAATCATTAATAAAAGAGAAGAAAAGGTTTATAATTGAATTACACCATGTTTTGAATAAACAAATCGCCATTTTGAGTTTTATTTTCTGAAAATATGATAAAAATCCATGTTAAAATCTTGTGTTGTGTGGAGGATATGCTCAGAAGGTTTGGCGTGGTTCCTTATCTCTTTATTAGAACAACACCTGCAAGAATCGTACATGTGTAGGTGTTTGCTGAACATGAAGATGATATGCTGAGTAGGAGATCAAGGGTAAGTTTTACTAGCAAGGGGTTGTAGCTTATGGCTAAACTTTTTTACATTGTCCAGAAGCTAAGACACCTAATTTGATTTCTAATTCTGGTGCAGTGCACATTTTGATGGTTCATGATTGGAGGTCCCATATCATGGATGGTTTGAGTTGTGCACTGTAAAGTCCATTGTGCTAGAGGCAGCGAGGATCATTCATTACCCAACATGAGTTAATGAAAAGGTAAATCTTCAATAATTCTTTGATCGATTGCTGAGCAACAAAATGAAAAGTTGGATTCTTATACAAAAGGTTGTGGTAGGAGTTGGAGG
Source organism: Nyssa sinensis (assembly GCA_008638375.1). NCBI lineage: Eukaryota > Viridiplantae > Streptophyta > Magnoliopsida > Cornales > Nyssaceae > Nyssa > Nyssa sinensis. The sequence goes on from CM018046.1 coordinate 55,016,853, forward strand.
AGAGTAAGTCATGGGATTCCAAAATTTCTTTTCCTACTTGGTTTCTTAGCAGTTATAGCATAATTCAGTCCTTTAATCTTGTTGGTGTTGCTGGCCTGCTGCTTGAGCTCATCTTCAGCTCTCCAGTTATTGCTTCCCTGTCTTGCACCAAAGGACTTTGACTTGACTTCTCAATATTGGTTTAGGGATTGAATTTTTCTTTATTCTAACCATTTTATCTGTAACACCACATCTTATATGTCCTCAAACTTACAATAACATTTTTCAAACATTTAATCCATAAAATTTGACGTCACTAGTCAATAAAAGCGAATCAAATTTCATGGAGCAACAAACAATTCACATGTGCCATGGCATGTATCGATAATCATTGCAAGCAATCATTAACTTGGAGAGAGAAGAACCATAAATCTACTTTAGAAAACGGCACGGCTCCATGGGAGTCTTACAGTGTTTGCGGAAAAGAATTGAACATCCAATTACTCTGCAGATGAAATGAAAGCAACTGCAGAAGAAAGTTACCCCAAAAAACTAGCCGTCACGTCTTGAATAAAAGACCGTCTCTCGTAATCAATGTGCAGCTGAGTTTAAGTTGCATGTCACGAATAAATAATAATAATAATAAATACACCTCTTTCATATCCATTCTACCGACGTTACCAAAGGCAATAGACGGACATTCTTTTAGTAAAAGCTGGCAATAATTTGTCTAGTCGATAAGTGTGAACCTCTTGTCAAGTACGAGAAAAAAATTCGATGTTTGCTAGAAATCCCAGACAGCCTATTCCAAGTCTTGAGTTAAATTTTAAAAAAGGTATATTGATCGGTATTCTTCCTGCAATTCATTATCCTTGAATTTCATCAGCAGTTGTTTTTCTTACCAAAATTCTGCCATGGAATTGTTGCTTTCTGTTTTGGGTGGAGGACTGTTAGAAATCGGTAAATGTTTATGTGGCTGTATGTATCCCAGGATCAAGAGTGCCATCAGGTTCCAATCAAGCCTTGCCAATCTCAGAAAAGAAATGGAAAATCTAGTAAACCTGAGAAACAACGTGGTTGAGGGAGCTCAGAATGATGGCCATCCACTAACTGTTGCAATGACAGAATGGATCGGAGAGGTTCAACAGATTGAAACTGAAGTGAATTCAATGCAAGCAAGCATGACGAGTAACGCTGAATCAATGTGTAAATGTTGTCCCAATTGCTTTCTTCGTTGTACGCTGGGTGTGGAAGTGGCCAAGAAACACATTGAGATTCAACGACTTATAAAAGCGGGTAGTTTCACTTCTGGCTTGGTGATAAAAAATTACCTGGTGAAAAAAGTTGAGCATATTCCTGGACCTTCAATTGAAAGTCAATCGACAGCTTCCAATAATTTAGCCAAGGTTTTGAATTTGTTAAACGATGATGCGGTGAGCAGGATTGGCATTTGGGGTATGGGGGGAGTTGGGAAGACAGCTCTTGTAAAAAACTTGAACAACAAGCTGGAGATCGCTTCTTCAACAACGCAACCTTTCAGCATCGTCATATGGGTAACCGTATCCAAGGAATTGAACTTGAAAAATGTCCAAACACAAATAGTTGAGAGATTGAAGTTGGAGGTAAGAACAGGAGAAAGCATGGAGAGAACGGCTTATCGACTATATCAAAGAATTGTGCAGGAAAAAAAATTTCTCCTTATCTTAGATGATGTTTGGAGGAAAATAGATTTGGACTGTCTGGGTGTTCCACAACCAGAAGTTCACAAGGGATGCAAATTAATATTGACATCTCGTGTCACGACCCCAAATCCGGCCCACGCGGATTAGCGGTTCGTGATCGGCCACCGAGGCCTTTTTGCCAATGATCATAATTCTCATTAATCAAACGCAGCGGAATAAATTTTTCTTTTTCTATTGCGGAAGCGCTAATTAATACACAAGTCAACATCAGTCATTTATTTCTACATTCCATAACAATTACAAAAGTACATGATGTAATTTTTCCCCAGCCTGTTGATTTCATATTCAATATACAGTCCAAAGTTTCCAAAAGTAACTACATTATGACTAGCAAAATCCTATTACAAAAAGGGTCCATAGCTTTACCAACTTTCAACTAGTTTGACTGAACCTGCTATTTCTTATCCGATATCATCACCTGAAATAGGATAAAAATATCCTATGAGCTCAACAGCTCGTGAGTATCACAGCTCGTAAGCATTCCATAACATACCAGGGGTTTCAAACTACTATGTAATTTAATATAAAAATGTCAATGATCAGATATCATATGTTATCTTAATTTATTGTACAGGATAACGGTATCAATATTCAGTTCCAATATATCTTAATTCAAAGATAATGGTAAATCGATAATCAATAATATAATTCAATAAATCAAAATCACAGTTCAATATCATGGTTCAATTCCCAAATTCATAGTTCAATAATTCAATAAATCAAAATCACAGTTCAATATCATGGTTCAATTCCCAAATTCATAGTTCAATAATTCGGATTCATGGTTCAATAACCCAAATTCATAGTTCAATAAATAATAGTTCAATATCTCAATTTCATAGTTCAATAATTCAGATTCATGGTTCAATAGCCCAAATTCATAGTTCGATTTTCAATATTCATATTCAAATCATATATTCCACTTCTATGGTCAGCAAATTAGAACCTCGCTGACTGAGATCGATAGGCTAGCTAGTTCGATATGCCGTATCAACACCGGCTCACCACAATATACCTTGTGGGATGGGTTCGATAAATCACAACCTATTCGATAGTGACCAATCATAGAAGAGTGTTCTATTCAAAGCATCAAAATCATATCCAAATCATATCTAAAATCAATAATCATCAATAGCAGTTCAATTATTTCAAATCAAGGTTCTTTATTTGACATTTAGTTCAAACAGTTCAAACATTTGTAAGAATATCGTAAAACATTTGAGTATCTTTCGAACACATTTTCTGAAGTCAAAGAAGACAATATAGTTGTCAATAGATCATTCAAAACGTACACAGTATAGTTCGATAGATCATAAAAGAGTTCAATATTATATTTATAATGAAAGTTTCTACCTCAATATGGTATGAAACACTCACCTGAATTCCAAAGACTTAACTCCAAAATCCTTCCTTCGAAGTTCCCTAAAATCACATTTCAAAGTCCGGTCACATTCCATAATATTATTCTGATTTAAATATAATTAATTCTTTTTTCCTATTTTAATTACATTTCTTGGGTAGCTTCTTTAAGTTTTAAATTTTGATTTATATTACCTTATATATTTACGTGTCATATTTTTCTGTACCTTATTTCATAATACGGACCTCACCATTGAGTCCGGAACGTCGAAGAAAGTCAATTTGGACTCCCTCTGACTTCCATTTGGTTTTAGGAACATTAAGGGTAATTTGGTAATTTACACTCTAACGTGTCTTATTTTTTTGGAGTTTCGTCTCTTGAAACGGACTTTACCGTTGAGTCCAGAAGGCCTAAGATAATAAATTTACACTATTTATTTGTTTAATTTGGACATCGGAAACTATTTAAATATTTGTTTATTTATTTATTTAAATTTCTTTATTATATAATATATTTATACTTTACCCACTTTTATTTATAAACATTAGCGTGGCACAGTGGTGAGTGTGCCCCTTTCCATGTCACGGCTTCCAGGTTCGAAACCTAGCAGCCGCAACTTCTTCCAATTTTTTTCTTAATTAAATTGAATCAATTTATGAAGAAGCCCAAACGGTGCAGCCCAACAGCAGCCTGTCACTGCGCCCAACCCCAGCCTAGTCGTGACCCAGCCCAAAGGTCAGCCCACTTTCCTTCTTCTTCCCCACGCAATTCCGGTTGTCTTCTCCGGCCATCTCGCCGGCACCGGTCACCGGAAAAACGCGGCAGCCCTCATTTTTCTTCATTTTGACATCCAAATTTTTTTTGATTTTTGAACCAACTCAATCCTAATAACTTCTACAACTCATCTAAATTGGTTTTAGTTTGATTTGCTACGGTTTTCCTCGACACCCAGATCGTTTTTCCGGTCATGCACCGGTAAAGAATAATCGGCCATAAAACGGCCATTTCTCAACCGTTTCAATTGATTCAACTTGCGTTGAACTCCCAGAGGAAAGATCTACTGATTCCTATCCTCAAAATTGAGATTAATCTAACGTACAAAAACCTGCCATTGTTGACCGAAGCTAACAGTTCCTGTTTTCCTGATTTCTCTTTATGTTTTTGATTTCTAACAGTTCCTACTAATTCAAAACTAAAGCTACAATAACATGGAGATAATTTAAAGCAAACCCAAACGTAACCAGTTACCTGTTCTTAGCAGAATTTTGTTTTCCAATTTCCTTCAAAACTCAGCTCCTTCTCTCTCTCTCTCTCTCTCTCTCTCTCTCTCTCTCTATTTATCCAAATCACTCGACCGACCTTGAGTCGGTGGCCTTGCTACCTGGTATTTGGAGAACACTACACATATACACACTTGAACACATGGCTGCTGCATGCAGCCACTCACAGAAACCTCACACGCACACTAACACCTGGTATCTACACGTTGCACCTCTGCTACTTCTCATTTCTTTGCTTTAATTATATATATATATATATATTTATTTCTTTATACTATTATTATTATTATTATATTTATTATTATTTTATTTCTTTAATTTATTACAAGTTTATATGCCATGGCCCGGGTTTACCAGGTCGGGTATCGGCTAACTCGGGTCGGTCCCACCTGACTCGGGTCGGGGTATTACATCTCGCTTTCTAGATGTTTGCAGGAAAATGAGGACCGATGCAGAAGTGAAAGTAGACACTCTAAACGACGAAGAATCTTGGCAACTGTTTGCTCATAATGCTGGGGAGGTAGTGAGTCTACGACATATCGAACCATTTGCAAAGGCAGTTAGCAGAGAGTGTAGCGGATTGCCTCTGGCAATTATCGCAGTTGGGGCATCTATGAGGGGAAAGACAATGATCGAGCTGTGGAAGGATGCCTTGAACGCTTTGCAAAGGTCAATGCCCCACATCAATGGGATAGAGGATGAGGTCTACAAGCCTCTAAAGTGGAGTTATGACTCATTACAAGGTATGGAAATCAAGTCTTGCTTTCTGTATTGCTGCTTGTATCCAGAGGACTTCTCGATTGAAGTCACAGAACTTGTGCAATGCTGGGTGGCGGAAGGTTTGACAGATGAACTTCAAAGCTATGAGGATTCAATCAACAGGGGAATTGCTACGGTTGAAAATTTGAAGGACTGTTGCTTGTTGGAACATGGTGTCTGCAAGGGCTTTGTGAAGATGCATGACGTAGTTCGTGATGTTGCTGTATGGATTGCAACCTCCTTGGAGGATGGATGTAAATCCATGGTTCGGTCGGGAATTGGCTTGAATGATATTTCAGAGGTTGCATTGTTGAAGTCGGTCAAGAGAGTTTCTTTCATGCAAAACAAACTAACAACGCTACCTGAGAGCGTGATGCAATATCCAGAGGCATCAACTTTACTTCTACCAGGTAAGTTCCACCTTGAGATAGTTCCAGAAGGATTCCTGAGTGGATTCCCAGAGCTCAGGGTTCTGAATCTCAGTGGAACTGGCATCAAAGAATTGCCTCTTTCCCTTAACCAACTAGGTAAACTTCGGGCTCTTCTTCTGCGTGGATGTCGAAATCTTAAAAAATTACCCCCAGTTGGAGGACTTCGTAGACTGCAAGTGCTTGACTGCTCTCGCACTGCAATCGAGGAATTCCCAGAAGGAATGGAAAAATTGACCAACTTGAGGCAATTAGATCTATCGGAAACTCATAGTTTCAAAAACATTCAAGTTGGAATTGTATCACGTTTGTCGAGGTTAGAGGTTATAGACATGACAGAGAGTGCATACAATTGGGGTGAGATAGAATTGAAGGAGCTACAATGCCTTGACCAATTAAGTGTTCTATACATTAGCCTTGCCTTACCATATTCTGTTGATTTTTCCTGGATAGAAAGATTGAAAAGATTCCATTTTCTCATTGGTATAACTGATTCAAGATCACGCATGCCAGGTAAATATGATGAAAGGAGAGTGACTATGAGCTTTTATCCCAAGTATGGAGGGTGGATTGTGGGGTTGTTAAATAATGCAGAGTCTTTGCATTTGGAAAGATGTTACCTAGAAGATTTGAATAAATTCTTGGTCAAAGACAGTTGCTTCCATGGGCTGAAATCATTACATATTTCAACTTGTTCGTTCAGCTTTGAGCGAGCACGAGGATCTGCTCCCCACTTTGCCATAATACCAAATCTTGAGGAACTTGTTGTAGATGGAATGGATCAGTTAAAGACCATTTCAGAATTAGTTGACCATCTTGGACTGGGACTTTCTAAATTGAGAGTAATAGAAGTGTCCAATTGTAAATACTTAAATTATCTTTTCTCTGTTGGTGGTTCTATCCCCACCTTAAAAAATTTAGAAGAAGTCACAGTAAGGTACTGTGAGAAGTTGATGGCACTCTTTGATTATTATGATTTTTCAAGGCAGAGTTCGACAAGTTCCTCTGAGGAGTTTGAGGAGAATGTTGGGTATGATAGTTCAAGGCAAACTTCAGTTCCAGATCCTATTAACCTGCGAGCAGTGAAATTGCATTTCCTTCCCAATTTAAACACTCTTTCCAGACAAGAGGAGTCATGGCAGTGTCTAGAGCAGCTTGAAGTTTTCTCGTGTCAGTTAATCAAGAAGTTGCCTTTGACTACCCAAAATGAAAATTCCGTCAAAGAAATAAGAGGAGAATCACAGTGGTGGAGCAAATTGGAATGGGATGATGAAGATACTAAGTCAAGTCTGCAGCAGTATTTCACCCCTCTCACAGCTGAGGTTCGGGCCCTTGAGTATTGGCACAGCCTGATAAGTAAGAATTTTATTTTTAAATAGCCTCAGAAAGTAAGAATTTCATTTTCAGAAAATCCTGAAAGGTAACTCCATTGTGGTTTCTTGATGTAGAACACGTGGTGGAATAATCCAATTCCTAGCACGGATTTGCGTGCAACGCCAGAATGGTCGGAATGGCGTGAAATTTGGTGGGCGACTTGGAAACGATGTGTTGATCAATACTCGTAGCTTCGCCATGACGTACACCGCTTTTCGGGCAAATTCTTTCGTTTTGGCTTTCAAAAGTGCGTTTTTGCTATTTATAGTAATAATGTGTTGTTTGAGTTCGGGGAGTTACAATTGTCGTTTGGAGTTCTCTTTTTGACAAATTACTGCTTAAGTTTAGGGTTTTGATTTATACTTTTAATTAGAATTTTTCTATTTTTGAGATTTTTTCGTATTTTTCTTTATTTTAATTATTGTTTTCTTAGTCCTAGTCAAATTATGGTTTGTTACCTATATAAAGGCTGTTCTTTTCATTGTAAAAAAAAAAAAACTTTCATTCAATAAAAATATTCTCTTTTGAGATCTTATTCTCTGTGCTCGTGGATTCGAGTGTGTTACTTTGTTCGTGGATTCGGACGATTTCTTAAGAAACAGGCGGTGTCCTATTTCTTCACAAGCTTTCGCTACGTCATTTCTATAAGTGTCTGTTAAGGGAAAACATGGGTGAATATTGGATTTTCCCTCTTCATTGGAGGATCTTCAATGTCTACTCTTAGTGCTCTGGTGTGATTGTTCTACTTTGCTGTGGTTTGACCATTTGTAGCTTATACTCGTTTCATTATTACAGACGTTATAGTAGTGTTGTTTGCCTTCTTTGTCTCAGTGATTGTGTGCTTTATTTTGTGGTGCTTGATTTCTTCATCCCAAACTTGTTTTGTGAAGCATTTACCTTACAAAATGGGCTTAGAGCTTCCGGGACATAAACACCTGCAGGACCAAAAGAATGTTATTTAATTTCATAACGGGTAAAACTGGGAACCAGTCCTTCAGCAACAAATTGATTGTGGGAGAACTATTTTTCAGTCAACATTGCAAACCCAATATGATGTATGAGAAAAAGATGAAATTGAAAGTTACGAGAAGAGATGATTAGACAGAATTCACTCTCTAAGCATTCCCAGTAACTCTCTAGCCTCATTGCACTAGATTTTCCCTTTATGATTTTCTTTTTACTACAGACTTTCGTACTTGGATACAGTTTATGCCAGCAACTAGGTGACAACAGCCCCCACAGACCACTAAATTCAATTGATTTGCTGAGGGCTGATTTTGTTAAGGACTTTGACTCAGTAATTGGAAGATGCCTGGATCCCAATGTTTGGGAAGTAATGCAAACTCAATTCTTGTTTGAGTCAAAGATTTGTTTCTTCATAATCATATTGATTTGATAAGGCAAATTTTCAGTCTTGAGGTGGCTTTGGCATATCTTCTATCCCCCTAAGCTTCAAAATGTGGATGACAAGATCATTTGGCCTCGTTCTAAAAATGGATCCTTCTTGGTTAGGACTTAGGAGCAATGTTTTATAAATCGGACCGGACCGGCCGGTTCAACTGGTTGAACCGTCGACCGGTCCACAAAATGGTCCGGCTTAACCCATAAACCGGTTTTAAGTTCAAAACCGGTCTAAAAACAGAAAACTGGTAAAACCGGACGGTTCAACCGGTTCATGGCTGAATTTTTTTTTTTTTTTGTTATATTCAAAATCTCAAATTTCATGCAATTTTTTAACTGAATTTTGGCTAAGTTGAATTGGTATTTGGCTAAATTTATTTTGGATCGTATTTAAAATTTTAAACCCTTGAAGTTTGAAACTCCAGTATTAAATATTTGTATCATGTGGTATTTTATTTTATTTTATGCATGATTATTAGTGTTTATAAATTTTTTTCATGTAGTTGAAGACTAAATTATTGGATTATACTTGGATTGGATGTTAAATTGATTTTTGTTATGGTCCTTGCTTGCAGTTATGGAAGAATAGTAATGAAGTTTTAACTTTCAATATTACAATAAAATATGTCTATTATACTTTTTTCATTTTTTTCTTGAAGTTTTACATATTAAGAAAATTCATATTTTGTAAATTTTTTTTATATAATTTTTTAAATTTAAAATATCAATAATATGTATTATTAAATTTATTAATTACATAATTCTAACATCACGATTTGATTCTGGGTGACCCAACGGTTAAACCGATAACCCGTAACCCGACCATATTTTCAATTTGATGAACGGTCTGGATCTGAGAACATTGCTTAGGAGTGGATATCACTAGGCTCCAAAAGAAAATAAAGCTTTAAAAACAAAGGCAATCTCATTTTTCTCTCCCCTTGCAGAATTTTGGAAAAGGATTTGGGATATCAAAATCCCTCCAAAGGTAAAATCTTTGTTGTGGAGGCTATGCTTAGATGCTTTGGCAGCTAGGTTCAATCTCTGGAAAAGAAGGATTGTTCAGCCCCCCCTTGGTCCTATTTGTTCTGACGAAGAAGAAACCCTTAAGCTTTTTTTTCTCCTATGCCCTAGGAATAAGGAAGTGTGTTTTGGTTCCCTTCTACAGTTAAGCATTGAAAGGCAGGCTCTTTCCGGATTTGAAGTTTGGTTGTTGCAGATTTTTGAATAATTTTTCTCCTCAATATGCTTCTGAAGGCTCTGCTATTCTGTTAGTCGTTTTATGTTGGTTTATATGGAAAGAAGAAATTCAGTCAGTGGCAGATGTATAACTTATATGTAGGGTGAAAAATTATAAGTATTAGAATTTAGGGAGGTTTCTTTTAAAAGAAAATTTTGGTAGGGGGGGCATAGTCACCCCCTATATCTGCCAATGATTGCAGTGGTATTTTTTTTTAAAATAATAATAATAACTATGGCAACAAAAAGCTTTAGAAGGTTCTGTCCCCTCCTCCAAATCTTCCTTAGAGATGGTCCCCTAGAGAAGGATGGCTTAAGCTGAATTGCAATGGAGCATTCTCTGCAGGAAAAAAAATCAGAGTGTCTATGCTGTTGACATCAGAGATAATAAGGGTTGGCTGGTTTTTGGTAAAGCAGGTAAAATCCAGGCATCCTCTGCTGGAGTTTGTGAAACTCGGCCAATCAGGAAGCCAGTATCTTGGCCATTTCTTTTAGTTTGAGCACCATTTATTATTGAATCAGATGCCTATTACATCATTTCAAGTAGTTGAAGAGAAGAGTCTGAATCACTGGGGAGTTGAGGTTCTTCTCAAGGATATTCTACTTTTCTCTTTTCAAATCCACTCATTAGCCTTCTTAGCAATCAGAAGATCGGGTAAGAGGCAATTGAGGAGCTTCTGAAGTTAGAGTCAGAGCTCATCCTCTTAATTGGTTCAGTAATTTGTCCCAGTTTATTTATAATCGGGTCAGTAAGTGTGAATACTCCTCTTGTCAAGTATGATTAAAAAAATTGAAGTTGACTAGAAATCCAGACAACCTATTCAAGTCTCGAGTTTATCAAAAATTTGATTGCTATTCTTACTGCAATTCATCATCCTTGAATTTCAGCGTCAGTTGTTTCTCTTACCAAAATTCTGCCATGGAATTGTTGTTTCCTCTTTTGGGTAAAGGACTCGCAGAAACTGGTAAATGTTTATGTGGCTCTATCTATCCCACGATCAAGAGTATCATTAGATTCCAGTCAAGCCTTGCCAATCTCAGAAAGGAAATGGAAAATCTAGTAAACTTTAAAAACAGTGTGAAAGAATGGATTGAGGCAGCTGAGAGAGATGGTCATCCACTAACTCTTGCAGTGACGGAATGGATCAGAGAGGTCGAAGAGATGGAAAAAGAAATGAATTCAATGCAAGCAGGAATGACGGCTGACCGTGAATGTATGTGTAAATGTTGTCCAAACTGCTTTCTTCGTTGTAAGCTGGGTGTGGAAGTGGCCAAGTAGCACATTGAAGTTGAACAACTTGTAAAAGCTGGCAGTTCCATTTCTGGCTTGGTGGTTAAAAATCACCCGGTTAAAAAAGTCGAGCATATCCCTGGACCTTCAATTGAAGGTTAATCAACGGCATCCAAAAATTTAGCCAAGGTTTTGATGATGGCGTGAGCAGGATTGGCGTTTGGGGTATGGGAGGAGCTGGCAAGACAAGTCTGGTAAAGAACTTGAACAACAAGCTCGAGATCACTTCTTCAACAACACAACATTTCAGCGTCATCATTTGGGCCACCGCATCCAAGGAATTGGACTTGAAAAGGGTCCAAACACAAATAGCAGAGAGATTGAATTTGATGGTAAGAACCGGAGAAAGCATGGAGAGGAATATATCAAAGACTTGCGCTGGAAAACAAATTTCTCCTCATCTTGGATGATGTATGGGAGGGAATAGATTTGGATCATCTGGGTGTTCCACGATCACGCAAGTTAATATTGACGTCTCGCTTTCTAGACCGAAGGCAATAATAGAAAGACATGTTTTAGTAGTTGTTTCAGGCAGGTTTTCAAAACCCATTGGAAAAAAAAAAAAGGGCAACTTAGAGCTAGTTTTTCAAATACTCATTTCTGTACCTTTTGAAAAGTAAAATCAACATAAAAGCAGTCGATGATGCAAATATTTGCGGACTTGATCAACGGTTTGGTGATGAATGAGGAGGATTCCCAATTAACGATCTGGATTGCCATCTTGTTGCCTGAGAAGCATTGGATAAAAATTTGGCAATGGAGTATCAGACTATCAGTCCTCGACACTCTATTAGACATTGTCACGCAAAGAAATTATAAAGGTTAAATTACCTTTACCTCTATAAAATTTTTCAAAATTATAAAAGAAAATTTTAAAATTTTTGAAATGATGTTGATCTTTTTTAATTTTACTCATAAACTACAAATATCTTTCTGCTAATTTAATTTTTTTCAAAATAACAAAAATATCTCCTTCAATTTTATTTAATTTTTTGCATTTTTAAAATTTTGATCAATTTTTCTAACTTTATTTGTTTCATTTCTAAATAAATATTAATTAAAATATTCTTTGACTAAAAAAATATAAGTTATTTATCTTAAATTTATTTTTATATAAAATGAAAAAAAAATGAAAAAAAAAAGTTAGAAAAATGGTCAAAATAAAAAAAGGAAAAAATTAAATAAAAACAAATGAAAGAAATACGTTTGTCATTTTAAAAAAAAAGTTAGTTGGAAGAAAAATATTTATAATTTGTTAGTAAAACTATGATCAGTGTCATTACAAAATCTCATTTGTCAGCGTAATTTACCTAAATATAAAATAAGAAGAATTGAAAGTAATAAATTGAATCCTTAAACCGCATACCTTGGTTTGATTTGAGGTTGTGAAATTAGTTATTTTCCGTATTGACTGAGATTAAACTTGTTTTTGTGGGACGACAAATCTTTAATCAAAAGTCAGTACCAAAGCTCCCACAATCACGGTAAAAAAATATTTTAGTGTTTAGGTAGTATATATGGAGAAACTTTATGATCATTCAAATCAGTTTTCAATATGTAAAATATATTTTAAACTAAAATATCAACATAATATTATTTATGCCACACCTAAAATTGTTTTGAATGATCAAGAAATTTTTACATGATACCTTAAGTTCTGGATTGTTTAAAGTAGTATTATCCTTTGGGAAAGTTTTAAGTTCTGAATTGATTATAGATTTAAAAAATAATTATCACGCGTTTCTTGCGAGAGTATTTGATAAAAATAATAATATTATTATAAATTTGAGTAGATATAAAACATAATATTTTAATTAATAAATGGTTTAAGAAGTACAAATAAAATAATTGAGATTAAATAAAAACTTAAATTCTAGGCCAGTACATCCTGTGGGTGGTGTACTGGTGTGGGACTGTCTGTAGGGTACTCATTTCTTCTGTCTTTGTTTTCTTTCCTTTTGCCTATAATAACAATTTCAAGAATCAAAATTTAAAAGGAAGATGGGAGTCCCAGGGGGCTTGGGTAGCCATTATTTTGAAACCACTAATTTGATCCTTCTAGCTGTTAGGGATCCATTAATAAAATATTAACAACTTGAAGAAAATAATCACATTAATTAAAGGCTGGTCAAGCGAACAATCTGTGAAAGCAACCGCATTGGATGAGCAAGGGGGAATACAGACATAAACTATACTGTCTACAATGACTTTTTCATGTGTTTTCTTACAATATTAGTTGTCAATGTCATTTATTGTCAGATCATGGAGTTTAATAGTTTTCACTATTTAATCCTCAATGCAAAGGACATTGGTTCTGGTTAGTTGGACACCGACTTAAGGTCATTAATCTAAAATACAACTCATATTCCATTCCACCTAACGCAATAGAAGGATATTTTTTAATAGGATACTCATTTTTATGTGACTTGCATTTTCTACATAAACTTATTAAGATAACGGTATGAGCATTTTTTTTTTCTTTATATCTCATTAGCCTAATTATAATTTTATTAGTGCAACTGTAATGCAAAACTTACCATCCAACTTTTGTTTTATAAATATCCAAAATGTTCAACATTAGGTTAGGTGTAATTTTTCCTTTTTATAATGGGATCAGTAAGTGTGAAAACCCCACTAAAGTATGAATACTCCTCTTGTCAAGCGTGATTAAATAAACAATTTCAAGTTGATTAGAAATCCAGACAACCTATTCAAGTCTTGAGTTTTTCCAAAATTTGATTGCGATTCTTCCTGCAATTCACCGTTCTTGAGTTTCAGCATCATTTGTTTCTCTTACCAAAATTCTTCCATGGAATTGTTGGTTCCTGCTTTGACCCTTTTTGGTAAAGGATTGGCGGAAACTGGTAAATGTTTATGTGGCTCTATCTATCCCAAGATCAAGAGTATCATTAGATTCCAATCAAGCCTTGCCAATCTCAGAAAGGAAATGGAAACTCTCCTAAACCTTCAAAACAGTGTGAAAGAATGGATTGAGGCAGCTGAGAGAGATGGTTATCCACTAACTCTTGCAGTGACGGAATGGATCAGAGAGGTTGAAGAGATCGAAGATGATGTGAATTCATTGCAATCAGGCATGACGGCCGACCGTGAATCTGTGTGTAAATGTTGTCCAAATTGCTTTCTTCGTCGTAAGCTGGGTGTGGAAGTGGCCAAGAATCACATTGAAGTTAAAAGACTTATAAAAGCTGGCAGTTCCATTTCAGGCTCGGTGGTTAAAAATCACCCGGTTAAAAAAGTCGAGCATATCCCTGGACCTTCAATTGAAGGTCAATCAACATCATCCAATAATTTAGCCAAGGTTTTGGATTTTTTGAACGATGATGGCATGAGGAGGATTGGCGTTTGGGGTATGGGAGGAGTTGGCAAGACTACTCTGGTAAAGAACTTGAACAACAAGCTGGAGACTTCTTCGACAACGCAACCTTTCAGCGTCATCATATGGGTAACCGTATCCAAGGAACTGGACTTGAAAAGGATCCAAACACAAATAGCTGTGAGATTGAATTTGGGGGTAAGAACAGGAGAAAGCATGGAGACAATGGCTAGTCGAATACATCAAAGGCTTATGCAGGGAAAAAATTTTCTCCTCATCTTGGATGATGTTTGGGTGGGAATAGATTTGGACCGTCTGGGTGTTCCACCACCCGAAGATCACAAGGGATACAAGTTAATATTGACATCTCGCTCTCTAGATGTCTGCAGGCAAATGAAGACGGATGCAGAAGTGAAAGTAGACACCCTGAACGATGAAGAATCTTGGCAACTGTTTGCTCAAAATGTTGGGAAGGTGGTGAGTCTACAACATATCGAACCATTTGCGAAGGCAGTCAGCAAAGAATGTTGCGGATTGCCCCTGGCAATCATAGTCGTTGGGGCATCTATGAGGGGAAAAACGATGGTCGAGCTATGGAAGGATGCATTGAATGCTTTGCAAATGTCAATGCCCCACATCAATGGGATCGAGGATAGGGTCTACAAGCCTCTAAAGTGGAGTTATGAGTCATTACAAGGTATGAATATCAGATCTTGTTTACTGTATTGCTGCTTGTATCCAGAGGACTTCAACATTGAAGTCAGAGAACTTGTGCAGTGCTGGGTAGCTGAAGGTTTGATAGATGAACTACAAAGCTATGAGGGTTCAATCAACAGGGGAATTGCTATGGTTGAAGATTTGAAGGACTGTTGCTTATTGAACCATGGTGACTTGGAAGGTACCGTGAAGATGCATGACGTTGTTCGTGATGTTGCTATATGGATTGCAACCTCCTTGGAGAATGGATGTCAATCCATGGTTCGGTCAGGAATTGGCTTGACTGATATATCAGAGGTTGCATTGTTGAAGTCACTCAAAAGACTCTCTTTCATGGATAACAAACTAACAAGGCTACCTGAGAGCGTGATGCAATGCCCAGAGGCATCATCTTTACTTCTACAATGTAATCTTCCCCTTGAGATAGTTCCGGAGGGATTCCTGCTTGGATTCCAGGTACTCAGGGTTTTGAATCTCAGTGAAACTCGCATCCACACACTGCCTCTCTCCCTCAACCTACTAGGTGAACTTCAGGCTCTCCTTCTGCGTAGATGTCATAATCTTAAAAAATTACCCCCAGTTGGAGGACTTTGTAGATTGCAAGTGCTTGACTGCTCTCACACTGCAATCGAGGAATTGCCAGAAGGAATGGAAGAGTTGACCAATCTGAGGCTATTAGATCTATCGCAAACTCGTTCCTTCAAAAATATTCGAGTTGGAGTTGTATCCCAGTTGTCTAGGCTAGAGGTTATAGACATGGCAGACAGTGAATACAATTGGGGTGAGACAGAATTTAAGGAGCTAGGATGCCTTTACCGATTAAGTGTTTTATACATTCGCCTTGCCTTATCGTCTTCTGTATCCTGTGATCTTCACTGGATAGAAAGATTGAAAAGATTTCATTTTCTCATTGGTGTAACTAATGCAAAATCGCTCATGCCAGGTAAATATGATGAAAGGAGAGTCACTATCAGCTTTCATCCCAACTATGGAGGTTGGATTGCGGGGTTGTTAAATAATGCGGAGTCTCTGCATTTGGATGTATGTAACCTAGAAAATTTGACTAAATGCTTGGCCAAAGACAGTTGCTTCCATGGATTGAAATCATTACATATTTCAAATTGTAGGGGCAGATTCCATCGAGAAGAAGGATCTGCTCCAGACTTGAACCTAGTACCAAATCTTGAGGAACTTGTTCTGCATAGTATAAAAGATGTAGAGGCCATTTCAGAATTAGCTGACCATCTTGGACTGGTATTTTCTAAATTAAGAGTAATAGAAGTGTCCAGTTGTAATGCCTTATTATATCTTTTCCCTGTTGCTCTCCCGACCTTAGAAGAAGTCACGGTAAGGTCCTGTGAGAACTTGAAGGCACTCTTTAAGTTTTCTATAGTCTCAAGGCAAACTCCGGCAAGTTCCTCCAAGTTGGAGGAGATCGTTGAATCTGATAGTTCATGGCAGACTTTAGATCCAGATCCCGTTGTTCCCAACCTCCGGATAGTGAAGTTGCATTTCCTTCCCAAATTAGAGACTATTTGCGGACAAGAGGAGTCATGGCGGCGTCTTGAGCAGCTTGAAGTGATCAACTGTGAGCTAATAAGAAAGTTGCCTTTGACTATCCAAAATGCAAATACCATCAAAGAAATAAGAGGAGAATCACACTGGTGGAGCCAATTGGAATGGGATGACAAACATAAACGCAACAAACATATTAAGTCAAGACTACAGCAGTATTTCACCCCCGTTAACAACTGAGGTTCAGGCAGCTGAGATTGCTGAAAGAGTTTGCATGCCTCTTGCTTTGCCGGGCTAGCAAGCCAAAAGAAAGGGCCTCTTTTTTGTACTCAAACCTCCAAGGCTGTTGAAGCTTCACCTCAGTTGAACCTAAGACTATGATGGAAAATGTTGTTTTGTGTTTTAGAAAAGCTTCCATTGTGTTTCTGTCAAGTGTATGTAATACCTCAACTTCTGAGAAAACACGGGTGAATATTGTATTTGCCCCATGGATTTCCCCTCTTCATTGGAGGGTCTCCCGTGTCTACTCTTAGTGCTCTGGTGTGATTGTACTGCTCTTCTGTTGTTTCACTATTTGTCTCTTGAGTTATTATTGCAGAATTTATATTGTTGTTTCTTGCATGCTTTATCTCTCTGATTGTGTGTGTTGTTTTGTTGTGCTTGATTTCTTTGAATCACTAACTTGTTTTGTGAAGCTTTTACCTTACAACGTAGACTTAGAGCTTTCAGGACCTAAACGCCTGCAGGACTAGAAGAATTTTATTTAATTTCCTAATGCGAAAAACTGGGAACAGATCCAAGGAAGCTAGTTTTGAATTTTCGGGGAGAACTTTTTTCAGTCAACATTGCAATCCCAATATGGGTAATGAAGAACGAGATGAAATTGAAAGTTACAAGAAGAGATGGTTAGACAGCATGCACTCTCTAGGCATTCCCAGTAACTCTGAATAAATGCATATGGCTGCCTTATTTTGTTCATTTGCCCATACTTATTTCCTTGCTATGATGCAATCTCTTTTAGAGTTCTTTTAACAAGCTTTTTGTTTGTGTTTTTCTTCCATTGGCTTCCTTGCTCTATAGCTGTGTTTCAACATGCAGTTATTTAATACAGAAGTCTCTCAAAGCCCAAACAATACCATTTTGTAGTCTGAATTAAGAAGGAAAAAAAAAACCCCAAAAAATGTGAACTCACAACATTTAGGAGTGATTTTCTTGTCTTTTGCTATAGACTTCCATATTTGGCTAAAGTTTATGCTGGCAACTAGGCGCCCACATCCTCACAGACCACTAAATTTGGAAGAAACCATCATTTAGATGTTACATGGTGATGCATCACCTAATTTGCAATTGCCACTTTCTGCAGCATTTCAGAGTGCTCATCTCCCACACCCCGTGAAATTGTGTCCTTGTCACATCAAACACGGTTCCTATGCACAAGACTATTAACAAAATTAAAGTTATGTGACCACACAACCACTTCGCCGAGTTGCATAGAAGTATCCAATATGCCTGCAGGTCCCCAAGCACACCAAATGTTCTGAAACATTTCTTTCCTTTCCTTTTCTTTTTCTTTTTTTTTATATATATATTTTTTCTTCTGAAAATGCTATGCAACTACTGGCACTAGGCTATTTAGTGAAAGTCCTGATTCACTTACCATGACCTCCCTATGTTTTATGCATCAATTTTATTTTATTTTTATCTCCAACTGTTACTAAAAAAAAATTTACATGGCTCGGACAGAGAAAAAAAGAGAAGGAAAATTTTATTATACAAAAAGAGTGATTACACACTCACAAATTATACAGACTTTGAACCATGAACTCTTACTTCTTGTTCTCTCACTGTTGGAATATGTCCCTTGCATATTCTCATTTGAAGGACTTGTAAAGAAAGCCTTCCATGTAGCCTCAGAGTTACCAGATTAACTCTAAAATTATATTTTTATTTAATTATTCTTACTTAATTAAATATGAATAATTGACTTTTAAGTGGAACCAAGTAATTAAGTGAGACTTTTAATAATTAAATATGACTCAAGTGCTTGATAATTAATTATGTAATAATAAATAAAGCACATATTATAAAATCTAGTGGTATAATTCAATTAATTTTCTATTTTTTTGTTCTTTTCTTCATTTTCTTACAAAATACATAAAATAAAAAAAAAAACAAAAAATTAGATAAGTCACCAATATATATATATATATATATATAGTATTACCCATATCATGTTTGATCAATTCTCTTCCATCTTCGCAAAACATATTTTTAAAATTTTAGAAGGGGCCATGGCCCTGCTAATTCCCTTTAAATTTTTCTCCTGAGCATGTGACCGGTGACCAAAACAATCAAACCCCCTTTGTTTTGTTTTTCACTTTTCTTCAATTGCATATAATGGAACACGTGGTGGGCTCCACTATTTCTCCTCTTGCATGATAATGTTTGGGAGGAGGAGCCTATCAATTCATGTGAAGGCTGTCACGCACTTGCAAGAATCAAAATTCCCCTTCGATTATTCACAATTTTACAAGGTGTTATAATTTATATATTATAATTAATTCATTCAATTTATAAGATTATATAACCTCAATTTTAAGATTTTTTAATATTAATTTTAAATTAATAATTCAACATAGCTCATAGATAAAAATAAGTTTTCATATTTTTTTAGTGAAAAATAAGACTTGAATTTATAATTTTTCTTTTAAAAAAGACATGAATAATTAACTAAACTTCTTTCAATTAATTAATCTAATTAGTTAAGCACCCGCTCAATCAATTTAAAGAACGTGTATTACTAACTAGGGTGACATTTTCAATTCAAACATCTCCCTAGATTGTTTTATATTTCTATCTTGGGTGAACAAATAAGAAAAAGGCACAAAAAAATATAAAAAATAAGAAATAAGAAAAAAGTTTGTTAGAACTAACTAAAAAAATCTAAAATATGGCATGATAATATATTTTTTTAATAATAATTACAATTAAAAATGTTAGATTATGCTCTTGGAATGGCGCATTTTCACATTTTCGCACTATTCCCATTCAAATGATTTGGGCCGAACAGATAAGGCAGTAAAGTGCATGTGGGTAGGAATGGTAATTTGTCCCGTTTTGTCAGAGTCTGCTTTGTTTCGTCCTATCTCTAATGAGGCAGATATGAGGTACTCATAAACATAATCAAGATAGGATCAGAGTCGGGGTATAGCTTTTAAAATTTCGTCAGATTCGAGATAAGATCAGAGTCAGTATATGGCTTTTAAAATTTCGTCAGATTCGGGACAGGTTCGAGAGATGGTCACTCCGTCCCAACCCTGCCCTGTTTATATATTAAGTTTTTTTATTTATTTTTATATACACTATATTTATTAATAAATAATACTATATAAAATTAGTTTTAAAATTTTTTATATCATACTTATATATTTTTTTTTGTATTAGTTATTTTGACAAAAAAATTAATTTATTTATTAAAAAAAATTTTAAATTATTTAAAAAAATATATATATATATATATTAAGATTTATGACAGAACAGGATGAAATTAAAAAATACAAATAAATTCGAACTTTGAAATAAACTTTTAAACAAGACGGAACGAGATTGGGAGTCAGAATTAAAAAATGGTCATCCGGCCTCAAATCTGCCTCATTGCTATTGCTACTGCTACGCGCGCGTGTGTGGGGTCTTGATAGAGGAAACGCCAGGCGAGTGCGTGGGTGTCTCACACGGGATCATGATAAGATTTTTCTTTCAAATACGGTTAGTGCGTGTGGGTCTCACATGATAAGATTTTTCTTTGAAATACGATTTCTAGTCTTGATATAAGAAACGCCAAGCGAATGCGTGTGGGTCTTACACGGGATCATGATTAGATTTTTCTTTAAAAAATTGTTTCTAGTCTTGATAATCCATTCCACCGAAGGCAGTCGACAGACTTTTTTAACGCAAGCTGCAATAATTTGATCTACTCCTTTCGTTTTAAAATAATAGTTCTTTTTGAATATTTTAATTTTTTTAAAAAATATTATTTTATTATTTTAAAATTATTTAAATTTTTCATGTTATTTTTATTTAATTGTAAATTATGTTTATATTAAGTATAATAAATGATAATTTTAAAAATTTGTAATTTAAAAATACATTAACTTTTTAAATAAAATTCTTAAAATAAATAATGATAAAGACATCTTAAAATAGGAAATAATTTTTATTATGAAAGAGTACAAGTGTGAACGCTCCTCTTGTCAAATTAGTAAATTACATTAAAGGCTGGTCTGCAAGTCAAGCGAACAATCTGTGAAAGCAACCGCATTGGATGAGCAAGGGGGAATACAGACATAAACTATACTGTCTACAATGACTTTTTCATTTGTTTTCCTACAATTAATATTAGTTGTCAATGTCATTTTATTGTCAGATCATGGAGTTTAATAGTTTTCACTGTTTAATCCTCAATGCAAAGGACATTGGTTCTGGTTAGTTGGACACCGACTTAATCAAGGTCATTAATCTAAAATACTCTTCATACTCCATCCCACCTAACGCTATAGAAGGATATTTTTTAGTAGGATACTCTTCATACTCATTTTTATTTGACTTGCATTTTCTACATAAACTTGTAAAGATAACGGTATGAACATTTTTTTCCTTTTTATCTCATTAGCCTAATTATAATTTTATTAGTGCAATTGTAATTGCAAAACTTACCATCCAACATTTATTTTATAAATATCCAAAATGTTCAACATTAGGTTAGGTGTAATTTTTCCTTTTTTATGTAAAGGGATCAGTAAGTCTGAAAACCCCACTAGTCAAGTATGAATACTCCTCTTGTCAAATATGATTAAACAAACAATTTCAAGTTGATTAGACATCCAGACAACCTATTCAAGTCTTGAGTTTTTCCAAAATTTGATTGCGATTCTTCCTGCAATTCATCATTCTTGAGTTTCAGCATCATTTGTTTCTCTTACCAAAATTCTTCCATGGAATTGTTGGCTCCTGCTTTGACTCTTTTTGGTGAAGGACTGGCGGAAACTGGTAAATGTTTATGTGGCTCTATCTATCCCAAGATCAAGAGTATCATTAGATTCCAATCAAGCCTTGCCAATCTCAGAAAGGAAATGGAAACTCTCCTAAACCTTAAAAACCGTGTGAAAGAATGGATTGAGGCAGCTGAGAGAGATGGTTATCCACTAACTCTTGCAGTGACAGAATGGATCAGAGAGGTTGAAGAGATCGAAGATGATGTGAATTCATTCCAATCAGGCATGACGGCCTACCGTGAATCTGTGTGTAAATGTTGTCCAAATTGCTTTCTTCGTTGTAAGCTGGGTGTGCAAGTGGCCAAGAATCACATTGAAGTTAAACAACTTATAAAAGCTGGCAGTTCCATTTCTGGCTTGGTGGTTAAAAATCACCCGGTTAAAAAAGTCGAGCATATCCCTGGACCTTCAATTGAAGGTCAATCAACATCATCCAATAATTTAGCCAAGGTTTTGGATTTTTTGAACGATGATGGCATGAGGAGGATTGGCGTTTGGGGTATGGGAGGAGTTGGCAAGACTACTCTGGTAAAGAACTTGAACAACAAGCTGGAGACTTCTTCGACAACGCAACCTTTCAGCGTCATCATATGGGTAACCGTATCCAAGGAACTGGACTTGAAAAGGATCCAAACACAAATAGCTGTGAGATTGAATTTGGGGGTAACAACAGGAGAAAGCATGGAGACAACGGCTAGTCGAATACATCAAAGGCTTATGCAGGGAAAAAAATTTCTCCTCATCTTGGATGATGTTTGGGTGGGAATAGATTTGGACCGTCTGGGTGTTCCACCACCCGAAGATCACAAGGGATACAAGTTAATATTGACATCTCGCTCTCTAGATGTCTGCAGGCAAATGAAGACGGATGCAGAAGTGAAAGTAGACACCCTGAACGATGAAGAATCTTGGCAACTGTTTGCTCAAAATGTTGGGAAGGTGGTCAGTCTACAACATATCGAACCATTTGCAAAGGCAGTCAGCAAAGAATGTTGCGGATTGCCCCTGGCAATCATAGTCGTTGGGGCATCTATGAGGGGAAAAACGATGGTCGAGCTATGGAAGGATGCATTGAATGCTTTGCAAATGTCAATGCCGCACATCAATGGAATCGAGGATAAGGTCTACAAGCCTCTAAAGTGGAGTTATGAGTCATTACAAGGTATGAATATCAGATCTTGTTTACTGTATTGCTGCTTGTATCCAGAGGACTTCAACATTGAAGTCAGAGAACTTGTGCAGTGCTGGGTAGCTGAAGGTTTGATAGATGAACTACAAAGCTATGAGGGTTCAATCAACAGGGGAATTGCTATGGTTGAAGATTTGAAGGACTGTTGCTTATTGAACCATGGTGACTTGGAAGGTACCGTGAAGATGCATGACGTTGTTCGTGATGTTGCTATATGGATTGCAACCTCCTTGGAGAATGGATGTCAATCCATGGTTCGGTCAGGAGTTGGCTTGAATGATATATCAGAGGTTGCATTGTTGAAGTCACTCAAAAGACTCTCTTTCATGGATAACAAACTAACAAGGCTACCCGAGAGCGTGATGCAATGTCCAGAGGCATCATCTTTACTTCTACAATGTAATCTTCCCCTTGAGATAGTTCCGGAAGGATTCCTGCTTGGATTCCAGGTACTCAGGGTTTTGAATCTCAGTGAAACTAGCATCCACACACTGCCTCTCTCCCTCAACCTACTAGGTGAACTTCAGGCTCTCCTCCTGCGTAGATGTCATAATCTTAAAAAATTACCCCCAGTTGGAGGACTTCGTAGATTGCAAGTGCTTGACTGCTCTCAAACTGCAATCGAGGAATTGCCAGAAGGAATGGAAGAGTTGACCAATCTGAGGCTATTAGATCTATTGCAAACTCACTACTTAAAAAAAATTCGAGTTGGAATTGTATCCCAGTTGTCTAGGTTAGAGGTTATAGACATGACAGACAGTGCATACAAGTGGGGAAAGAGGGAATTGATGGAGCTAGGATGCCTTTACCGATTAAGTGCTTTATACATTCGCCTTGCCTCATCGTCTTCTGCATCCTGTGATCTTCACTGGATAGAAAGATTGAAAAGATTCCATTTTCTCGTTGGTCCAACTGATGCAAAACCGCTCATTCCAGGTAAATATGATGAAAGGAGAGTCACTATCAGCTTTCATCACAACTTTGGAGGTTGGATTTTGGGGTTGTTAAATAATGCGGAGTCTCTGCATTTGGATGTATGTAACCTAGCAAGTATGACTAAATGCTTCCATGGGTTGAAATCATTACATATTTCAAATTGTTGGAGCAGCTTCCATCGAGAAGAAGGATCTGCTCCGGACTTGAACCTAGTACCAAATCTTGAGGAACTTGTTCTGCATAGTATAAAAGGTGTAAAGGCCATTTCCGAATTAGCTAACAATCTTGGACTGGGATTTTCTAAATTAAGAGTAATAGAAGTGTCCAGTTGTAATGCCTTATTATATCTTTTCCCTGGTACTCTCCCGACCTTAGAAGAAGTCACGGTAAGGTCCTGTGAGAACTTGAAGGCGCTCTTTAAGTATTCTAGTTTCTCAAGGCAAACTTCCGCAAGTTCCTCCAAGTTGGAGGAGATCGTTGAATATGATAGTTCAAGGCAGACTTTAGTTCCAGATCCCGTTGTTCTGAACCTCCGGATAGTGAAGTTGCATTTCCTTCCCAAATTAGAGACTCTTTGCAGACAAGAGGAGTCATGGCAGCGTCTTGAGCAGCTTGAAGTGATCAAGTGTGAGCTAATAAGAAAGTTGCCTTTGACTATCCAAAATGTAAATACCATCAAAGAAATAAGAGGAGAATCACACTGGTGGAGCCAGTTGGAATGGGATGACAAACATAAACAAAAAAAACATATTAAGTCAAGACTACAGCAGTATTTCACCCCTGTTAACAACTGAGGTTCAGGCAGTTGAGATTGCTGAAAGAGTTCGCATGCATCTTGCTTTGCCGGGCTAGCAAGCCAAAAGAAAGGGCCTCTTTTTTGTACTCAAACCTCCAAGGCTGTTGAAGCTTCACCTCAGTTGAACCTAAGACTGTTGATGTGTAAAGACTTTCTTTAGACATGCAGAAGATTTTGTTATCTTGTTATTTTGTCATGATCTGTCTTAGTTAAAAATATGTAGAGTAGCTAAATTTAAGGATCTAAACTTTCACCTAACGTTGATATGTAATTGTGTTAGGTTGACTTTCTTTAAGTTTAGGAAGATAGTTTATTCTGGCAAGAAATCTTTTTATATATGTGTATTTTGTATCTTGAATATTCTCTGAATTCAAAAATCACGTTTCTTGCCTTTTTTACTGTCATTTTTTTACTCTTTCTATTATCTATCAAATGGTATCAGAGCTTTATTGCTCTTAAGGGACCTGTGAGTGATCTTGAGAGTTTGTAAGGAGAGAAATCAAACAAAAAGGGGCAGCAACATGTTTGCAAACAATTTCTTAGGCACAGGACCTCCATTGTTCAATGGAGAAAATTATCAAGTGTGGGTGATTAAAATGAAGGCATATCTAAAGGCATTAAACCTGTGGGAGGCAGTAGAGAATGATACTGATCCTGCTCCACTTGGTGATGATCCGACTATAGCACAACTCAAAAATTATGAAGAGCAAAAGGCCAAGAAACCAAGAGCTTTGACCTGCTTACATTCAGCCCTTTCAAAAACCATCTTCCTGAGTGTAATAGCTTGTGAAACTCCTAAAGAAATTTGGGAGAAACTAAGGGAGGAGTATGAAGGCAGCCAAAGAGTAAAGAATGTCAAGTTACTCACTCTCAAAAGAGAATTTGAAATGCACAAAATGAAGGAAGGGGAAACTGTCAAGGAATATGCAAGGAAGTTGATGGAGATTGTGAATAAAATCAAGTTGTTTGGTGAATCTTTTCCAGATAGCGAAATAGTGGAAAAAATGTTGATAAGTTTACCAGCAACGTTCGAGCCAAAAATATCAGCCATTGAAGAGTCTTGCGATCTTACAAGACTAACTGTTACAGAACTTATTAGCAAGTTGCATGCACAAGAACAGAGAACAAATCTTAGGGATGATGAGACTGTTGAGGGTGCTTTCCAAGCAAGGCAAAAATGGAGGCATCAAGTGTCACGACCCCAAATCCGGTCCATGTGGATCGAGGGTCCGTGATCAGCCACCGAGGCCTTTTTGCCAATAATCATAATTACCTTTAATCAAACGCAGCGGAATAAATTTTTTTTTTTCTATTGCGGAAGCGCTAATCAATACACAAGTCAACACCAGTCATCTATTTCTACATTCCATAGTAATTACAAAAGTACATGATGTAATTTTTCCAAAGCCTGCTGATGTCATATTCAATATACAGTCCAAAGTTTCCAAAAGTAACTACATCATGACTAGCAAAATCCTATTACAAAAAGGGTCCATAGCTTTACAAGCTTCCAACTAGTTTGACTGAACCTGCTATTTCCTGTCCGATATCATCACCTGAAATAGGATAAAAATATCCTATGAGCTCAACAGCTCGTGAGTATCATAGCTCGTAAGCATTTCATAACATACCAGGGGTTTCAAAACTACTATATAATTCAATATAGAATGTCAATGATCAAATATCATATGTTATCTTAATTTATAGTACAAGATAACGGTATCAATTTTTGCTTCCAATAAATCTCAATTTAACGAAAATCATAAATCGATAATCAATAACATAATTCAATAAATCAAAATCACAGTTCAATATCATGGTTCAATTCCCAAATTCATAGTCCAATAACTCAGATTCATGGTTCAATAACCCAAATTCATAGTTCAATAATAATAGTTCAATATCTCAAATTCATAGTTCAATAATTCAGATTCATGGTTCGATTTTCCATATTCATATTCAAAATGATATATTCCACTTCTATGACCAGCAAATTAGAATCTCGCTGACTGAGATCGATGGGCTAGCTAGTTCGATATGCCGTTTCAACACCGACTCACCACAATATACCCTGTGGGATGGGTTCGATAAATCACAACCTATTCGATAGTGACCAATCATAGAAGAGTGTTCTATTCAAAGTATCAAAATCATATCCAAATCATATCCAAAATCAATAATCATCAATAGCAGTTCAATTATTTCAAATCAAGGTTCTTTATTTGACATTTAGTTCAAACAGTTCAAACATTTGTAAGAATATCGTAAAACATTTGAGTATCTTTCGAACACATTTTCTGAAGTCAAAGAAGACAATATAGTTGTCAATAGATCATTCAAACGTATACAGTATAATACGATAAATGATAAAAGAGTTCAATATTTACATCTATACTGAAATTGTTTACCTCAATATGGTATGAAATACTCACCTGAAGTCCAAAGACTAATCTCCAAAAATCCTTCCTTTGAAGTTCCCTAAAATAACATTTCAAAATCCGATTACATTCCATAATATTACCCTGACTTAATTATCATAATTTCCTCTTTCCTATTTCAGTTACATTTGTTGGGTAACTTCTTAAAGTTTTACAGTTTGATTCTATTATCTTACATAATTACGTGTCACATTTTTCCGTACCTTATTTCATAATACGGACCTCACCATTGAGTCCGGAACGTCGAAGAAAGTCAATTTGGACTCCCTCTGACTTCCATTTGGTTTTTGGGACATTAAGGGTAATTTGGTAATTTACACTCTAACGTGTCATATTTTTTCAAAATTTCATCTATTGAAACGGACCCCACCATTGGGTTCAGAATGCCCCAAATAGTCAAAATGCACTATTGGTTTACTCAATTTGGACTTTTGTATCAAAAGGGCAAAATGGTCATTTTGCACTTTTATGTGTATTTTATTTTTCGGGGTCCCGTATAGTGAAATAGACCCCACCATTGATCTTTGAGTGTCCGAGATAATAAAAATTGACTATTCATTTGCATCGTTTGGACTTTGTTTGATTTATTTTTGAACTAGGGGCATTTTTGTAGTTTTCTATTATTTTAAATTAATTAAATATATTAATATTTTATTAATATTTTATTCTGGGGGTCAAATCACAATTATTAACAGTTGGGGGGGTCAGTTTGAAATTTTCATAAACTTTTGGGTCAATTCGTAATTTCAGAAAACTCTTATTCTCACTATGGATAGCCAAACAATGGCTATCCCTTAAAATCGGAATAGGATATCCCCATCCCCAAACAAATTTCAATTTCAATTTCTTAACCATGTTGCCAAACACTCCGAATGAAATTTTAAAACATTTAAAAACCTAAATCAAAACTGTACCGTTTTGATAACCCTTTTAATTCGGTTGGGCCCGACCCGATCCAAACCCGGACCCGTTTCCTTTTTTACCCGAATAGACCCACGACTATCCGGTCGTCCCTTCCATTCCTCCGGTAGGGTTCCGGTGGTAACAGTCGCCTTCTCCGGCGACGGCCACCGGATTTCCACCATTTTTTCACCAATTTTCAATGCCATTCTCTTCTAAATTTTATGTAGATCTTATTTCCAATGTGGGTTTTCAATTTAAAGCACCAAATCCTCACGAAATAGGGCAAACCCGAAACTCCGGTGACCTGAAATTTCCAATTTTAATGTTCGGTTCTCAAGTATTTTAACCCCTTTTTCATTCTATTAAATTTCTGCACCTATAGGGATTAAATCTAGGTTGTTCAAACACCATTTCAAACATAAAATATTAAGAGAAACCTAAACTACCCGAAACCTGTAACTCCATTTTTCTCTTTAAATTCTCAACCATTTTCTCTGATTTTTCTTGCATTAGATTCCTTATTTCATGCTTCATAAAACCCTATTCTTTAAACTAAATAAATCATGCTATAAATTTGAAAACAGAAACCCACTTACCTTTAAGATTTCTGATTTTCTCTTTGTGCAGGTTCCTCTTCTCCTTCTTTTGTTCTAACTTGGCCCTCCAATGAGCTTCTTCTTTCTGATTTCTATCTTCATAACCCACGGATGTATACATATACATATATAGACCCACAACCGACTTAACTCTCTCTCTCTCTCTCTCTCTCTCCCTATCTCTATCTACTTGCAGCCTTCCTTGACCCAACTCTCTGCCCCATTTAATTTTTACCTTTCTCTTCTTCTAAGAATGCAGCTTTGCATTCAATGGGGCAAGATATTTGTATCTTATATATATATATATATATATATATATATATTTATATAATATATCCACACACACATACACTTGACAACACACACACACACACTACTGTTCATATACATATATATATATATATTTATATCTCTTATTTTATTTTTCTTATTATTATTATTATTTTTCTTATTATTATTATTATTATTATTATTATTATTATTATTATTATATTTTATTATAGTTCGATTTTATATGTCATGGCTCGGGTTTACCGGGTCGGGTACCGGCTCACTCGGGTCGGGGTATTACATCAAGGGAAGGGGAATAAGAATGGTGGTTCTGAGAAAGGGAAGGCTGTAAACACTTCAAAGGATCATGGAAAGAAAAAAGAATTTCCTCCTTGCAACATATGTGAAAGAACAAATCACCAACCCAAAGATTGTTGGTTTAAAAATAAACCTAAAATTGAATGTAGATTCTGCAAGAAACTTGGCCATATTGAGAAGAACTGTAGGGTCAAGAAAAATCAAGCAAGCAACAAAGAGGAGCAAGCTCAACATGCCAGCAGCACAAATGAGCAAGAGGAGGTTCCAGCAAACTTATTTATGGCTTCTCAGACCCTACACAACAAAAGCAAGCACACCTGGTATATTGATAGTGGCTACACTTGTCACATGGCTAACAATGAAGAAATTTTTAGCAAGTTGGACAGGTCCATTAAAACAAAAGTCAAATTTGGAAATGGTCAAGTGGTGGAGGCACATGGAAGGGAAACAGTTGTTGTGCATTCAGAGGAAGCTACCAAACATATCCATAATGTTCTTTACATTCCTAGTTTGACACAAAATCTACTAAGTGTTGCTCAAATGATTTCAAATGGATATTCACTATTTTTTAAAGATCAAAACTGCTGTATATATGATTCAAATGGTTTGCTGGTTGCTGATGTACCAATGGTTGATAAATGCTTTACTTTAAAATGGAATTCTATATGTGACAATGCTTTTTATGACAAAACTGATGACACGTTGCTATGGCATAGAAGATACGGCCACTTTAATCTTGTTTCACTAAAGCAAATGCAATCTCAAGGGTGGACAATAAACCTGCAAAGCTTAGCAGATCAAAATATGATTTGTGGCACCTGTCAACTAGGGAAGTCTCAAAGGCAATCATTTCCATCTAAGTCCTTATGGAGGGCCAAAGAAAAGCTGCAACTTGTGCACATAGATGTGTGTGGTCCCATGAGTACTGAGTCTTTTAATAAAAACAAATACTTTGTGCTCTTTATAGATGACTGCACCAGGACGACCTGGGTGTATTTCCTGAGGAGCAAGGCTCAAGTTCTTGATGTTTTCAAGAGATTCAAGACTATGGTTGAAGTTCAAAGTGGCTATAAATTGAAGGCAATCAGATCAGACAATGGCAAGGATTATACTTCTCAAGAATTTCATAACTATTGTGCAGATCATGGCATTGAACACCAGTTGATTGTGAGCTATTCACCACAGCAAAATGGTGTTCGTCTGTTGTGGAGATGGGGAGGTGCTTAATAAATGACAAAGGCTTACCCAAGGTGTTTTGGGCTGAAGCAGTATACACATCAGTATACTTGCTTAATAGATTGCCTACGAAGGCTGTTGAAGGCAAAACACCTGTTGAGGCTTGGTCAGGCTTGAAACCATCGGCAAAGCACTTGAAAATCTTTGGTTCTATATGTTATGTTCATGTTCCAGCTGTGAAGAGGACCAAGCTTGATCAAAAGGCAGATCAAGGGATTTTCTTAGGGTATGCAGCAGCCTCTAAAGGTTACAGAGTGTATAACCTGAGAACAAATCAGGTTCAAGTAAGCAGGGATATCAAAGTTGATGAAAATGCTCATTGGGATTGGGAGTATGAAAGAATTGCAACAGAACAGCTCAAAATCAGATTCAGACTCAAAGTTCAAGTAATTTAGATCCTGCACCAGATGTAAATGATGATGCTAACTCAGTAACTTCACTTGACTCACCTGTACTTAATGTAACGCCCTGACCGTTTATCAAAAAATTAAATCGCGAATTTGGGTAACGAAAATTTTACGAGGCGAAATATCATGTCACAAAAAGAATTAAACAGGAAAAATAAATAAATAAATAAATAACAAATAAATAAATAATAATAACAAAAACAACAACAACAACAATAATAATAATAATAATAATAAAATAAAAAAGAGAGGGAAGAAATTGAGGTGGCAGCCTCTCATTGGACCACCACATCCACCAATCATGTTTCATGCAGCCATATATATATACACATATTCTACCTATAAATGTATGAACTCACTTATGTGTTTTTTTCAAAAATGTTTTACACTTTTACGTGACCAAAATATCCTTTTAATTTATTGCTCTGCCATTTCCTACCCCCTGATGTTTTACGCCTTTTCCTATTTCTTCTTTCTTCTCCGCCACGACTTGCCCAAGGCCTCACTACGTGGAAAATCAATATTTGGGACACCATCCGAAATCAATTGGTAATCCCGTTGAATACCTTCTTGAAATTTTCTATTACACAAACTTCACCACTTGTCTCTTGCAAACATCAGGATTGTGGCTGATGAAAATCTAAGATCGGTGAATGTGCAAGGCCTCCCATCCTTTTAATTAGAATCATTTCTCACTCTACTGGGCTTCAATCAATCGTCTATATTGAGCTTTGCACTCTTGTGGGTCGCGTTTTTGCTGATTGGCGTCTCGCTTCCTGTTATTATACTGGAGCTCCCAAACTGTGCGGGTTGTGAGAAGTACCAAATCAAAGGTTTTGAAATGGATATTGTTGCTTCGCAGGCTTTTTTGGCTGCCGTGTCTCTGCTTTGCCTTTCGCACAATTTGCGCAAGTATGGTATTCGAAAATTTCTATTTGTTGATCGGTACAGTGGCCAAATAGTCCGGTTGGACGATGAGTACATTCAGAAGATTTCGGTGAGCACTTCACACCTAACACACACACACGCGCGCATATATATATATATATATATATATATATATATATATATGCACATTCCCCTCTCTGCTGTGGTTTGAGTGTTTTTGTTGTAGAGTTCGGTGAGGACTGCACACCTAACACACACACACACACACACACATATATATATATATATGCATACCTTCCCCTCTCTGCTGTGGTTTGAGTGTTTCTATTCAATACCCTCCTAACACTTCCTCCCCAATTCCTGCAGCTCAAGACCCCATTCCCATCTCAACCATCACCCAAATACAAGACCCCCCAACCCCAAACTGCATTTTGATATCCCTTAATCCTTTTGAACAGTTATCTAATCTTGACACAAAGGACCCCTTGAACTTGCCTAAACCGTTACCTAGAGCTCCTAGGGACAACTATTCCAATGTTAAGTCAAAAAGGGCAGCTACTAATCAGAAGAGTAAAGGCAAGTAGAGTTCACTGGTTCAGAAGGGCAGCAAAGTTACCTTTCCCCCTCCTTATTTACCATGTTAAATGTTTCTTGTTGGAATATCAGGGGTCGTAATAACCCCTCTAAACAGAGAGAAATTAGGAAATTTATTCGTAGTCATAAACTTTCCTTATTTTGCTTGGTTGAAACTAAAGTTAGATATAGTAATATTCCTATGATAGCTAAAAATTGTTTTTTGGATTGGTAGTTCTCCCATAATACTCCCAGCTCTGGAGTGGGCAGAATTTGGATTGCCTGGAATCCTCAGCTTATCAATCTACAGGCTCTGGACTTCACCGATCAATCCATTTTTTGCCAAGTGAATTTGTTGAGTACCAATCAGACCCTATTTTCCTCCTTTGTTTATGGTAGTAATGACTGCACTGAAAGGAAAGCTTTATGGTCTTGTTTGTCCTATCACAACACTTGTGTTCAAGACCAAGATTGGATGATCCTTGGGGACTTTAATGTTATAAGGAACAACATAGAAAGAATGGGTGGTAGTGGCATTCTTGATGAGGCTATTAGAGATTTTGAAAAATGCATCCAGCAGAATCAACTGCATGATTTTCCCACTAAAGGCTTCTGGTATGGCAGGCAGCAAATGGGAATGGGTATTGTTAAAACTGGTGTTTGAAATATAAACTGCGCAGCAAACTTTTAGCATCACCGTGTGAGCTATGGTGTCCAAGAAGTGAGAATCGAAAAGGGTCCAAAATCAAATTGCTACGAGAGATTGAAATTGGAGGGTAATGATGAAGAAAGTTTGGATGAAATGGCTGAATCAAGGCCCCATTTGTCCTGTCTTGGACACCATATATACATGGATTAAATTATGGGATCACCTTGTACCAAGCGATCTCCCCAGCATTAAGGATGGAACCATTATGGAAGATTATCATGTCCTCTCTCGCAATGCAAACTTTTTGGAAAAAAAAAAAAAATTTAAACGAAAAAATTGGCCGAACAAAATAAATTTAGATGAAGCTTCAAGCTTCAGTTACTGTTTGGGACTGGGAAGCGATTAATTTGGACTGTCTGGGTGTCCTACATGGTGAAGCTCATAAGGGTATCATATTGGCCTGAGCAACAAAGTCCCCCTTGCAACTCAATTCACCACCACCATTATCAGGGCAGAGTCCAAAATGAGCGAATTTGTTAGAAGAAGAAACTATTCATTGGAGTGCGAATTGCATGAAAAAAATTGATTACAGAAAGAAAGGCATCATCTTTTCTTTTGGGTAAAGTTAACATGAACACGACAATAGATTAGATAAACTAGAGAGTAGACAGGTAGATGAAAGAGAAGGTAATTTCGTCCAAGAAGTTATATTTCGTTAATGTAGCGTGTAGATAAACAAGATAGAAAGCAGAAATAGGCACCCCAATAAATAGAAACTAATGACATACACAGGTTGCCTAGACATTTACATTCTGGACACAGCTGTGTTTAGTCTTCAGATTCCCCTGTATTTTACTTAAAAGAGTACTGCAAATCATCAAGCTTCTGGGCCCTTACCCCTTAACAAGCCAAAACACCTATAGATACACACACAAAACCAATATATATACAGACAAAAGCATTGGCACAATTCATCTATATTCCCCAAACTCTCTTTACTGTACTGGAGTTGTAAATCAGAGACACCCTATTCCGTTCAAGTGATTGCTTTAGTTCCATACCAAAAAGTCCTATCAAGGATATCATATCTTCAAGTTCAATTGAACTTCTTATCCAAAGAGAGATATTGGACAGGAACTATAATGCTCATCACATAATAATCAACAAGCAGAATCATCATGACCCCATTTTCTCAAACATATACTTGTAAAGTAGGTCAAACAACATGTCTACAAGAATAAACTACCTTAGAGTAGCTTGCTTGAATCTACACACCACACAGCTTAATGACAAGACATGCACTCAAATTCAATACCGCGCTACTGTAACCTTTTGCCAACAAAAATACACAAGAATTTAATAAATAAAAATTAATATAATAAAAAGACAAGGCAACCAAGTGTTGCATGGCGATGCTGTTATTTACATATTACAACTGATTATTTGATACATATATTCTTAGTCTGTTATTTACAAAATCAAAAGAAGATGAAACCCCAGCGACGGTATCCACAATTCGGTATCACAGTCAAGCCCACTAAACCTTCCTCTTCTCTACATTTCCCACCCACATTATTAACACAGTCAACGAAGCTCCCTGAAGAACAAAAGAATAGCAGAACACCTGAGAAATATAAAATATAAAACACATTAAATGCATCAGAAAATGAACATATATGTACATATATATACACACATATAATAATAATAATCCCAAAACCAAATAAACGAAACCATGTTCGGCCAGTACGTGTTGAGCTGTGTAGAAGAGCTCAATATTTCAGAAATCCAAAGTTAAAATTTCTATCGATTGGTGCTAACATGGATGGTTCTCCGAGACACAGACCTCCAGGAACCAACCCATCTATACTAAAACATTGAAGGAAATATCTAATTAAAAATCAATACAATAACATGCATTATGGATAATAAAAAATCTAAGCATTGTAATCTTATAAACTATGTGATTTATGACAACACCTAGACAAAGTTTGCTAACATTAGCTTCACATGGATGCGTAAAAAGAAATTCCACGCGAAGTGTACAAGTGAGTACATGCCCAAGTGAGAAACATACAGAAATTCTTTTCAAGTGTCCTGGTACAACTAATATACTGTTTGCTTGATTTAGACACCACAATATCCAACATACCATTCAAAACACTAAGCTGAGGAGTTACCTCTAATCAAACTCATCTCCTTCATCTTCAAACTGATTCTCCATTTTCAGGCCTTTCTATTTATTATTTACAAACTTAAATTGGGTCTCCATCATCGAGCACTCTATTATTTACAATCTCAAGCCGAGTGTTTGATTTACGGCTGTCACTATTATTTACAAAGCCCTTGGTTGTTTCTGTTGGCATCTGAAGACCATCACACCCAGTTTCTTCAATGCGATTGTGAAATTCAGACACTGCAACACCACCATCGGTCATCGATTCAAGAGAGCCATAGCTGTTACTGCATGCAAGCCTGCTATTTTCAGACAGCGCAGACCTCTGGTGCAGCAGTCTCCCATTATTATTGCTATCTAAAGCAGGAATCCTGAATAAAAAAGGAATATTGTACTTCAGAAATATTGATATGATCTTACAACTAAAGTGCAATCAGCGATACTAAATGAAATGAAACACAACCAAAAGGATTTAATGATGCGCATTAAGCAATATTCCATTAATAGATCCCATCAGTTATGGAAGAATGAGTAACTTGTCCTGCCTTCATTAACTTTTCACTTCTCTTAAATTCAAATATGTTCGTACAACATACAAACTAGAATTCAAAATAATGACCACATTCATGTCCCAGTGAAAGTAACACCACACTATCAAATCAAGAACAAATAAATGGAATTATAGAACTTCAGCTCACCTTGCTTGTTGGAAGTTGGCAGTTTGAAGATAGTCAAAGACTGGAACTAAACCTTTTGACCTCGCTTCAATCATGCAAGTTGGAATCCTCTCGATTTCAATCTCCCCTCCTACAGAACCTTCCTCGTCCATTTTGATGCCATCTATCATCATGGACTGAAAGTAGACCTGCCAAGCAATAAGACAAGAATAAGGGACATGTCACTCCTCAAACCAATGGAAGTGCCTATGTTGCATGCACACACACAACACCATTTTGAGTTTCCTGCACAATACGAAGAATACCTCAGATTTTACCCACAATGGGACCCGGGTTTGATGCATCTGCAGTTCAGCTTCAGAAATATACATATGATGTCTTTCCTCAGGACTGATCTTTGCCTTTGAGAATGTACCCCTAGTATCAGGATAGACACTATTTTCCTTTGCTATTCCTTCAGGAAATATTTTACTGCTATCTGAATTTCCATTTTCGCCATATATGTCAATATTATCTTCTCGCTCTCTTCGATTTTGTTTCTGACAAATATTCCACTTCTGGATTGCCTCAACTACTAATCTTGCATCACACTCTGGAGCTGATTCATAAGCAGAGGTAAATCCAGACACAGCTGTCACAGAATCTCGACCCAAAGATGTCCGCAATGCATATTGTATCACACAACCAGAAGGAGAGAAAACCAACAAGTGATACCTTGCCTTCAAAGAGCTGGAATCCATGTTGAAGTCAGTACCTTTGCAATCGTGGAAAGCTGAAGCAATAGCCCCAGAAAGAGAACTCATCCTGCCTGTTGCAGCTGCTGCAGCTCCAGTTACAGTGCTTCTCCAACCATTATTCCCACTCCTTATCCTGCTGACAACAGAAAGTGTAATTGGGGGACCAGATGCAAAAAGGCTCTGTTGATTAAGCATCTGTAAACCAGGATTTGGTGGCCAATGAACGGCAGGCTTGGTCATAACACAAGATCCACTATTTTTAGCAGTAAAACAAGCATCAGAAGACTGAAAATTAACTGATCCACCTGAGGGAGATATAGCAAACAGATGGCTAGTCCCTCTTGAGGAACTTATCATAATCCAGTGGCTGTCGTCACTGAAACTGATGTCCTGTATAACCTGAAAGATATTACCAAAAAAAAAAAATTTATATCAGAGAATTTCTATTTGCCCAAAATGAAAAATTCAAGTACAAAGATAAAATCAATATAGAGCTCTTACAGCATTTGTAAAACCACGTTGCAGCCTATAAAGATGCACGTAAGATGCACCAGAATCAGAGCCACAGGAACTTCCAGATAGTCCAGGCATTATTCGGAAAACATTTATGTTATGACCCTGAACCGAAGCCGTCACCAAAATAGTCCCACTGGGATCAAAGCACAATGATGAAATAGGACTCTTGTGTGCTCTAAACTGGGTAATAACAGATTTGCTGACAATATCTCTGACAATGACCTGATAAATCAAAGGATGAGGTGAAAATAACAATGCTTTAGAAAAATGGAAGATGTAAAATGACTTGCGAAGGGCTAGATGCTGGTCAAAAAATTGCAAGAAATTTCCCTCTTAAGATTTGATTCAAGTGATGTAGGAAAAAAAATCAGTATTGGTCAGATTACATAAAAATGTTATTTTTTTCACTTTATTAGAATTGAGGAAAAACTAGTCCATGAAAAAGACCTGTAACTTAACTGAACTTGAAAAAAAAAACAACCATAACAATAATTATAACAACAATAAAAATAGAGGGAAAAAAAAAGATGAAGAAAGAGAGCAGGTAAATAGAAATGGTTCCAACCACACCATAATTGAAAACATACTTGAGAAGAATGATATTACCATTCCAACATGGTCTGCATCTGGAAAATGGCCATTGGAAGTTCCATTGACTTTCATGCCAGGGCTCCCTGATTGCAAAGAATTGTTGCTATCAGGTAAAAGCTCAGAGTAGTACCTAGACAGCTTCTTATATCCCATGTCCCCTAGGGTCACAATCCCAGCAGCGAGTTGCTTGCTTGATTCTTTTGCATAGTGCGCAACCAGGCTCCCATTTGAAGCAGAACAAGGGAAACTCGCAGAAGGGGTGAGATGTTGTGGACTGACACGCCCTGAGTTAGAGACTGCGACTGGACTTCCACTATAAGCCAGCCACCTGGGACCCACTGCAAGAGGTCCATAGCCTATACCTCCAGATCCAGGGCAACCCATAACTATAGGATTTGTAAGAATAGTATACTCCCTCTCTAATGTTGCGGCATCAAAACAGTGTATCTGTAATACATTTAAATCCATCTTCACTCTCTGAGAAGATATAAGATATAAGAGCTTGAGAAGTATACGAGCAAACATACCTGAGCTGCTTGTAAAACAGCAACAACCCGGGAGCTGCACCGTACCGAATAAATAACAGATCTGAACTTTAGCAGATGTACATAAGACTGAGATTTCAGGGAATAAAACCAAACTACAGTAGGCACAAAACCACCATTTGCTGAATCATTGAAATTTTGGATGCTCCCATTACAAGGAGTGGCTAACCCACCCTTAATGTTACCACCTCCGGAAAAGGATCCATCTGCACAAATTACCAGTAATGGACGACTACCTGCGAATTGGTCTCCATATCTATCTGATGTTGTTGGTTTTGGTAGCATTTGCATAAATGAAACAGGACCTTCATGTCTTGAAACTAGGTCCCACACATTATCTGCATCTTCAACATCCCAAACCTGGAAACCAAACCGATAGCCTAGCAAGAGAACTTGCCGGGTGATGTCTCCCTCACCTTCTAACTTGTCAAACGCAGCCCAGTGCACCTTTATTTCGTATAAATTGAATGTCAATGAATCATCCACACTCAATCTAAAATAGATGAAATTGCAAATGAAAAATAATCTAACAGGAATTAATTGACAATTGGAGAAAGGAAGTAGCAGAACTACCAAAGGAAAACAGGGATTTTTTTTTTTGGGGGGTTGGGGGGGGAGCACCTAAAACCCCCACAAGCATAAATTGAGTGGCCATAAAACACAACTATAACAGAATTTTAAAGGAAGAAAATGAATTTTGACAATGGTGTGGACATATTGTCAGCAATAACTTGAAATGCTCAGATCGATCATTCCATTTTACGTTAAAAATCCAACCAAGCACAAATCATTCAAATTTGATAGAGTTCATAACAGAACAGCTACTTTGTTAATTGTCCAAATTTTCATAATTCATTGATTTTAAAATACACTAGTTATAGGCATCAGAAGAGCCTGACCCTAACTATTTTCGTTCAGCAACACACATACTCTGTGATTTCTAACACTGACCCAAATAATTTGGTTCAGTAAGTTTACCTCTGTGATTCCAGTCAATTGACTGCCAAATCCCCATAACAATGGGATATTGAACAAAATCTCAACAGGGCTATCCATGTCCTCTCTGACATCCCTCCCCCCCCCCCCCCCCTTTTTCGTTTCTAGCATATTCAACTTGTAACAAATCAGATGGCCAGTCCCCACTGACGAGTTTCCCACAACTGCATAATCTAAGTTAAAAGTACACAGCCTTATCCCCACAAAGAAAGAGGTTGTTTCCGCGACTGGAGCCCTAGAAGCAACCCTACCATTGTGCCAAAGTTCAGCCTCTTGCAACTCAGATCACATGAAAATTTATCGTCTATAGAGATGAGCATAGCATATGTTGCTCTCTCCCTAGTAACTCTCATGATAACAGCTAAGCCAGAGGCTAGCGGTCATCTTCACCTCACTCCACTCCTTGACCTCAACATGCTCATCTCAACTCCACATACAATGTGATGTTCTGAGTAACATATGCATCAGGAAGGCAATTTGAGGTTAGGGTTGAGGACCATAAGTGTAGGAGAAATATTTTATTAGGATCCATGTACAATTTGTATCCTTCTTGGTAAGGATTTCAAAACTGTTGTCACCTTGTTATTTCATATATTAATAGGCCCCTTAAATTCATCAAATAGAACCATTTGAAATTAACCATTTCAGTCTTGAAAGCATTCCATTGGACATTTCTTCATGCATAAGCAAGCAAGAAGAACAGAAGTTAACCATTTTAGACCTGAAAGCATTCAAAGTATGAAGAACATGTTTCTTTATTTGATTGTGAATTCATCACCACTACCTTTTGGTTGTTAGCAACAATAGTCAAATCTTTAACAACCCCCTTCATTTCTCTAACAAATGCCATGTCGGCACTTTTCCATTGTACTATGATGACTCTGGCCTAAAACTCATTATTATCTTAAAGAAGGGAACTACTTGAAACATCAATGTCATAAATCTTAAATTTGTTAGGGAATTATACATAGATCACAAATCTACCTCAGTTAGTGACAATTCAAACTCACAACCTTTACACAAGTCATTTAACAATAGAAGTTGTTGCTAGCTTGGCAGTGAAGTCTATCAACGGTCAGACCAGGAATCCTGGATCGAAGCCCACCTTCGTCGCATTGGGGAGAAGGAAGTTCGACGGTATGGGTAAGGTCTACCCTCATTGTACAGCCCATTCAAAACTTCAAATCCAAAAACCTTCATCACCTTCATACATTTTTGTGTTGTACTCGATCGTTCTAAAAATGTGATTTTATCAAATTGAAATTCAAATATTGATCAATAACATGGTGTTGTGTTCATCTTTTCATATGTGATAATATTGTGGGGTAAGTATTGACAAAAACTACCAAGATGAGTCATCATCAAAAAAAAAAACCAGTAAAGTGCATTTATTCTTGCCAGAAGTCAAGAACTACCTATTGCTACTTTCACTTCCCATGACCACCATGCACAAGTAAGAAACAACATATTCAAAGATTAGGTGTAGCCGATTTGAGACTTTTAAGGTAGATGGGTTAGAGAAGTACACGACTCGGAAATTGATCGCCTATGGTCCCTCTTGGTAGAAAGGAAAAAGGAAAATACCCCTCAAGACCTAACATATTCTTTCCTTTTAAAAGTGAATAGGAAAAAAAGAATGAACTCTCCTCTTTTTCTAAATTTTTATCCTTTAAACGCCCACCTCATGCAACACTTTTTAACTTCCAGCTCAACCAAACAAAAGGAGGGAAGACTTTCATGACCGTAAGAGTACCTTTGCCATCCCTTCTAACTTCTTCTCTACCTTCCAATTTTCATCTCTCGTGCCAAACTAAACATTAAACTAGTCATACCAAAGAGCACACTGGAGTCTGGACTGGTGAATAACTTCTAAACTTAGTCTCAATTCTCTAACATAGACCTAGGCATTGATATTAAAAGAAGAGAAAAGGGCTAAAGCAAGATCGTCAAATAAGGCCTAAAACTAGACAATCATGCAAATTGAAAGCTTTAATAAGAGAAAGTAACGACAATAAAGGACATGGAGAAGATTAGTAAGGGAAAAAAAAGACATGGATGGAAGTTTCCATAATGGAATTATATCTTAGCGATCTAATTTAGATATTGCTGTATGCAAAGGGAAACGCAAGATAAAGTCCATAATCTGACCTTGAAATAGTTGGACTTCAAATAATACGATTGTGGTATTAATGTTCATATTGTTTATGATGCCAAAAATAAGTTAATAATAATGAAAGGAAAGGCACGTGAAAAGAGAGATTGCCGGCACTCTAAAATCAGTCAAACAGTCAAACAATCAAACTTGACAAAATAATGTAGCGTCAGCTACCCACTATTGCAAGAACCCATTGAAAACCACATTTGCGGGTCAAAGTTGTCTGGTTATTGGAACCAGGTCACCAAAACGTAATAAATCCATTGCATATCAAATAACAGAGATCCTCGATTATTCAATGAGCCGCACATAATCCAAAAATTATCCAATCAAAACCAACACATGGATATGTCCATAAATCTAACCAAGTGAACCATCAATAACGCAACCTAAAAGCAAATAATCCAAACTTTGTCCGATTATCAAAACATACACGTGGTAAGTACCCTTGCAATCTAATGAAGTAACCCTGGACAAATCAACTGAACCGCATACACATCGAAATACAAGTCGTCTTACAAATCTAGTACAGTATATCCTCAATAAACTCAACCAAACAGCATCCACCCCCAAATTTATCCACAATAAAATTAAAACATGTGGATGTCCTCAAACAGATCTAATAAGACAGGCCATTTTTTTTTTGACACTGTGTAATAACCAGGTCTTTAATTACCCAATCCAACTATAAAAAAACTCCTGCATGGCACGACAACTATTATTGCTTCTTAAACCCTTACAGTTTCGAACTGTATCTTTTCTGTGCTATTGTACTAAGTTATATCACCATGATCAAACGTAATGATCAGTGTTTTGCAAAAGAAGCACGATACATGCTGAAAAACTTGCATATATTGCATTACAAAGCTTCCGTGCAATAATCCAGGTTACTATTGACCTCATAATACCCCCAACCCACAATTCATAACTGTATTAGATATCATTCATAGAATTTGACCATAATGTAATAGTTTGCCTTACTAAAAAGCTTAATATCTTTACTTAGAAGTAGTGAAATTCTTAACAATCATACATCTACATAGAAACTTATTGCCAAATATCATAAACACAACCTACTTGATAATAATTCCAGACGTGCATATTACAAGTTTCAGTCTTTCTCTTAAAATAAAGCTATATTCCAAATATAATGAACAAAATATATATAATTCACACCTGATCGTGGCTGGCATCATTATCCCTGTCCACAATTGCCGAAGCAGCCGATGCTGCCGACCGAACCGTCGAAGCAACAGTGGAAGCACCAGACGACACGATCCTCAAGTAACTAGATAGAGCACGAAATGAAGTCGGAATAAACCCGTTGGTACGCCCAGACCGCGGCAGACCTCCCTGAGTTTTCTTGCTATCATTCCCCATCTCCAGAAACCAAAGACCTCCAAGAAGGAGAAAAAACAGAAACAAAAAGGATCTGACTCTTCAAACACTGTACACTGATCATAACCTTAGGGTGTTTCCTTAAACGCCTCTCACACAAAAGAAACAGCCCTAAATTTCACAACCTCAACTTACAGGTGTCTCCATCTCCTTCCAACACCGAAAACATCCAAACTTCGAAAACCCCCAAAACACACGAACTACCTCCGAATCAAAACAAAAACGCTTCAATTCACCGTCGTCTACTCGTGTTCTATCTTCAATATTTAGAACACCAAACTCAATTACAAAATACAGAGTGCTTCCAAAATGAAATCAAAACAACAAATTTTGTATATTATATATCAAATCAAAATATCACAGCTTTTTAATAGCTTTGACTTACAAATCAAACGAATTTCCAAAATATTAACACACTAAAAAAAGAATTTTTTGAATTTTTTTTTTAAATCTAAAGATTTAAAATCGAAATAATTAGTTAGGGTTTCCGAAGGAAAGCTTCTGTACAATTGCCAGAGGTGAGTTCGATGCTCGCCTGGTTAATCGGAGGCGATTGATTATGTAGAGATATAGAGAGAGAAAGAGAAGAGAAGAGGAGAGAGAGAATCAATTGATATCGGATAATGGAAGAGGGGAAATAAAAGACTCTCCGTTTACGTCTCTCTCTCCAAAATTAGCTTTGCTTTGGCTTCCCGTGGTCGAACAAAACCTCCCCACACGTCTTGTCCGTCTCAATGCCTTGTCAAACTATTTTCATTTATCACTCTCTCGTCGCAGTTGAAAATGGTAAAAAAAAAACACGGTGCAGTGATTTTTAAGTTTTAACCGAGATGAAGAGGATTAATAGTCCCGGTTGTACGCACTGTCATGGACACGTGTTGATCAGAGACAGAGCGGTAATCAATCGACTGAAACTTGACGTATGTTATCTAACGGTTATGATTTTGGGAGTATGGAAATTTGGTGGTTCGTGCAGCGTGGGAAATCCGTGTGCTAACGCAATCGACGGCGGTGGAATCCGATGAGAATGTACGGCTTTCTTTATGGGCAAGCATTTTGATTGTCAAAGACACGGTACGCATCATCTCCCGATTTTTTCAGAGTCATTTTTTCTATACTACGATAATTTGAAAAACCATGGACTAGAAATTCAGTCATTCATTAAAATTCTTTTTGTTACAAAGGATGACCTTTACCGGGAAGGATTTGAGGTGGGTGGTTTTGTTTTTTAATTCCGATTGCATTTACATTTTTTTTTTATCTCTAACCTGGTAATGTCTTGTTTAGAAATTTATCACAACCTCAATCTTGATTCTGATTTTGATTTTATTTATATTTTTTTGACTTTATTTTGTTTTGTTCTAAATTTTGATATATATATATTTTTTAAATAAATTAAATTTTTTATTTTAATAAGTAAATTAATTTTTTTTTTTTGCCAAAATAACTAATAGAAGAAAAAAAATATGCGTATGATATGAAAAATTTTAAAATTAATTTTATATAGTGTTATTTATTAATAAATATAATGTATATAAAAATAAATAAAAAACTTAATATATAAACGGGACGGATTCGGAGGATGGTTACCTCACCCCAACCCGGTACTGAATTTGACGAGATTTTAAAAATCACACCCCGATCTCGCTTTGATGCCGTTTATAAGCACCTCATATCCGTCTTATTAAAAACGTGATAAAACA
The DNA here is from genome assembly GCA_008638375.1 of Nyssa sinensis. Taxonomy (NCBI): domain Eukaryota; kingdom Viridiplantae; phylum Streptophyta; class Magnoliopsida; order Cornales; family Nyssaceae; genus Nyssa; species Nyssa sinensis. Next base: position 55,061,016 of record CM018046.1, read on the forward strand.
GATTCCGGACAAGACATGACAAATTACAATCCCTAACCCTCACCTTTCGATCTTTTTGTGTTACCTTTAAATATATAAAGAATTGAATAAGAGAAGGAACCAAAAATGGTGATTTTATTTTTTCCCTTAAATACTGAAAAATGAAGTGATCAAGTATTACCCGCTTGGTTTGCATAATTCAATTTTTGTTATAAAATTAAATATTTTAAAATACTCTTATAAATAATATTTATTTATTTATTTTTGATATGTTCATAGACATGTCATTTATCTAAAAATATAAAAACCTAACTAAAAGATCAATATTATAAATTAAAAAATAAAACTAAAATAACTTTTTATATATTATAAAAATAACATATTTTCATGTAATATTTTTATTTAATATTTAAAAAATAACCTTTTCTTGCAACTCATTTTTTGGAAAATGAAATGGCATGGCTATTCTTGACATCTCGTATTGTGTTATAACAATTATTATGAAATAATTTACATTTCAATGTATTCAGATAATACCAAAATTGACCTAAAAATGACAAGTTTATTTCATTAGGAACTCATTCTAGTACATCAATAATTTTTTAAATGTTTTTTTTTTTTTTGTATACTGAGATATCAGTGAAATAAATTTTGAAGTTATACTAGCATAAAAAGATACTTACGATAATTTTTATATGTGAACATAAGAAATTGAATCTTAAACACGTGTTTAAATGGGCCTTAAAATTTTATTTAAAGTGTTTTATCCTTTATGTCGGGAATTGTTATTTTTTAAAACAACCATTGTAACTAGTCAAAAGATTATTAACAAATTAGACCAACACATATTTCCATTTTAATAGTTTCTCTTGAAATTATAAAATAAGATGATGTCATGTTTTATTCAATTTGGAACTACATTGTGACAAGTCATTATAAGCGTGTAATGTCAACTTTGGTACACCCACCTCCCCCCTCCCCCTACCAAAAAAGGAGTATATCTAACGAACAGTAGCCAAACAAAGAAAGTATTACCAAACATAAACTAGGGGCAAGTTCACTTTCAGCCTTCAAGTCCTCAATTCCGAATGTGGAACGTGCCATAGCTACACATTGATAATCAAGCGCATGACTTACTCTAGAACAACAAACCTCTACATTCTTTGTTGGTGTGTGTGTGTTTATATATATATATATATATATATATATATATATAAACACACACTTGACATAAACTCTTAATGACAAATTATAAGTAGGCTCAGTAATTCTAGAAAATTACAGTTAATTTGACAAGAAAAAAATAAAATACACTTGGACTAAAAACTTACACTCAAGTTGAAAAAGTAATTCATTATGTGTTACTAGTAAATTGTTGTTAGTAACTTAGTACATCAACTTAAGTGCAATTTTACTTTTTTTCCTTGTCAAATTATGTTCTGTTCTTTGAAACTATTAAATGCACTTATAATTTATCTTCTTGAGTTCGTGTTAAATGTAATTTTTTTTTAGAGTTAATTACAATTTAGTATTTTGTAGTTTGGTCCCGATTTTAAATAAAGTTCTTAATTATTATTTGAAATAATTCAGTTCACTAACTTATAATTTCATTTTAATTGAAATTAATTGACAAACAACCGTCTTTTTTTTAACAATAGCCGCTGACATATCGCACATTTAGGATCTCATGTGAAATTCATATGAAATTTCAAGATAATAAAGCTAAGGATTCTTTTTTTTTTTTTTTGTATCATTTTTATCTCACATGATTACGTCCCACATGATTTGTAAATTAAAAGAAGTAACGTGTGAGTTTTACTCACATGAGAGAATGTGGTAAAAATGATAGCATTGCTGAATTTGAGAGTACTATTTTAAAATTCAAATGAAATGTATATTAAAATTTGCATGAAAGTTTAAAAGGTTATAAAGGAGGAGTATCAGACCATTCCAACCAAGTGTCCTTTATTTCACACACAATTACCATTTGTCACACCTTCGCACATGTGGGGGCAGACAGACGGTTGCGAGCTTACGATTGTCGAAAACATCGCTCCAAAATACGTACAACAATGAACAAACATGTAAAATATGGCGAGACGATATACAATGCGAGAAATAAAACGAGAGACGGTGAACAAAACTTCGAACATACGATACGAGTCGGCGCCATGAAGGCTTCAGTTGGCAGTCGGATGTGTCGCTGTCAGTTGGCCTAATTAATATCTGAACGGATTTTAAGGACTAGGTGGTACCCAGGTCATGTCTGCCTTATTCTATTAATATGGTGGACCTCGTTACGGTTCAGGGCATTCAGGAGATCCAATCCATCTCCCATCTCCGATCTCCCATCTCCCATCTCCCATCTCCCATCTTGATATTAAAGAGTTGATGAGCTGCACCTCTTCTATGCAGAGAAGAGTATAGGATCCAAATTCAAATATAAAATTATCGCGAATAATAATAGGCTCAATCCCATTGTTTTGTGTAAATAAATCGAGTCTTAAAAAAACAAATTTTTTTTGTTGGAAAATTGTAATTGATCTGTGCATGAACTTGATTCAAAGAAAATTTGTTTATTTTAAATAGATTTATTTATAAAAAAAAATGATATCATCATAATAATTATATTTCTTTTCAAAAATAAATCAAACAACATTTAAATTTATAGTTTATACAATTAATCGCACTTTATCTCCCACATCTCATTATTGTCATTTTTTTTCGGTAAGAGTGTGTGTATTTATATTTATTACTTGATGAAAAAATAAAGGTTTCATGGATCTACTTCTAATACTTTAATTCCCGTCTCATAGTACAATAATTTTTTTTACCATTTTTAAAATGAGATAAGTTCATGAGTTAAAAATCTAATTGAAATTTTAAGTAGTAATCTCACGAATTATAGATGAAAATTACAAATTTTCATCAAATAAATTTATACATTTCCTTTTTATATATATACCTATTGCAAAAACACAGGTTAACGACTTGTGAATATGTGTGCTTGTGCGTGTGCGTGTCCGTGTCTATATATATATATATATAAACACATATTAGGTAACAAAATAAGACTATATCTTATTTAATTTTATTTTATTAGGATAATGCTATCATAAGAATGTATAAAAGACATAATATTTTAATCATGTAGTTATGTAATAATTAAATTTTTATTTATTTTAATTACTTTATTTCTAATTCTTAAATTATTTAATAATTAAACTTTGAGTAACATTACCCATTTGATTAGCTTGGCATCAGACTATTATGGCGATCCAAAGTCTAATTAAGCATGACTGACAATTTGCAAATTTCACAATGTGTAAAAGAAAATATGTAATCAGCAGCTTTGTTGATTGCCTCAAAAAAGTAAAAGAAAAAAAAAAAAAGGTTAAAACAAGATATGAAACCAGGAAGGTGAAGAGATTATGATTGATAGGGCTTCCCTTTTTTAACCAATTCTGTGAAAATAGCTCCTCTTTTATGTTTTTGCTTTCATTATTTTTTTTTCCCATTTTCTTTCCACATGTCCTGTCACCCGTCAATTATGGCATATTCATGAGCATTTAGCTGTATATCATTAACCCCATAAAAGATAAACCCAGAAAAGGACTAAGATAGCCATTAGTTATTAAAGAAAGCCTAGCCAAGGCTCCTCTTTTTTTACTTTCAGATAGACACATGCTTTCATTTAGAATCTTATTTATGATGATTCAAATCATATTTTCAAAAAAGAAAAAAAACAGGTACTAATTCGAGAACTCAACTCCTTGATGTGACCACTAAGCATCAACTCATAAAAAATATTTATTATCATAACCCACCTTAATATTGTTAAATTTTTTATTCGATCAGGGTATTTTTAAAATTTATTGGCCCCGGCTCCAGCTACTTTCAACTTATTTCCCGAATCTAGACACTTTTTAAAAGTGTATAAATTTTATACGCTTTTAAAAAAAATTTCTATGAAAAAACGTATAACTTTTATACGCTTTTTGACTGGCCATATGAAACACGTTTCGTTCTTCCTTGCCTCAATGTTACTGTGCTCTTCCTACATGCAATTGTGATTTTTGCAGCCATTTGTCCACCGTTTAGGTTCGTTCTTCTTCTTATATTCTTGTCTTCCCTTACTCTTTTAGTCCATATCATCAAAACAGAGTTTGGTGACCATTTCTCGTAGACCCATATCTGAACCTAAGGTCGTTAATGGCAGTTTTACAGTGATCTTTCTGTTTCATTTCTTTCCATCTTTTCAGCTTGTTTCCAATCATGTTGAGGTATAACTGAAAGAGAAGAAGAGAAATAGAGCTTACCTTATCTACTATGCGTATTCAGCGGTTTAATATTCAAAATCTGTTTTTGAAAACTTGTCAAACTTATAATGTTTTGGCAATGGTAAGCAAGAGATTCATGAATTGTGAGAGTACCTAGACTTGGCCCACATTTAAAGCAATAAGGGAGATACTATATATATATATATATATATATATATATATATAACATACTTGTTTACAAGTTATAACAAATAATTATTTTTTATACAAGGTAAAAAAAAAGTTAATTATGTATATTTATTGTAGAAAATATCTTTTTGAAATATATATTACTTGTTTACAAGTTATAACAAATAATTATTTTTTATACAAGGTAAAAAAAAAGTTAATTATGTATATTTATTGTAGAAAATATCTTTTTGAAATATATATTACTTGTTTACAAGTTATAACAAATAATTATTTTTTATACAAGGTAAAAAAAAAAGTTAATTATGTATATTTATTGTAGAAAATATCTTTTTGAAATATATATATATATATATATATATATATATATATATAAAAGACATTGTCTAATATTGTGTCATACCAAAAATAAAACAACGAAAAATTAGATTATCATTTCATATTTTTCAGGATCACAGAGCAATTTAATAATTACTTTAAAGTTTTAAAAATATTATGTAAAAAGTAGTCAAATTATTTTTGAAAATGAAAAGTAGGATGCAAAAGATATTCAGAATACTTTTAAAATAATGTTCAGGATTTTGTTTTAGAACATGACTAAACAAACAGATTTTTAAATATGATTTTCAAAAAATTTGTTTTTGAATTTATAACCAAACAGGACCTTAGCCTTTCTTACCAACAGTTGGAAATGATATATGAAAAAGAATTGAGTGTACTTAAATGCTTGATAATTGCTATTCCAAACAAGAAAACCCCTAAAAAATGCTTGTAAGTACAATTGAGAAAAATTCAAGGAGTTAGTCTAGATGGCATTGAATTGTTAGTTTAAGGGATTACCACCTCACATTCTTGGATTCAATTCCTTTCACTAACAACTCTTTGTGAGGGGACTTACCACCCTAAGCTCTCGAGTTTGATTTCTCTATTCGTGAAAACCCTGCATTACAAAAGAAAATTGAGAAACTGTATAAATCTATTCTTTGTTAAGCAACTCTTTGTGGGAGGGCTTACCACCTCAAGCTCTCGAGTTCGATTATGCTCTTTGTGGGAATCTTGTATTACAAAAGAAAATTGAGAAATGCATTACAAAAAGAAATTGAGAAACTATATAAGTCTATTCTTTGTTAAGCATTTGAAATGACATTAATCACACTTGAAGATGTTGTACTCTCTCTCTCTCTCTCTCTTAACTTCTAATCAAATAACAGAATCAAACTTTTTTTTTTCTTTTTTAGCTCATATTTTTCAAAATATCAATAATGGTATCATATTGTATTATGTATCATGAGTATTAGTACTAACACATAAAGGCCCGATTTGGTTAGTTGCCAAGGTTCATCCTTTGTAATTTTATTAGATTGTACTATTAATGTTCATGTATCATGAAAACACGTAAATCACACGGTCTAATAAAGTAACTTTTTTCTACTAATGTATTATTTTAACATTTACTTTAAAATCTTCTTTTTTGCAAGAAAAATGTAGGACTCATTATTTCATGTGTAAACATTCACATACTCTGTCTGCAAACATTCACAATCAAAATCTAATCACATATACCAATTAGTCATGTAAATTGGAATAGAGGGAGGGGCATGAGAATCTCCATGGGAGGTTTGTTTGATAGAGAAAGTTGCTGAAATTCACATGGGGTCCAAGTGAGAGGCTGAGGAGTAGTCATGTGTCTGTAGACAGCTTGGACAATCTGCCCATTTGTGGTGTCTGCAGAATGGGGAAATCCTCCATCCATTTCCATCCCAACAGACAAAAGACTCAACTCACGGCGGAGAGTCGCTGTGGGCATACATGTAGTACATTGGAAAATATCCTGACATTTCATATTAGGTATATAAATTAAATATATATAACATTTTCTTGAAACAAAATCTTTAAAATACGTTCAATGACTAATGTCTATTCGGCTCAATTGTTGCCTACTTTGGCTTTATAACATTTTGGCTTTTGTATTTTCATTTTAAAAATCATATGTAAAATCCACATGTTGCATATTGTCCTATACTTATGTGATAGTTGATTTATTTATTACTTTTTTAATTTTTAATTTTGTTTTCTAAACTACAAAATTAATTCACACTTAAGACAACATCATACATTCTTGCGTGACACGAAATATGAACTTCTTAATAACGTAATTATTTTGTTCTCAAATTAATTAAATTGAATTTAATCGGGTTCTTTGTATGAACGAAAAAAAATGAATACATAAAAATTTTCCAAAGTTTTAGGGGTAACAATGTTTAGAATAGTTACGACTGATACAACTGTGCAATCCGAATCGCGGGCATAGTCCCGCGCTGCACTTGGAATATGCTATACCCCAAATTTAACAATCCCATCAGTCCTGATTATAAAGCACCAGCAGCCAACCTTTTTATCTCCCCATCATTTTGTCTCTTAGTCTTCTGCTTTTGTTTTCCTTTATAGGAACGATGAATGGAAACTCATTCATTCATAAAAACTATCAAATTATACATAGAGAAAGGAATGTTGCCCGAAACGATCAAATAAATAATAAATTGATTTTAAACAAGTCAACTAAATAATATGCACAAAAAAGATTTAAAATTTATGTAATTCGATAAAATATTTACGTTCATAAATAATAATAATTAATTCATTATGTATCAAAGAGATTATGAAAAGAATAAATATATAAAAATTCAAAACTCCATTTTTTTTTTATTTCAATTACGATTATTTTCTCGTAAGTTAAAATCCTAAAAAAATAATATCTTTATAATAATTAATTACAACGTAAGAGACAAAATGAATCCCAAAATAAAAAATGAGTCAATTTTTTTCCAAGATTTCATACATTATCTATTTTTTTGGACCCTTTTCTGTTACGAATGGATGATAAAAAATTTAGATAAATTCATGATAACCAACAAAGCATGTATCTAATGCTACAACTAAGCTCCCATCCCAACAAAGCACCCACTCCGCAGGGCCCCAACCAACAAAACGAATTTCACATGGAAGCAGTTGTTTTATTCTACACGTGGAAATGCCTGACATTTCATCAAATAATTGAAAGTCATTCAATTATCTATGAGAGAATAGGCAGACAAGAATACTGGAATGGAATATAGACACATGGGCACCGCAAAAATTGGGCCCCTTTTCCCAACTTGGATGCATGGCAATGAATCAGTCTCATGGAAAGCCCAATCTCATAGTCAGGTCATCTCCAGTTAAATCAAATTTAATTTAAATAGAATTTTTATTTGAGTTTGATTTAATAGTCATTATAATTTTTACTCAATTTTTTTTTTTTGAATTCCTTTCATGTCTCAAAAAATTTCTATCTTGCTGTCAAAAATTTTAAATTTAATTTTAAACAGCGATTTAAGTTCATGAACAATATATATAGATTTGAATTTGAGTTTTAGTAAAATAACTTTAATATGAATTGAGTCAAGAGTTGAAGAGGTTATTTTAAAATTTTGACTCAAATTAAACAGTTTGTTTGGATAGAATGGTTTGGCTGAGGGAAAAAAATTTAGGGGGAGTGATACCATTTTTTCATTTTTGGATGTTTCTGATGGAGGAAAAAAAGAAACGATTAAGAAAAAGTTTAAGTGATTAAGGTAACTCCTCCGGTTTCTCTAAAAAACAAAGAGATTTAGAAATAAAATTAAATAATTTTAATAATTTCTTTTTAAATACAAAAAATATCCTATTTTTAATTAGACGAAGGCTAAATAAAAAAGAGTAAAATTGTCAAATAACAATATTTATTTACTTTTTATTTCTTCTCTTTTCATCATTCAAATAATAGATAATAATTTTCTTCCCATGTCTCTCTTAAATATTTAAATAAAATAAAAATAATTTTTTAATTTTTATTTTTTATTTTATAACTTTTGGACTAAGCCGTAAGTTTGAATTAGAATTAGAAATGCTGTCAGTGTCAACTTGTTTGGAGTCATTTTAAGATTATTTAGGCATATATGCAGTTAGAAAAGCATTCTCAGCACATGCTGCCACTTCCTACTTGTGCTGAAAGGTAGAGAAAACACTAAACTGACGAATACCTTTAAACATAATTCGGCTCCTTTCGTAAAGAAAGTAGACTGTGGGCGCGGCGGTCCAATAATATATTTTTGCACTCATCTCATCTCATCCGATCTGATCTGATCATTTTTATTCTTTTACCTTTCAATTTTCAATGCAGCAATCCATAGGTGCACCCTCCATTTCCATTCATCTTTTTGACTTAAATTACAATGAACCCACAATCCTTTCAGTCTTCACATCACCTTTTTCAGTTGTAAATTTTAAGCAATAATTAATCAAAATATTAATAAAATAAAAACTTTATGTTAAGACATGTAAAATATTAAAATAATAAAATTATAAAATATATAATACTCAACTAACTACCATGCATGTATAAAATAAATTAGATTAAAATACATAATTTGCTAAATTGGGTAACGTAGGGTATTTTGGAACGGACTTGTACGTATCAAACTAAATCTCTAAATTTTTAAAGTTTCTCTTGCGATCGTTTTACATGCTTACACATGAAGATAAGGTGGTTTCAAAAGTTATTAGCAAGAAAAATCGAACTCGAAAACTTGAATGATAAAATTAGTGTAAGTTATTATTCTTAAAATGTTGATTACCATAATTTTTAAGAGAAAACTCAAATACTCACAACATATCTCTCTTTAAAATCCACATCTACAGTGTGAATTAGAATCTGCGGATGATTATAGTTGCTCATAAACAAAAAATAAAATAAAATAATAATAATAAAAAAAAGAAGATTTAGGAATTGGGATTCTATCTTAATGTGTTGCAAAACACTACACATGTTTATATTTATAAACTTTTTTGTTATCTGCAACTAACTAATAGAATTAACAAAATATAATAAAAAAATTCTGTGATGATATTATATTTTTCTGGCCTAAAAGTCTTTTTTTTTTGAATTATTTATTAAGAATTTGAGATCAGAGTACTATTGAAAATGTTCTGATGGTAGTTGCTCTAATAATAAAGTTAGTAGAAATATAAAAATAGTAATTCAAGAGATGAATGCCTTTATTTATAAGGTGTAGATTCTCAAGTTGAATATGATTAGAAGTCATTAAAATAGAAATTTGAACATATCTTCAAATAATAGTTACCATATTGAACTACGTTTCTTTACATAGAGGTCGGTAGTTCATAGAAGGTCCTATTCTTAAGACTTGTGTATTAATTACTCTGATGAAATTTATTCTTATAATTTGTATATCGAAAAACTCTTTGTAAACATGTGTCGCACTCTCAATTGTTACAATCAAATTATGATATATTAATATTCTTACAAGTAGACCGGAATTATTGTAGATTTGTACTTAAAACAATGCAAAATAGGGGCAAGGGCAAGGCGCGCTAGGTGCGATAGTGATGGTGTTGTGGTGTGCTCCAAGGGTAGAGTTAAAAAAAAAATTTGAGAAAAGTTTAGAATTCGTTTCTGGGAAAAAAAATATAGGAGAAATTTTTTTTTGGGCTAAATTTACATACATATATATTTTTTCTTTTACAAAATTTGAAAGAATTTTGTAAAATTAAAGGTAAAATTCATATATAATAAAAAAGTGCAAAATTTGTGTGGGTTCCCTGAGACAATTGCTTGTGGCTTTGGGAAAGGGATCCATCTCACTGCCATTATTTGACAGAGAAGAATTAGCTAGATTCCATTGCTAGGCAAAATATTTGAGATTGAAGCAATTCCAACCTTGCATATATATCATTGTCAAAACCATACGCCAACTGTACTTTTCTTTCTCATACATTTATTTCTCATCTCATATCATATTAAGGCTTACTTCCGAAGGTTTTGCATCACTTTTGCTTTTGCATTTGCATTTGTTTTTATAAAAGTTATTTTTGAAAATATTTTTTTATTTGATCAAATATTTAAAATTATTTTCTTGTTAGTTTTATTTTTCAAAACACACAAAAATATATTTTTAAAAATTACTTAAACTACTTTTTTCAAACAAATGTACAATCACAAAAGAATTTTTACTAGTTGCACTCCAACAGACAAATAAGATGATAGGGTTGAAACTGAGTCCACCAGAGTAGTGAAACTGTTTATCAAGCCGGGTTTTAGTCGAATTTAATAAAATTTATTACTTTTAAAACATGTTTAGCTCTAACTTGTTTATTTCGTTTGTGAATTTCTAACAAACTTTTAATTGGCTTGATAATAAATTAAATTTGAGTAGTTTGTTTTATTTTACAATCTTAAAATGATAGATAAAATAATTTAATAAAATATTTAAGAATAAATTACACTAATATTCTTTAATGTTTATAATAATTACATTGATCTATTCTAAAAGTTTTAAAATTACATTGACATTTTATATTTTTACTGACAAATTACAAATATTACATTCCAATATTTTTTTTTTCAAAATGACCAAAGTACCTGTGTTATTTTATTTTTTTTTTACATTTTTTCATTTTGACCATTTTCAAACTTTTTAAAAATATTTTATTTTATTTTATATGAAAATAAATAACTTATTTTCATTTCATACAAAAATAAGTTTAAGTTTTTAATCAATATTTTTGAAAATGAGCAAAAAAGTTAGAAAAGTTGGTGATTTTTTTTAAAAATAAGACATGAAAAGATAATTTTGTCATTTTGAAAAAAAAAATTATTTAGAAAAAAGTATTTGTAGTTTGATAGTAAAAATAAAAAATGTTAATAAATTTTAAAAAATTAAAAAAAATAGTATAATTGTAAAAATATTTAGTGTAATTTATTCAAATATTCATTAAATAAAAAATAATATTGTTCCCAGATTATACAAACAGAATTAAGAATTACAACGATGTGGGTTTAGATCCTTCTCCAATCCCGATCCCGTTTATATTATCCACCCCCACCACCTCGTCTTATCCCGTCTCGAGATCTACTCCAACCCCACCCTCCCGAACTCAGAAATTTTTTTTCAAAATAAGTTTATTTATTTTTTGATAAATAAATTAAAAATGTATTATCAAAATAATCATTATAAGAAAAAATAATAAGTAATATGAGAAATTTTAAAGTAATTTTATATTATGTGATTTATTAATAAAATTAATATACATAAATATTTTTAAAAAATAATAATATATAAATAAAGTAAGCTCAGGCAAGGTAATTATCTCCCGACCCTGATATAGTTTTCAAGACCTCATTCGAATTTCATCACAATTTATTTATGAATATCCTGTACCCGCATTATTAGAAACGGAAAAATAACTAAGCGTGGAATTAGCGATTTTCTTGCGGTATCTGCTTTTTTTTCTTAAAAGTTTCCCGAAGCATTACTAAAGACACCGACAAATCGTCTCCTGACAGTCATCCGCCCATTGTTTCCTGTTCCTGACACACTGACACGCACCCGCGATCGGATGCCCAGCTCCGAATCCTCTCCTTCTCAATAATTTTCCCATCATTTTCTCCTTAATCACATCCGTCAATTAGTCTCAAAACCCATCATCTGGCTGAAATTGGCTGCCAATAATTGCATGACGCGAACCGAAAGCTCCATCCGCTCCCACCCGATTATAACTCCCGCCCGTGCCAGATGAACCGCAATACTCATTCGCACGTATGAAACAAAGCACCCCAAAGATTTCCTTCTCTTCTGAGGTTCCTACCTAAACTCTCAAACCACGCGAATCTCTCCACTACCACCCCATCACCACCATCCTCGAAACCCGATCTGGTGGCTTATGGTTTTCCGGGGCTACCGCCACCGCCACCGCCGCAGACTAAGCCTTCATGTCTTTTGTTTTCGGGTACCTCACCACTACCAGCGCCACCTCCTCTTTTTGACGTGCCTATCGGATCTCGAAGATTCTAGGACAGTAGAGACTATCTAAAAGTTTCCGGAAGGTGATAGGCCCGAGATGGAGTCGATACTGGCACGAGCGTTAGAGTACACGCTCAAGTACTGGCTGAAATCGTTTAGCCGAGATCAGTTCAAATTGCAGGGCCGTACCGTACAGCTTTCGAATTTAGGTAAATCTTGGTATAATTGGGTTCAATTAGTGAAAATTCAAGGATTATATTGCTTGGTGAGATTATAAATATGAAATTCGATTGGGAATTCTCACGTAATTCTTTGGAATTTGGTAGATATAAATGGAGATGCTTTGCATGCGAGTCTTGGATTGCCGCCGGCATTGAATGTATCTGCGGCGAAGGTCGGAAAGTTAGTAATTACGGTTGGTTACTTAGCAACTCGATTGACTTTTGGATTCCTATTTACTATTGTAATTTTATCCTCTGTAATCATGAAAATAAAAGAAAGTTAAATCTAGAATCATAACCACTTGAAGTTAACCAATGCATTTCTAAAGTTCAAGAAAATGAAATTCTGATATCTAATATCCTTTCTCGTCCGTTTTCTTAGCAACCTAATAGAGCCTCATTATATTCTGTTTGTAACATAGTCCCTAATCGATTTGTTGTTGTGATTTTCTAATTTAATTTGATTGGTGTGATTCTGAAGCTTCCATCTGTGAGTAATGTTCAAGTAGAGCCAATTGTTGTGCAAATCGATAGACTTGATTTGGTACTGGAGGAGAACGAGGATCTGGATGCATCTAGGAGCACAAGCAGGTAATGCCAATCTACTTCAGCCTGATGTTATGTTTGAGATTAGAATTAGTTTTATTGCTTATTGGTACTCTTCTCATCCCGCTTGTAGTGCACAGTCCTCCACCAGCTCTGGAAGAGGAAGTGGTTATGGATTTGCCGACAAGGTTAGTCTTATCTCGTGACCTTGAACTTCACTATATATCATTCAACAAAGATAAGTGAGTTATATTATGGAATTGGGGAATTGAGAACTTGAATATAGTTCTTCATTTTTCATTTTTTGTTAATTCTTTCTTTCATTTTTTTCCTTAATCTTTTTCATCATGGAGTGGACACCACAAAAAAAATCTTCGTTTACTCTCCCTCTCCCCAACTAAAATATCAACGAGCAACTGCCATTCAGCTTTGCTTCATTTTTTTAATTATTGGAGAAGGAGCAGAAGCTATGAACATGTTGGAATCTACCAACAAGGAGAATTTGGAGTCCTAAAACTATTTCAAAATAAATATGATCAAATTTGGAAAATTTTAACTAAAACTACATTTTCCTAAATTAGTAAAAATATCAAAATGACATTTCCATTTGACCATGTGTTTATGTATGATTCTGCTGTCTTGCATTAGTCCCCTCCACTTGAGAAGATCTCCTCCTTGAGTTAATCGAATCAGTTGATCCCAAACTCGTCCATAACTCGGCAATAATGGTTGAAGCTTTTCATGAACAGTTGAAAGCTCAATGACTCTTTCTCCTTTCACATCTTCTATGAACTCTGTAATTTTAGGCTCCTATTTTGAGATCAATAAGAACGGTTCAATAAAACATTATGTGCATTCTCCATGATCAAACTGTTCAGTTTAGTATGAATATCCATTTCTCAATTTGGGAATGGGGAGAGGGTTAGATTTTGGAGTGATGTTTGGTGTGGGGAGACTCCCTTTGGAGTATCTTTTCCTTGGTTGTTCCTTATTGTAGTAGACAGGGATGCTTCAATTATAGACTATTAGAGTATGGATGGGGATATAGTATTGGGTTTTCAGTTCCATAAATCCTTGAATGATTGGGTGGTTGAGACTATGTTGGAGTTCTTAGAAATGATACATAATGGAGACTAGGAGGGTTAGTGGAAGGTCTCAAAAGTCTAAAATTTTTGAAGTGAAGTCTTTTTATGAGGTCTCGATTGGTTATGTGGGGATTTCATTTTTTTTTTTGAAAACGAATTTGGAAGGTTGAAGTTACTTTCAAAGTGAATTCCTTCTTTATTATTATTTTGTTTCCTTTTTGGTTTTTGGATGGACGATAATTAATGGAAAGCTTTTGACAATGATAGTTTTAAGCGATAAAGTTAGCTCTCATTGATGTTGCATGTGTATGGAGTCATGGACTAGGAGGATAGGAAGTCTCTGGACCACCATTTTCCATTGCAGAGGAGTTAGAGTGGTGGTCATGCACTTCTATGTTGTTTAGGGTTTCATATGTGTATGTGAGGTTGGCGTTTGATTTATTTCAATGTTGAAGAGGAGGTTTCATAAGTAGGAGGCTCCTTATGCCTCGTGATGTGTCTAGTGGGTTGAATCGGTGTCATTTTGAGGGGGTTGAGGAGCTTACTCACGAGCTGAAAAATAAAATATTTTTAGTATTGATTAGCTGATTTGAGGCAACTTAGGTTCTTGCGATGCATTTTGGTTTGTTTTGAGGCAATGTCGGAATTGAGGGTGAATATGAGTTAGAGAGAGATTATACCAATTGGTGAGGTCGTGGGGGTGGAGAACTTCACTTGGGGGGATGGTTGTAGGGTACGTTCTTTGCCATCCATGTATTTGGACTTGTCTTTAGGAGCCCCTACAAGATCTACAACAATGTGGGACTCAATCATTGAGAGATTTTAGCATCGTCTTGGATGATGGAAGTGGCAATACTTCTTGAAGGGAGGGAGGATCACTCTCATTAAGAGCACTTTGGCGAACCTTCGGACTTGCTACATGTCTCTTTTCCCTATACCTACTTCAGTGGAAAAGAAATTGGAAAAGTTTCAACGGGATTTCTTGTGAGAAGGAAATGAAGGTGAGAGGAAAATTTACCTTGTTAGTTACGACAAGGTGAAGCTTCCTATGGGAGGGGGGAGGCTTGGGTTTCTAAGATGAAGTTGTTTAATAGAGCTATCTTGGAGAAATTGGGAATTGGGGGAGGTGGAGGAACTTATGGATTTTTTGAGTAGATGTCAGTTGAGAGAGGGTAGGGAGAATGTGATGGTATAAACATTGAATAATAATACTAAAAGTTCATTGTTCAATAATTCTATAAGCATTTGATGGGTAAGAATGAGGGCTGGGGAGATTTTTCTACGACAGTTGATTGGGAGGTCTCAGATACCGAAGAAAGCTTCATTATTTTGTTGGTCAGTGGCTTGGGGTGCTATTCTTACTATGGATCAAAATAACACTTGGTTTTTGGGGATCTTAGACACTGATTTTTTTGGCCTCTCCCATTTTTTTTTGTAATTTATGAGTTCGCCTCCTTCGGGCGCCTTGTTTATAATTGGAAATACCTTGTAGTGATAAATAAATTGTTCTTGCTTTGTATATGTCCTGTGTACATGAATTATGCCAGTTTGGTGCCTTTAGTAAGGGCTAGCCTATTATACGAGGCTTTCATCATTGTGGGGTATGGGGAGGGTTAGATATACGCGATCTTACCAGGTCACAATGGTGCCTTTTAATGAATTTGATTATTTACGAAAAGATAAAGAAATAAAACTAAGGTTAAGGAGGGCCTTCATAAGCACCTGCCAAAATGATTCATACTTTTGTCATCCTAATTTCTTGATATTCAAGCAAGAATTTTTTTTCTTGATATTCAAGCTTACCTCATCCTTATTTTGAGCTTGCATATTGTCATCACCTTATCAATTTTCTTTTCTTCTTGTCGTCACTATTCCTCTAAAACTCTATTTCCAGTTATTTGATCTTGTCTACCACATTGCCAAAATCTTGGATTAGGTGATAGATTTTCTTTTGGTCAACCTGGAAAACAACCCTATTTTCTTGGTGATTATTGTTTGTTGATTAACACACATGGTACGGCATCTTTTTCTTATTGTTTACAAGAGCATTTTATGAGGACAAAAAGGCTCATGTAGCTAGAATGCCACCCTGTTTCACTATGGACCTGGTTGTCTTGCTGATTGGACTGTTAGACCATTCTTTCCAGTTTGACAACTAAAGATTATGCCTTTGCGCGGAATACTGTAAAACTCCTTATGGTTGGGGTTTCTAAATTTCCTTATCGGCAGAAATTCTAACAAGGTTGTCACCATGAGAAGCTGTCTGAACCACAGAAGAACCAATTGTCAGAAGAAAATCACCACTTTTCTCCTTGTTGCCATGTAATAACAAATGATTTTTTTCTTTTCTCCACAACATATTTGTTGACGTGTTCTCATAACAGGGTATCCGTCTGTTTATGTGCACCTGTGTGTGTGAGTGGATAAATCAATATTCAACTATATAAATATACTCTTATCCAACAAAAAAAAGTGCCCTATTCAACTATTAAACCAAGTAGCTGTTATCCTACTCTATTTTTGAGCTTGTCAATCGACATTCTGTTAGTTAAAACATGAAAGTTAATGTCTGCTGTATCTTATTCCATCCATGTCTTTTCAGCCATGCTTCCCCCTTGCTCATACCCACTTCTTGTCCCAGCTGATAGTGTCACTATTACTGTCATAATTACAAAAAAAGCAATTTCTTAAGATTCATATTCATATGAGCATGGTTATTGGTTGTCTGCTGGCTTCCAGTGAGGCTCATCTTTCTTTATGTGAGCTTGGGACCAACCGTGTTTGAGCACTTAACTTTGAATCATTACTATTTGACCTTTTATAATTATCAGATTGCAGATGGAATGACTTTAGAAGTGCACACTGTCAATCTTCTACTTGAAACTCATGGGGGTGCTCGAGGCCGAGCAGGAGCAACTTGGTAATTCCTCATTGCCCCACCCACTTATACATTTGTCATATGTGGTGACACAACTCGTTGTATTCAGTTTGTAAATTGACAGTTATACTCCATACTGCCATTATTATTACTGTTGTTGTTGTCGTTGACGTCGTCATTTAATTAATTAATATTGTTTAGAGCTTGATATACATTGTTAGCCTATCCTCTAACAGCTTAAGCTTTTGGAGCAACGGGTGATCTAACATAGTATCAGAGCCCTGCTTATAAAAAGGTTTTGGGTTCAAGTCTATCTATTTGCATTTATTCCCCATTTGTATATGTACTCTCTTCTTCTTTGCATTTGTTTGTGATTTCTTTGTTTCTTCAAGTGCGAGTCCAGGGTCGCACGTGAGGGGGAGTGTTGAGAGCTTGATATACATTGTTGGCCTATTCTCTAATAGTTTAAGCTTTTGGAGCAACTAGTGATCTAACAAATATAATTTTTTTGATTTGTAATTAACCAAGACCAACTTTCCTTGTGTGGAAAGAGAACAATGGCTAGGCCCTCCCTGTTGGCCATCTGTATCTTTAACTACTGAAAGCAGAAGTGCAGACATTTCAAAAGACTGTTGTCCCGGTACATGTTAGACACTTGCACTTCTTGAACACTACTGGGTCTGTGTCTGACACATCTTGGATGTGTCTACAATTTGAAAACGTATTTAATAAATTTGGGCACTTTTTTTTTTTTTTTTTTGATGTTGTGGATACTTTTAGACACTTGGTGGTTGCTTCTTAGACACTCCCCAAGAAATGATCGATCTATCTTGAATGTTGGGATATGACTTTCTGCTAGTATAGAGAGGGAAATTTTAAAGAAAATCCAATTAAGGTTTTTAAAATTATCAATCATATAATTTTGATAATATTTGAAAGTAGAAGCACGACAGGATACATAAGTTCTTAGTGAGCCACTATTTGAAGCAATAGTAAGAGATTGTGCTGTCAACTGTGAGAACAAGCGTTTTGAGTTTTAGAGCAGTCACTTTGAACAAAATAGTGTCAAAAGCTTAGGTTTGTATCCGATCGACCACACCTAACCCTACATAGATGGGATCAATAGTGGGTAATCATTTTATTTTTATAAGGATACATAAAGTTTTTAATCAGAGAAATGGGCATGGAGGAGAGGAGTCATTGCATTTAAATTCTCTGATATAAAAATGAATTCATGATTTATATATATATATATATATATATCATAGTGTACTTGACGCGTACTTGTTTTTGTTTTAAATTGTTTGCATCATTGTGTCCTTATGATGTCATGTTAATGTCCCATATCCGCGTGCATGCAACTAGGGATGGCAAGTTGACCTGCCTTATCAGGGACCTGCCTCGCCCCACCTCTAATGAAGCGGGTATGGGGTGTTCATAAACTGGGGTCGGGATAAGCTTTTAAAAACCTGTTGGGGTTTGAGGCGGGATCTGGAGATTGTCACCCGCCCCCGCCCCCGCCCCATTTAGATATATATATATATATATATATATATATATCCCTAAGGTATACTATTTTTATCAATAATTCATACTATATAAAATGAGTTTTAAGGTTTTTCATACTAAACCCATAATATTATTATTTTTTTGTGTTAGTTATTTTTATAATAAAATTTTAATTTTTCTAGTACAAAAAAGTTTTAACTTATTTTAAAAAAAATCGGGATTTGGGGTGGGGTGGGGCGGGGGAATATAAACAAGATCGGGCTTGGGGTAAATCACTAAGCAGGGTGGGGAATATAAACGGGGTCAGGGTTGGGGAAGGGGCATCCCGCCCCGAACCCGTCCCATTGCCATTCCTACATGCAACATAGGTTGAAGGAATCAGATGATCGAATCTATAGTTAGTCTTGTTTGGATTGACCTCTTCCTCTTGACTGAGAATCTTGATCAGCTAGGCGGGGAAGTTGAAGCATGTCAAAAGCAGACTACTTTGAATGAATGTTTGAATGGAAAAAGAGAATGCAACTGTTACTGGTGGATCTTGAACCTTTGTGTAGCCAACCATGTGCCAGAACTCTGTAGGGGCATTTAAATAAGTCAAGCACGTCTGATGGCAATCCCATAGGCTGCTGGCTTCTTCCTTTATCCTGTTTAGGCAAGCCACTGATTCCATTTTTCAGTCGTCTTCAAACCATGATTCCTTTAGTTCATAATATAAATTCATTTTAGGATGGAATTAGATGTTGATGTATTTGATATAAAACTTGAAAAAGAAAAAGTCATTGTATGTGCAATGATGCTATTATATTGGGAGCCCTTAAATGTGTGTGTGTGTGTGTGTGTGTGTGTGTGTATTTCTGTTAAATTGTCTTCTACTATAATTGTCGTATATGCTAAGAACTGTGTTGTTGCAATGTACAAAATCTTGATCAACTAAGGAGGATGGTTTTTTCTTCAACTTCAAACAATATATTAGAATTTATTGTCAGGAACTTGGTGGAACATCTGTGTATCACTTGATCAATATTTAAGCAACTCTTACGTGTTACCATTTGGTAGTGATTTCCGGGAGAAGTTTTCAGGTAGTGATTGCTAAAGTGTTAAGAGTTGGTATTGTCATTGTCTCTGCAGTGGCTAATGTTCAGCTAAGAAATAATATTCAGGCCTTCTTTCTGCTGTTTGTCAAACAATGAGATGTATTGTACAGAAACTTGCATTTATTCAAACAATTCATATATTCTGTAGTTCCATTTCATAGTAACAATAACCTCCATCAATGCAGCATTCACTTTAAATTGTCTAAATTTCTCCTTTCAACTGCTTGTTTGATTCAACTCAACTCAAAGATGCCTTTTGCTAATTAGTTGGGGTCGGCTACATGAATGCTATGTGTTGAGGTTGTGAAGTTTCAGAGTTTCACCTTCAAAGTATGTCAATTTTAAGATCTGATTTGAAATTCTGAATTTTCAGATCGTACATATTTCAGATTTAATTAGGTTGATATTATTTGAACTTCAAACAATTGATATGGAATTTGTGCAACTCTCATAGAATGCTAAATGCTTAATCAATATTTGTGTTGGATCTCCCTCTTCAACCAGAAGCTGTGTTCATTTGCTCCATCCCCCCTCCTTCCCACTTTTCTCTCTCTCATTTTTATTTTAATTTATGCAGCAAATGAAACTCCATCTTGAAACTCTTCAATAGATTAATCTACATAAACACATGTGATGAGGGCATTTAACAAATACATGCTTGGGTGGTTAGTTCTTTTCCATCATTTATAGATACTTTTGTAGATTTTTTGTGGGAAGTTGTAAGCTCTTGTTTGGAGCTGCTACTTTTGTACATGGTTTGCTTCCCTTGGTGTCTTTTAATGAATCTTTACTTATCAATATATATATATATATATATATATATATATAGAGTATAAATAAAGTTGTTTAAAATACTTTAATTTTTCCCGAAGCAGCTGGAAAAGACATCGGAAAGGTGAATAAAAGTTCGTATTGAGACATAGTAATTCAAAAACCTTATATTAGATGAAAAGCTTTTGGATTGCATCATTGCTGAACTGCTACTCTGACTGGTCTCTTGAAATGGTCCTTGGTTTGGTATCCATTGAGTTATAAGGGGAAATAACTGACAACATAACTTTACATGAGAAATTAGAAAAGAAAACTTATCATTCTATATGTTATTACTTGAGAGAGCTGCTCAGTTTTTCCATCACTATATAATGGAGACTTGAATTTACTGATCTCATCAATTCTGATTCATGTTGTAGCTTTTTTTACTTCTATGGTGGCCTTCTGATTATAACATATTATAGGAATGTGATTGTGTTTACACCCTAAGGTTCTGCATAATTCTATTAAACAGCCACAAGAATTACCCTAAACTATTATTTGGGACTAAGTTTGTCGATTATGTAGATTTCATTGCATACCTCTTATGATTACTCTTCTTTCCTTCTTTTTTCAGGGCATCACCTATGGCATCCATCACTATGCGCAACCTTATACTCTATACCACGAATGAAAGATGGCAGGTTATATTGGAAATTTTGTAAAATTGTTTTCATCTGCTCTCTAGTATCTATCAATTGTTTATTAAATCTTCTGTAACAGGTGGTAAATCTTAAGGAAGCAAGGGATTTCTCCAGTAATCTAAAGTTTATTTATGTATTCAAAGTAATTATGCTAGCCCACCCTTTACTTTCTAATGGTGGTTTTTGAGGAGGAGTGGGGTCGGGTCGGGGTTCCCTGCCTTTAAGGGGATGCTGTACTATTCACATCTCCATCAGTATGTAATCAGCTCCATTTCTTTTGCTTTTTTTTTTTTTTTCACCAGAAACTTGAGTGGGAATATTTATCTATCGACCTCCTGCCACATCCTGATATGTTCACGGATGCTCATTTTGCATGCTCTCAAGATGGATCTAACAGGAAAGATGATGATGGCGCAAAGCGAGTATTCTTTGGTGGGGAGCGCTTTATTGATGGAATAACGGGACAGGCTTATGTAATGCAAATTTATCATTTCAGTAGTCTTGGTGAACTATACTGTTTACTGGATAGTAGTGTTATGCTAGGGAACATAGTATTTGTTTTTATGGATGCATATTGTTCAGCATTTCTTTACTTTTTAATTGTGATCAGATCACAGTACAGAGAACAGAATTAAACAGTCCACTGGGACTTGAGGTTCAGTTACATATTACAGAAGCTGTTTGCCCTGCTTTAAGTGAACCCGGTAAGTGAAATGTTTTTTGTTTTCTTTTTGCATTGTTAGGATTATTCCTTGTTAAGTGTTATGAATAGCATGGTGATAAGAGATCATAATATATGCAGGGTTGCGGGCTCTTCTCCGCTTCTTGACTGGACTATATGTTTGTCTAAATAGAGGCGATGTGAATCCAAATGCTCAACAGGTTTTATGTTGCTGTTGTTGTTTTTCTTTATACCAAATTTGACAACTGAAACACTATTACACTGACTGGCTATGGACAAAAGCAACTAATTTTCACCTATTAAAAAAATATAAAAAATCAACTAATTTCCTTCTTATCTCACTATGTGAATCCTGGCAGTGCTCTACAGAAGCAGCAGGACGTTCTCTAGTCTCTATAACTGTAGACCACATATTTCTCTGCATCAAGGATGCTGGTTAGTTTTTTCCCTCCCTCATGAAGTGTTTATAGGTTCTTGGTTTTTTCTATCTAAATTCTTTATGAGATGTTATCTGTCTCTCTCTCTATTTATTTTGTCGAAGCTTCTGCTAACAATTTCTTTTCTTTCTTTTTCTTTTTTACTTGCAGAGTTTCAGCTTGAACTTTTAATGCAGTCACTTCTCTTTTCTCGGGTATGTTTCCATGACCCCATTAAAAGATTTCACATATTTACTGTGGTCATGCATCTCCATGTACCCTTGTGCAGTGTCATCTTACTGCTTGGCATAATGTCTAGGTTTTTATGCAATTCAATATCACTTGATAGGTGACACTTTTATTGCAGGCGAGTGTTTCTGATGGAGAAATTGCCAGATACTTGACTCGGGTTATGATAGGTGGACTGTTTTTAAGGTATACTCCATTGCATTTACACTAATCTATAGATTTGGCATTAGTGAGTAATTTTTCCCATTAATTTTCTCTTGCAATTCCAGTCTGGCTGGGAGTTAGTTTTAGGCTTTTAGCACATGTTTTGATTTTGTTGTCTGGAGCTGTTGGGAGGTTATGACATTGAGCATGTGAAAATATTTTAAATGGTGCACAACTACAACAAACCTTAATTAGCTTCAGATATATACTAATAGTGATTTCTTCATTAAAATTAGTTAAACTGTTCATACGGCAATTACCATTAAGAGATCAAGTTTTGTATATTTGCAAAAATTGACGCTGTCTATTCTGTATAATTCTTTTCCTTTCTTTGTTGGGAAAAAAATTTATAAAACAAGTTTTCTTCTAAGGGCTGCATTTGAAAGTGAAAGGCAACATGAATATGCTGGATAATATTTTCCTATTTTAGTTAGTGTCGGTTCATTTCATTATGTAACTGATTAACTTGCAGGGATACCTTTTCACGCCCCCCATGCACTTTAGTGCAACCGTCAATGCAGGCTGCTACAGAAGATCTTCTGGCCATTCCGGATTTTGGTATTGTTTAATTTGTTTATTAGTTCCAGAGGAAGCTATAGATACTTGTTGGCTTTTAATATGGTAGGACTGGAGTCACTGGATATATCTTAATTGAAGTTGATATCTTTTTATCTGTTTATTTAAATAGGTAAGAACTTCTGTCCTCCAATATATCCACTTGGTGACTCTAAGTGGCAATTAAATGAGGGTCTTCCTCTGATATGCCTCCATTCTCTTCAGATCAAACCCTCCCCCGCCTCACCATCTTTTGCTTCAGAAACAGTTATCGACTGCCAGCCTCTTATGGTATCCAACTATTATTTCAATAAAAGATCTCTTTCCATTGGCTGTTCTTTTTTTTCAAATAATATGATAAATTTCTTTGCTCAGATTTCTCTTCAGGAAGAATCCTGTCTGAGGATATCTTCCTTCTTAGCTGATGGAATTGTAGTCAACCCTGGCGCTGTTTTACCAGATTCTTCAGTTAACTCCCTCATATTCAATCTCAAAGGATTAGACATCACTGTTCCTCTGGACATGGGAAAAACAAACTATCCTGAAAGTGGCAATGCTGCTTTTCAGAGCTCCTTTGTTGGAGCTAGGCTTCATATTCAGAACTTGTTCTTTTTAGAGTCACCTTCCATTAAGCTCAAGCTACTGAACCTGGAGAAAGATCCTGCTTGCTTCTGTCTCTGGGAAGATCAACCCATTGATGCTAGCCAGAAGAAATGGACAATTGGAGC
Source organism: Nyssa sinensis (assembly GCA_008638375.1). Taxonomy (NCBI): domain Eukaryota; kingdom Viridiplantae; phylum Streptophyta; class Magnoliopsida; order Cornales; family Nyssaceae; genus Nyssa; species Nyssa sinensis. Next base: position 55,084,926 of record CM018046.1, read on the forward strand.
TTCTCTCCTTGATCTGTCTCTAGAAACATGTAATGGCTCAACTGGAGTTCAAAATTCTCTTATCTCGTCTTCAGGTTTGTGGAGATGTGTCGAGCTGAAAGATGCTTGTATTGAGGTTGCTATGGCAACTGCAGATGGAAGCTCATTAATAAATGTTCCTCCTCCAGGAGGTGTTGTCAGAGTAGGAGTTGCTTGTCAACAATATTTTTCCAACACTTCAGTTGAGCAGTTATTTTTTGTGCTGGAACTTTATGCCTACTTTGGTAGAATAACTGAAAAGATAGCCATAGCAGGAAAGAATAGCCGACCGAATAAAAAACAAAATGAATCTTCGGGCGGAAGACTTATTGAAAAGGTTCCTAGTGATACTGCTATAAGCTTAGCAGTGATGCACCTCCAGCTAAGATTTCTGGAGTCTTCCTCCATAGTTATTCAGGGGATGCCCCTGGTTCAGTTCATTGGAGATGATCTGTTCATCAAGGTTAGTCATAGAACACTTGGTGGTGCCATAGCAATTTCATCCAGTATACGTTGGGAGAGTGTTCAGGTGGATTGTGCAGACACCGAAGGAAACTTGGCACATGAGAATGGCACTCTGTTTACTTCTATTGAAAATGGTCTTTTGATCTCTGGGAATGATCACCCTCAACTGAGAGCTGTCTTGTGGGTGCAAAACAGAAGGAATCACCATTCAAATGGCAATGTGCTCTCAGTTCCATTTTTGGACATAAGCTCGGTGCATGTGATTCCATACAATGCACAGGATATGGAGTGTCATAGTTTGAGTGTGGCAGCTAGTATTGCTGGCGTTCGTCTTGGGGGAGGGATGAATTATGCTGAAGCCCTGCTGCATCGATTTGGAATACTTGGGCCAGATGGTGGTCCCGGGGAGGGGCTCTCTAAAGGGTTAGAGAATTTATCTGCAGGGCCTTTGTCAAAACTTTTCAAAGCATCACCTCTGTTTGTGGATTCGCTCAAAGAGTGTATGAACTGCGAGCTTTTCTTATCTAATATGCTATGGTTCTCTCTGCATTTTGTCTTATCTTTTGTGGAACCTTTTTTTTGTCATTGTAGTTAACTTGAATTCTCCACTTTTTTTTTTTTTTTTTCTTTTTTTTTCCCTTCTCTAGATGGGAATGCAGGAGATGTGAAAGATGATGGTTTCTTGCACTTGGGTACACCAGATGATTTGGATGTTTCTATAGAATTGAAAGATTGGTTACTTGCACTAGAAGGTGCACAGGAAATGGCAGAAAGCCCGTGGTTATGCAATCATGAAAATTTTGGCAGAGAAGAGAGGTGCTGGCATACAACGTTTCAGAGTTTGCAAGTGAAAGCAAAAAGTAGTCAAAAGCATGTGGCAAATGGCAAAGGAAAGTTTCATGGAATGCAGAAATGTCCCATCGAATTGGTCACGGTAAGAATTTGTTTTATTCTTCTTTTTTAGACTATTAATGTTTTGAGATATAGAAATTGATCTAAGGTGTTATTAATAGAAACATAATCCACATTGAATTTGAATTAGTTTCAAGGAATATTTTTTTGTAAATTAGTTCCATGTAATTCTTAGACCGCATGAGTCAAATAAGTGAATTACTGCAATGTGTCCATGATGTTTTGTTGGGATCATCTGGCAAGGATTGTGTATGGCCTAGGAGATACTCTAGGGTAGCATAGGTGCAATGTTAAGACTTCATTTTGAAGTTTTTCTCGTTGGGTGGATCATTTTGTCATAGGAGGGTCGTGGAAGCTTGTTTCCTGTTCTTCTCCCTTGATCCCTCAATTAGGCATGCATTTTAGTTTATTGGCAACTTGTTTCACCCAAACTGGAGTGCAGATTATCCAGCCTAATCCATCCTTCAGACAGCTTTTTTTTTTTTGGGCAGATATTGAGATGATTCTAAGTTGAAAATTGGACCCACTAGAATAAAGATATTTGGAGTTTGAGACTGTATAATCAGACCATGCTCCAATGGACATAATCCTGACCTTGTTCACATGTCTGCAGACCATACCCAGGAAACCAAAATCTGAAGTTAGAAACCTTGGTTTGGTCTGGTCTGGAGTTGAGACAAAGTGTTGGGTTGATTCTAGGTTGACAATTGGATCCCAAAGAATAGAAATATATGGGATTTGAGTTTGTGATGAGACCACGCTGCAATGGACCTAATTCTAACGTAGTTCACATGTCAGATACCATTCTTGGTACACCAAAACATGAAGTTAGAAACTTCATTTTGTTTTCATTTGGTCCTAAGTTGAGGAGAAGTGTGGTTGGGTATGGATTCAGTATGTTGGTTTGAGAGTTCTGGTGTTTTTTTGGGTTGACTATGTTGCTTGTGGGCCTGGCTTTTGCTGGTGCTTTAGACCTTAGATTTGGTTTTGATTTGCTCTAAAGTAAAACCAATCCGATCACAGGGTTGCTAATGAGCCTTGTTATTTTCCTTTTTTCTGCATTTCTTTTAAACTAGTAAACTTTTTATACAAGATTTCATACAGTTTACAAACCTTTGCAGGTAGGTGTGGTAGGTTTGCGGACCTTAAAGCCCCAGGCACCGAAGGGAATCCTTCAAAATGGCTTACCTGTGAAAGGGCTGAAACCCATTGGTGAGACATATGGTGGTATAAATCTTGGTGTTGACATAGCAATCTCTGAAGATGATGCTGATGATGGAATGGCCAATTGGGTAGTGGAAAATTTGAAATTCTCTGTGAAACAGCCGGTAATTATATAGAACTTGTCAACTATTTGATTTCTGCCTCTCATCGGTGAAGTGCCATCTTATGATTATTTTCACTTGTTAGATTGAGGCGGTTGTCAAGAAGGATGAGCTGGAACACCTTGCTATTTTGTGCAAGTCTGAAGTTGACTCAATGGGTCGAATAGCTGCTGGAGTCCTGCGGGTACTTAAGCTGGAAGGGTCCGTTGGCCAGGCAGCCATTAATCAACTAAGCAACCTTGGTACTTTCTACATCTTTAACATAATTTACCACTAATTCTAATTGGAGTTATTTCCTATGATCTCCATATGCTAAGACATACTACTAGACCTTAAGCTTTGGAATATTGGGGGCTTGATGTCCTATAATTTGAGAACTGCAGATCAACTTGAAGGATTTGGTCAATAAAAGGTGTTCAGGTTTGAAACAAGGATCATAAGATTTCTAGGAAATGGAGAAGATGAAAATTAATATTATATTACATAAATTGTGGTTAATAAGCATGTCCAAATTAAGAAAATGTAGAAAAAGTAGAAGAGGAATACTTGAAGCATAGAATTTTTGAATTTACTTGAATGCATGTTCTTGTCTAGGTCAACTTTGAAGATAATCTGCAGCTAAGAATCAATCTATTAATATGAGAGTCTCATACAAAGAAGTAGATTCATATAAAAACTGATATAAAAAGTCGTAATTTGTAGAAGTTTTGGCATGAGTTTTAAATATTCAAGCACAAGGAAAAAGCAGTACAAGAAGTTTGCTAATAAACTAAGACTCTTGTATGCGTCTATAATGATTTTTTTTATCAGTAACGGTAATTATGTTTTATAAACAAGGTGTCCGTGGTGAGGCGGGTGTTGGGGTGGTGGTGAACTTGTATACAAGAGATAAGGGAAAATTAAGGCCTTGGCTCCCCCTAAAAGACAAAAAATTATTTAAATACATAGGGTATTCCGTCTTTACACCAAAAAAGTTTCTATAATGAATATGAAATTACATACAGTGGAAGAGAAGGAAATGGTAAATATACAAGTACAATTCAAGTTCAAAACGACCAAGTAAAAAATAGAAGTAGATTTTTGGACATTAGCAATTGAAGCAAACAGGAATAGTTTATATGATAAAATTTGATAGAAGAATTTTGAAAATCCCGAGTCTTGAGGAAAAGGAAGAAAATAACTTGACCAAGGACACCAAGTGTGGCAAGAAAATAACTTGACTAAGGACACAAATTGTGGGAATCTTGATGACTGACATCTTGTATTCTTCTTGATGAAAGATAAGATTTGCCAATGCATTTGGAAGGTACCCTAGTCTCAATTTAAAGTGTTTCTAGGATATTAAACATTGTTGGTCAATCCTGAGCTTAAACATTTTATTTGTCTATTAATTAACGAACTGCTAATGAACTTGCTCTGAAAATCTAGAAAAAAGAAATTGTTGGTCAATCATTTGATTCGTTAGTTAAAACGAGTATAAATTTCATTATGATGTTTCAGCAGTGTAGCATGAAAATTTGGAAACCTAATTGTCTATGGTTTATAAGTCTTTATTTCACTCAGGTGGGAGGTTGTCAAATGTCAATTGATTGGCTTTATCATAGCGAGTCAAAATAAAATGTTGTGTCTAAATGGTTATTCATATTGGAATAAGAGAAGTTCTAGTGTCTTAATAGCTATTCATATTGGAATCCAACATGGGATATTATCAGAAGTAAGAGAAGTTTTTCACTGGAGTTGTGGGTCTTCACATCATTTTAAGTGACAGAAAACACAAAACCACTAACTTTTCTGAATTTGGAATCCAACTGTTGATTTTTTTTATTTATAATTTGGTCAAGATGCTGCCGCCAATATTTTGTGGAAGTTGGATCAAAATGCCTTGTATAAGATTGAACATTTTTAGATTTATGATACGTACCAGGATTTCTAGAACTTGTAGTCTAGATTCCTGTTATCTTTAGTTATTTATTTTTGTATATTTTGAAAAGATGATACAATCTCCCAGCAATTGATGTTTCTGGAGATGGGTAATTTTGCTCCTGTTGTCTGCTTCTGTCACAGACACCTTCAAATTGCATAATTATTTGAATCACTTTCTTGAATTTTGACATTCTTATAAATTTAATTTCTGGAATTGTTAAAGAGGCTCGTGGAGTTAGATTCGTTGGTGGAATATTGAGAATTCATAGGATTGATGACTTGCAGGAACAGAGGGCTTTGACAAGATTTTCAACCCAGAAAAGCTTAGCAGGGGTAGTAGTGTTGGCAGTACTGGATTCAGTCCATCTTCAAATGTGAACAATGAAAGTCTGCTCCCAACCTTGGAGACACTGGCTTCACTTGAGCAGTTGGTCTTAGATTCACAGGCCGAGTGTGCTGCACTTACTGCTGAATTCTGTGGGTCAGAATCTTCCATGCAGCATCGTGCTAATGTTAAACAGCTCACTCAGAAACTTGAGAGCATGCAGTGTTTATTGGCACGATTGCGGACTCAAATTTAATTATCCTTTTTTTTTATGCTCTACAATTTTTGGGATAAAATATCCCAATCATATAGTTTGGCCATTTTTTTTTCAGTATATATCATACTACTATAAATACACAGAGATTGCATGTACCAATCAGGCGGGTAAAAGAAACTATCATAGATACAATTGGAAAATTTTGTATCTGAGTGATGTCATTTCTGTCCGGATTGTTGTTGACTGTAAAGAGAGATTTGTGTTTATTTAATTTTGAGTATAATTAAATGGTAATGAATCCAAATAATTGGACTTCATAGTTTATTGCAGTTCGGAACTTGGAATCAGCTAATGTATACAAGTAGTAGTTTGTTGTGCTTGTACTCGTGCTACTTTCACATTTCATAAGCACAGCCAATTTGAAAATGATGTTTTCATCACAAGGATCAAATTTTGGAAGTGGTTAATAGTTTCCAAGGATTCATTTTTTAGGAGCATGAAATACGCATTCATTCATTCTGAGCTTGCCTGTTTCTCCACTTGTAACATGCTGCTGAAGATGTATCAGAAATAGATCTAAACTCTAATCAAGTATTTCTAATACAAGTCTTGTTCAATTTGATAGGATTTACCGAGAAATAATTATCCATTTAATAGCATTGCGGTCAATCATTAAGACTGCTGATTTCTCATTCAAATGATTATTAAAAGAAGAATTAAGAGAGAGAAAATTGATGCTCTCCTACACAGTTTTAAAAATCATTGTGCCTATTAGTAATGCCACTATTCTTCAAATTTCCCTTCGCTGTTCCTGCAAATCCAATAGAACATCGATGAAAGTCGAAACAATGCCACTAAAACCAACTTGCGCACTATCAGACAAACAAAATACCACATTAATGTCAGGTTATGCAAGTTCTGGTCTTTTTAGCTGGATAGCTTAAATATATCTGTTGGAAAATTAACTTAGACGTATCACCACTCTAGTTCCTCTATAAAATTTGCATACCCAATGCCTCGATATCCTTCTTAAGTACAACAGTCGGTCAAATCTTGCCATATAACCCTCAAGTTGGCCCATATGGTGTTGACAGCTTGGCTTCAGCAAGACAGATGGACTTTGTTCCTCCCCTGTTCATATCCAATATGTTCTAACATTTGATGTTTAGCAAAATGGTGCTTTGATGAAATCGAGTCAGAAGATACCATTAGAGAAACTTAGGAAGTTGCCACCACGTCCCAACGCCAGATTGTTCCATCCTCACAGCAACTGAGAATGGTGCTGCAACAAATAGATGAGGGCCAATCACACAATTCTGTGATTATTGCATATGTTTACAGGATCATACAAAATGTGTATATCCTATACCAGAAAATAAATCTGGAATTTACCTTCCATCAAAGGACATGGCAGTCTGTCTAATTGGAGATTTGGATTGAACATGAGACAGCCTGATTTTTATAGAAAATTATTAAGCATAAAACTGTGAGTGCATCAAACCCAATTTATGTACATCGACCCAAAAAAGCAAAACAATTGAAGAGGAAACAAACCTTGCAATGAGAACAGGGGGGCTGGATTGCAGTTCCCAGACAAAAATTTTCCCTTCCCTATTCCCTGGTAGACAAAGGACATAGTGTGCTTATAGTCTCTACATAAAGTAATGCAAAACTCAAAAATATAAAGGTTACATGAATGTAGTACTTAGCACCTACATTGGCATCAAAAGGATGGTATATTAGCAATATACTGCTGGAATGTAAAAATGTGGTAGAGAGAGAGAGAGAGAGAGAACTGAAACATTCCGCTACACCATGCATTACCTATAGCAGCTGCTTTGTAATGAAAATCGCAGGAAAACTTGATGAACCAAATATCACACTCTGGAACTGGGTATTTTTGAAGGATGTCAACTGAACCCTAAACAGAAATCATAAGCCATTCTATAAAGGAGCAGAGAGTATGCAAGGAATTTCATATGCCAGTCAAAATCAGCAACAGGAAACAATCCGCATAGCTTAAGTTTCAAAAGTAAAGAAAGGCAAATATTCTAACCTCTCCAGGAGACTGTTCCTTCATTTTTGGTTCCCACAATACAATTTCATTGTCAACACTCTGGAAATATGCAACATAAACTGATCTAACTATACATATACATATATACGTAATAAATATGAATTTCCAAATTCTAGAAGCGCTTAAACTCAAGGATGTCAGAAGCAATTTCGAGGAATCATAACTTGCAAGCACCGATATAAACAAGTATTTTGCTAATTTTGTTCCCCTTCCATAGCCTCAAGCAATTTTACAAGTAGCAGGAATAGCTAACAATTGCAAGTGTTATTCGCTTTTTTATAAAATTGGCTATTTCACATTGCCTTGCATAAAGATGCTAGAGTGGCGGACTATATGCAATTTTTGGAGCATGGTGTAGTCGGAATCCTATTTTCTTGAGGGTATTTCAGGATTGGGAATTGCCTTTGGTGGATAATTTGTTAAATGTTCTTTACGGGTGTCATTTGGTGGCGGATAGGGAAGACTTGGGCAAATGGGTACCAGGCCCAAACAGGGATTTCAGTAAGAAGTTATATTATATAGTGCTTTATGGGAATTGTGGGATAGGCTTCCCTTGGAAGAGCATTTGAAATCTAAGGTTCCGAACATGTCATTTCTTGTATGGGCGGTGGCTTGGGAGGCAATCCTCACGATTGACGATTGGGAAGGAGGAAGATTCTTCTCAATTGGTAGTGTATGTGCAAGAATGCAGCCGAATCTGTGGACTATCTTCTTCTCCGTTGTTCGGTGGCTAGAGATTTGTAGGACATGTTGTGTTGTTTTTGGGATTTTTTTGGTTATGACTAGATCGGTTAAGGAGCTTACAGTTTGTTAGGGTGCGGCTTGCTCATCTAAGAGGCTTAGGAAGGACTAGAGAGTAGCACTCTTTCCATAATGTGGAGCATTTGGTGGGAGCAAAATCGGCGTACTTTTAAGGGGTTTGCTTTTGTAGATTTTTTTGGGAGAGCTTAATTGTATTGAATGATCTGTGTGGCTCTTCTTATTCTTTTGTACATGGGATGATGCGCCCCTGTTTGGTGCTTTGTTTACAATAAATATACAGACCCAAGTTCACACTTCGCCAACAAAAGTGCATTTTTTTCATGGTAAAAGTCGTTCAAGTAGATGAGACAATTATCTACTTGAAGTTGATTTCAAGCACACCAGTTGAAAACAGAAGTAGATTTTAACAGACAAAACAGAATTTATAAAGCTTGGACAGAGGGTTATCCTCAAAAGTGTTTGGACCAATACCACATTGGTTTCATTCAAGTATTCAAAAACAAAATAATAATAACAACAACAACGAACAACACAGGCACATATCATTACCAGATATTCCTTACGCTTCACCACGTGTGATAATTGTAGTATAGTCTCTTTTGCCAGGCAACTCAAATTTTAATTCTAAATTACTAAACAGTGGGTACCAAGCCACCCACCTTAGATAGGATAAAATCACCAAGCCACCTACTACAATCAACATAGTTTGAATGAACTGAAGCTATAAATACCTGAAATGATAAAAGTAGCTCAGATAAAATGTCAACAAATACTCATCCGGAACATAAAAAAGCAACTGCTACTCACAGGGAACTGTACGTATTTTGTGGGGAATTTTGAAGGAAGATCCGTCCAAGTGAATGACTTCTCTACATAGGTCCAGAACTCTGGTTCGACAAATGACAAAAAAGATTAGAAAGTGCAGACTACTGTCCTAACCAAGTAGGCTGAATCTCAGATGAAATTTAACCCCAAAAAACACAATAATAGAAGGAATCAGCCATCTGCTCAACAGGCCAAAACAAAGGTGCTAATTGACAGAGAACACGAAAAAAGAAGAAGAAAAAGTAGAGGCATGTGTGTATAATTGGTGTTTTGAATCATGCATAAATGTAATCGAAGAACAAAAAGAACTTCAAAAATTTAAATTAAAGGAAACCTAACTTATTAACATAGATCCAAATTGGAAGAAAGTTGACTTTTTACACTGAAGCGATGAAAACAAGCACATTCGCTGGACACTAAAATATGCTCATTATGTTCTATTACAATTCTCTACTCAATAAGCTTCTTCCAAAATTTTGTAGCATTCTGTAGGATCCACACAAAATTGGAATCACAAATACATATTTTAGTACTTCAATCAAAATTTTGTAGCATTCTGTTTATATTCTCATGCTTTATGGTAAAGAGCAATGATTACAAAACTAAAAGGTTAAAATACATCACCTATTACTTAGCTCTGTAATATTTCCTACTTTTTCCACACACCAAAGGACACCAAGAAGAGCTATTTTCGTTTAACTTTTGTCCCTGCCCCCTTGCCTTGACCCATCAACTAAAAAAAACTGTTCCCTCATTGATCTAATCATCATTTTAGCCATTCCCAACATTGAGAGAAGTAATTTACAACTGTCAAGTGCTTGTTGGTTGATCATTTGATTTGTAAAAGTGGGTGATTCCAAGTGGGAGTTACATGTAAAGAAAAGGAAGAAAGTCTCCAACCACCACCACATTCGACTCTTTCTACCTCCAACACTAATCTAATCACCTCATACAAAGAAAGCCACCTTAAATGGAGCACATGAAACTGATACCCTCTTGACCCAAAACGCACCGTTGAAAGTCTCCAACCACCAACACGCACAATTCCTGCACCAAACACTTGTCTCTAATCACTCCACACACAAAAAGTCACCTCAGATGGAGCACATGAATGATGGAATTGATCCCTCTCTACTAGAAAGGAACCATTCACAAGCCTCACAACATATTGTGGCAGTATCATAGCCTAAAAGATAATACTGGATTTTGCTCCAAATCATCACATCTCTAAGAATATTAGTTGCAAGTAACTTTTTAAACAAGACGAACTTCTACTCTTGAATCTATTTCAAAAAGATGGTGCCTCTCTAATCCGACCATAGCAATATCCACCCATGCCTCCCAATCAGCTGCAATAGAGGACAAATCCAGGAATTCCATCAAAGTAATGTACCCACACCAGGAACATGAAGTAGGAAAGCATTAGAATTAGGGGTGCACATGGGTTGGGTCGAGTTACAGCAGAACCGGAACCGACCCGACTTTAGATGGTTCTAAAAAAATATAATTGGAACCAGAACTGTGAACTATTGGACCCGACCTAATCCGAACCGAACATTTTCGGATTGTGTTGGGTTGGTTCTTTTTTTTTTTTTTTTACAAAAACCAAAAATAAAAAAATAAAAAATTAACTCTTGATATATATATATATATATGCAATAAAAATTAAGCCATCTAAATATTTATGACATTTTGACAATAAAAAAAAACTTGATATAACAATGGTTCTGAAAAAAATAATAATAACTTAATTTATATATATTTTTTTGTTAACAAATGTATTTGATTTGTTACTGTCTCGTTGATTTGTGATTTAAAATCATAATACCAAAAAACAAAGTACTCACTACTACATTAGATAATTAAAACAAAGTTTGTAAACTTAAAATCATATTTTCTATCCTTTTTTTTAACCCATCAAGTTGGGTGAAGGAATGCAAGAGGGAAGAGAAATTTGAAGTATATTTTTTGTGATGTAATTATGAAAGCAAATTAAAGAGGCTATGATGATTAATCAATAAATTTTTCAAGACTTTTTTTTAAAAAACAATTGAAACAAAAAGAGTTGATAAAAAAAAAAATTATGGTTTCGGTTCTCTGGTTGGGTCGGATAACCCGAACCAACCCGATTTTTCGGTTCTCTAATTCAAATCAACCTGAATCCATTGAAGTTGGGTTGGGTTAGGTTGGATCAGTTCTCCGATTCTCGGTTATTTTGTGCACCCCTAATTAGAATAGTTAAAAAAAAAAACATGTAGCCTATAGTTTCATTGAGAAATTTGTGGTTTTAGGGTTTCAAATGGTAAAAGAAAGGTTTATAAATAGAAAGGACTTGGGATTCACTTAATTTGAAAAGTAATATGCTGCGGGACTTTAGAAAGGATTTTGTTGGAGTTTTTGGACAACAAATACCTTAGGGTTTTATGTATTAAGCTAAGAAGCACGGATACGGCATGATACGGACACGCAAATACATCATTTCTCAAAAAAGTAGGACACGAATATGTCATGGACACTTTGAATATACATATATATATATATATATATTATCAATAACGAGACACTTTGAATACATATAAATTTTTTACTATATAATAAAAACCTAACATTAACTCAATTAAAATTGGCATAAAACACACAAACCACAAAAATATTATTAAGATATTAAAATTAAAAAAGTCATTAAATAAAAATTCAAGAACTTCTTCGTCTAATCATTACCATTCATGATTCAAGTTCCAAAATAAATTTACTAACTATTATATAGAATATACATATGTATTCTTTCATAGAATGGCTTCAGCCCACTACAGGAAGAACAAAATCTCCTCTATTGTTGTTGATGACCACACTCTCACTGAGGAGGAGCCCATCAGAAAGGGCATTGTGGATTTCTTCTCTAGACTTTACTCAGAACCGTGCAATTGGGGACCGGGTGTGGAGGATATTTCTTTAAAAAGCCTGAACGGGGAAGAAGCCTCTCATTTGGAGTCTCCCTTCACGGAAGATGAAGTGGTGAGAGCCTTAGAGGCGTGTAATGGAGATAAAGCCCCCGGTCCAGACGGGTTCACTTTGGCTTTTTTTCAAAAATGTTGGTCTGTTTTGAAAGCGGATGTGATGGCAGTCTTTCAAAGCTTCCATAGGGAGGGGGGTTTTGAGAGAAGCCTCAACGCTTCTTTCATTGCCATCATCCCTAAAAAGAAGGGGGCGACTAGTATAAAGGACTTTAGGCCCATAAGTCTTGTCAGCAGTGTCTACAAACTGATTGCAAAGGTTCTTTCCTTGAGATTGAAGAAGGTTATGGGTAGTATCATCTCTCCTAGTCAAAATGCCTTTGTGGAAGGTAGACAGATTTTGGATGCGGCACTCACTGCTAATGAATGCATCGACTCTAGGATTAAGCAGAAAAAGAAAGGGCTGATTTACAAGTTGGATATTGAGAAGGCCTTTGACCATGTTAACTAGTGCTTCTTGATGGGTATGTTGGTGAAGATGGGTTTTGGGGACAAGTGGAGGAAGTGGATCCAGTATCCACAATATCTTTCTCGATTCTCGTCAATGGTTGCCCTACGGGTTTCTTCCGCTCGTCTAGAGGTTTGAGACAGGGGGATCCCCTTTCCCCTTTTCTCTTCGTGATTGCTATGGAGGCTTTGAGCCGCTTCATGAGCAGGGCTGAGGAGGTTGGTCTCATCAAAGGATTTCAGGGGGGGGGGGGAAGAAGGGGTGAATGTTCTGTTGTCTCCCATCTTTTATTTGCCGATGACACTATTATCTTTTGTGACCCCACAGCGCGCCAGCTTCGTTTTATCCAATGCATTCTTGTCTGCTTTGAAGCCGTCTCAGGTCTACGGATCAATCTTGCTAAAAGCAGCATTACGCCAGTGGGGACTATTCAAGGGCTGGATGCTCTAGCCAGCACCTTGGGTTGTAATGTTGGTTGCTTCCCCTCCACATACTTAGGTCTTCCGCTAGGAGCTCATGAGAGATCCATTGGGATTTGGGATCCTGTGGTTGAGAGGTTCCATAGCAAGTTGTTAGGCTGGAAAAGCCAATTCCTTTCTAAGGGAGGAAGGCTCACTCTTGTCAAAAGCACCTTGGCCAATCTCCCAACCTATTTTATGTCTCTTTTCCCTATTCCTCAGACAGTGAGCAGAAGACTGGAGAAGATTCAAAGGAATTTTCTTTGGGGCCACGAGGGAAACTGCAAGAAAAGTCACCTAGGGGCATGGGATAAAATCAAGAAGCCTCTACCCCTTGGGGGCTTAGGGGTGAAGGACTTGAGAATCTTCAATAAAGCTCTGTTAGGGATATGGCTCTGGAAATTTGGGGACAATGACAAGCATCTTTGGAAATCGATCATTGTGTCCAAGTATGGGTGTGTAAGAGGGGGCTGGCGTTCAGGAAGAGTGGTAGGGCCGATGGGTTGCAGCCTTTGGGGTTTCATCGGTAGAGATTGGAGATGTTTTGAGGAAAGATGTAGTTTTGTTATTGGTAAGGGTGATAGGGTTAAATTTTGGGATGATGTTTGGAGTGGGGATGTGCCTTTGAAGAAAAAGTTTCCTAGGTTATACAGTTTGGCTCAAAACAAATCGGTTTGGGTTTGTGAGTATGTGAAGAGCGTTGGGAACACGATGGTTTGGAACCCTTCCTTTAGAAGGGACTTTTTTGATTGGGAAGTTTGAGAAGGTGAACTCATTTCTTTGTCACATCATCAATTTCAGGGCAGTAGGAAGGTAGAGAGGATAAGAGGATTTGGTTGCCGGGAAAGCTTTCATTTTCTATTAGTTCTTTTTACAAGAGTTTGTTTCATCAAGAAAGGTCTCTCTTTCCTTGGAAACTCATGTGGCACTCAAAAGCCCCTTCTAAAGCTTCTTTCTTTGCTTGGGAAGCTTCTTGGAAGGCCATTTTAACCGCGGACTAACATGAAGAAAAGGGGTATTCTTATGGCTAGCAGGTGCTATTTTTGTCAGAATGATGAAGAGGGAGTAGATCACATTCTCATTCGCTGTCATCTTCCTTGGAGCTGCTGGAACCTTATTTTTGCTTTGTTTGGGTTCTCATGGGTGATGCAAAGCTCCGTCAAAGAGCTATTATTGGCTTGGGAAGGGTGTACTCTTCCTAAAGATTTGAAGAATATTTGGAGGCTGACCCCCATTTGCCTCTTGTGGTCCCTATGGATTGAAAGGAACAATCGTGTCTTCGAAGATCGGGAGCTTCCTACTCCTTATCTCAAAGATGCCTTTTTTGCGTTTATTTTTCTTTTGGGCCAAAGAGGTTTTTCCTGTAACTGTCAACACTTTTGTTGACTTCATGAGGTCTTTAGGGCCGGTGTAAAGCTTTTGGGGGTTTTTTACCCTTTGCCCTTTTTGGGCTTTTATATGTACTTCTTACTTAAAAAAAAATGAATATATAAAGAGCAAAAAAATAAAATAAGGAGCATAGGAGACAAAGAGGGAAAGTTCAGAAAAAAAGAGAAAAATATAAAAAATGTGTCTATAACGTTCCCAAAATTCAGAAAAAATAAAAAACTTAGACAATTTTTTTGCGTGTCTGACACGTGTCTGAGAGCGTCGGTGTCCGACACGGACATGTGAACCAAAATAGAGTGTCCATGCTTCATAGGTAATAAGTTAAACGTCAAGACAAAGCCAAAGGAATCGGTTTCACTAGGCTTGGCAGGATCGAGTTTTGAGGTGATATAGGGCCATAGGGGTTGTTCTAGGGCTGTAAACAATGACCAATTAACAGACTTAACAGAACTTTGCATTTTTCTCTTCCAGTTGGGTGAGTTTGGGTAGTTCAAGTTGAATCTATTATGAAGAGAAGGGTTACATTTATCGAAGTAGATTTTTTGGGTTGAAAAGAGTAGTAGTGAAGGTTTTGTGCAGGATAATAGCCAAGAAAGAAAGAAAGAAGAAGAAGAATCTAGAAACCTTACCCAAAGTCATTTAGGGTTCACACCTTCAAGGTTAAGTTGCATCAGATAACCACAGCCTTCAATTCTCAAAGTTCAAGTCTATTGAATTAAAAATCACATGGATATATGTAGCCTGTTGGAACTCCAAAATAATAAACTTAAATAACTTTTTCTAGCTAGAACATTCTAGACCAACTGCAGACAACAAAAAAAGGCACAATAACATATCTAGATTCAAAATGAGACTCATGGATCACCACTAAAACACATATCCAACAATCAAGAAATTTTCAAAATACCTTAAGACTCCTAAAACATAAAACTGATCAACAATATATTAACTTAGAATAAATATATATCATGACTCTACTCCCAACCATGGACACTTTCTTTTAGATAAAACAAGGCTTCTTAACCGTTCCACATAGCTTGTTTTGGACTTCCAAAGCTTATCATATTGTGAAGCCAATTGATAGATACAACATCAAGATTGTTTTAAAACTTCACCCTTCTTTATTGGCTCCAGCTTTGAAGCTCAAATATTTGGGGAACTCAAGACACTCCTTTATCAGCAAGGATGTACGAATCCCCACTATCACTTTCGTACTTCCAAACTTTTGAAGCCAGTTGCAAAAAAGAGCTTGTTCATGAGTCGTTACCCCATGTGAAGTTCCTAGATCTGTTAGGCACAAAAGTTGAGTCCTTACCCCATCTCATAGTCCCATTCACAAAGAATATCTCTACAATATCTCCTACCTTCTAAAACCGGAGATGTAGACTTTCATAATTAACATGATCGAAGAAAATAGATCACCTGCTATCTTTAAATACAATTTTTATTACCTTTATTTAATATTTGCCTGAAATATTTTAATTTCTCATATTATTTTAACACAATCTATGATATCATCTAGACCATTCAGAAGAATCATCAACTGAACCAGCTCATATTACGCAACCCCTTATTCGGGTAGAGGAATGCTCCAATAGTATCAGATCAATTCCTTTTCATAGCAAATAATAATAATTAAAAAAAGAGTAGTAGAAGTAGTAGTATTCTGGATGGAGGAACGTTCTAATAGTATCAAATGAATTCCATTTCATAGCAAATAATATTAATTAAACAATAGTAGTAGTAAATCTTACCTTTCATTGACCAGATCTTAACAGTGTTATCCATTCCACAGCTTGCAATCCGATATATGTCTGAGGGATGGAAGTCCTATATAGCCATCAAAAAGACCCCAATTCATTTACACTTAAAATCCTCACTACCTGCTTTAACTTATAGAAGAAAAGGTGATAAAAATGAAATCTTTTCCATCAATTTTTTTTTGGGTTCTGACTGGTAAGGAGAGGTTATGGGGGACAAGTCTTTGTAATCCACACTTACCACACTCAAAACTTCATTGCGATGACCCCCAGCACCAGCAAATATCAAAATGCAAATTCCAGTATGAACATTCCACAGCCGTACAGATTCATCCTGGTCCAATCTTGATCATTAATTATAAACTATAAAACAGAAAACATTAAATTAATATGAAATGAGTTCTTTTTCCTTTCCATGAAGATACGGAACACACTTACTTTGCTTGCAGACAGCACAAGTGATGGTTTTAATGCCTGAGTCCTAATTTCATTTATTGAGTCTCCATGGCCGACAAAACTCTGCACATATATAAGCATTTTAAAGCAATTTTTTTTTTAAAAGTGAAAATTTAAATTTTCATGATAAAACCATGGGCGATGTTTTTATGGGAACTTCAGATAAATTTCAGAAAGGGTGTACATCTAAGCAGTAGCAGTTCACATTCAATATAGATTGAGACATGTAAACAATAATTTCTTCTACAGAAAAATGAAAACCAAATGACATGGTGAGTTTATTCTTAGATATAACCAAAACCCTCCACAAATTAGTTAATATAATGAAGGAAAGGGGGTGAATCTCAAAAGGAGAATGATGAAATGATGCAAAAATTGCTCCACTTAGATGTCTACTGCCAATAGACAAGCGATGATATGTTCCTTCCTTTTGCCTGCAGACTATTACTTTCTAATAGACTTTTCTTTTGAATATAGTAGACCAGGTACTAGTAAATACTATGAAAAATTAGATTCCAAACGTTTGGTATAACATACCTTGTGTATTTTCTCATTTCCAGTATCAATGACGCGGATTATTCCATTAATCCCCCCGGCAACTAAGAATGGGGTCCCATCAATATTGCATGCCCAGCTCACGGTGTAAAAAGATTCATCCTTCTGATATACAAACACATGGAAACCTAAATGGTTTTTAAGAAGACAGAGAACTTTTACTTATAGGAAGTACAGATTACATCAAACGAGAGGTCTTCTTTCTTACGTCTTCATCAATGTAAGACTGCAATACAGCAATAACACCGCCTTCGAGGCATTGGTATACTGTGACCTGAGTAAGTGTCCACCAAATAAAAGACAAAAAAGACAAAACAAATGAGCCTTGTGCCTTCATTTCAAATAGCAAATGAGAATTCTGAAAAAGAAGCATATTAGAGCTGATGAAGATGGTTTATATCATTGTGATTGAAATGCTTGTAGGTCAGCTTATTTTATTTTTCATATTATGAGATGAATAGGGGCCATTACGTGGTGCAATGGTTAAAGCTCGAGCTGATAAGCATGGAATTGCAGGTTCAAGTCCAAGGGCAGCCACTTTGTGCAAAAGTAGTGCCAACGGTTAGATCTGTCTCAGGTCTACGTCTACCCCCTTCCAGCACCCCGCATAAACAAGAACAAAAATAAATTCATCTCCATGCAATGATTTCTAAAGCTCAGTGTACTTCACTGTTGCCTTGCACTACAGCTATTCTCACAACATTGGAACAAATAAGAAGTCAAGTCCCATGCTCCAGATTAATAAATTTGCAATTTTGGAAAGAATTTTGGGTTGGGAAAGTTGCTCTTAAAAAGTTCCCAATTTTTTTTTTTAGATTGGCAGTTGATAAGTAGACCTTAGTTGTAGAGTATGTGATTACTTCTAAGAATAAAGTGGTGTGGAATCCTATTTTTGGTGAACTATCCACGATTTGGAGTTGTAAGTTGTGGGCCTCTTGCTTGAGCTATTGTGCCATTATTATTATTATTATTATTTTTGTTTTTTCCGCAGGGAGGGGACTATCAGTTGGAAATATGGTCGAAATTTAAGATTTATGGTTAAATCATATAGCTTGAAAAGCTATATTTTTTTACCATTGATAACAGTAAGAGGAGGAAGCAAATCCTTAAAAATAGGGTAGAGTTTTATTCACTTGCTGCTTTATTGAGAATGTTCTAGGGAATGTGGTGCATCCTTTTCTCTTTGTGGAGTTACTTGGGTGATTTTAGGACCAGTGAGGGATTTGTTGGCTAGGGTTTTTTTTGGTGCTTTCAAATGATATTGTACCTAATCAAAAACTGATATGTGAAGTTTACAGTACTGGAAGTTTAAAGTTTTTGGTGTTGAGTTCTTTGTACTTTTGGCTCACCCTGTTTTTGGTGCTTTCAAATGATATTATACCTAGTAAAAAACTTTCTTATATAGTATTGAATAAAATGAAAGTAGTTTCCCTTCTAAAAGTTTTATTTGACATGCTTTCAGGCAAAAAAATGAATGGCAACGGGTAATTTCATCCACTATTAAAATTCAAAAAAAAAACTAACTCTAACCTTTATCTTGAATAGCTTCCTAATTAATTTACTCCAAAAAAAAAAAAAACCTATAACTCTTCCCCCCCTTATTTTCAATTTTTTCTCTATTGAGATTTGAAATTCCAGAATTTTGTGAAACTCTACAATTCTAAATCTCTAGCCTTACAAGAAACTTGAATTTATGCAGTGAGAAGACGCGAAAATATATTGAAACCGGAGAGAAAACAAAAATCTTGGAGGGATTGTTTGGGATTTTTTTTATCAAATAAAGCATAAATATTAATGAAGGACACAGATGAAAGAATTGGCAAGTAAAAGGCTCAAAATTATTTTCCAACAAAAGATAAAAACATTACAAAAAATCCAAAGGATTTTTCATGTATGTTTTCACTAACTTTCACAACAATTAAAAAGATTCCGGTTATGATCTAGGGTTTGATTTGAACATTTTCTACAGTATGAGTTATTCAGAATCGTTTCTTGTTGTTGATCATCATGAGTAGTTTTAAAAGCTTCGTATTCATAATTTTTAATTATATCATGGTAATAAGTGAGCAGAGTTAATTATTTTGGAGAAATTGTGGTTATTAATAATTGGTTTTAATATTCATACCCAAAGTTGCTTCGCAATACTTTTTCTTTGACAAGTCAAAGTTGCTAAACAATACAGCTTCGAAAAATGTAAAAGAGTTTGATCCACAGTTAAATTGTTCTTCTTTTGGTTTCTTTTTTTCCCATGATGACGGAGACCTGCCCAGTCCTTTGAAAATAGTTATATTGATTTTAGAGATAAAGTATGAAATACAAAAGCTTAACTAGTGGTGTTACACAAAAGTATTGTTCAGTTGTTCGTAGTTAGCTTTTCATTTCAAAACTTTAAAGATGTAATGGCTCGAGGCAAATTGATGGTTGAGCGCCCCAAATATTTTAAAACAAAATTTTCTTCTCATGTGGACTAAATGTTTTATATTATAATATAAAGACCGATTACCAACAAAATCTAGTTTGGTTGGTATCTCCTCCACCTCCCTCCATATGGGATGTTGAGGGTTCAAGTTCCTTAAGGGGTAAAAAGTGTGTTTGTGTGTGATTTACCTATAAAAAAATAATATAAAGACCAATTACTGATGAAAGATGATTCATGAACTTTTTTTATATAATTTAAATCTAATATTATAGTTTGCTATCATAATTAATGTTATATAAATTAAGGATTTGCTATGCTAATGTAGTGAAAAAATTATTAGGACTTGTGGAAACTTTTGTTCTCTAAATATTTGTTTTAGTTTTTTTTTGTTCATATTTTTCATGAGTTTTAATCTTAGTCATTGTGTATTTTAAAGGAATTTTAAGATGCACAAATATTAGTTGGTCGTAGTTTTCTCATTTGGTAAAATCTTACAACACTTGATTTGGTCCTACGACCTTAACCTAGATCCTCCAATCGATCCATTGGATCCAGATTTTGACAACCTTGGCCTAATTAAAGCTATAATCAAAAGAGTATATAAAAACTTACATTAATCAAAACATGAAAACCATATGATAGAACGCAAGATGCCACTATGGTTGCCAGGAAACATGAGAAAAGAAAAGGTAAAAATTGGGAATCTGATTTGTAAGTTCCCTAAATTTTTTTACTTTATAATAGTTTATCAGCAACCAAAAGGGAGCAAAAAAAAAGAAAAGAAAATAGAAAAAAGGTACCCGATTGCCACCAACAGTGGCAAAGACGTTGAAGTAACGAGAGTCAATGTAGTTGAAAACAACGGCATAGAGGGGTCGCTTGCCTTCTTGAAGCCTATTCGTAACTCTGTACTCTCTCTTCTTTGATGGTGCTAACGAACCGACCACTGGTTCGCACCCTAGCGCGATCTTCGCCATCCCTGCGCAACTTAGCAACTCTCACACTTTATATCCTCGTTTTCGGTTAAGCTTGCTGCATTATTGGTTGTAATAAATATAAAATAATGAAATAACAAAACCTCAACTGATTTAAATTTGTATATAGAAATATATAAGATCATTAATGCATTGTGACCAAAGAAAACTTCCATAATTATCTACAACACATCATTCTGGCTCAGCTATTTGAATCTTATCATCTCTATCACGCACACATCATCATCTATCCATCAATATTCACCATATATATACATAAGAAAGATAAAGTTCAATAAGGCTTTAAGCGTACCTGAAATTCCGAATCAGCCGACAAAGAGAGAGTGGGGATTGACAAAAAATACGGAACAAAAGAAAACAAACGCAGACTGCTGCAAATCTGTCGCGGCCTCACCGGAAGTGAAAATGAAGTGAACGGACTGTCTCTCCCGAAATCAAAGATCAGTAGACGAGTTTACAAACCCTAATCGATTTCCTTCCTAATTTGACTTGACGGAATGGAAGCCCGGAATCGTCGCCCCCTCGCTGAGAGTGGAACTGGAATTGAATCAAACGCACTCTCTTAAGTCTCCGTCGAAATCAAAGAAGAACCAATAATCTCTGCCGAAATCACATTTTACGAGCCCTAATCAATTTCCTACTTGGAATCCGAACACAAAGGCACCAAAAAGGACATGACTCTTAAGGGAGAGAATGTGATATATTGCGGTAATTTTGTTATAACTTTTTTTCGGACTATCTTTATTTAACTCGAGTCATCAATGCTACCATTAAATACATTGAGGGAGACACATCTTTTGAGACACAAATGTGAGAATTGCGAAAAATTCTTATATTAATGATACTGTGTGTATGAATTATTTGATCTATGCACGTGTTTTCTGAATATTATAAACTCAATTTATTTAATTTTAAACCTATTGTCTGATTTTTTCAAATTATAACAATTTTAAAATTAATTTTTTAACAGAATTACATTTTAAAAATTTGAATTTAAAATCACAATTTTTAAGTTCTTTAATCAACCAACTTATTGTCATACGAGAAATCATCATATATTTATACAAAATATATATATATGCATATTTATATATATAATATTCACAAGCTGACTGTAATTGAATGGAATGATGAGATCAAATATATAATAATTATGATATTTGAATTAAACATTAACCAATCCGTCAGATCAGAGAGAATATTTTTGTTAACAAATTGGATTTAGTACCACCCCCCTATGCAATCGATATTGCATTCGTTTACAGGCTACCTTACACAACTTAGATACTAAAGAGGATGTTAAAAACAAACCATAGTACAGACAAAAGGACTGAAGAGAAAGATACTTGATTAAATGACAGTGATTATATAAGTCCGGGCTACTCACCGGACACTAGATGACATGGTGGCATGGAAATCTGTGGCACATGAAAACCCTAAATGGTTATTCCAACTAACTTGTGTGCGCTCCCTAAATTGCAAAGTTTAATTCTCTCCAGCCATGCCAAGTTCTCTAGGATTAACCCAGCTTACTAGTTCTAGCAGCAGGGGAGACTTGGCAATATCTATTCATGCTGAAATTTACATCTTTTAGGAAAATTTTCCTCCACCTAAGGCTTTGTTTGATTGTGGATTTGGGGAGGGAACAGAAAAGTAAAAGAACCATTTTTCTTATATTTTTTATCCTGCTTAAATAAGACTAGAATTTAAAAGTTTCTCCCATAAATAGAAAAAGAAAATGGTGTAAAACTAAAAGAAAATTCTTTACTTCCCCTCCAGGGAGTCATCTTTCATGATAACCAAGAAAAATGTTTTCCTTTGTATTGTCTTTTCTTTTCTTTCACCAAATCCACAATCTAACAAACCCTGCAGAAAAAGAAAAAGAAAATTAAATAAGGTAAAACGAGCAGTAGTATAAACAATGGACAGAGAGGTGAAACAGGATAACTTTCTCAAGATGTGATTCAAGAATATAAGAATGAACAATATTCCGATACAAGGCTTTGGCAACACTACAAATGTGTGTTGGATACTTGGACGTTCATCTCATTTCATTTTCCGCATTTTTTGCATTCACATTCAACTCATTTCTTCACTGTTCTTTTTCTTCTTCTTCTTTTTCCCCTTTTCAGGGGTGTACTTGCTGTAAGTTGCTCGACATGCTTTCATGACACTGCGAACATGGGGATCATCTTTGGGAATCTTATTTTGCATATTTGCTGCAGATTTGTGGTCTCCTGAAGCCAATAGGGCCTGATACATCCTGCATAAGCATCCAAGGATGAAAACCATTCAACAAAGAAACAAAAGGAATAACATTTGTTGATTGAGATTTGTCATGGGCCCATCTCTCACTAGTAGAAGGCCAAAATCAATGAGATCATTAGAATTGAAGTCTTTTAGTGGATGTGTAAGTGTTCCTTTACAAGTACCCTTAAAACTTTCAAACTTCCCTCACAATTTCATTTGTATCTCAATTCAGCATATAATCAGGCATGTAGAGAGAATATAGGAATGAGTCATGAATAGACACAACTCAATAGTAATGATCATGATGTGTGTGTTAACTGTATTATTGAAAGCAAGCAGATAGAAGCAAATTGCAAAATGAAGAAAGTTGCCGCAAGCTTTTAAATTGACACCCACCAATGTCTCTCCGTCAAAGTTGCATGCTCACTCCAACCAGAAATCATTTACCACTATGTTTAAACACATCAAAGCAACAATTTAGAGTCATTTTATGTCACTAAATCATGTGTGCTCATCTGATAGGAAAATAATAAGGTCCAGATAGTGTAAAAAGTTCTGAGAGTTCCTTCCAATGCTTAAGTAGGAGTAATCCTCAATAGAGAGTCTTAGGTGCTACATGAGAAAAGATGAAAATGAGAATAAAAAGCATCACTTACCTTAAGTAACTCAAAACATTATAATTAAGGCCAGCTGTCTGATATTCTTTCCAAATGAACAAAGAACTGTGTAAATCTTTGGCATTAACACAAGCACTAAGGAGAAAATCAAGACTTCTTCGTGAAGGGCGAAGGTCAAGCTCTTCCTTGACAGCTCGAAGTAGATCCAGTCCAATCTGCAAATCTGGGGGTTCTGTCTCCGCAAGATGGCAAAATACCTACTCCATTTTTATCACAATGAAACCAAATAGTATTAGAAAACTGCCCATTGTTGTTTCAGAAAATCCATCTTAATTAAATAGCAAAGATTAGTCTTTATGTATTGAAATAAACATCAGTTTTCAAAAGTTTCTCAAACCAGACTTGGTATATGATCAAATTATAAATCAAGCAAACACTTTCTACGTCATTTGGTGAGTGAGAGACCAAAACCTCATCAAAAATAACTTCTGTAGCTACTTCATCATTACAGAACTTGTCCTTGAGTCGCTTGAGTAAATCAACAGCAGAACTAAACCAAAGAAAGCATAAAAGTAAGCAAAGCTAGATATTGCAAAAAGATTTATTAAAGGAAATTAAGAATTAAAGTATCAGCAGACCTTAAATGCTTGTGTCGGATGCTATATAAGGTAACTCTAACGCAACCATCAACCCAATAATCCGAATCATCTAATTCCTCAAGTAGCTGAAGCAATCTGCTCATCTCTCCTTCAGATTGAAGGTGCTCCTGAGGGTAAGAAAATATCAATTTGTAGAAGGTAAAACCATAAAACTCACTAGAGATTCATTCAGAAAACATACAATTATAGATATAATGGCTTTGGGCTCAAGATTGCATTTAGCCTGTTTGATTTCTTCATATATGTTAAGAGCGTCAGGTATTTGCCCATGTGATACAAGAGCCGAGACAAGTGCACTTTTGATTTCTATTAAGCTCTTGACGGGTACACCATTGTTCAAGACTACCTGCCCATAAATTGGTGAAGTGAGATCATCATGGAAATTTTTTTTTTCAAATATTAAGCAATAATATGACCAAGCTTACATATAACTGTACACGGTCTATTAAAGATACATAAATAAACCCACCAAGTTATTAAAAAACGTAAAGAAAGAAAGAAACCTAGCTGCATCTGAAACGTACATAAATATTAATATTGAAAGGTAAACTATCATAGAGCCTCAAGAAACAGAAAATTAGAGAAGAGGGTATTAATAGACTCGAGATTTACTTCATGCTAAAAAAGCCATCATCCAGTACTGGTCATGACAATGTGGAGATTGAATACAGACCTAACCTTTTGCATTATTAGCACAAAGGGATTACTCTAAGACTCATTTCGTGCTCTCAGATTTACTTCAAGCTGTATGACAGAAATGCCAAGGGGATTTGCAAAGGAGAAACAACTTAGAAATAAATGAACCATGAGTAAAAATATAAAGAATGAAAGCAACTGCAACAAATTTATGTTCAACTTATGCATTAAAAGATGTCTATTGGGGATGAAAAGTAAGTTCATTTTCAATATTTACTCTTTGGTGGTTTTGTTTAAACAATTAACGGCTTAGCATAGGAAACGAGAAGACTTGATGATATGCAAAGTTTGTTGAGAAATTTGTGTTGGCTGATGAGACTATGGAGGATGCAAGATGTCTCAGAGAAAGGTTTTTTTGATGAGTAGCAAGGAAACTATGGGTAAAAAAAGTGATATGTGAAGTTTTCATTCAGGGATTTTGAAATAAGCTAGAGCAAGATTGCATTTTAACAAAGGCATGCATGGACGTGGGGTGTCAAGCATAGAATTGGAACAAAGTGGCAACACCGAAATCAGTAGCACTAGCCAGAGAACTTTGTGACCAGCAAACAATTACAAAGGGCATATTTCATTGGACGACCATAAAATTAGCCACTAAAATTTTGGGTAAATGACGAACAACCACAACCATCAGAACATGTACTGTGATAAATCCGTGGCACAAACACCTAAAGCAAAAAAGTCAAGAAATAAACATATTAGGTACAATGAAGTGTCACCAATTTTTTCTTTTTTATTTTTCCATTTCTCTTTTTGCACTTTTGGAGAGGAAATGGGTTTAATCTAAGCCCTAAGCTAAACCCTGAAGCGAGGTTGTATGGTCTGCCCCATTTGGATAAATAGCTAGTGATACTGTTAAGGGCTAAGGCTGCATACCTTGGACTTCCCTCATGGGAAGGCAGCTAAAACAAACAAGACAAAACAATAGGTAAAAGTCTCCAATTTAAGTATAAATCAATTGGTAAAGTAGATGGAGTAATTCATCTCTATGGTGCCAAACAAACTTCGATACTTTTGCCTTGGCTCTCTGCACCAAAATACAGAAACAATACGTAATTTCTTCGAAAAATAAAAATAAAAGACAGTTGATACTGTTGATAAATCAGTCTGAAACATGACATATTGATTACAACAGAATTTTTAACCAAGCATTCTGGACAAAAAATAAAGATGAAGAACCTTTTTTTAGTCGGACAGGAAAGCAAGTAGCAGTAGCTACATTCACATGCAATATACCTGTTTTGCCTTCTCAAACTGTCCACAAGCTGCATATGCATTTATAAGTGCCATATAAATATGCTTTGTAACTTGAACTCCTGCATTCTTCAGCTCTTCATAATACTACAAGCAGATCACCAAATAACTATGATGGAATTTCACAATACATGCATTTCGAAATGATAGTAAGTTGGCAACAATAGAGCATAATTGACATTTAAAGAAAAAGATACACAATAACATGATCCCAGTATACATGTTTTCACAAAATGCTACAAATGAGTTTTCTTCTCCAATACCCTTCTCCCAAGAGGAGAAAACATTTCAGATAAAAAATAATGTTATACCAAGAGTCAACGCCTGTTCTTTTTAGATTTCAAAAAAATGTTGACATCGAACATGAGTTGGAGAGGGAGGCATTACCTACCAAGAGAAAAAATTCAGACAGGTAGTGCCAAGACAGTTTATTGACCAAGGATCAAAATTTCGTTTCGTAGTATTGTTTCGGTCTCATAGAAAATAGGAAACATTTCGGAAACGTTTTGGAAACATAATAGAAACAATGAAAAAAATTAAAATGTATAGAAACACTTGGAAACATAAAGTAAAATATATGAATATGTGAAAATAAATACTATAATTAATTGAAAATATTTTATGGTACATGTCCATCCACATAAATGTTAATTAGTCATTAATACCAAATAACTCTTTACTTAAAACTAGAATAAAAGATTTAAAGTTAATTTCTTTATGTAATATGAATTTATTATATATTTTTTATAAACTATGCAAAATTATTATAAACATAAAATAATAAATATATATTGTGTAATATCCACGGATTAGACAATTTAACACAAGTTACATATAATATGATAAGTAAAAATAAAGTAATTTAATCCTATTATAATTAGTAACTAACTATTAAAATAAATTATTTATCTACATTTTATTTTCACTATTTTTACTTTCATTGTCTACTGTTTTAAAAAAAAAATAGAAATATCTTCTTATAATTTTAAGTTTTAATCTTTCAATCTTCTCCATTTAAACAACAAATAGATATTATTTTTTACCAACTTTTAGAAGTATTGTTGATACCGAATAAATGTTTCCATTGTTTCGGTATGTTTCTAATAGTTCTCAGCATGTTTCTACGGAAACAACTTTGTTTCCACAGAAACGTATGAATTTCGGTATTCCACTAACGTTTCGTTTCGGTTCACTAGAAAACAGAAACGTTTCGACCGTTTCGATGGAAACGAAACGAAATTTTGATCCATGTTATTGACTCTTATCCATGGTTGTAGAAAGCCAATGCCTGAGTGATAGCTATACCTAGGTTATCACCTAGCGTACATTCAATAAATAACATAGCACAAATATTACATTTTTTTCATATCATTTCTAACAAGTCTGAGGGTATAGATCAAGCAAGGGTGTGTAATGATATATTGATAGGGGCTTAAATGTTGTGATGAAAATTCCCTCACCAACAACTTACTGAAGAAGGAGAAGCATTTTTAGATTCAAGCTCCAAGTGAAACATTGTCACCTCTAGCCAACATACGATGCGATCAAGTGAGAACAAATAAGCATTTAGCAGTCACTCTAAATGCCAGAAAATGACTGTTCATGTTGAAGGGCAATGTCGCCATCAAAGTGCCTAAAATGCTTACGATCCATCATTACCATCACTAAGATCATCAAACTGTAAGAGAGGGGCAGTATTTTTGTTCAGGCTTTAAAAATTATTTATTTATTTATTTTTTGTGATTTTTATTGACAAAAGGTGCAAATTTATCTATTGATAAAAGCTTTTAACTAACTTCTGAATCCAATATACATGTGGCTTATCTATTTCTGATAAGTCAATATACATGTGGCTTTTCCAATTTACTCACATTATTCAAATTATCAAGCAATATCAAATGACCTTTCAAAAAGGGAGGACAAAAATAGAAGTCAAGCTTGAACCTAGAACATTAAGAAGCAGTCAAGCCTAGTACTTCCCAAGTTGAATTTAAATCACAGTATCAGGATATGTAACAATCGTAGTGGATTACGTATCTGTCGATACGTAACAAGACTCGGAAACTGTTGCTGTTAAATTTTTTTCAATCACTAACAAACCTCTTAAAAGTCATAACATGCATGTATTGACCCCAAATTATCACATTTTAGGATTTTTAATAGTTTTTTTTTTTTTTTACCTATTATATTAGATTTTATATTGATTTTTAAGTCAAATTAATAAAAAAATATCATCTATTATATATAACATTGCACTAAGCCACTAACTAACATAAATAATAATTAGAAATGCCATTATAAGTCCATAACTAATAATTCATAACAAAGCAAACAATTAATTCTAATGCAATTATATAAGTCCATAACAAATAATTTATATATATATAAAAAAGTAAACAACTGCCGGTAAGACACTTTGATTTTTATAATATTACAATTAAAGCAAAATTATGATCCACAATTCAAACCTTATTGATTCATGAAATTACCACCAAACTCTCCAAAAGCTCCAACATACCTCAAAAGTCTCAAACTCAAATTGTAAATCACTACGGCACTAGCCGTAAGCCTACCTTAAAAAATCATAAGAACCATGCTCTATATCACAAGACCGAAGCCCTAAATAAGCAGATTAAAGAATCACAATTGTTGTGTTGTGAATTTTTTCTCAACCGATGAATAAGTGTGTATCAATATCGACACCTCCAAAATCGATACGTTATGTAATGGCCAATATTTTATTCCTATAGAATTCCAACTACCCGATCACCCAACCTTAAAGAATTGCAAACTTGTACATGCCAAATAGGCAAAAATCAATTAAACAGAAAGCAAATGAAACTGACCAAGGAAAACCCTGCACTTCTGAATACATATGAGTGTATGACCAACTGCCAATGTATAGTCAGGTTTTGGATATGAAAATTTGAATCACAAACTTCGACATATCCAAAATTATCTTATCCAATCCCACAGTCCTATATGTATGTTTTATATGTCACAGTCAGCTTTTGGATAAGATCAGGTGAAAAACCCTTTTTTTTTGTTAAGTACTTAGTGACAAACTATAATGTTATCTGATGTCACCAATTTAGAGCTTATATTCTTTGCACACTACAGGTGAGAAACGAAGCTTTTTTCGATATAAAACTTTTAAAAATACCTTATTAATATCCTCTTCACAGTCACAGTTGCTTATAAGATAGCTGAAAGTCTGAGAATCTGGTTTTACATCTGCCTTTTCCATTTGCTTGAGAACCATCGAGCCACCATATAAGTTTTTCTGCAGAGAATTCAGTAACACAAAATAAACAATAAATCATTTGCAGAAATTATAATCGGCTCTTAGAGCTAAACATCTTTTGATGGTATTCTACATAGCTTAACAATGTAGTGCATAAAACAGGAACCTCATAACTAAAACTCAATAGGTCCAAGTCAGAATCATAGCAAGCCTCCTCAAAACCAATACAATGTTAGCCATCATTATCATTTGGACCATTATCAGCATGTAAATAGGACTGCCATGTGATGCAGACAGAGATAAGATCTTTTTTCTCCCTATTTTTAATAGAGACAAGATTTTTATTGGACAGAAGGAAGAGTAAAACTGAGAAAAGGATTTTAAATCCTTCAACGAACTAGAATAACCTCCCTATATGGGAGGTTGAGGGTTCAAGTCTCCTTAAGGGGCAAAGTGTGTGTATGTGATTTACCTATCAAAAAAAAAACTTGAACAACTAAATCCAGAATTCTGCCAACAAACAAACATCCCATATCTCAGCCGATCAGTCCCTCATTTGACTTAGTAAAAGGACACATTTAAGTTATGTTGCCAAGTTTTGTAGGCAGATGAGCAGAAAGAACTAAAATAATGAATGCCTAATGTTTCCTAAGCTCAATATCTTACCTTTTCTTATACGGCGAGATGAAATGATCTAGAGATTCCAAGCAGTTCCAAATTTTCTCTAGAAAAATATTATTATGTGAGTTGAGTAATTCCTACAAAAAAAGTTGAGCAATTCCCCTTAATCTGTTGAGAACCGTTGGAAGGTAATTTCAGGGTTAAAATCTGCCGTTTTATTGTCAGTAAAGGCTCCCTTATAGATGTCATGCCAGCACTTTCCCACCGTGCTACAATTGCTTTGGCAAAAAATAAGTCTTTTTTTAGGTTGACTCAATCTTCTTATGTAGCTTTTGTTTTTGATTCAGGTGAGAATTTAGAATTCTTCAATTAATTGCAGCCATTTGATCAATATATGTGCATGTGTACACCCCTTATAAGTGCTGCTTGCCTGTTGGTATTCCCTAAAGGTGCACAAGTATGGCCAGTCTAAAAGCCTCTAGAATGCATGGCGAGGAAAAAATTTCAACCTAGAAATATTAAGTAGCAAAAAGGGGGGGGAAAAAAAAAGACCAGCTGACAATTATTGTGATTTTCTAAAATGAATATATATATATATATATATATATATAATGCAACAAAAGTTGAAAAACAATTATACAACAAGCTAATACCAGCAAAATTAGACTATTAAGAAAATCAATTGGAGACATATGGCGGCTAGGGGTGCTTCAGGAAGTATTCTGATTGTGTAGGACTCCAGCAGTTTCGGGGGGGTGGATTTTCAGGAGGGTAATTTTTCGTTATCTTGCAGACTTAACATGGCTTCAAAATATGACTTGGGTGTTTTGGGGAGTCTACGGGCCTAATCCAGATGGAGAGAGAGGTGTGTTGTTGGATAAGCCCCATTAGGTGTAGTCTGATTGGCCAGGGTTATTGGTTATTGGTGGAGATTTTAATGTGGTCAGATTTCCATTGGAGAGGGAAGGGAGGGGTCATGACTAGAGCAATGAAGAATTTTTCTGAATTTATAATAGGAACCAGGGGCTGGACTATCCTTTACAGAAAGGGAGGTATACATGGGGCAATAGCAGCAATAGTTCTTCTATGTCTCGGATTGACAGGTTTCTGGTATCGCCCGATTGGGATGAAAAGTTTCCAAATTCTTGTCAGCTGTGTTTACCTAGACCGATATCTGATCACTGGCCTATTACGTTGGACGGGGGACAAATAAATTGGGGGAGGAGCCTGTTTCGCTTCAACAATATGTGGTTGAAGGTTCCGGGTAATTATAGTGTGACTAGGGATCCCATGTTCATCTTCTCCAGAAAACTCAAGCTGCTTGGGACTTGAAAAAGTGGAACGAGGAAGAGTTTGGCAATGTGCATAGAAAGGAAGATATTTTGCAGGAAACTCAGTTTTGGATACAAAGAGCAATCTCTTATGTTGAGCGAGGAGGGAAAATCGAGCCGAGAAGTTCTTAAGGGGGAGATAGGGAGGTTACTCAAAATGGAGGAGATCTCGTGGCGGCAAAAATCCAAGGTGCAGTAGTATACAAGAGGGGGATGGAAACACTAGATTTTTCCACAGGGTGGCTAATGCTCACAAAATGAGGAACAACATCGCTTCAGTTTCCATTAATGGGGAAGAGCTTCGGGAAGTGGATGAAGTTAGGGTGGGTATTTCGGAGTTCTACCAGGATCTTTACAAGAAAGAGAGAGAGTGTAGACCAGATTTGGGCGATATGGCTTCTAATCCTATTTCAGAGATCGAGTCAGCTATTTTGGAGAGGGCTTTTGAGGAAGAGGAGGTGGCGGCGGCTCTTCATTCTTGTGATGAGGATAAAACTCTGGCTCCGGATGAGTTCACAATGGCCTTCTATAAGCATGGTTGGACGATTTCGAGGACAGACATCATGGCAGCATGTGCTTACTTCTACTAGTTTGGGGGCTTTGAGAGCTACTTGAATGCTTTTTTTATAGCGTTGATCCTGAAAAAGGAAGGAGCCAAGGATATAAAGGACTTTAGGCTTATTAGCCTGGTGGGCAGCCTTTACAAATTGATGGCTAAAGTTCTTTCCTTGCGGTTGAAGATAGTTATGGATCAAATTATCTCGTAAAGCCAAAATGCCTTTGTAGAGGGGAAGCAGATCTTGGATGCAGTGTTGCTTACTAATAGTGTGATTTGAGGAGGAAGAAGGGGGAGGCGGGGCTCATTTGTAAGCTGGAAATCGAAAAGGCCTTTGATCATGTCTATTGGATTTTCTGTTGTTTCTTCTTTCCAAGATGTGTTTTGGGGAGAGATGCAGGAGATGGATTCGGACATGCGTATCTTCGGTTTTCTTCTCAATTTTAGTTAATGGGTCTCCTGCTGGTTTCTTCTGTGCCTCTCGCTGGTTGAGGCAGGGAGATCCTTTGTCCCCTTTTTTGTTTGTGATTATTATGGAAGCTTTGAGCTGGATGATGGATAGATCAGTGGTCGAAGGAATGATTTAAGGGTTTGTATGTTGAGAATGGGAGGGGCAGCAGCATGGAGGTGTCTCATTTACTTTTTGCAGATGACGCTCTTGTGTTCTATGAAGCAAAAGCTAGTCGGTTTGGCTTCTTGAGGTGCATTTTTGTCTGTTTTGAGGTTGTGTCAATTTTAAAGGGAAAATTGGGCAAAAGTGAGATTATTCCAGTTGGTACTATTGAGGGAGTGGATTCTCTCGTTTAGGGGTTGGGTGCAAGTGCAGCTCTTTGCCTTCACAGTATTTGGGTCTTCCCGTGGGTGTTTTTCCGTCTTCCATAGATATTTTGGATGTTGTCATAGAGTCTTCTCAGCGCAAGTTTTCTAGATGGAAAAGACAGTACCTCTTGAAAGAAGGGAGAAGAACCCTCATAAAGAGCACTTTGAAAAGTCTTCCCACTTATTTTATGTCTCTATAACCGATGTCAGGCTCTGTGAAGAAGAAGCTTGAGAAGATTTAGAGGGAGTTTTTGTGTGTGTGTGTGTGTTGTTGGTTTTTTTTTTTTTTTTTAGAGAAGGGGGGGGGGGGGGGGAGAGTGAGAAGAAGATTCATTTGGTTGGATGGGACAAAACAAAGAGACCTAAGATGGAGGGGCGGCTGGGGTTTAGGGATTTGAAGAAATATAACGAGGCCCTTTTAGGGAAGTGGTTATGGAGATTTGCAAAGAAGGAGCATCCGTTATGAAAGAGAGTGGTTTCCACAAATTTAGTTGTGAGGGGAAGGGGTGGTATGTGAGAGAGGTGCAGGAGGCCTATGGAAGTCTATTCAAAAGGGGAGGGAGGAAGTTTAGTAGGACGGTGAGTTTTGAAGTAGGGAAAGGTTCTAGGGTGAGTATTAGGGAATGATGTTTGGTGCTATGAGATTCCCCTCAAGATAAACTTTCCAAGCCTTTACAAGATTTGCTTCTAACAAGGAGGCTTTTGGTGGTGGACTGCATGGAGCTTGTAGGGGGCAATACGGTTTGGAGTCCTTTCAGGAGAAAATTTCTATGACTGGGAATTGAGGCATCTATATGAGATGATGAGGTTGTTGGACCGTTGTTTCTTGCGTATGAAAGGGAAGTAGTAGGAAAGAATTCTCGGTGCGGTCCTTTTATGAGCAACTGTTAGTGAGTCGGTCTATCTCTTTTCCGTGACAGCTTATTTGAAAGTCCAAGGTTCCAAAGAAAGTAGCGTTTTTTCTATTGGTCGGCATGCGTGGAGTGCTATTTTAACTACGAATAATCTGCGAAGGAGAGGCTATCAAATGCCCAATAGTTGTTGCATGTGCAAGATTGATGAAGAAATGGTTGACCACCTTCTCTTGCACTGCAAAGTGGCTAGGGATGTTTGGAACATGATTCTCTCCCTTTTCGGGTGTAGTTGGGTGATGCCGGCTACAAACTATGACTCCTAGGCAAGCTGGCAATGTATTTGCATCAGAAAGGACATGAAGCCAGCTTGGACGATTGCTCTTCTATGACTTCTTTGGTGCCTTTGGAAGGAGCGTAACAAGAGGGTTTTTGAGGGAGAAGATTCATCTTTTTGGAAGTTTAAGGATAATTTTTTGCATCTTTTTTGTTTTTGGTTGAAAGAGGAGAGCTCAATGTATTTAAAAAGCTTTATAGACTTTTTGGAGAACTTAAGATTGTAATTATTGTAGCCTTTTCCTTTTTGTTTTGTTCGGGTGCGGCCCCCCTCGGGCACCTTATTTATATATATCTTCTTTACCAATAAAAAAAGAAAAGAAAATCAAACGATTCAAATAGAATAGAACAAGAAGAGCATCTAAAAAGACAGCGAGTCACCTCTCGAAAATATCCTGCCATTATAGCATTGTACATGCCAGCTGTGGGCATCAAATTCATTTTCTCTAAGTCACTGATCATGCCATATGCACCAGCAAACTGCAATGAAGGAAATGAGGACATACATAAATAGGTGATATGCTTTTACTTCAAAATTAAATGATTTATCAAAATATGAACATTATGTCAAATGCAACAAAAGAAAACTTACATCTTTCATTCTCACACTCAAATTTATCATACTCCTGAAGATATCGTTATTTGGCTTCAAGTTATGGCGACAAATCAGCGAATAGATTCGCTGGACCTACAAATCACAGAATATTAGAATGTAGTCAACTCGAAAAATGGCCTCAATATTAAAGATTAATAGATGGAATTCATAGGTAAAATAATAACATAAAACTGTTTTATCACACATCTGATCAATAAAGATATTAAACTTCTAAATAAAGATGTGTATCTACACATACAAGACAAAGTAAGTTTAACATAAATTACTAGTACAAAACTGTGTATGCATACACCTAATCTGGATGAGACAAACCAACAATCAAACTGAGAGAGAAACATCAGGAGTCAAAAAGACAGCAACAGCTATGAAAATTGACACATTTAAATTCAATTTCAGGTAAGTTCCATTCTCTGTATTTGTTTATTTATTCATTCAATTATGTTTGAGTTACAGGCCTCCAGTTGAATCAGGTTTACCCAGGTATATATCTATATGTTAAAGAGAACGTAGATCAATACTAGATAAGAAACAAAGTCTCCATCTTATTTCATATACCTAATTATCAGAGGCTGCAAAGATGTGTGTGTGTAAAAACTAGGCAAGATCCATATTCAATATTACTTTCCATTGATGATAATATAAAGCTTCTGCACAGTTCTGGCAATTGATATTACTGTGACAACTTCTCTAAACATCAGTATATGCTCATGATAATGAAGTACAGCAAATATCTTCCAAATCAAGGGAGAAAAAGAAGAAAGAATAAAACATACCAAATTATACTCACAGCTATGCTCACAAGCTTGTAATACGGAATGCAACATCTCCATTGATAAGGTCAAACCCTCTTCAAGCATGTGATCAACTATATCAAGAGCCACATGTACCTATGTTCGAAAATTAGAAATCAGAAAGGGGGTTTCCATTTCCAACACCTTAATAACATTTGGGGGAGACTTAAGGCTTTCATTTGTTTAAGGAGATCAACTCATACCTTGAGTGAATCACAAGAATATTTAATGAGCTTCTCGTATGATATGGATGAAGGGGTCACCTCCAATTTTGTGTGCAAATTTTTGAATTTTAAGATCACATCTTCAACCTTCAATAACCAACAGCCTAGTGTAAGAAGACACAAGACTTGTATGAAACATCAGCAGAGGTTTAATGAATAGTAATCTGATTGGCAACAGTACTGAACATACACAAAAAATAAAAACACAAATACCTTGTATAAAACTTTCAAATACCAACAGAAATCTCATATTGCAACAGTGTTGTAGACCAATCCCAAAAGGGCAGAAGCTTATTACAGCCAAAATGAAACAAGTTTCTCACATTAAAACAACTGGAAAAGAAACTATCACACAAACTCTAAATACTCACCCCTACTGGTGAAGAAATCAGTGTCACATTTCAAAACCAGCATGGAAAGAAAGTGGAACTGTTGGAGAGAGACTGAATTAGGTGCATGGCTTCTCATAACCAAAAGGAAAATAGTTCCCGGTTTTCTTTGAGAAATTGAACAAACCAATAATCTAATACTGGCTTTTAAATCAAATTATTTCCTAAATCCTAAACAACTAGTTTAAAGAAAGTAAAATGAAATGAATAAATTATGAACCACTTGAGCTCTAACAGGCATGAATTTCAACAAAGAATCGAAAAGTTAAAAAATTCCATGAAATTTTAGGATTTGGATATAATTAATAAAGTGTTCAAAATTTGATTTTATATTTAATGAAACAAAATGGTACTAGATATGAACTTTTTTGTTTCACGGTAGAATTTTAACAGATAAAACAAGAACAAGTTTTGGATATACAGCAAAAATGCAACAACCTCGATGTAACTTGGAATAAACAAAAAATGCCTGGACAAGTAAGATGGAGAGAACTTCAAAAATCGATAGCCTAAAATATATTATATGAATGAAAAGGAAGCCTTGAAAATGATAAATTGAATTTAAGCTGTTGGTACTCACATACACATGATAAATCCAAAAAGTTTAATAAAATAAAAAAAAAAGTTATCAGTACCCACTTTTTTCAGGTCTGTTTGGGGAATCATCAATTATGATGTGTGCAAAGCTGTACTGAACTTCTTTTAAAGTGGAAAGCTGTTATAACAGGTCAGCTCAACTTTCATCAGCCTGCTCTGAATCTTATACTAATGCTGATTTTTTAAACATCTAACAAGTGTGAAATGATTAGTGAAAGATTGAAGCATTTTCAGTTATGTTTTGTTGCCTTGCATCTAAAACACAGTCCTGATACCCTAGATCTACAATATGTTTTAGAATAATGGATTTTGAAAGACATGCAAATAGTAAGGATAAGACTTTATTGAATTGAGTTGAATTCTATATCTTTATCCATTTCATATATCATTTCATTATTTATTTTTTATTATAAGTAATTCAAACGCATCCATGTCTTGACTAGGACTTGAACCCTACTCCCTCCCTCTTCAAGGGATTAGGGGATACCACTCAATCTAAGGAGCTGGTGGTATCATTTCAATTATTTTTTTAACAGGTAAGACACACACAACCACCCACCTACTTAGTCCTAGTTGGGATTCGAACCCTCAATCGCCATTTTTGGAGGTGAAGGGGGGGCAATCTTGGTCTAGCAGAGGGCTATTAGCCTATTACACATTCATTATCCCCTTTTTTTTTATTAGTTATACATTCATTTTCCATATGACTGCTACAATCAGGTAATACTAAGTTTACATCACTTATATTAATTTAAAGCCAAGTCTACCAATACTAACCTATTCCTAATCCAATACCG
This sequence comes from Nyssa sinensis, assembly GCA_008638375.1. Taxonomy (NCBI): domain Eukaryota; kingdom Viridiplantae; phylum Streptophyta; class Magnoliopsida; order Cornales; family Nyssaceae; genus Nyssa; species Nyssa sinensis. The sequence continues at coordinate 55,121,917 of CM018046.1, forward strand.
AAACTCAAAGATATTCTTCAAGCAAGCCCAAGTCCAGTCTTGTCCTTCAAATTAGTTACCTAGATAAAAAGTTTTCACTTCCTCAGTATAGGCAAGATATATTAGCTAGCTGATAAATTCCACAAAGTCGATTCCCATTACATTCAAGGTTGTGTCACAAAGCAAGCATAAGAGGCTATTTAGAAATTTTTCAAACTGGATTAGGTCGGAACCACTCTCATTAAGTTATTATCTACATTTTAGAAAAATCAACTTTCCTTTGATCTAACTTTGTTGAGGTTTTAAGTATTTTTTTACAAATATATGTAAACCACTATATTTCTAAGAATTTCTTATCAAATAGTAAAATCGTAAAACCAAGTTCATCTATACTCTACAAACCGGCCCTAAAGGAAGCCCAAATATGCAAACCATAGTTACAATAATTCGCTACCCCCTAACAAATTATGAATTGGGATCCCACGATCCAAAACATGGATCACTAGCAATTTGGAACGCAAGATTTAGCGTTTCAATCTAAAATATCAAAAGTCCTAAAAAAATCAAACAACATATAAGAAAATACATACACATATCATTGGAATTTTATTTTATTATGACTTGAATTTCTTGAAATTTTTCGGGTATATATATACATAAGAATATTATTATAAATATAATAAAAAATCACATCACGTTCGAAATAAACGTATTTCGTTCCAACAAAGAGATTCAAAGAAGCCTACCCCTAACGAACCATATTCTATAACAAATGATGATTTACGTTCTAATTCCCGTTCTATGTACCATAACGATCCACGTTCCGGGTAACATTGCAAACTATAAAAATATAAAGGACACTCATATAATGTAAAGCAACCATTTCATCTAAAAGCTCAAGCTTGTAAAGAGAGGTGCTACTTATTCATTTGTGAGGGTTAATACTCCCCCTGATGTGTGGCCCCCCTTGGGTGAGTCATTCCTGTGAGAATGTAATGTATGTAATAATAAGGGAGTTGGTGTGATTCAAACTTAGGATGTCTTGAAACCTAGAGTTTTGATACCATGTGAAGCAACCATCTCATCCAAAAGCTCAAGCTTGTAGAAAGATGTACAATTTATTCATTTATGTGTGTTAATATATAATTGAATCTTCATCACTCAGCCTATCAGGCTGTCCCATCCATGAACAATGAAATGGGATTAAATATTTATGGTTAATCGGGATAGATTTTATTGCAGATCCTCTTACTGATATATAAAGAAGATAACTTATAGTTGCGCCTGCTAACCCTAACTTTTAGGGAAGACACCACTTCTGTGCCAGCCACTTCAAAATATGTCGCAGCCTCTGCCCATATCGGAGGCTTGATCCACCACGACCCCAAATTGCATCCTCTAGAGCAATTTCTGCATCAATTTCTGATGGGAATTTGAAGAGATAAAAAGCCCAGTTCATTTCGCTGCACTTGACCATTTTCTGGCACCGGATCATCAATCAACCCAAGCCTCCCCACCAGACATTGTTTCAAAAATCTCAATCTATCATTGCATGAATCGTAGTCCACCGACAGCTCAGTTTGGTGGCCTTTCCTTCTCCGTTCCACCTGAAGGGCCAATTCCAGCCACTATTCCCTCTGAGCCCACCTGTAAGTGTGATCCCCCATCTACCTCCCTCTGCTTGTCCAAACCCCCCTCTGCACAAAACCCTCAATATAGACAATTTGAGATTGATTTTCCTCACCGCCTTCCATTTTCTTTCCCCCAACCAATTCTGTTCCTCACCACCATCTATGGCTGCCGTTGATTTAGACTTGTTCTAATCTGGCCAATGATGGAGAGAGAGCTTCACGCCTTACTAGATCAGTGACCGGGAATCTATCTCTCAAAGCTCAATATCCACACCAGATAACAATTACTAAGAAATACTGTTTCCTACTCAATGCTGTAGTTATGGTTTCCACAGTTTCTCATTTTAGCATCACTTTCAAATTTAAATTGAACCTTAGCATCTCCTTGTCACTACCTCCAATTCCCTATTTTATTATAATTCAGAGTTTTTCTTTAAAATAAGAAAAAAATAAAAATCATTTTCTACTCCCACTGCCCACCTTAGAAGGGACAAAACTGAGATGGAATTTTCAACAGTGTCCTGCCCATGAAAAACATAACCAGTTCACCATGAAACAACAGTATTGCAGTTGGAAAAAAATCACTTATGTGAGTGTACCCAATAAAGATTCCGAACCAAACTATTATTAGTCACCATTAGTCAACGCAAGAAAACTTAAGTGCAACATTCTAAGAGATGATAAATTCTAGCAAAGGAGAGAATTTCATGTAGGGCACAACATGTCATAAAATTGTGGCCTGAAGGAAATTACCAGCAGCATTCATGATAAGTTCCTCACCGCTAAATTTGGTATGCTGATTGCATAATTATAGATGAAGTTTGAGATATTTTCAGCTCCATTGTCTGTGTTTAAAAAGAGAACCTCATTTCAGTGCACATGAAACTCAGAGATGTAGAGAACAATATGCATTCTAGTATTGCAGATTCTACAGTCAAAAGCCAAATTTAAGAAACTTAGACTCTAAATAATAGCAGAGACATAGCATTCATCATATATTAAAAAGTAAATTTGGTATTGTAGATGGCAGAGAACCCAAACTCCAAGATCAGATAGAACTGTAATCATGTGAATATTGAAAATTCAAGTAAATAACTTCAAAATTGCTAAATCTTTAATTTAAAAAAAAAAAAAACTAATTAATGAAACACTTTTTAAATTTTTGAAAAGCTTGTAGTCGTAGTCTTTTAGCTTATCTAGTGGCCCGCCTTCCTACGCTGGTGAATGCCTCCTTGGTTCTATCCAAAACAAATTATTGTTCACAATATATCATGCGTAATTACATCAATAATGCTAAAGCACTAAATATTTTAATCCATGAAATTAAAAACATTCCACTAATGACAGAAATTTTAAAAAAAAATGGCGAAACAAGACTATCCAAAAAAATGTGCTTTGAAATTTCGCATAATAAATGCCAAATCATTTGTAACTTCATCACCACGGATCTTAATGCTTTACGGAAATGCATCAATATTAGAAGAACTTCACATCATGAAAAATAGATAAATCATGAATATACCACAGGTTTTGAATGCTGAAATGAACTTCTCCACAAAGGACTCCAACAAATGCCTCCCCAAGGATTTGAAAATATTTGCAACATGGTCTGGTGATGAAAATGTTGTAATGTCGATAATATCTAATAGTTGCAACAGCTCCTTCTTCCGGTCACTTTCACACAAAGCTAACAAATAATTTTCTGCAACATCAGTAAGCTAGGTAAGATCCTCAGAAATGCCGAACAGGGAAAAACATTGATTGTGTTATGCTATTAAAAATATAAAAGATCTTAAGGTGCAGAGGAAGATTCTTTTTGAAGCTTTACGCCATTTGGTTCCTTGCTCAAAGGAAGAAGAGAAGAGAAAGTAAAGAGGAGAAGAGGAGAAAAGAATAAAAAAGAAATCTTGAAAAAAGAATTCAATTTGGTTATAGTATAGAACTGGAGACAAAGGAAGGGAAGGAAAAAATCGGACTCATCCAGGACCTCTTTTATTTACCAGAACCTTGTGCAGAAAAGCTGTACTTCTCTACAATCACCTCACTTTTGACGGTAAAGTTTCTGTGGGCCCAGAAAGATATTTTCTTTCATAGTCCGTCCATTTCACTTTAATCTAACCAAACTGTGGAAAATGACAGATTTTTAAAAATTTACTTCCTTTTACCTTCCCACAAACCAACTGATGTGTAAGTCAACCTATAATTTGAGATAATTCCAAACAATATATGCACGTGCAACACTATACACTGAGTATAACACAATTCATGTTCCAACTTCCAACCATGTCAAATGTGAATTCATCGAAGATGAATTAAAAATTATACTAGAACCAAGGCACATCATAACATAACTCATAAATTTCGCAAGAGGATGTTATAGGCACCAGTTAATGAGTCCACATCCACCTTCCAAAATAAAGACATCAACCTAGAATTATAATTGGAAATGAGCCCAAAGTTAATAATTAAAATTTTAAAACAAATTGACAAAACTGGTGGCAATTTGGTACAAAGACACTATTACAATATTTAAGTGTTTTTATTCATATCCCGAGCTAAGGAGAATATTTTGAACAATTTTCAGTCAAGAAACTACCATAATGCATGATAAAGGACCAAATGCGGGAAAAAAATAAAGAATATGTAAAAACAAACAAAACATAGTAACTCAAACACAAAAAACTGGAGAAAAAAAATGCTATCTGTTGCAACCAAGACCCTGTCCCAGTAAACACTTGCTATAGCTGGTGAATTTCAATGCAATATTATGAAGAAGGACACCATGTATCTAATGTGAGATCCAAGCCAAACAATAATGCTACATGCATGCCAAATTACATACCTCGAAAGTTGGATTTGTCACCGCCATCATCAACTGCAATAGAATTACAGAGCTCTCGTATTTTATCTTCATTTTTGAGTCTAATCCAAAGTAGCATCTCATAGTAAGCTAATCTTGAAAGTGAATTAGGATTCTCATCTCTGATAACTCCAAAGAAAAAATGGAATTCTTCAACCAAACCCATGTCAATCAAGTACACAAGAAAGGGACCATAAGTTTCTTCTTCAAGCTGAAAACCCTGTTCCCTCATTGATTTAAAAAGCTGATAAGCCTTGTAAGCCTGTTCTAATGAAACTTCTTCATCTTTACTTCTCCTAGCCTTCTCTATGCAAAGTCTTATTAATGCATTATATTCCTTCACACCAGTTTCTCGTCCCAATTTACCAAATACCTGAATAGTAGCATCTGTGCCCAGTTTTTGTGCGCACATTCTGACTAGCCGATCAAAATGATTAGTTTGGGTACTCTTAAAAATCCACTTTTGCTTCCTTTCACGCGATACCTCTTTCCGACGGAATGATATGTTGTTGTGTGACATGCTTGACAACCATGGTATTTCTAAAACTTTTTCTAAAGATTTGTCGTCATTGCTTATTTGTGAATCAGGTGGACTAACCACATCCAAAGCTGTACTGCCTGCAAATGAAAATAACATTAGGAGAAAACAAGGCTTCCCCCCCCACCCAAAATAAATAAATAAATAAGTTAAAAAATGAAAAAAAAAAAGGAAAAAAAAAAGAGCTCCCCAGCTTCTCTCACGTTGTCAACCTTAAAGGTTTTCCAACCAACTAATGCACACCAGGACAACAATCGCCTCGTTTAGAGATTTTATCCTACCACTTGAAATGAAATATCTTCATAGTCACCTAGATTCATTGATTTAGCAATAGTTATGCAACACATACCATGAAAGGCCTTGTATAGAAGATACAAACATTGGCAAACACCTAGAGACATGGGAACCAGTCTCTTTGCTTCATCTAACCTTCGCATTTTGACAACTATGTCGTCACCTGACTAGAATTTGTTAAATTATTGTGAAAAAAAAATTAAGAATTTCTACCACTGACCCCTCTAAGACTATCTGAAACTTGAAAGTAAAGGTTGGGGTGTCAGTCTTTCTTTTCTTTTTTTATCAGGGTTGGGGTGTCAGTCTTCAAATCTATAAGATGATAAATAAGTTTTACAACATTAAAAATTAAGTCTAATAAACCTAAATTCTTATTGTAGCTTGTATTGAATTTATTCACATTTCAATTATTCAAAAATAAAATTTCATGTTTTATGAAATCAATTATTTCAGGTTTATATTTATTGCATAATTTTGTCAATTCTGTCAACATTAGAAATTAAGCCTGTTCTACTTTTTCTCTATATTCTTTATTTTCATTATTATTACTGTTTTTGTCAATTTTGCAATTATAACATATTGTGGTGAAAAAAAAAAAACATATTGTGGTGAAGTTGATTTTTGAATATTTTACAAAATAATGAATTAATATATAAATTAGTTGTTAACTGACCCCAGTCATGAAAATTCAGACTCCTCTGCTTAAATGGAGGGACATGGAATCTACCGAAGCCCTGTTTGATTGCCAAGAATAGAATCTTGTAACTACATGTGATTGGAACAATTTAAGTTTAAATTTTTCATTTCCACGCTAAAGATTTCACAGTAACCAAATTGAACCTAAAATTTTAACCAGTTTGTTTCTCAGACTTCAATTTACAAACACATACCGCACAATATGGAAGATATGTCCCTTGCTAGTTGGTTCATCGAATCCTCTGCAAACAATAGTAAAATATCATGAGATAGAGAGAATGAAAGTAACAAATGTGTCTTATTCGTGCTCTGTTTGGGAGCGAAAAACGTAGTAAAATATAAAGAAATTGAACTTCAAATAAATTTCTCATAATTTGGACCATTTAGCTCATTTTCAGTGAGTTTATCATTTGACATAAAACATCAGTTCCAAAATGGGCTTTTTTATTTCTTTTTTCTATTCCTCAGTTTCTCAGCAACCAAACGTAAACTTATCAGACAATCCCAATACAGGGTAACAAGAAACGCGTACCAGAATGTGAGGCTGCATCTAACTTCAAGCTCTCGACTACCGTAACAGAGAGAGATTTCGAAGAAGTGTTCTTGGTTTGAGGCGGCTTTTTTGGTGACTTAGTCGAACGTTTAGTGGGGGTTTCGGAGGTGGTCGGAGATGAGACGTCGAGGGAAGAGACGAATTGTTTTAGGGTTACGTCTTCGCCGGATGAGGCTTTGGAGGTGGTTCTAATGGCACGGAACAGCGAGCTTAGGTTTTTAACTTTAGAGGCGGGCATTTCATGATCTCTCTTATCTCTGCAACTGCAATAGTGAAAAAACGGCTATGGACTTTGAAGCCGTTCTGTGAATTCCTCGGCCACCTACCAAAGAAAAGAATTCTTTGGATCTTTCACTACTTCAACATGTAGCCTGGAGCTCCAAAAATAAATCATTCGGCTCTGATACTGAGAGTTTATATTGGGAAACGCTAAACAAAAAATACAAAAAAGATTTTCTCACAAAATGATAGACCTAGATATATTTATTACAATGAATCCATCTTCTTCCGTCTAAAAATGATAAAATAAAATAAAAAAATTTACTATATATACCATTATTTTTTAAAAGAAATATTAAAAAACTCATAAAATAAAATTTTCAATCTAAAAAATTTATGATTAATTTTTTATATCTAAAAGATTTAAATTATAAACTTTCATCTTAATCCCTTAAAAAAATATTACTGATTAAATTAAAATAACCTTCAAAATAGATTTTAGAAAAATAATACTAAAAAGTATATAAAATAAATTATTCAATCCAAAAAAAATCATAATATTTCATAAAGTGAAATTTTATTTTTTTATCCTTTCTAGATAAATAAAAAAATATTATATTTTTTATTGAAGAAAATGAATTATTTAATATTTTTTAAATATATTTTGAATGTTATTTTAGTTTAATCAGTAAAAAAATTTAACGGTATTAAGATGAAAATTTACAGTAAAATTTTTTTATAATAAAGTTTTTTTATTTGGGTCTTTTAGATAAAAAAATTTAATCATGAACTTTTTGGATTGAAAAAATTATTTTAAAAACTTTTTAGTAATTTTTCCTATTCTTTATATAGAAATTGATTTTGGAACGTTTTCTTATATAATTTTGAAACAAATTACACAACATTCTTATAATTTTACTTATTTTTATTTGACTTCACATAATTTTAAAATTATTAAATACACATCTTTATGTGTTACAAATATATCTTGTAATTTTTAAAATATGAAAGAGTTTTTTATTAATTTTTAAATTATAAAGAGTCAAATAAAGAAATGTGAAAAATAGGAATATTTGTAAAACTTATTCAAAAACTTTATGCGAACGAAAGATAAATGTTATTCACTATTTTTTTAATCAAAATAACTCCGTTATAAAACACTTTTAGCTCTTGATTAAACTGGAATATATTTATTTATTTTTTAAATTTATAATTAAATTTTTTCTAACCAATTTTACCCCTCCTCACAAATTCCTGACTCTGTTCTTGCTCCTTTAATATGATTTGTCAAACAAATATTTTAGGGTAAATTATTCTAAAATATGGGGGAGGCTATTGACACGAGGGTTAATAAATCCAGAGTGCCTTTTTCAAGCATTCTTGGTATTGCTATTTTCTGCTTATACCATTGCTGAGGCAGGAAGCATGACTAAAGATTTATCTAGGGGAAGCAATGCCATCCGGTCAGTTTTTGCAATTCTAGACAGGAATAGTGAGATTGATCAAGATAACTCATGGGAGCTTGATGCTATTAAAAGATCAATTAGGGGCCATGTTGAGCTGAGAAACGTGTTCTTTTCAGTATCCATCTTGACCTAATGAGTTGATCTTTAAGGACCCGAGCCTTAAAATTGCAGCAGGAAGTACAATCTCATTAGTCGGACAGAGTGGTTCATGTATTGCATTAGTCAGTCAGGCAGCCAACCCACCCTTTTTGCAAGAACTATCCATGAGAACATTGTCCTATGGGAAAAAAGGATGCCAAGGAATCTGAGATTAGGCAGGCTAAGATGCTTGCCAATGCCCACGAATTTATAAGGGATGGAATATATTGTGAAATTAGGAAATTCCTTTTTATGGGTTATTCTGTTTTGTGGAAATCAATTCTCCAGAGAAGAAAGATCCAGGAATGCATGGACTTCTCTTCACTGTGGGTAGAAATCGGTTGGAACAATTTTTCATGCTTATTTCTTTCTTTCTTTCCTTTTTATTTGGAAATAAATTCACTGTAAAATTATGAAATAGTCAGAAAAAGCTTCTGAGTTGTTAATTTAATTGGGCTCAAGATTAACTTGTCTGATGAGGTAGTTAGCTGAAAAACATTTGTGCCAACTTCCACAAAAGCATAAACTTTAGCCTTCTCCATGTCAACCATTTTTTTCTCTTGATTGTTTTCAGTGGAATAAAGATGGGTATGAGAGTTACTGCGGAGAAAGAGGGGTTCAGCTATCAGGAGGCCAAAAACAAAGAATAGCACTTAGCTCGTGCTATACTGAAGAATCCATCAATCCTGCTATTTGGATGAAGCAACCAGTGCCCTTGATAGTGTATCAGAGAACCTACTGCAAGAAGCTCTTGAGAAAATGATGTATCCACAATACAGAAATCTGATTCCATTGCTGTGATCAAGGATGGAAAAGTTGTGGAGCGAGGGTCACATTTCTGATTTGCTTTCTTTAGGAAGTGGTGGAGCTTACTATTCTCTCTTAAAACTACAACGTGGCAACTCTCCTTACAGGTAAAAATGCAGTAACTGTGAGTAGAAATTAGTGATGTCTTATATGAAGACTGTCTTTGGACAGTAGATTGGTCACCCAAATTTTTGTATATCGATCCAAGAAGGAAGCTGGACTTAATATTAAGAACGAATGGCAAACTCCAAAGGAAATGGTGACCACTTTTACTTTATTGGATGAATTTTATACGAAGAAATAAGTTTACTGAGCCTTATTCACTGTGCCGAAACCATTGGCCTCTAGGTCTCTTACCAATGAATGAGAAACATTACATTTACAAGTCGTATGATTTTTTTAACAAGTGTAACAGTGTCTTATTGAACAAGAATAAACTTTGGATACTCCTAAAATACAATATTCTTAATGATAAGATCGATAATTACATGTGTAAATTATACTATTTTGAAGCTGTGATCAGTTAATTTCAAAATCTTTATTTATCATATTTTTTCAGATTATTATTGTCTTATTATCATGTGTATTTCTAATGTAAAATACCAGGATATAATAATTTTAAAAATCACATTTTAAACAATTCAAAATCATCACACATCATATTAAAATATAATTTGAAAATACACGACATTTTCTTTTAAATAATTTAAAAATAGAATTTTCATTCATAATAAAGAATAGAAATAAAACAATAAGTTCTGTAAACTCCTTAAATAGGAAGTTTAAAACAAAATTAAATAAATGCTAAAAACAAGCCATAGCCCCATCCGCGCTCGATAGCAGCCAAACTCTGCTGCGCCGGAGTCGATCAATTTAATGCCTTTCTTCTTGACTTTCTTTCCGGTGTCGTTGACCTCGACCTCAGTCCCTAACCATCAATTTGTGCTTCTTGGTCTTCCAAGCCATGATCTTGAACCTCACCGCCGTGGCCAAATCGACCCTGAAAACCGCCTTCCCATTCGAAACCTTCCTGAAAACCGCTTCCCAGGGCACCCCATTAGTGTTCAGAAGCTCCTTCCGGTGAGTATTCTTTTTATGCCCCTGGTAGAACGCAGGAAACATAGTGTTCGCAATGGGGAGGCTCCGGTTTTGGCCGTAATAGAAGGTGAGATTGAGGACATCGTAGTAAATTCCCTTGAATTTGTTCTTGTTGTCGAGCTTGAGGTCCAAGTAGATGGTGGTATTAGTGGTGGAATTTGCGGTTTTGTTGAGGGCAGGAACGTAGAAGTATTGGATGGAACATGTAGGATTTGAAGCGCGTAGACTTAGCCACAGGACGAGAGCTGTGACGCCCGAGGTGAATATGAATCTGAAACAACCCAGGCAACATCCGGCGCCTCCACCGCCGGAGTCCGCCATTATATATATAAGCGGTTTTTCGGTGTTTAACAGAGAATGTACAATTTACAGATTAAGTCAAGAAGAAATGATGGGGGCAAAAGAAAAAGAAAGTCAGTTGAATTGAGGGGAATATCTGAAGAATTACAGAGACTGGAGAGAGAAAGGGAGAATGATTGTCTTGGTCTTGGAAAATGATTGGGTCACATATAAAGTGGAAGCAACAGCCATGGATGATATCAATGCTACTGGAAATTTCCATGTAAGCTCAGAGAAATGAAGTATGGCAGACTATGCAATTTGCAAGGAGCGAAGGCGTGTGCAATTGGGTCCATGGACGCGGGAGTTGCATGGCGTCGTACTTTCTCAGGCCTTTCCTAACAATATTATATTAGGCGATGTTTTTTCGAGTTAAGGTAATTTCTCAGGCCTTTCCCGACCATGATCTGCCTACATTGATCAATTCCAAGTTTCTAACGAATAAAACAACTTGTTTAATTTATTTTTTCTCAATATTTAATAGATCTTAGTTTATAAGAGTAACTCCATGGATGAGATTACTTTTGGTTTCAAAATATATATTTGGATGTTATTATAATGTTTATACATATATTGATAGTTTTCAGTAATTAGTATTATATATCACACAGTTATATTAAAAATGAGTATTTATTTTATATTTTTTTCCTTTTTTTTCATCAATTTATTTTTTTCTCTTTTTTCTAACTAATTTTTTGAATCATCTTTCTCTTTTTTCACTAAATACAAATATTCAACCAGCTCTACACTATTTATGAATTTGATTCAGAATGGATAAATGGATCCTCTTTTGTAGGGCAAACCACGCTTCATTTAGAACTAAAGTGGCAATTGAAGGAGATGACTCTCGTCCTAAATTCACTTTAGTGTTTTTTATGTTATTGAATGACTTAAAAATTAAAAATAAAATAATTAAAATAAATAAAAATTTAATTATAAAATTATTTAATAATTAAAATATTATATCTTATATAAATTCAAATTTATTCCAGCATTACTATTTGAGGATAAAAGGCGGAATAGGATGATATAACCTCATCCAGCCCGGTTGGACTAGCCCAGTGGGTTGCAATATAGAACCTTTCAACTTCTCAATGGCTGACCACCTGGTGTTCAATGCTCTTATAAACTCCCCAGCCCACCAAAGCAGCAGTAGGACCAAATCTTTGGACTCAACTACTCTAAGCCCGTATCAGATATTATATAAAAGGCTACTTCAGTGCACAGGCGGATTTAGATCAAATATTTATGAGATAAAAATAAAAAAATTTAAATTTAAATGAATTTTTTTTTGAATATATGAAAATTTTTGGGAAAACTTCTATTTTTTAAGAAAAAAGTATTTTGCACAAAATAAGATAAATTATTGAGTGAGACGTTCGCTCCAGATTATTATCCGACGTGGAGTGATTCTCACTCACAAAAGCCTATCATCTACCCTGAATTTTAGAATAAAGTTTTTTACTGTGATTAAGAAAAATGTTCTGATTGTGAGAGACAGTCATTCAAAATCAGACAATGATATTGAGTGATGGTCACACTGAATAACTTCTCAGAAAAAAAAAAAAAAGGTGAATAAAAAGGTAAAAAAAAATCTAATTTTTAAAATTTTTGGGGATTAGCAAAAATGAAATAAGAGAAAAAGGGTGAATAAAAATATAATTAGAATAAGGGCAAGTTCTTAATCACTTTATTCTTCTAATTCTTTGGTACATGAACAGACGTCTCCATCTGCATAACATCTCCATCTGCATCACCAATATATATATATATATATACACACACATTAAAACACCCCAAATTCAATCTCACCATAAAAATAATTATAAGCTGTATGTAATCTAATATGTTTGAAGAATAGACATGCATTATAAGGAAATTTCTTGAAACCTTGGAAGCCCTATCTTGCGGCCTGTGGACTTAACATCCTCTTGGACTTGCTGTCTGTATTCTCTAAAGTTAAATTTTCTATAGATTGAAGGTTGTATGCAACTTTGTATCACAGTATCATATGAAGGACACAAAAAGTAAGCAATAGAAAACCTTTCAACTTCTCCATTAGTGACAACCCGGTGTTCAATGCTTTTATAAGTTCCATTGCTCCATGCCTGCATTGAGAGATATATATCACTATATTTAGATTTATACACTGTAAGAATATTGTGCATGAGTTATCCTCATGCATGATCAGATCGACTTCTAGCTTAATATATATTAATCTGTTGGGGGCTATTTCAACACCTCTCGAATATGTTGGATTAATTTCTAGAGCATGCATGTCTTGCACATGATTATTTTTGGAGTTCTAAGGAGTAAGGATGTTAAAGGAGTGGGTATGTGACTGGGTGCCCCTATCACAAGCATGTCCTATTTAAGAAAAACTCCTCCTAATTAAGCCCACTCTATCTTACATTACATGTTATTACATTTCCTTCTTGCCCTAATTGTAATAAACCCAAATCAGCCCTATCCCACTATTTTTATTTAAATAATTAATTATATATTTGTGTATTTCATGGATGGATTCGGTAAAATAAAGTAATTTCATACTATAATTGGAATGGGATGGATTTAAACTTTTCTTTTTCAAATTCGCCCGAATTATACTAGGTTTCAATCTTTTGTTTTTAAACTCACTCCTAACCTAGTTACATACTTTTGAAACCCATTCTATTAAGAACAGAACATGATGAGATAGGTTACTTGAAAAACTCATTCCATTGACATCCTTATCCATTATCATCTCTACCATAACTCCATCATAAACGAAGGGTTTCACATTCAAATACCAAGAAAAATAAGGTTAAATGATTTCATTTTCCATGCTTTCCAAATGCTCACATGTTCAAGCTAGCAGTCTATAATGGTAATGGAGTTACCTGAAATAAGTCACCAATATTGATAATTAAAGCCTCTGGGTTAGGTTTAACACTTATCCATTTTCCATCTTTCACCAGTTGCAATCCTCCAACCTGGTCTTGGTACAGTATTGTCAGGAAATCACTATCAGTATGGGGCATTAGACCAAAGACCTTGGAAGATACCGGGCATGGTGGGTATCTGTTCATTCGAAGATAGCATGAACTTGGTAAACAATTTTCCACAAAGAAAGTGGATTTATATCCAAGATTCTCTGCTAATATTTCCGTTATTTTTTGAGCTAGCTCCAATACCACTTTTGCAAATTCTTCAATTGTTGAGCTGCAAAATAATGGAACATATAGAAATAAGACTAGGAAAAAGAAAATGTATGCAAGTCCATACAACTGAAGACTATATACATTGATGGATTTTGCCACATAAAGAGGATTGATAGAACACAAATCCAATAAGTAGAGAATTTTTCGTCATGCCTTAATCTATATATGCAATGTAGAAAAAAAATTTCCAGAACTCTTACTCAATTTAATGGGATTGTTATGGGCAATACAATACTTTCACCTCCACATGTTAATCGTCCCCAAAACAATATATCCTAAAGCCCATTTGTCATTTTACTGAAAGTAATCAAAATCACCTAACTTAGATCTCAGATCACCAATTACCCAAGGCATATCTTTCAGTTCTAGCTAGTAGCATTTAGATTAATAAACTTCCACATGGGGTCTTTTCTCACACTTGTACCACTTGGTAGCTCATCATACCATTGCAAATTAAACTGCATGTATATATTATAGGAAATTATATTTAATTCTAGAAAGTCTTAGATTTAGTATCATGGGATAGCGCGCTTTATTAGAAATAGATGAGGATGTTCCATGTATGAAATGAGTTGTTTTCAAGGAAGTGGTTGTATCAAATGTACTCTAATGATTCTTGGTAAGTGGATTTTAGTGAAATTGAATGGACTAGAAATGTTTTTGTGTTTATCTCCTCCTCCAATTTTCTACATGATTAGCCCTTTAATCTCCAACAAAGCAATATATATATATATATATATATATATATATAATTACTCATGAGAGAAAACCTAACAAATTGGTGTCAGCACAAATTGGCTTGGAAAATCTTGTAATTGTCACAGCTGTAATTATTAGATAATATGGAAGCAATCTTTGATCCAAGAAAGTGAGCACAAGTAAAACTCAAGAATTTTTTAGAAAACATAAAAAGAAAGACAAACATAAATGTTGTGTGTAAAGAAGAAAAATGGTGTGTGCATTTGTAATTATATGATCTAACTAGCTATGTGAGAACGTCTCACTGGCTCTGCACTGTGACGTCGATGGAGATGGACATGAAAGAATGTTACTTTTGAAGAAGGCAAGATCAAATTGGTAACATTTTCTTTAATCCCATCACGAGAAAGAAGTTTTTTTGCAAGTTAAAGATTTCCAATCAAGCACGCATTATCAAGTTTAAGGGGGTGTTGAAAATCAAACTTGAATTTTGGGAATCATATTTAATTCTGTCATGTGATAGTTATAGAAATATATAATTTATTCATGGATTGAAACCTACTAGTATCCCAGTTACTCTAACCATTATTGTCAAGTGGAATTAAGTGAAATCAAGTGGAATGTAATTTTTATCTCCTCCACTTCTCTATTATCTGGATCACTCTTTCTTGTGCAAGACCAGCCTCCTAACTTCCAACAAATTAATATCAGAGCACACCTAACAACTAATATTTGAGCAAACTCTACTTATATATATATATATATATAGAGAGAGAGAGAGAGAGTGTGAGAGAGATCTAGAGAGAGATGATATCACTCAGAGGTCATGTAGTAGAATAATGATTGAACACAAGAAATATGTAAAACTTCCATGCTAATTAACAAACCGGCCCCTGAACACAACAAAAAGCATTTATAAACACTATTCTACCTACTCTAGGACAATTATCGAATCAAAATCTTAGATCCCAAATTAATAAAACTTCTAAAAATAAGAAGAACAGCAATTGTGGGGAAAAAATGTAGTACTTGATATAATAGATTGGCGCATGCATCATCAAACATGTTACAAAAAAAAAAATTGCACCTGTCTGACAGAGCAAAAAACATATATTGTTTTGAAAAATTATTATGTTAACAGCAAAAATATCATGAAAGAAGCTAATAATATGGATGACTCTAGTAAAATGACTAGTTTAGTATACGAGACTCATCAATACTGTAGGGTTTGAAAAAGTCAGTTAAATAGATGCGGTTTTACCCGTGCGCAACAAAGAGGCTTCCATTACAGAAATAAAAAATAAGCTAGGTCAACACTGTATGAGATAAAGTGAAACCCTAATTGAGATAATATATTAGAAGAATGGTTCTGCATGAAAACTGATCATCTGAGATCGATGCTCTTATATATGTAAAGTTTTCTGTATATATACCCAAGAGTGCAGTTGAATTCCTTTATTCTGGAAATATGGGTAAGAGGTATGTGAAAAGCTTCTGACCATGAGAACTGCATCAGAGAATTAGCAGTAGGTGTCCCCCAACTATAACAATCCATTGGTAAGTTCAGAAGCTTCTCATTAGCTTTCCTGTAGAATGGCTGTCTGAATAGCTTTGCTTGCTCGCATTGCATCCTCTCAAAAATCTCTTGAGAAATTCCATGATTCACAACCTGGAAGAACCCCCACTTCTTTGCAGCATCAGCAATATCTCGTTTATAGGGTTCTTGATCAAATTCACTGAGACTTAAACAACTAAGATCTATAAGTGGTAGCTCATATTCCTCAGCAACAAAGAACTTCTCATGCACCTTTTCTGTATTTTCTTCTTTCATGAGGTCCACAAGAAGGGTCTTGAAGGTTTCTTGAAATGGTGGGTCCGATTCCATCTTTAGAAGCTGAAAGAAGAAAGAAACATAAATCAATGGTATATGTTGAGAGAAAAGAGATAACATAATTTAAACTTCTATGGATGAGGACCATGAGGCCTGCTTTTATCCGTGGCAAAGCTTTGGGATTCGTGATCTCATTGGACCATGTAATTTCCTGTGCTGACACATCGCGATGCTATCATTACTCTAATTAAGGTCTCTATACAGACATGGCGGCTACCCTCTTCCGGCTGAGGATATTTATTTTTATTTATTTATATATCTATATATATTTATATATTAATTGCTATCTATTATGCTTGTCTTTCCTCATCATAGGTAATCAATGACAACTTTATTCAAAATAATTGACTCATACCTTGGGACTTTGTGTGGGTATGCTTTAGGCCCTTTAACTTCAAAGTGGATTGAAGAGAAATCCATCCAATTGTAGGATAACAAAGTGGTTAATGCAAGAGTGATGTAACCCATTATATCTATATTCGTATGGCATAAAACAATCCAAGTAAACATTCAAAGAAAGAAAACCTACCAAGATATATATGTTTTCCCAAACCATTGGAAATAGTAACTTGAGCAAATAAGCTACAGGATACAGTTTTCTTCATTGATGAAAATGAAAGAAGAGTTGCACATATTTATCTTTATTTTTCTTGGTTGTGCAAGTAGTATAACTGAGACCTTGTTATCCAGTACCCCATAACCTAAAACCAAACTAAAATAACTTTACGTGGGAAGACCTTCCATTAATTAGGATTAGGGTTGAACAATATTATTATATGAAAAAAATGGAATTCTACTAATTCATAAGAAATATGGAATGATAAAATGTCTGGGTCATCAAGTGTAAAAACACGAGTTCGGATATAAGAATAATTTCTTTGTGAAAAGATAATTTAGGTTTTTCTCCCTTTATCCTTACATATAAGTAATAGGAGTTAGACTAACCAATGTTACCTGGATCGTGAATCATTTCGATACAGGGAACGGGAATGTAAATCGTCACTTATTATAAAATATAGTACGTTAAGAGTAGACTTATTTAGATCGTTTTGTTGAAATGAAATATGTTTATTTGGAACGTAATATGTTTTTTTATTGTATTTATAATAATATTTGTATATATACACATCAAAAAGATTTCAACGAATTTAAGTCATTAAAAATAAAATTCTAATGATGTGTGTGTATTTTATATAATTTTTTAAAAACTTCTAGTATTTTAGATTAAAATGCTAAGTCTTGCATTTTAAATCACTAATAATTCATGTTTTAAATCGTGCAATTCTAGTTTGTAGTACGCTAAAAGAGAAGCTAATTATGGTAACAATGAGATTTACACTCAATAATGACTTTTTGTTCTTCAAAGGAAAAGATCAATATCAATAAACAACATTTGTTCCACAAGTGTGATTAACATGTAATTCTTGTTAGAGAAAATTATATTTTATCAGAATACTGTATTTGAAAAAACTTATAGCACTTTAATAAATATTATACTATAAAAATGATTTGAAACAATTTCAGAATCATATAGAATAGAAACAGAATTCTCAAAATACTGTAAATACAGAAACATAAATTAAATGGAAAAAAACATAAATTAGAACTTACAATTTTTCGTGAAAATACTTAAAGTAAAGCAATGGTGATTAACCGAGGCTAGTGTCTTACACTATGTTCTTAAGACAATATCACCCTCACACTGGTGTTTTTGAGTTTTCAGTGGTGGTTGTCTCCCAGGATATAATGGTCATGCATAATAAATGAAAGCACTCCAATCTTATGTGCACAGCGAACCAAAACTTGTCCTTAAACTCTCTTAATATGCAAACTCACTGTATGCATGAACTTAATTTTAAAACTCGTGAAATTGAATAAATGATGATGAAGGCGAAGTGGGTTTATATAGGCGACTTGGTGGCTGTTCAAATAGACACGAACCTAAAGGGCGCATCTGTTCAAGCGAACAGATATAATACTTTAATTTGAATATATGCATCCATTGATGAACAAACGCACCAATCTAAAGGAACAAACTTGTTCATGGTGACTATTCAGTCAAAATTAAAAAACGTAACATTTTAAAAATATAATTTAAATAAATAAGTTTTTTTAAACAATTTTTTTACAAAAAGATATATATATATATATATGTGTGTGTATATATATATATATACACACACACAACAGGCCAAGGTCCAAGCTCAACCCAAGGTAATTGTATATATACTCTTTAAAACTTTGTTTCCAACTCATGTGAAACATAAGTTTTTCATAAGTTTCAAGCTTTGTTACCGTTTTCAAGTGGTGATATTTAGAATCAATTTATCATTCACTTTTTGATAATTTTTTAGCAACCCAATATATATATTCTTAATCTCCTCGTATATGATAATATATTTTCATGTGGATCCATCTAAAATAATGTGTAGGACTCATTTTAATTTTGACTCAAAGATAATAAAAAATTCTTGTTCAATAATTTATTTTTTGAATAATTCTTTACACAATGTCATCTTGAGAATTTTAATTTTTCAAAACTATTTAAGGAAAGAACAAAAGGTAAAAGTGAAGCTTTTCATTTTTTATTTTTTTGGTTACACTTGCACCAAAGTGTTTCAGTCAGAATTACTATATAGATGCATGCAGTTGATACCAGCTCGGCCGGGTTGATTGTTTCTTGACCCACAAACAGAAAAGAGCACTACGAAGCGGCGGTGGGGATGACATGAATGACAGTAGAGAATCAATCCAACAAGAAGAAAATCATGTACAATGAACACACACACACACACATATATATATATATCTATATGTATGATAAAGCAATAAAAGAAGCAGGCAACAGCTAACAGACCCCGACAGAGGTATAGCTAAGACCGGAAGGTTCTTTATAGATATGGTTGAAGGGAAGAACACGCGTCATCTCAATTTATCTCACATAGTCCAGAGAGAGACAGACCAAAAGCCATGATTCATGGCATCTTTTTCAATTTGTTTCTTGATGACAAGTCAATGCAATGGGTAGCTGTCACAATCTTTTCTTTCTCTTTCCTGTTCAAGGAATATGGCTTGAATTGGAGTCGGCAATCCCCGAGCATGCCACAAGTCATCAACTTTTTTTTCTCTTTTTCCTAACGAATCTGATTAACTTTATACATAAATGATTTTATCACAATAATTGACCTAATATAATACAATTAATTCTTTTATAATTAATATTTAATAAATTTTTAAAAATTTGACTTCATTCTATAAAAAATAATTAATCATTCTATTATTTAATAATTAATATTTTTTAAAAAAAATTATAATATTAATTAATAAAGAGATAAAATAATTATACATATATATATATATCATTTACAATATAATCTCTTAAATTATATTATATGAGAAAATTTATTAATTTAATCAACCAACCCATTCACCTAAAAAATTTATCTGAAACTCTGTTGGGTCAATAAGAATCTCAGTCGACATCTGTATTCGGTTTTGGCAGTATATGCGAAAGGAGGATGGACTTTAAGTTTTAAATATTGGAGCAAAGCTACAGTTGGGATTGCGACTCACCATTCCTATTGCCTTCTTCGCACAAACAAACAAAATTAAGGACCCACATCACATCAATTTAATTTGCCCATGTTTTCCTTTTTGGTAACTTCATCTTTCATTTTACTGTACAGAAATTATGAGAATCTTAACTGTTCTTTCCTTTCATCATTCATGTCATCATAATTTATATTATCATTCATTTTCACACATAACACACACATATATTCAGTCACTATCCCCACTTCATCCACCATATTCATTCATTTCTCTAACTCTCTTATTATGTGTATATTTAAATAGATTAAATGATGTATAATTTTAAAAGAGTTATAAATGTAAAAACAAAATAAAAATTTATTAATTATTAATTTTTTTAAATATACACGTGACAATAAAAGAATAAAGATATGTAAAAGTATGGTAAATAAGATTTACATAGTAGCAAAATTGTTATATATTGTTAGACTATGAGAAAATAAGTGGAATTGTTCTAATAGTGCTAGATACAAGGGAGATTAAGGGTGGCCACGACTCTCAAAATTTTAAATTATATTTCTATTTTTGTTTTGCAGATAGGATTGCCCTTTTACTGATAGCCCAAGAATAATGAAGGGACTAATATTCTCATACCCCCTCTCACTATACAATTCTACCGGAATGAAATTAAAATTTTTATATAAATTATTAGTAAAGAGTCTATTTATGTAAATAAACACAGACAAAATTCTCTGATAGAATTATATTATTCAATTCAACCCAACCATTGAAAATTAAAGAAACATAGTCATAGTATGAAGAGGAAAACAACATAAAGGCGAAGTTTGTTTCATGAATTGAATAAAGTTGGATCGGATATCCTCTTCAGTAAGAGTAATTCCACCTCCCTTTTCATTATTTTATTCATATTATATAAGTTATTATTTATTTTTTATATTATTAGTGAGTCTTTTTTTTTTCAAACACCAATTTCATAATGTTATAAAAATAAATTTATCCAATCTCAAACAAAAATCACAGTGGACACAATGGTGAATCTCTAATCTTTGCCGAGATTTAAATGGAAAGTTAATCTTTCCTTTCCACAAAAATGTCTTGCTTCTTTTCATTGGATTTAGACTTCACTTCCATTGGTTGAATAGTATTTAATAATTTGTCACAAGAAAGAAGCGTCTCATCATTCAAAAGAGAGACAGATCTAGAAGAGTGAACTTTTTATTTTGGGAAAGTAAGAAGGAAGTGAACTTTACCTATCTTGGAAATTGTCTTTTATGAGATATTTTTTTTTTGATGTTCAAAAGGCTAATTGTAAAATAGTTGGTGAGAACATGACATTAAAACTCATTGGAGTGATTACAAGATATTTCTTTTAAAAAGGGAAGAAAAATATCTCTCCATAATTTTTAGCCAAAAGGCTGACATGCTAAAGTAAATAACCAAATTAAGGAATTTAGATTTGTTTCACTCAATTAATGAGACTCTCGTTACTACAAAATAAAATAATAATATTAAAAAAATTAAAGGAAATTAGTTCATTTATGTTTAAGGCCATCTCTGACATCAATTTTAAATAAAAATTTTATTTGAGTTTGATATTTTCTAACATTCATTTAGTTTTTATTTAAAAAAAAAAATTCATTTTGTCCCAAAACATTTCCAATCATGTCTCAAAAATTCTAATTTTACCTTGAACAATGATTTGAGTTTATGACTTGTATTGCACTAATTTAAATTTAAGTTTGAATTAAAATAAATTTAATATGAATTTGTATCTACTTAGGGAGAACATTTTTTAAATTTTTTGACCCAAATTTGAGTCTAAATTTTGGTCATGGCTGAAAATATCCTAAGAAGTAGCTAAGGTTAATTTTTAGCCAATTATTTGTCATATGATGTGCCAGAAAATTATTCATTATATGTCATTTCATCATTTGAAATTTTACTTTTGGAAAAAAAAATTAAGGAGAGCTGTATTGCTCAATAATATTTTCTACATTGAGAGAGGGGGGCTGTCATTCATTGTGACCATGACATGGAAGAAGGGGACGATTGGGAAAAAGAAAAAAAGGAAATGATAATGACAGTGCCGAGAAAGTTGATAAGATTGGAGTACTTTATGTTTTTGATCTCATAAAAATATCTATTTTTTTATAAATAAATAGAAAAAGATTGATAAATCATAAAAATGTTTCTAGTTCTTGTAAAGTAATTATAAAGTTCATAGTATGAGATAGGATAGATATATGTGTTTTAAACGTCACGATGGTCAGATCTTCACTCACACAATCTTTCATTCATATATATATATATATGATATGCCAAAATTACAACAACGAATCATAAATTGACAGGTGTCCAAGCTGTATTCTGTGCAAGTCATACGTTATCTAGGTACGCCGACCTGTCGTTGGTCTACCGACCTTGGAGGCGTCAACGCCAGGGTACCGATCTCATTCACCAACGCATCGGATCGCCAAACAGGACAGACTACCGAGCATATCGTCACCATCATCTTGCCTTACCGACCTCGGAAGGACAGTACAAATGTTGACGTGCGACAGTTAATAACAGTAAGGCAAGTTGGTGACAGTGAAGCAGGTGGTGACAACAGGGCAGGTAGTGACGATAAGATTGATAATCGTGATTACTACCGTCAGGCGACAATAACTCTGCACTGTGACGTCGACGGAGATGGACATGAAAGAATGTAACTTTTGAAGAAGGCAAGATCAAATTGGTAACATTTTCTTTAATCTCATCACGAGAAAGAAGTTTTTTTGCAAGTTAAAGATTTCCAATCAAGCACGCATTATCAAGTTTAAGGGGGTGTTGAAAATCAAACTTGAATTTTGGGAATCATATTTAATTCTGTCATGTGATAGTTATAGAAATATATACTTTATTCATGGATTGAAACCTACTAGTATCCCAGTTACTCTAACCATTATTGTCAAGTGGAATTAAGTGAAATCAAGTGGAATGTAATTTTTATCTCCTCCACTTCTCTATTATCTAGATCACTCTTTCTTGTGCAAGACCAGCCTCCTAACTTCCAACAAATTAATATCAGAGCACACCTAACAACTAATATTTGAGCAAACTCTACTTCTATATATATATATATATATATATATATAGAGTGAGAGAGATCTAGAGAGAGATGATATCACTCAGAGGTCATGTAGTAGAAAAATGATTGAACACAAGAAATATGTAAAACTTCCATGCTAATTAACAAACCGGACCCTGAACACAACAAAAAGCATTGAGAAACACTATTCTACCTACTCTAGGACAATTATCGAATCAAAATCTTAGATCCCAAACTAATAAAACTTCTAAAAATAAGAAGAACAGCAATTGTGGGGAAAAAATGTAGTACTTGATATAATAGATTGGCGCATGCATCATCAAACATGTTACAAAAAAAAAATTGCACCTGTCTGACAGAGCAAAAAACATATATTGTTTTGAAAAATTATTATGTTAACAGCAAAAATATCATGAAAGAAGCTAGTAATATGGATGACTCTAGTAAAAGGACTAGTTTAGTATACGAGACTCTTATCAATACTGTAGGGTCTGAAAAAGTCAGTTAAATAGATACGGTTTTACCCGTGCACAACAAAGAGGCTTCCATTACAGAAATAAAAAATAAGCTAGGTCAACACTTTATGAGATAAAGTGAAACCCTAATTGAGATAATATATTAGAAGAATGGTTCTGCATGAAAACTGATCATCTGAGATCGATGTTCTTATATATGTAAAGTTTTCTGTATATATACCCAAGAGTGCAGTTGAATTCCTTTATTCTGGAAATATGGGTAAGAGGTATGTGAAGAGCTTCTGACCATGAGAACTGCATCAGAGAATTAGCAGTAGGTGTCCCCCAACGATAACAATCCATTGGTAAGTTCAGAAGCTTCTCATTAGCTTTCCTGTAGAATGGCTGTCTGAATAGCTTTGCTTGCTCGCATTGCATCCTCTCAAAAATCTCTTGAGAAATTCCATGATTCACAACCTGGAAGAACCCCCACTTCTTTGCAGCATCAGCAATATCTCTTTTATAGGGTTCTTGATCAAATTCACTGAGACTTAAACAACTAAGATCTATAAGTGGTAGCTCATATTCCTCAGCAACAAAGAACTTCTCATGCACCTTTTCTGTATTTTCTTCTTTCATGAGGTCCCCAAGGAGGGTCTTGAAGGTTTCTTGAAATGGAGGGTCCGATTCCATGTTTAGAAGCTGAAAGAAGAAAGAAACATAAATCAATGGTATATGTTGAGAGAAAAGAGATAACATAATTTAAACTTCTATGGATGAGGACTATGAGGCCTGCTTTTATCCATCGCAAAGCTCTGATATTCGTAATTTTATTGGACCGTGTGATTCCCGTGTTGTTGATGCGTCGCGATGCTATTATTACTCTAATTAAGGTCTCAATACAGAAATGGTGGCTACCCTCTTCCAGCTGAGGATATTTATTTTTATTTATTTATATATTAATTGCTATATATTATGCTTGTCTTTCCTCATCATACGGTAATCAATGACAACATTATTCAAAATAATTGGCTCATACCTTGCGACTTTGTGTGGGTATGCTTTAGGCCCTTTAACTTCAAAGTGGATTGAAGAGAAATCCATCCAATTGTAGGATAATAAAGTGGTTAATACAAGACTGATGTAACCCATTATATCTATATTCGTATGGCATAAAACAATCCAAGTAAACATTCAAAGAAAGAAAACCTACCAAGATATATATGTTTTCCCAAACCATTGGAAATAGTAACTTGAGCAAATAAGCTACAGGATACAGTTTTCTTCATTAATGAAAATGAAAGAAGAGTTGCACATATTTATCTTTATTTTTCTTGGTTGTGCAAGCAGTATAACTGAGACCTTGTTATCCAGTACCCCATAACCTAAAACCAAACTAAAATAACTTTACGTGGGAAGACCTTCCATTAATTAGGATTAGGGTTGAACAATATTATTATATGAAAAAAACGGAATTCTACTAATTCATAAGAAATATGGAATGATAAAATGTCCGGGTCATCAAGTGTAAAATCACGAGTTCGGATACAAGAATAATTTCTTTGTGAAAAAATAATTTACGTTTTTCTCCCTTTATCCTTGCATATAAGTAGTAGGAGTTGGACTAATCAATGTTACTTGGAACGTGAATTGTTTTGGTACGGAGAATGAGAATGTAGATCGTCACTTGTTATAAAACATGGTATGTTAGGAGTAAGCTTCTTTAGATCGTTTTGTTGGAACGAAATACGTTTATTAAGAACGTGACATTTTTTAATTGTATTTATAATGATATTTGTATATATATACACCAAAAAGATTTCAATAAATTTAGTCATTATAAAATAAAATTTTAATAATGTGAGTGTATTTTATATAATTTTTTAGAAACTTTTAGTATTTTAGATTGAAACGTTAAGTCTTGCATTTTAAATCGTTAATAATCCATGTTTTGAATCATGCAATTCTAATTCGTAGTTCGTTAAAAGAAAAGCGAATTATGGTAATAATGAGATTTACCCTCGATAATGACTTTTTGTTCTTCAAAGGGAAAGCTCAATATCAATAAACAACATTTGTTCCACAAGTGTGATTAACATGTAATTCTTGCTAGAGAAAATTATATTTTATCATAATACTGTACTTAAAAAAATTTACAATACTTTAATAAATATTATACTATAAAAATAATTTGAAACAATTTCAGAATCATATAGAACAGAAACAAAATTCTCAAAATATTGTAAATACAAAAACAGAAATTAAATAGAAACAAACAGAATTTAGAATTTACAGTTTTTCACGAAAATACCAAAAGTAAAGCAATGGTGATTAACCAAGATTAGTGTCTTACACTATGTCCTTAAGACAATATCGCCCTCGCACTGGTACTTTTGAGTTTTCAATGGTGTTTGTCTCCCAGGATACAATGGTCACGTACAATAGATGGAAGCACTCTAATCTTATGTGCACAGTGAACCAAAACTTGTCCTTAAACTCTCTTAATATGCAAACTCACTGTATGCATGAACTTAATTCTAAAACTCGTGAAATTGAATGAATGATGATGAAGGCGAACTGGGTTTATATAACGGTGACTTGGTGGCTATTCAAATAAACACGGACCTAAAGGGCGTATCTGTTCACGCGAACATATATAATACTTCAATTTGAATAGATGCATTCATTGGTGAACAGAAAGCACCAACCTGAAGGGACGAACCTGTTCATGGTGATTATTCAGTCAAAATTAAAAAATGTAACATTTTAAAAATATAATTTAAATGAATAAATTTATTTAAATAATTTTTTTTAAAAAAGATATGTATATATATGCACACAACGGGCCAAGGTCCAAGCCCAACCCAAGGTAATTGTATATATACTCTTTAAAACTTTGTTTCCAACTTATGTGAAACACAAGCTTTTCACAAGGTCCAAGCTTTATTACCGTTTTCAAGTGGTGATATTTATAATCAATTTCTTATTCACTTTTTGATAGGTTTTTGAGTAACCCAATATATATGTTCTTAATCTTCTCATGAATGAGAACATATTTTCATGTGAATTAATCTAAAATAATGTTTGAAACTTATTTTAATTTTGACTTAAAAATAACTAAAAATTCTTGTTCAATAATCTATTTTTTGAATAATTCTTTACACAGTGTCGCCTTGAGAATTTTAATTTTTCAAAACTATTTAAGGAAAGAAAAAAAAAGGTAAAAGTGAAGCTTTTCATTTTTTATTTTTTTGGTTACACTTGCACCAAAGTGGTTCAGTCAGAATTACTATATAGATGCATGCAGTTGATACCAGCTCGGCCGGGTTGATTGCTTCTTGACCCACAAACAGAAAAGAGCACTACGAGGCGGCGGTGGGGATGACATGAATGACACTAGAGAATCAATCCAACAAGGAGAAAATCATGTACATTGTACAATGAACACACACACACACACGCACACGCACACGCACACGCACATATATATATATATATATGTGTGTGTGTCTATGATTAAGCGATAAAAGAAGCAGGCAACAGCTAACAGACCGCAACAGAGGTATAGCTAAGACTGGAAGGTTCTTTATAGATATGGTTGAAGGGAAGAACACGCGTCATCTCAATTTATCTCACATAGTCCAGAGAGAGAGAGACCAAAAGCCAGGTATAGCTAAGCCTGGCATCTTTTTCAATTTGTTTCTTGATGAGAAGTCAATGCGATGGGTAGCTGTCACAATCTTTTCTTTCTCTTTCCTGTCCAAGCAGTATGGGTTGAATTGGAGTCGGCAATCCCCGAGCATGCCACAACTCATCAACTTTTTTTTCTTTTTTTCCTAACGAATTAGAGTAACTTTATACATAAATGATTTTATCACAATAATTGACCTAATATAATACAATTAATTTTTTTATAATTAATATTTAATAAATTAATAAATTTTATAAAAATTAACTTCATTCCATAAAGAATAATTAATAATTTTATTATTTAATAATGAATACATTTTAAAAAAATTATAATATTAATTAATAAAGAAATAAAATAATTATACATATATTTTATATATATATATATCATTTACAATATAATCTCTTAAATTATATTATATGAGAAAATTTATTAATTTAATCAATCAACCCATTCACCTAAAAATTTATCTGAAATTCTGTTGGGTCAATAAGAATCTCAGTCGACATCTGTATTCGGTTTTGGCAGCATATTCGAAAGGAGGCTGGACTTTAGATTTTGCAATTTTGGAGCAAAGCTACAGTTGGGATTGCGACTCACCATTCCTATTGCCTTCTTCTCATAAACAAACAAAATTAAGGACCCACATCACATCAATTTACTTTGCCCATGTTTTCCTTTTTGGTAACTTCAGCTTTCATTTTTCTGTACAGAAATTATGAGAATCTTAACTGTTCTTTCCTTGCATCATTCATATCATCATTCGTTTTCACACATAACACACACATATTCAGTTACTATCCCCACTTCATCCACCACATTCATTCATTTCTCTAACTCTCTTATTATGTGTATATTTAAATAGATTCAATGATGTATAATTTTAAAAGAGTTATAAACTGTAAAAATAAAATAAAAAAATTATTAGTTATTAAACTTTTTTAAATATACACATGACAATAAAAGAATAAAAATATGTAAAAGTATGGTAAATAAGGTTTGCAGAGTAACAAAACCGTTATATATTGTTGGACTATGAGAAAATAAGTGGAATTGTTCTAACAGTGCTAGACACAAGGGAGATTAAGGGTGGCCACGACTCTCAAAATTTAAAAAATTTTAAGTTATATTTCTATTTTTGTTTAGCAGATAGGATTACCCTTTTATTGATAGCTCAAGAATAATGAAGGAACTAATATTTTCATTCCCCCTCCCACTACACAATTCTACCGGAATGAAATTAAAATTTTCAAACAAATTATTAGTGAAGAGTCTATTTATGCATGTAAATAAATATGACTAAATTCTCTGATAGAATTATATTATTCAATTCAACCCAACCACCGAAAATTAAAGAAACATAGTCATAGTATGAAGAGGAAACAACATAAAGGCCAAGTTTGTTTCATGAATTGGATAAGGGTGGATTAGATATCATCTTCACTCTTCACTAATAGAAATAGTAATTCCACCTCTCCTTTTATTATTTTATTCATGTTATAAGTTATTATTTATTTTCTATATTATTAATGAGTTCTTTTTTTTTTCAAACACCGATTTCAATTTATCTAATCTCATTCCCAATTCAATAAACAAAAATCACAGTGGACAGAATGGTGAATCTCTAATCTTTGCCGACATTTAAATGGAAAGTTAATCTTTCCTTTCCACAAAAATGTCTTGCTTTTTTTCATTGGATTTAGACTTCTCTTCCATTGGTTGAATAGTATTTAATAATTTGTCACAAGAAAGAAGTGCCTTATCAATCAAAAGAGAGACATACGTGGAAGAGTGAACTTTTTATTTTGGGAAAGTAAAAAGGAAGTGAACTTTACCTATCTTGGAAATTGTCTTTTATGAGATATTTTTTTTTTTGATGTTCAAAAGGCTGATTGTAAAATAGTTGGTGAGAACATGACATTAAAACTCATTGGAGTGATTACAAGATATTTCTTTTAAAAAGGGAAGAAAAATATCTCTCCATAATTTTTAGCCAGTTGGCTGACATGCTAAAGTAAATAACCAAATTAAGGAATTTAGATTTGTTGCACTCAATTACTGAGACTCTCGTTATTACAAAATAAAATAATAATATTAAGAAAATTAAAGGGAATTAGTTAATTTATGTTTAAATAAAAATTTTATTTGAGTTTGATATTTTCTAACATTCATTTAGTTTTTATTTTTTAAAAAAAATTCATTTTGTCCCAAAACATTTCCAATCATGTCTCAAAAATTCTAATTTTACCTTGAACAAGTTATTTGAGTTTATGACTTGTATTGCACTAATTTGAATTTAAGTTTGAATTAAAATAGATTTAATATGAGTTTGTATCTACTTATGGAGAACATTTTTTAAGTTTTTTGACTCAAATTTGAGTCTAAATTTTGGTCATGGCTGAAAATATCCTAAGAAGTAGCTAAGGTTAATTTTTAGCCAATTATTTGTCATATGATGTGCCAGAAATTTATTCATTATATGTCATTTCATCATTTGAAATTTTACTTTTGAAAAAAAAAATTAAGGCGAGCTGTATTGCTCAATAATATTTTCTACATTGAGAGAGGGGGGCTGTCATTCGCTGTGACCAAATTATTCATTGTGACCATGACATGGAAGAAGGGGACGATTGGGAAAAAGAAAAAAAGGAAATGATGATGACAGTGCCGAGAAAGTTGATAAGATTGGAGTACTTTATGTTTTTGATCTCATAAAAATATCTATTTTTTTATAAATAAATAGAAAAAAATTGATAAATCATAAAAATGTTTCTAGTTCTTGTAAAGTAATTATAAAGTTCATAGTATGAGATAGGATAGATATATGTGTTTTAAACGTCACGATGGTCAAATCTTCACTCACAATCTTTCATATATATATATGATACGCCAAAATTACAACAATGAATTATAAACTGACACGTGTTTAAGCTGTATTCTGTGCAGGTCATATGTCATCTAGGTACGCCGACCTGTCGTTGGTCTACCGAACTTGGAGGCGTCAACGCCAGGGTACCGATCTCATTCACCAACGCATCAGATCGCCAAACAGGACAGACTACCGAGCATATCGTCACCATCATCTTGCCTTACCGACCTTGGAAGGACAGTACAAACGTTGACGTGCGACAGTTGATAACAGTAAGGCAGTTGGTGACAGTGAGGCAGGTGGTGACAGCAGGACAGGTGGTGACGATAAGATTGATAATCGTGATTACTACCGTCAGGCAACAATAAGCCCATGCCTGGGCAGTACCAAATCCTACCAACTTTGACAGATAATCAGCCTATAAAAGAAAACCCTTGAGGTACGTAAAATGCGATTACGGTCACTCTGTAAATCATTACTTGAAGCAACATTTCTATACACTATTTAATTTAATCATCGGAGAGGCTACCATTGGAACCCTCCCCGGTGGCACATTAACTCCATTCTTTTTCAGGCTTGATACCATCGGAGAGCAGGGTCCTGACAGGTCAAAAAGCTACAGCAACAGCTTGGCGCCGTCTGTGGGAACGAGGCCGTGTCTCGCCCAACTTCTCACGCTTCTTCAGTCTCGATTGGGGGAGCAGCTGTTATACCATTTAGTCCTACATCAGAAAATGAGTCAGGACATGAGGTGCTTATAAGCCTCCTTGCTCCCTCTTCTGTGTAAGACGCGTTTTGGGCTAAGGCCCAAGAACAAAACCCAGTCGCTCTTGGGTGCTAATTGGGACAATATCTTGCACAGAAGCCTCCGGTGTGCGAGACGAAAATGAGCAGCATCAATATATATATATATATATATATATAATAAGGCGAGAGCATGAAATATACGAAGAATCGGATGGACAAAAATCCGTCGGCCGTGACATGTTATAGCATTCCTCGTATATTATAGCCGACTTGTTGGAAGATAGATGACTTGACCTCTCTCTCTTGTTTCAAATTTCAGTGACTTTGAAAGGAAATATAGTAATATGTTTAGTTGGTGGCAAATAATGATACTCAATAGTCAATATAGTGACTGCTGGAATGGCGGCTAGCCGAAGTCGGCAACGCCAACCATAAGGCATTCTCTGTTTTCTATTTTATGTGATCTGAATTGGTTTAGCAGGCTTGTCTTTCCATTTTTATATAATTTTAGTATATTTTGAAAAGTATAATTAATACAAAAAGTAATTTTAAAAATTTATTCAAATAAATTATTTTTTCGGAATATAAAAGTAAAGATGCAAAATCACTCCAAATGGACCCTCAAAGATGCCTTCTAAACTTAATCAAAATACAAATTTAATCTTTTAAGTTTATAATATAATATAATAATGTGTCGGAGAGTAGGGCTCTTTGTTGTTTTCTTTTAGTTCACAATAAAATTTTAAAAAAAAATTGTATAAATGATATTATTAATTTAGAATACATAATAGAGTTTTTTGAATCATTTTATAGAGTAATATTAATATTCCTACTAACCCATCTCTCCTTGTGCTTGCAGGAATTTGAATCCTGTCTTTCTTTTTTAAAATGAGTAAGTAATAACACTTACCAACCACCAATCCAACAATCCCAGTAACGAAAAATTATTTCATCAATCTAGCACATGGTGCCGTTATTTTGTGGGATTCACATGAGACATTGTATTACTAAAATCATAAAAGTCATCACGCGCATGTGTCTCATGATATAACTTTTCCCTAATAACAACCTTTTATTAACTTCCATGCTAACTATATTGACCAACCAAAAAGACAGCAGCTTGAAACCCCCAACTGTCTGAATTGGAGACTTCCCACAGGTTTCCAAACATGAAACCACATACACATTGAACCTATTTGAAGCCAAATTGAAATAACAAGCCTAGACCATTCACTGGGCAGTGGAATTTGGACATCTACTTTTCAGATTTTGGATTAAGTAAGTTGGTTCTCATTTAAGTTGGGTCAGATCTTAGATTATTTCCGTCAACAATCAATTCATTTATAGTTTAACAGGAAACCGAGCTGCACAGTTCCAAGTCCAACCCACCCTGGTGCCTTGCAGCATATTAATCGAATCATGTTTATCATAGCATTAATCAACATCAATTCAGTTCATAATTATCAGATAGGTTTGAACTGGAAGAGAGGGTTTTCTGGACAACACCCACTATCACACCGGAAGAAGAACGGCATTTCTTGGGATACGTAAATGACACTGTCTAAACTCTCTCAAATCCAAACATGTAGTATTACTCTCATAACAGTTTTCCATAGCACATAAGCCCTTTCTCTCACTAAAGTAACCTGCACTAGCATAATCTTTCTGAGTATCTAAACGCAACATTCGTTTTGATTTGGCTGCACTCCTAATCTTCACTATACAAATCCATCAGTCATCCTTCTCTTTGGGATATGGTTAAGAAAACACAGCCCAAGTTGACCAGTTTAACTAATAGCATGAGTAGTCAGTTATCAACAACAAAACTTCCTATTGTCCATACCAAATGACAACTAAAAATATAGCAGAGAACGGCAACAACCATTATCATCATTTATAATTGCTATATATAAATGGGCACACAAGGGAAGTGCTTGTGCAACCCGTGAACAAAAGGAGATGGAACGAAACAAAAGATTATCATTTACAATTCAGATCATCTATAAAATCAAAAATACTATGTGAAAAGACCAAATGCCATCATACCCCACAAATGAATTGTGTCAAATTAGGTTTTTAATCCTACAGCATTACCATAACTTTATCCCACTAAATAAACCCAATGTAATTGTATATTTAGTCTCCTTGTGTTTCTCTACTTGATGGGCCTTAACTTCGCGTTAAAATGCTTTCTCAAAAATTATTACTAAACTTTAGAATTGGCTATTTTTGATAAATTTATATTTTACATTAATAATGGTTTCCTTTTTAATTAATAATTTAAAATTTTCTTCAACATCTAAACCTGAATACAAAAACAATTGATCAGTCAATGTTGTATCCCGTATGGTCATTGAGTCATCTCCGGCTGATCCTCCAGTTCAGTTGACATAGAAAACGGAAAAATAAGCACAAACAAGAAACTTTACATGGATTGCACAGATTCTGAAGCAATTTAGCTACTGACAAGTATCATAAAACTATAAGCCAACAGCCAAGACTTCCCACATCAAAATTTTCACAAACAATAAAAACTTATGCATAGAATCACTTCTTATACTGGCATCATCATTCTCAAACCATAATTTCTTCTATAATTGGAAGATCTAACAGAACAAAGCCTTAAACCTCAAGTACTTAGGATTGTGAGCAATAAAAACATCTTACAAAAAAATTAAAATTTAAAATTGCTTCATGTTTGAAGACAAAACAAGCCGTAAAATTCTATGATTAGGGAGAGGATAGAGATATTCATGAAGAGAGAGAAAATGAAGATTGAAAATCATAAATTGTATATACATGATATCAAGAGTCAAGGTAGCATGTTACTCGTCATCTTTGTATGGGTACTCCTCAGGAACTTGCTTCAGAAGTTTCACCTGCAACTCAAATGCATCATCCCCTCTAAGCACATCACGGACCCATGTGACTTCAGTCTTCATCGACACCTGCACATGGAGGAAAAGTTTGCATAGATGATTTGGACTAACAGTAATCCTTAGGGTTGATCACCATCTATCTATCTACACGCTTCAGCACTTGTGGTACCAAAACATTGTCAAGCATGAAATAATATGCACCATGGTTTGAGAGTGTCGGTGTCCGACACGGACACGGGAGAAAAAAGTTGGAGTGTTCATGTTTCATAGGTTTTAAAAGGGTATGATAAGTATCAATAAAACAGGATCATCCTGTCAAAATCTAAAATTTTAGAAGAATCTTCTTAACAAGAGTACATGGATGGAACTGGATTGTCAAACTGAAAACCCTGAAATTGTACAATTAATTTTGATAGGTCCAATTCTACCTAACTTCGGCCTAACAATTATTGCATTCTTCCATCCTTTTCCCCTCCCCAACATAACCCCCTCCCCCACACAAAACCAAAACATAATTCCTGGATCAGCCACTGGAGTATTAACACCCCCCCCCCCCCCCAAAAAAAAAAATAATAAATAAATAACATAACATAACATAATTCCTAGATCAGCCACTGGAATCAAAGATATGAATCATATGACCACAACCAGCTAACGAGGTTTGTTTGCGACAACAAATCCAAAATCAATCTTCAGGGTAGATTCTAAAAATTATAACTACACCAAAAAAAAAGGATAGTGGAACACTTCAAGGTTTGCTACATATCACACAATTTATGCATTGATTTATCACAATAATTACTAACATGTGAACATTAAATATTTGATAAAACTCAACTCACCTTAACTTAATACAGCTTTACCCCACTATTTAGGATCGGCTATATGAATCTTGTCTCGCCATTCTACTCAATATTAAATATTCGATAAAATCTTCAAAATATCCATATCAAATTTAAAAATATAACATTACCATCCCTTTCACTTTTGTCATCAATTATTTGTTCAACTAAATTATGTGATGTCTCAATATGAAAGAAAAAGATTCTAAAAGGTTTGAACTCCCTCAAATAAATCAATTTCTCCTCTTTTATGCCTTTTAGTTCTTTATTTATCACAATTGGAGTGGGGAAGGAAAAATCTTAATATTGCTAGATCCAAAATAGTTGAGGTGTTAGTCACATGTGTTGCTCTGTCATCCTTATATATGGATGATTAAAGTACCAATCCCTATATATCAGTATCATCACTGTATGCTGCAATGCATTGAGGTCTGTAAAAATGAAATTGAAATATTATTCACCTAAAACGGACAACCAAGTGCAAAGTTATTGTTGTTTGAAGTTTTTTGAATTTATTTTTAATAGATAAAAAAAAATACATGAAATTTATATTTTATTCACCTAAAACGAACAGCCAAAGGCAGCTGTTTGAAAGTCTTTGTGTTGCTTTTGTTTTGAATAGATCTCGAAAAATATATGAAATTGGTATATTATTCGCTTAAAATGGACAACCAACCACAAAGTTAAAAAATAAAAGAATTAGTTAAACGGAATATAAGATAGATTGAAGAGGGAAGGCATCAAATGCCACCTATTCCTTCAATGAAAATCAATAGTGTTGGCATTCAACACCTTAAAGCAATGATCAATGATTCAATTATGATCATCCACGTCATATGACAATGACATTTCACAAATAGAAATAAGACAAAAGGAGGAAAGTCAAGGTGCACTTCAATTCCTCTGCCATGTTAGACCACTCATGTTCCAGTAGTAAAGCCAACTCCCTCACAGGTGGCATGGTAACTTCTATGAATAAATGGTAAAAATATGCAGCAAAAATCTATGCACCGTACAAAAGCCTATATCAAGAGAAAAATAAGCAAACGACCAAAAGATCTCATTGAGAAGTATTCTAACCAGCCTACAACAAAATGAAATTGTAAACAGCAAGTGTCAGGTATGAGTGGTAGAAGGGAAAAAAGCTCACCATCTCAAGAGCTCCTCTGATTACTCCACTTAAGATGTTGCAATAATATAGACCTTGACATGTATCAGGAAGCTCAACAAAGTCTACTAGAGGGTTATCTTCCAAAATAAGGCTGCAACTTGTTCCATCAGCGTCCCAGTTGGTCACAGATGCAGTGACCCCTAAGAACATTTTGAGACCAACCTGTTTATGAATACTGTCAGGGACTCAATAAATAAAATCAAGTATTTCATGATAGAAATTTCACAAGATTCTTATGAGAACTCCAGATGATGCATGTCATCATTTGAAGCAACTTTCAAGTTCATTTTAGTAAAATGTGGTAAGAACGAACCTTTTTTTCTAAGCCCAGCTAAGGGCATATTAGAATTATAATGTTAGGAGTTGTTAAACTAAGCCAATTGGATGCACGCTGAAATTGAGTTACCATGTATTCTTTTCAAACAAACAAACCCTTTAACTTTTTCAAGCTTTCAGATATGACTCACCTTATTGCTATGATATGTTAGACACTGCTCCCCACAGTGTCACAGACACCTGTGTTGATCCATGTCTAACATTTGACTGGACATTACCTACAAGAAATGTGGAGATGTAGAAGTGTGCTATCCATTTTTGTCAATAAATGTATTCTATGGTTATTATTTTCATCATTGTTTTCTTATTTGTAAAACTCCAAGCGAGGCAGAAAGTTACTAGAAAAAATACCCTAGCAATTCCCATTTCCGTACACACGTTTCAAAATAGGAAACACTTATGTTCCAAAACACTAAATTTAATGATCAGAGAGATATATTCTTAATTCTTCCCTTAATTTTTCTTTCAAGATAAAAAATAATAGGAAATGATCAAATGCAAACAAAAATATCAACAGAAATTGGTATGTCTAATTCAATAATTTTATATATTTCATTCTGATTTCTCATTACTCATCTTTGGGTGAAAAGAACAAAAAGCTAGTACAATCAGACCTAACCTATCATATTCAACACGTCATCTACATAAGCCTATCACCTATTGCACTACATTTACAATATGTAGTGTATCACGTTCTCCTGCGTATTGTAATGATCCATGCTCCAAGTAACATTGTTTGGGTTCATTTATCTTCTCTCTCTTTTTTGCTTTTTGGACGAGTGTTCGGTTGCCATTTATCTTGCTACAATAATATATAATCAA
The DNA here is from genome assembly GCA_008638375.1 of Nyssa sinensis. Lineage (NCBI taxonomy): Eukaryota > Viridiplantae > Streptophyta > Magnoliopsida > Cornales > Nyssaceae > Nyssa > Nyssa sinensis. The sequence continues at coordinate 55,158,780 of CM018046.1, forward strand.
TACATCACTAGATGCAATTTTTTTATAAAAATAAGATGTGGAAGTAAATTAAGCGAGGGTAAAATTTGCTTACACAATCTTTGCATAGGTCAATTCATTTATATAATGTGATTTAGGGCAGCTATGTGTTCAAATCTGAACAAGCAAACTAGTGAAAAAACAGGGGGAAAAAAAGACACTTCAACCAGTCTAAACACCAATTTTGGGACAAAACCTATACATAAAATGATCACTTTGCAACTCAACCTTTGGTTCAATTTCATAATCAGTGATATAATAATTTGGTCAGGATAATATAAATGAAGGCATTGTTAGAGAAAAGTGTAGGATACATGACCCAACCCTACTTTTCGGATCAGCATATGATTTTTTTCAGTTATTCTTCATTTTTACTTTCAACTTACTACTACTCTATTCCATTTAGAATAAAACCAATGACTCAATGAGTTTTACAACATCTAGCAGAAATGGTAGACTGTCAAAAATTACGACCATCACATGTGCCCCCAAGCTAGCAAATGTATGATAATCCATTGGACAAAAGTCAAACCAAGGACACAAATGCCAACCATAAGAAATATATGTTGTACATGGAAGCTTTAAAGAGTGTCTAAATAGTAACCAGGTCAAACATATTGTGAAATTGGTTTGCCAAGGTAATGCATCCAATGCGGCTACTACCAAACATGTACCTGAAATGAAATACGACAGTGAAAAAGAAGAGCCGAGTTCTGGCTCACCAATAGTGCCCTGGAATACATTCTTTGTATGTTCCCCAATAATATGGCCATTAAGATTATGTGAAGTAGCCATGTCCACATATCCTAAGATTTGGCCTACTGAAGGACATCATAAAAAGGCAATCCATGATTGGGGATGGAACCTAAACTACAGACAATTGGCCAGAAGGTGCTAATAAAAAATATTAAAATAAAGTAACATGAACAGGGGATATGGGACACAAAGTATTGACCCAATAATTTGGATAATCTGGATGATATTTTGAATTCACAAACAACTAAATCAACATAACAGAAGTAACAACTAAGAATAACAATAGACCTTTGCAATCACTTCAGCTGTTTCCTTGAAGTCAACACATCTGGAGACATTGGATTTTGCTAGAAACTCAGTCAATCAGTCGAATCCCAATATTATAACCCCTACGAGAGAATTAGATGACAAGTGTACCTAATCAGACTTATAGTCATGTAATCATCAAGCCAAAAACAAAAATTAGTGAGAAATTCTCATGGAACACTTCTATTTGTTCGCCCAGTTAGTCTGGCTGATACACACTCAAAAAGGTTGGATTTAAAATGCAGTGTTGGATACAAAAAGTAATACAGCATTATAATCTGCAGAGATAAATAGATATATGTTTGTCTGTGTGAAGAGATAGTAAAACAAATTACATTTGGTCAAGCTGCTTGTTGACTTCTTCAACCTCCTCCAGATCTGTGAGTAGTTGACGCACGATTGCCCCATACGTTAGAGTGAAGAGCTCGGCGTTCTACAACCAATCAATTTCACATATCAAAAACAAATCAATTACTATTTCACTGCAATCCAATCATTACATTTGGTATCTGGTTGCTAATAAATCGTAAGAAAAGCGGAACTGTAGAAAGGCCACTTCTAAACCAAATTGGTTGAGAATCTAGTTACTTTCTCCTACGGATTCTTGGGAGCCAAACAAAAGATAAGGGGATTTGCGTAAAAAGAGTTAAGGTTTTCTTACCACGCGCTCAACGCTGGCAAAAAATGGCATCTCCAGATCTGGGAGCGACTGGTGCCATGGAAGTCCTCGATCTGTTGCGTGATGTTTTTTACGGTGTGTTTGGGTGTTCTCGCATACAAGAGATGAAATGAGAGGGCCTTTACCGATACGGCAATGAGACGTATCCGTCATTGAGGCCTGCAAGACGGGCGAGTTAACCCGATCCAGCCCAAGTATTTACGGGCTTGGATAGGTATCTTTAAAATTCGGATGGCCGGAACATAAAATAATAGGCCCCATTTGAATTTGGGTTGGGCCTGGGCTTCTAACCTGAGACCAATAAAATATCTGAATATATATTTTATACGTTGTTAAATTATACATGAACTAATCTGAACCATTAATTCTACATAAACTAGTGTGAACAATTCATGTCTTTGACATATATATTCTCATTTTATTCCTGAACACAATACCAAGTAACCCTAATCTTTCAACAATCCTCATCTATATTTTACTGTTCTTATCTCCATAACCCTAGTCACTGACATCATATTGCCATTACGCGTGGTTAGTCATCGATCATCTCCGACCTCTGTGCTTTGCTCCATCTATGTCATTGTCGACCTTCGAAGAATAGTTCATCATCCAATTTAGAAACCCTTTGAAGAATGGTTGGAACAATTTTCAGCATGGTCTTTATCACGGTTGGAACATTTTTAAATTGAACTTATTTTATGACTTGGTCTTTCATAGATTGAAACATTTTTAGTCTAATGTTTAGATTTTAGAATAGATTGTGAGAACATTGCGTATTTTGAACATATTTTTTTTTGGAATAGATTGTGTGTTTTGATTACAATATGATGCCTAATTGACTACCACCTGAACAGCCACGCTAACAAGTAAGAAAATTTGATAAAATTTTATGATATAGATAACATTATTCATAATATAATATAAATTAAAAGTTTAAGATTTATAAAAGTTTTAGCCCTTAATTAATTAGAGTTAATATAGTTAATCATGCATGACTCTTTTTAAAGAACATGTCATGTTTTTAACTCTCATTCTTAGGGATGATAATTTAATTTGGAGACTTGCCAATCCCGTCTCTAATATGATGAGTTTAGGAGAAGTTTTCTTCATTTTGTTAAACAAACTTTGGGACAGAGTTGGACCACAATTATGGAAAAATAAAAAGTTAGAAAAAATTAGTTAAAATTAAAATAAAAAAAAAAAAACTATGAAAGATGAACCTTTTTCATTTTAAAAAAATAAAAATAAAGTTAGTGGAGAAATCTTTGAAATTTGCCTGTAAAAATAAAAAAATGTCAATGTTATTTTAGAAATTTCAAAATAAATCTCTGTAATTGTCAAAGTTTTAAGAAAAATTATTATAGTTTATTTATTTATTTTTTTGCTGCAATCTCTTTTGAAGATTATAAAACAATAGGTCGGTCAACAGCCATCCGAATCGGACCCACTAAGAGCCGAACCCAGCCTGGCTAAGAAAGTTCTACACAGGTCAGGAGCTTCTGTAACTGAATTGATATATATATATATATATATATATATATATATACATATACACAATAATTCAGAGGCAAGTCATATGAGAATAACAAAGATTTGAAAGAATTACAATTGTATTTTTAGTTCAGCTGTTAATAGTCAAGCTTCTATTCTTAATTGGAAGTTTGATCAATAGCATTGTTGTAGGGCACTTGCTCGCTTGATTATAATTGATGGTCTGTCATTTAGTTTTGTGGATAAATAAGGTTTTAGAAGGTTTATCAATGCATTTCAATTAAAGTTTCAATTTGTTTTCCGAATTACTATTACAAAAAATTGCATAGAAGCAATCTTTGAAAGTTCGGCTTCACAAGTGTTTTGTCACTGACTTGTGAGTTTCTCTTCAGAATCTTTGATATATGTGTTGCACGGTACATTATATCGATAAAAATTAGAAGTTAAAAAAAAGAATTATTAATTTCAAGTGGTTCCAACTTCACATCGTGGTGAAATTATTGAACAAGTTGTTGATTCATGCTTGTTGGGATGGGGAATCGGTAAATTGTGCACAATCACAATAGATAATGCAAGTTTCAGTGATACAGTAGCTTTAACTTTGTAAAAGAAACTTGTTAAGAATAAGAGTTTGTTGTTGGATAACGAGCTTTTTCATATAAGATGCTTTGTTCATATGTTGAATTTTATTGCGAGGGATGGGAATAAATCAATACTCACCCTGAGATAGTGTATGAAATATGTGAGGAGTTCTCTCTTTAGGTTGCAAATTTTTTTAAAATGTGTGTAAAAAGAAAAAAATATCACAAATAGGGTTTTGTGTTTAGATGTTCAAAGTCAATAGAACTCAACTTATCTTATGCTTAACATTGCAATTAAATACCAAAAAACATTTAAGAGGTTGGAAGAGTAATATGTGAGTTTCTTAATTGAAGTTAAGGATGCCATGAGAAGGATTGGGTGACAATTAAAGGTCTTTATAAGTTTCTAAAGCAATTCTATGTTATGACAAAACATGTATTGGGATCTAAATATATGACTTCTAATTCATTTTTTTTATTTTTAGATATATATAATCCAAGTATTTCTTATAACTTGGTCAAACAGTGAAACTGATGTTTTTTTTTTTTTTTATAACCATGACTGTGAAGATGAAGATGAAGATGTAATTTGATTTGATAAATATTGTAACATTAAAAGATTAATTCATTATTTATACTGTTGTGGTTTTAGATTCACATTATAAGTTGAAATATGTGAACTATTTTTTTAATAGGTATTATTTAATTAGTAACGTTAATGAACTGGTTGACAAAGTTAAATACGTGAAGAAATACCTCTATGATCATTATTCAACATTTGTGTTAGAATCAATAATAAAAGTCGATTGTGATGTTGAAAAGGATTATCAAATGGAGGGCGTAGGATGTCTAATTGATGGAGTTGATGAACATCAATACTTGAAGGCAGAATAGTGTGCAGTCATTAAATTGGAGTTGAATCGTTATTTGAATGAAGTTGAAGATGAATTACTAAATCTTGACATTTTAAATTGGTAGAGTGTTATTTCTTATAACATGTGATATTTGACCATTCTTACATCTACCAGTTTATTAGAATTCGTTTTTATTGTCGATGGGCACATTACTTATTTTTTGTTTTACTGTGTGATATTTAAGGCCTTATTTCTCCTCTTCTTAACACTTGAGTTTTAAGGAGGTTTCGGGTTGGACCTTTTGATATGGTATCAGAGCACGATTCGGGTCTTTTTTCCTGCGTGCCCAATCTTTGGCCGCTGTGTTCAGGAGGTGCGTCGGAATGTCCCACATCACCCATTTGTTATCCTGCTGTGCGATATTTAAAGTCTTGTTCCTCCTCTCCTTAACACTTGAGTTTTAGAGAAGTTTCGGACTGAACCTTTTGATAAGGTGAGTGTTTGACCAATTTCATAATTGATTAACACAAAAAATAGTAAAATCTTTAATTTGTGCACAATATAGAGTGGAGATCATCAACTCTAACAATTTGAAGCACTTGATTAGCTAAAATCATGTAAAAATTTTTCAACAAAGTTTTATTTTGAGATAATTACACTTACCTCCCCTGAGGTTTCTGACAATTACAGAAACCTCCCCTATGGTTTAAAAAATAACACTGTCCCCCCTGTCAGAATTTGTCTCCCAACGCCGTTAACGGATTTGATTCATTTACCAAATTATCCTTACAAAACATGGTTAAATGACAAAATTACCCACAGATAAATTTCTTAACCCTAACCTTTTTCTTCCTCTCTCATCTCTCTCTCCATTTCTCAACCTCAAGGTATCACCGCCACCACCGTAACACATACCCACTGTCACGTCCACCGCCATAGCTGCCGCCATCGTATCCACCACCACCGTAACGACCACCGCCTCCACCGCGGCTGTATCCACCGCCACCACCGTAACCACCACCGCGATGGACCATCTCACTTCCCTCTCTCTCTCTCTCTCTTATTTTCTCCATCTCACGGAACCGGGGTTTCTAAATTTTCTTCTCTGTTTTCATAAAAAGTCCAAATTTTCTCTATATCTGAATAGGTTTTCCTTTTTCTTTTTTCTTTTTGGACAATTTTCGGGGATTTCGGGGGCTTCGGTTACCGATTTTCAGAAGTGGATTTCGGTCTGGTGCGGAAGAAAGAAGGATTTGAATTGGCTTGGGTTTGTAAATTGGTGTTATTTTTGGATTGAACCACAGACATGCTGGAAGATCGGGCCTGTTTGATTTCGAGGGGTTATCCAAGGCTTCTTTAATGGCAAGAGATAGAGATGATTTGTGGGGTTCATGGCTCTGGCGGTGGTGTTGGTGACGGTGGTGGCTATGGCTATGGCTATGGGATTGGTGAAGCCTCTGGCGATGGAGATTGGCGGTGGGGTCGGTGACGATGGTGGCTACGGCACTGGTGGTGGTGATGCCTTTGGCAGTGGATCTAATTTTTGCCGATTGCAGCTTTGGTTCTTCCTTCTGTCTTGTTCATAAATTTCCTCTATTTTGTCATTGTAAACTTTAATGGAGGAGTTTCCAATTTATAATTAATTGTTTACTTCACTATTACATCCGAATGGGGATGAAAATCTTGCGAACCCAGTTACCAATTCAAACTTTCAATCTCTGTTTTTTTTTGCTTTTTGCAGTTTAGCTGAAGCCATTGATCTCATCTTTAGTAAGATCTCATCTTTCAAAATCTTTAGTAAGATTTTGTTAAACTTTACTAAAGGCTTGAAATTGGGGTATGGCGGTGGAGTAATTCAGAGAGAGAGAAGATAGGAAAGCTTGCAGAGAGAGAAGATAGGAAAAAAAAAAAAAATTTTGTTAAAATGAGTAAACTTACAGGGTAAATTTGGTATTTGAAAAAAATTAAAGATGATGTCAGCATTTTTCGTTTAGTCAACTAACGGTTGACTAACGGAGGGGAGGTCTTTGATACTGACATTAAAGTATAAGGGAGGTCAGTGTAATTTTTCAAACCACAAGGGATTCATGTGTAATATCAATAAACCTCAGGGGAGGTAAGTGTAATTTACCCTTTTATTTTCATTCAAATTTAATAATAAGACACTTAAAAAACACGTGTGAATATTATTTTATTAAACATGATTATTTTGATTAATAAAATTTACTGTTACTTCACTAGATTATACAGAAATCAACGATTACTATAATCAATATATATGGATACAACATTTATGATACAGAATTTAGTGAAAAATTTAAAACAAGAAATATTACTTAAAAAAGAAAAATAAAAAAGCGCGTGGGTTCGTATTCCTCACGCTACCGCTTCATGCAACAAAGACCGGTTACGGGTCGTCGGTGACACGTGGCGTGTCATGATTAGTTGCCTAAGTCGGCAATCGCACCTTTAAATAGAGGCGGCTCCCCCAATCCCTCATTCTTCTGATTTTCTTCTTGCATTGCGATCGATTGAAGACTATTAAATCTCGCTCAAGGTATGAGGGTTTCTTTTCTTATTCTTTGATCTGTCTGATTGTTTAACGTTGTCGAAGCAATTTGATTGATAGTCAAATCTGTTTTTAGCTTTGGTTCGTTTCGATCGATTAATTCTTGGCCAGAATCAACCGAGTAAAGTTTGATTCGTTTCGATCGATCTAACCGAGGAACTGTCTTATTTGATTGATGATTTTGATTCTCAGTATTTTGTTCTTTCAAGATCTGTAATACCTTTTGCAAGATTTATTTCTCCTCAAATCTGTAATCTCTGTTCTTTTGTTCTCAAATTTGTTCCCCAAGATTTGTGGACTTTTTGATCTAACTGATCTGATTAATCTGCAAGATGGATTCATTGATATATTATATGTGTTTTTGGTATGTTAATGATGTTCTGATTTGATTATTGTTCTGGGGCAACAGATGCAGATCTTTGTGAAAACCCTCACCGGCAAGACCATCACTCTTGAGGTCGAAAGCTCCGACACCATCGACAACGTTAAAGCTAAGATCCAAGACAAGGAGGGAATTCCCCCAGACCAGCAAAGGCTTATCTTCGCCGGAAAGCAACTTGAAGACGGCCGTACCCTTGCGGACTACAACATTCAAAAGGAGTCAACGCTCCACTTGGTGCTCCGTCTCAGAGGAGGGATGCAGATCTTCGTTAAGACCCTCACCGGTAAGACCATCACCCTCGAGGTCGAAAGCTCCGACACCATAGATAACGTCAAGGCAAAAATCCAAGATAAGGAGGGTATCCCGCCAGATCAGCAGAGGCTGATCTTTGCCGGGAAACAGCTCGAAGATGGCCGCACTCTGGCTGACTATAATATCCAGAAGGAGTCGACTCTTCACTTGGTGCTCCGTCTCAGAGGCGGTATGCAGATCTTCGTTAAGACTTTGACCGGCAAAACAATTACCCTCGAGGTAGAAAGCTCCGACACCATCGATAACGTCAAGGCAAAAATCCAAGATAAGGAGGGTATCCCACCGGACCAGCAGAGGTTAATCTTCGCTGGCAAACAGCTAGAAGATGGCCGCACCCTTGCCGACTATAATATTCAGAAAGAGTCGACTCTGCACTTGGTGCTCCGTCTAAGAGGTGGAATGCAGATCTTCGTGAAGACCCTTACTGGAAAAACAATCACTTTGGAAGTCGAGAGCTCCGACACTATTGATAATGTGAAGGCAAAGATCCAGGATAAGGAAGGCATTCCCCCAGATCAGCAGAGGTTGATTTTCGCTGGGAAACAGTTGGAAGACGGCCGTACCCTAGCTGATTATAACATTCAAAAGGAGTCGACCCTTCACTTGGTGCTTCGTCTGCGTGGTGGGATGCAGATTTTCGTGAAGACCTTGACTGGCAAAACTATCACTTTGGAGGTGGAGAGTTCTGATACGATTGATAACGTTAAGGCAAAGATTCAGGACAAGGAGGGGATTCCACCCGACCAGCAGAGATTGATTTTTGCTGGGAAGCAGCTAGAGGACGGGAGGACCCTGGCTGATTACAACATCCAGAAGGAATCCACTCTGCATCTCGTTCTCCGTCTCCGTGGTGGTTTCTGAGCGTCTGTCTCTTGATGGTTGATCGTCTTTCTAGTTTTGGGTCTTGTGGTCTTAATGTGGTTTTCAGCCATGGTGGTTCCTCTGTTGCTAGGTCTTTTCTTGTGGTTGTCGCATCAATCCTAAATATATAGTTATGTTTTTTCTAATATGAAATACTTCCAACTGCAGTAAGGAGTTGGATTTATATTGTATTTTCAATATGGATTAGCTGTTGTATATGGATGTTGGCCGTGTGTGGTTTGGTGGGAATTGTATTCGTTTTTAATTTTGATTTACTGAGGTTTTAGTTTCTGCAAGAATGTTGCCTTGTGTTGTTCTTGCGTGAGTTATTCTCGTGTTGTCTTGTGCAGATTGCTAGTTTCTGTGGTGGAAGTGAGAATGGTAAATGAATTGAACCCCGATTGCTGCTCTCTTTTTTTTTTTTGGCTTGCATGTTGCTTTGTTTTGTTACTGCATGAACTATTCTTGTTGTTAATCTGAAGTTACACTCATGCGTGTTGGTTGAATGGTTGTATATAGTTTTTGCTCAGTCATCAATCGTATCCTTAGGTTTATCAAAATGTGGTATTAGTTATTAAAATTTCAAAGTTTTATTACTCTGTACTAGGTGACGGATTTTTGTTTAGCCATGCTCATGGTGAATACACATTTTATGTACAAACTCTACCATTGGAGAATAATTTCCTATTTCCCTCATCTTGAGGCTGTATGTGTCATTACAACGTGATTTTCACGATGGTGGTGGTGGTATGAAATATTGTCTTCTGTGGCATGATGTAGTTTGTGGTTCATAGGGAAGAGGGTTTATTGTTGTTATTATTTTCATATTTATTTTTCTCGAATTTAAGTTCTTTAATGAAACAAATTTCGCCCCATTTAGTAACATATTGGCAATGAAAGGTCTGCAACATGTAGCAGGATGAATTCTAGGGAAAAATTCGTTGGAAGTGATTTTTTTCCAATTCGGCCCACATTATATTCTCTATTATCACAATGCGATGGATTCATGGGCAACAAAGGGTTTGTGACAGGATGAATTTAGGAAGAAATTCATGGAAGTAGTTTTGATGAAATATATAGAAACGTGTGTGGTTTTGATGACACACTACTTGGTAAGGAAGTGTTTTTGATACATAGGACCAACTTGATTATTCTTCTATCATGCCCATCCAATAAGAATTCCATTTTTTTTTCAATTGAAAATCTATTGATCCTATTGATTGTCGTTTGAAAACACTTATTAATTCTGATTTTAGAGTTGATAATTCAGATGTGGTCAGTGTGATATGCTTATTTTATGGTATTTGATGTTCTGTATTTTATTTTATTTTTTTCAAATTGATATGTTTCTTAAAATTGTTGGAGTTTCAAATCTGTGTAACTTGTCAAGGTTATGTATGGAGTTCACTTCCTCGTTTGGATTTTGAGTATCATATTACCTTTTATTACGCTATTATTTTCACAGTGAATGCTATCTGATTTACTGAATAATTCACTGCCCAGCATTGCTTATATATTTAGGCAGTCTCTTATGGAGTATGGTGATGGTGGTAAAAAGTGCTGCAATTGGCAGGGCCATTTTGGTGCTTATTGACACGAAGCGTCTGACTCTTCTTTCGTATTCTATTCGTTGTTTTCTGATGTAAAAAGTTGTCCTCTCTTTGTTGGCTGTTGTCAATAAACTGGGACTAACTTAACTGTTACATGGGAATCAATGTTACCTTTGCTTAGGTGCTGTTACTTCTTATGAGTGCCGGTGGTGGTAATTGCCCTGGTGCAAGATGATGGAAACTTCCTGGATGTATATGTGACTTATTTCTACTGGTAATCCTTCTGCTAGTATTAATTGGCCAAGGACTCCAGTTTTCACTGATATAGTTAGATTCTAGGCTATCCAACCATGTTTAAACCCAGTCTTGAGGAAAACTAATTTTGACTCGATCAAATTAATGTATAATAGTAGAACTGAAACATAAGAGTTGATTTATTAGGAACCAGTGATTTGATTTTTTTTTTCTATGTTTTTGGAATTGCAATTTTCAGGGGATCCATGTGGCCAGACATTAACCTACAAAAATTTCCAAATTATGCTTCAAGGGAATTACTTTTATAAAAGTACTTTTAAGACAGTAACTGTCATGAGTTGGTCTTATGAGTGCTTGATGACCATATGGTGGTGGTTCCAATGGGTATGCTAGCGGTGGTAGGGGATATCAATTTGCCAGAATTCATGCGAGTATGGTTGCCTTTGATTTCTGTACAATTGAGTTATTATTTTTTCATCATTTGGAACTTTTTTTTTTAAATTTTGTTTGGGCATGTTCTTTTAGCTTTTCTAATATTATTTTTAATTTCATTTTTGTCATTAATATTTTCATAATTACTGGTATCATCATCATATCCTTGTTTGCTGGCGTGAAATTGATTATTGCCTCTGGTTCATAATCTGGATGTTTGGCTTCTAAAGATGCACAAAGAGAGGGAAAGGTTCAGAATACTTGTTATTGTGGCCCGAATATGTGCAGATGTGCTGGGCCAACTTAAAAGTCTTAAATTTCTCCAGGTTTGTGTTTTCCATTCCTTCACCGTATAGTATTTATTGTATATCGCCAATTTTATTGAACTGTCTTTCAGGGGATAATGGCCATAATTCTTCTTGTTCTTCTCCTTTTTGTTTTACCTTCTGCCCTGGCTTTGATAGGTTTCAGTGTTTAAGAAGTTGAGCAGCTGTGGTGTTGACCCAAGTATTGGTATGTTCTACTTTTAGTTTTTCATGGTTTTATCATGAAGTTATTTTCTTGAGTTGAATTATATACTTGCATCATGTTTATCTTATTCCTCGATTACTTTCTGTATCAAAATCAGTGAGCATTAACAATGGACTGGGGCTTTCGGTGTTGATGCACCGGTCATGATGCCCCCATCTCCCATCCTTTCTAAGGAACATCTTTGCTGAATAATTGAGTATTGGTCTATTTCTTTACTCTGTTTCGCTGTACAGACAAACTTGATCATCTTTTTATATATGTACTATGAATATATTTTTCTGTTTATGCTATTTCCAACAATTTAACATTTCAAAACATCTTGAAAAATAAATAGAGAATGCTTGTGTACACTACAGTATTCTTGAACTGCGAAGTAATAGATTTAAGCAAATGAGGTATGGGTTACTGTAGTGATGTATAGTAGCACTGGTGGATATTGTTGTAGATGGAGTGATTAAGATCTTCTAAATTTTCTTTCTAGGGGGTGGGGAAGAGGGGGAGGAGTATTTTTGTATTGGGGCCGGCCCGGGGGCGGCGGGGGGTGTGATGCGTTTAGGTAATCTTTTTAATTGTGAGGCTGAAGAAAGGTTGCAGGATTTGGGCTTTGAGAAGGAATGAGAGATTGGCTTGAGTTTAAGATAGATCCTGAACAGATAGGGTTTTAGGTATTTAATTAAAGGCCAATGGCTAGGGGGTTAATTAAGGCTTGGTAGGATTTGAGCTGAAATAGTCCTGTGAACAGTAACTCAAACGGTAATTAGGAAGAAGTAAAAGAATTCTAGGAATTTCACCTAGAATGTTTTACTTTGCAAGGGCAGGCAGGCACAATTTCAAATTGTCACAATCAATCTCCATTGAAATGAAGAGATATATATTTATCAAGTAGCTCGGTGAGGTTCAGTAATGGAGATCTCACTTAGAAATAGAAATGGAAAAAATTAAAAATGTGAAGAAAATCAAAATTTAAATACAAGGACAAGAATAAAATTACTTTTTTATTTGGAAGCAATTATGTTGGATTTGTTATAAAATTTAGTTTGAATAGTAAGACATGATTAATATAGATATTACCATGATTGACAGAAATTAACTAATTATTTGCTTAAATATGATTTAGCTTGTATTGATTAGTAATGAATGAGGGGTTATCACCTGGTGTGATGGGGTCTTGGCCTTTTTTTTATTTTTTATTTTTATAGATGATGACTGAAGCCAAGGGAGCTCCATCTTGGGAAGAGCGTTCTCCACTGGAAAAATGAACAACGCTGTTCCTAGTTAAACTATGAGCCATTAGAAACAGGTATGTACTAAACTATCTCTCTTTTTTATTTTATTTTTTTTTGATCAGTAAGAATTGTATAAATCATAGAGCCCAAGAAGGACAACAAGGACAAAAACCCTAAAAGATTACAACTGATTTAGAGAACCCAAAAAATCTACAAAAGAAGAAACATTTATAGGGAAAGCCTCTTGGGCCCAAAAAAATAACAGGCGCCAAAAAGCATCTTTGAAGAATGGTGTAGAGAGCTCCCGATCTTCAAAGACACGGTTGTTCCTTTCAATCCAAATATACCACAAGAGGCAAATAGGGGCCAGTCTCCAAACTCTCTTAATCTCATTTGGGAGATTGCAGCCTTCCCAAGCCAACAGAAGGTCTTTAACAGAGCCTGACATAACCCATGAGAAGCCAAACAGAGCAAAAATAATATTCCTACAGTTACACGAGACATGACAATAGATGAGCACACGATCCACCGTCTCGTCAGCATTCTTACAAAGTAGTATCTGCTAGCCAAAAGAAAAACTGTTTTCTTCAAGTTTTCCGTAGTTAAAATAGCATTCTTAGCAACTTCCCAAGCAAAGAAAGAAGCTTTAGGGAGAACTTTTAAAATCCAAATGAGCTTCTAAGGAAAGGGAGGGCTATCCAAAACGAACATGCTCTTATAGAAGGATCGTACAGTAAATGATTTCTTATCCGACCTCCAAACTCTCCTATCCTCCCTATCTTTCATAGCCCTGAAATTGTTAAGATAACAAAGGAAAGAGCCCACCTCGTCGAATTCCCAATCAAAAAAATCTCTCCTAAAGCGAGAACTTTAGATAAGCTTGTTCCCAACTTTCTCTAGACACTCACTAGCCCAAGCCGACTTATTGCTAGCCAGATTATAAAGCACAAGGAAATTTGCCCTCAATGACTTGTCCTCAGTTTAAACATCATTGCAGAATTTCACCCTACCGCCATTTCCAAGAACAAAACTACATCTCTCCATGAAAAACCTCCAACCAACTCTAATGTAACTCCAAAGACCACATTCCCTTGGGCCTTCTGCAATGCCCGAGCACCAGCCCTCATCACCACACCCATATTTGGAAACAATGATCTCCCTCCAAAGCGCATTATCACTTTCGCCAAAATTCTATAACCATTTATCTAAGAGGGTTGTATTGAAGATCCTCAAATCTTTCACCCCTAAACCCCCGTGAGACGTAGGCTTCTTGATGCTTTTCCAAGCAACTAAGTGAGTCTTTTTACAATCGCCATCGTGGCCCCATAAGAAATCCCTTTGAATCTTCTCCAATCTCCTACTGACCGTCTTTGGCATAGAGAAGAGAGACATGAAGTAGGTGGGGAGATTGGCCAAGGTACTCTTGAGCAGGATTAGCCTGCCTCCCTTAGAAAGGAGTTGGCCTTTCCATCCTGACAGCTTGCTGAGAAATCTTTCAACCACCGGATCCCACACCCCAATAGATCTCGAAGGAGCTCCCAACAGAAGGCCCAAATAAACAAGGGGAAGGCAGCCCACCCTACATCCCAAAGTGCTGGCTAACATGTCCATCTCTTTGATCGACCCTAATGGGGTAATGCTGCTTTTGGCAAGATTGATCCTCAAGCCTGATATAGCTTCAAAACACACTAGAATACAACGGACAAAGCGAAGTTGCCGCACAGAAGGGTCACAAAAGATAATGGTGTCGTCGGCAAACAATAAGTGAGAAATGGCAAAGCCTTCACCCCCTCTGTTCCCCGCCTGGAAACCTTTGATGAGGCCGACTTCCTTAGCACGAAGCATGAAGCGGCTCAAGGCCTCCAGGCTATCACGAAGAGAAAAGGGGATAGTGGATACCCCTGTCTCAAGCCTCTAGAAGTACGGAAGAAACCTGTAGGGGAGCCATTAATGAGAACCGAAAGGGAAACTATGGATATACACGACTGAATCCACTACCTCCACTTGCCCCCAAAGCCCATCTTAGCCAACATACCCAATAAGAAGCTCCAATTAACATGGTCAAAGGCCTTTTCAATATCTAATTTGCACACAAGTCCCTTCCTTTTCTGTTTAAAGCTGGAGTCGATGCATTCATTCGCAATGAGAGCCGCATCCAAGATTTGACGACCCTCCCCAAAAGCAGGTTTGGTTAGAAGAAATGATACTGCCCATAACTTTCTTCAGCCTTAGAGAAAGAACCTTAACAATTAGCTTGTAAACACTGCTCACTAGGCTTATAGGGCGAAAGTCCTTGATGCTATTAGCCCCCTCCTTTTTTGGAATGAGGGCAATGAAAGAAGCATTGAGGCTTCTCTCAAAGCCCCACTCCCTTTGAAAAGACCCAAAACCCCCCTCATTTTTCACACACACTCTCTCTCTCT
Organism: Nyssa sinensis; assembly: GCA_008638375.1. NCBI lineage: Eukaryota > Viridiplantae > Streptophyta > Magnoliopsida > Cornales > Nyssaceae > Nyssa > Nyssa sinensis. Next base: position 55,174,006 of record CM018046.1, read on the forward strand.
TTTATTATAGTGAAACAACTCTACCTAGTTACAAAAGAGATATAGTTTCACACACGATCATGTGCTTATTATTATTGTTAGTAAAACAGTACATCAGTATTTCAGTTTTGTAAAACAGAAATTAAATTTGTGAAAATAGAATTTCAATTGTGTAAAAATAGAAACTATTTTGAACAACCAGAAACAATTCTGTCTCCAAACTTAAATTACAGAAACAATCAAACACGTATAACAATATTATACTTAATTAAACAACAAAAATAATTAAACGTAATTGAAATAGAACCTGTTTGCGCAGAATATAGATTTGCAGAATATGAACTTTGTATAATACAGAAAGAACTGATCAAGTCTTGTGTTGGATACAATGTCCTTAAGACAATTTATTGCCCTCACAGTGGTGCTTACGAGTTCTAGGCAATATGTCTCCCAGGATAAAATGATCTACAACACAAAAGCAAGCACTTCTAATGTGTTTTGTCGAACCAGAACTGTAAAACAACTTCTTTCTCAAATGAAAATGATATGCAAAATGAATGAATTCAATGAATGATGTTGTGATCGTGTGTCCTATTTAATATACTCGCTCATGCCTGTTTGGTACAGGCATGAAGCTTGGATCGTGTTTGTTCATGGCGAACAAACACAGTCGTATCTGTGGAGAAGACGCCTATTTAGTCAAACAGTACTTCCAAAACGACAGCGTTTTGGACTCCCAACGGTAACTTACACATGTCGCAAAACGACAGCGTTTTTGGTTTGAAAAATTTTAAATAAATTTTCTCTAAAAAGATATATACACAACAAGCCCAAGCCCAAGCCCCAAACCCGAACCGGCCCGATTCGGGGCAGCGGCGGCGCGCGCGTGTGGTGAATCAAGCATGTGTTAGGTCTTCCCTCCTCTATAAAACTTGGGTGCCTCTTGGGGTCCAAACCCTTCTCTAAGGTAGTTGTATATATACTCTTTAAAAGCCTTGTACCCATTCTATGTGGGACACAAATTTTTTGCACAAGCTTTAAGCTTTTGTTGCCATTTTCAAGTGGTGATGTTTGGAGGCAATTCTCATTCACTCCTTAATGGTTTTGAGCAATCCAATATAAATTTTAATCTCCTGATGGAGGAAAATACATTCCCATGTGGATCCACTAAAATTAATTTGTGGGTCTTACTTTAATTTTATCTCAAAGATAGCTAATTATAATGTTCAAACCCATTTTTTCCTAAAATTATATGGTCACCCTTGTCTCTAGCTGAAAAGCTAGAGCAGTGACGTGAACCTTTATTATCATGCACATGGCTTTGAGTTCGCCATTATATTGGCCTCATTTAGAACCAGATGGCTCAGATTTGACATTGCTCGGGTCTTAACTTGCATCTGGACGGCAGGTACATGGCCTTCTCTGCGATCTCTCGCATATCCTCACCCCGCCACTCTCCTTGCTGCCTCACTATCTCCCTTACAGCCTGACATCAGCACTGCTCATCCATGTTCTCCAACTGCTGGCAGCATTGTCAGAGGTGCTGTTGCTGTTGGTTTGAAAGCATCCTCAACGACAGCTCGTACGGGCTTCTCTGAGATAAGTACATCGTGCAATGTCGGAGCTGCTACCGCTGCCTTTGGATCTGCTCTTGGCAGCTTTGGGAACCCCTTGGGTTCTCTTCCTCGATTGTGGTGGTTGTTATGGTAGTGTGGTAGGTGAATGCTTCGGTGAAGGCTAAGAGTGCTACAAGAACAGCTGCTAGGATTGTGAACTTTGCCATTGTGGAGACTATGGGATGGAACTTTGGGGAAGCTTGGTGGGTGAGGAGGTGTGGTGGTAGAGGTGGTGGGTATTTATAATAGGCTTTAGGGTTTGCATGGTGGAAACGTGGAGGATTCTAGGTTTAGGCCAATAGCTGGGTGGATTTGGCAGGAAGATGAGTTTTCTGGAAGATGCTTCCACGTAGATTGACATGCAAATGCTGCCATCAAGGGATATTGTCTGGTTAAGAAACTGCTTTGGAGGTGTTCAAAATCATTGTTTGGCTACAGAAACTGTCCCATAGGTGGTTTGTAGTTTGGTAAGCTGTAAAATCCTTGTTGCCCAAGGCTAGTTTTTGATAACTGAAGTTAATCGTAAAGCATTGTTTGGCTACAGAAATTGCTTCAAAACTGGTTGTGTCCACTGTGTTTCGTAGTTTGGTAAGCCTTAAAACCGTGTCCCCCAGGGCTAGTTTTTGTCAGTTAAAATTGACCATTTGAAAAATCAGCACAATGTTTCATTCTCCGTTGGGAGTTTGGATATTTTCATTTTAGTTGTTTTTCACCTTTATGGCTTATATGGAAAATATCTCTATTCGCCGGAAAAAAAAAAATCAAATATTGAATCTTTCCATTAGAAGTCGTATATCATGATTACATGCTAAAATGTTTCTTATACTATTCAGAACAAAAGGTAATTTAAGTATTTTGTTTCACTCCAAATTGTTTTGAGGTTTTTTGTTTTTTTTTTTTAATTTCCAGGTTGCATTCATTGTGTGAGAAGTTGGACATGGAAGTCTATTACATGAATCTTATCTCAACAATGCTTATCTTAATTATTTGAAGTCAATTACATAAATCTTGTCTCACCATTCTTCGCAATCCCTAAAAAGGGTATTGCCTGCCGTACACTAAAACTGACATGGACTTGCTTGCCCTTTTGCTGTGGTATTGATGTACTTGAAAAATTGCATTTCTTTGTTCAGCATTATGATATACCTGGATGAACTTTATTGCGGTTTCTGCCTGTTCTCTGTTGTCGCTTTGTCATATGATGGTGCTTGTGGTATTTAAATTTCTATGTTCCAGTTTTATTTGGTTGTCTTTGAAAGAAACGGTGTTCTAAATACTCAAAATCTGTTTCATCTCGTGTCTTGGTGTCTTAAATATGATGGGTCATGTGTTTGTTATTAGAACATTGAATTAGACATAATGACTCGTGTTGCTTGCCTTGATCATCTGTAATGATAAGTTGGGTAAAATATTGGTTTGAATTTCGATCTGAAGTTGTATTTTCTTGTGTATTCCTTCATTGTTCTATCCTTTTACATTAGACCCTTTATAGAGTTGCTAAATTATTTTCACTTTTCTCTGTTTTGGTGCTCTAATCAGCTTCACAACACTCTTTGTTGATGGGTTATGGTAGGGGGGTGCATTCTTAAAAAGATGACGTGTGGTGATATTGCTTGTGCCTTGTATTACTGTTATTAGCAATTTAACTCGTTTTACTGGAATATGGACATATCTTGCTTAATGGAATAGGTTTGGGGACGCTATGGGAATCTTATTAGGATTTTCTTACTTCAGATTTGAAGAGAAGACATCTTATGAATATCCCGTCCAAGGCCGGTTTTATTGTTAATTCAATAAAATAATTGTTTTAGGTCTTACTTTTAAAAGAAATTTTAAATTTTGCATGTTTATAATGTAATCTAAATTAGAAGTCTAATGTTAATAAAAGTAATTTTATAAAGAATGTTGCATAAAGACTCAATAAAGAAAACATATAATTCTTCAGTTGTTGAACTATGTAAAATTTTTATTATTATAGTTTTATTTAATATGTACATTTTTTCTTAAAATATTATTGTAATTTTGTATTAATATGTATGTTTGTATTTTTATATTTTCATTGGTATTAGATTACTACGTTGGGAGTGATTCAATCTGGCAAATTTGGCAAAGTTGGTATATTACTTTGACAAAAAACAAAAAAAATTATTTTGTAATGAAAGAAGATAGGCGTAACATATTAGGTGTGCAACTTAGACAGCTTCACCTGAATCTAACCCGAATTTGGTTTGAATTTTTTAAGATTTGAGTTTTTTATTTTACACTTTGGGGTATGGGGTATGGGCAAAAGAACTCAAGTTCGATTTCAATTAAGGTTGAACATGGGTTAAGATTTTAAAAATTCAATTCTAACTCAAAATTTGAATTAAAATTTAATATTTTATATTTTATATATTATATATTTTTTATACTTTAGTTATATACTATTAGATTAATAAAAATTTTTTTACAAGAATTATTATTTATATTTTTATAATTTCAAAATTTTGTTCACTTTTAACATTTTTTTAAAATTAAATTATGTTGAATTATTATTTTATCAATTTTTGGTTTCTTTTAGAAGGAAAAATTGGCTTGGGTTAAGATTTTAAAAAGTCGAGTCCAACTCAAATTTTGAGTTAAAATTTAATATTTTATATATTATATTTTTTTTATACTTTAGTTATATACCATTAGATTAATAGAAATTTTTTTACAAGAATTATTATTTATATTTTTATAATTTCAAAAATTTGTTCACTTTTAACATATTTTTAAAATTAAATTATATTGAATTATTATTTTATCAATTTTTAGTTTCTTTTATAAGAAAAAATTTAGAGAAATTATTATAGCTTTTAGTGTGTAATCAAAATAGGAAAAATATAGCAATTTATTAAAGAAATTGTGAATAAAATAAAAAAATACAATTAATAATCGGGGTTGGGTTGGATTCGAGTTGAATCCAATACTAATAAATTTTAATTCGACTTGGACTAAAGTTAGGTTGTTTGGTTAAAGGTTGGGTTCGAGTTGGATTTGGGTTGATTGTTTTAGAATTTGAATTGAATTTAAACATGATTTAATACGAATCCATTTGTGCAAAGTTACATCACAATAATATGACAATATTGACAGTAGTGATAGGAATATTTTTTACCATTCAAAAATTTTTCGTGAGCTTCTTTTTACCATCGATTTTTTTATAATTAATATTCAAAAAATTAATAATTTTCAAAATTAATTAACTTTTAAGAAACTAACTTGATTTATAGTAAATAATTAATGATTCTATAATTTAATAATTAATATTTTTCAAAATATTTTTTATAATATTAATTATTAAAAATATATAATAATTATATATATATATTCTATTTAAAACATATCTTGATAAATATATTTTATTAATTTAACATAATTAAATTTAAAATTATAATATCAAAAAATACAAATTTTATACTTGAAAAGATATTAAGAATTTTTTTATATTTGAAATTGAGTATTATATATATTTTTATAAAAAATTAAAATATTATTAAAAAATTACATATTTATTTAATTTTTATATAAAAATTATTTAAATATAAAAAACACTTGTTACTTGGCAAAAGTATAATAACATTAAGCGCTGTGCAAGCAAAAGCCCACGTGTCAGTGTTTTGAGCAGTTCAAACAACTGCCACGACGTCGATGAGTAGTTTCTTTCTATGCTCAAGCTTCGCGTTTCGTTAATCTGTTCAATTAGCAACTATCACATTCTTGTGCGCCTACGAAACAAGCTGCTCGCTCTAGAAAATCAACAGCGCAGATCTCGAGGTTACGGGCTAATATCCTCTGTACCTTGTAATATTGTATTGTGTGAAAACGGCCTAGCCCCCACGTGTCCAACTACCCAGAAAGCTTTTTTTTTTATTATTATTTTTATTTAGGGATCCTTTGCGCACTGCTTTCTCCTCTTCTTTTCGCTCTCTGCACGAACTTTTATCTGCTCCGACTTATCCGACTTAGGGTTTCTTCTTCCACGTTCTCGAAACCCTAATTTTCGGATCAGGTTCTCTCTTACTTCCAATCTGTCTGCTTGTATTCTGGTTCTTGATGTCTAATTTCTTCTCGATTCTTGATAATTTGGTTTTCCTTAAATTTTGTTTGCTTGCCGTGAAAACGAAAGAAAGAAAGGGAAAAAAAACAGAATTTTTACATGATGCATTAATCTTCTGATTTGAAATTTTCCCTTGTGTTCTTTGTCGATAACCGAGGAAACTTCTTGGGTTAGTAATTACTTTTTCTTCTTATCGGTTTATGTAATTCTTGTTCATGTGGATTTGAGTTTTTTCCTTCTTTTCAAGAAAGGATCTGATTTATATTTTCTCTCTTTCTTTCAAGTATGGATTGTTACAACGGTTTACTTGTTGCTTAAATCGGGAGTTTTAATTTATTATGTCTTGGCTGTGATTTTTATGATCAGTGTGTTTTGTTGTTCATTTTTGTGAAATTCCAGTCTTCTTTTTGTGATTTTAAAAGAAATTTGGGAAAAAGATATATATATATATATATATATATATATATATAGACACACACACACACACACAATACATTCCTAACTAAAGAAGGAAAGGAAATGAAAGAAATATAGAGAAAATAAAAGATGGTCAACATGACCTAAAATAGGATAAATTTTCTAATTCCAACACTCCCCTCAAGCTGAGGCGAAGATATTGATGAGCCCCAGCTTGACAAGAGATGATTGTAGTAACGACGGATCCATTGACTTGGTAAACATATCGGCCGTCTGATCAGACGAGGGAACAAAGTTAGGGGTAATAATACCCGAACGAACTTTTTCCTTAATGAAGTGAATATCGACTTCTATATGTTTTGTTCTCTCATGAAGTATTGAGTCTGAGGATAACATAATAGCAGACTATCACAGAACAAAGAAGATGAGTCCGACATGGGAAAGCCCAGCTCAGTCAGAAAAGAACGAAGCCATAGAAGCTCACAAGTGCCCTGGGCCATAGCACGGTACTCGGCCTCGGCAGAAGATCGAGAAACCACCGCTTGCATCTTACTTTTCCAGGATATGAGATGATTACCACGAAAAGTACATATACTAGAGGTGGAGCGCCTATCACTTTTAGAACTTGCGTAGTTAGCATCTGTAAAACAAGAGAGATTCGACTGTGCTCCTGTCATATTAAAAAGCCCAAGACCAGGACAGGTCTTGAGGTACCGGAGAATATGATAAACTGCATCCAAATGAGAGGTACGTGGTGAGTGCATGAACTGACTCACAACACTAACAGCAAGCAGGCCTACACCCAAGCACACCCGTATCCTGAAGGAGATCAAGAGCATACTTCCACTGAGATAGAAATATACCAAGGCGAGACTGAGCAACCTCAATGCCAAGAAAGTACCGCAGAGGATCCAAGTCCTTAATATCATAAGACTCCCTGAGATCACGCTTTACTTTAGAAATATCAGGTGAATCATCTCTAGGAGATCAAGAGCATACTTCCGCTGAGATAGAGAGATACCAAGGCGAGACTGAGCAACCTCAATGCCAAGGAAGTACCGCAGAGGACCCAAGTCCTTAATATCAAAAGACACCTCGAGATCACGCTTTACTTTAGAAATACTAGGTGAATCATCTCCAGTAATAATAATATCATCTACATAAATGGAGATGATAATACACCGCCCATTTAAATGTCGTCGAATAAAGCATGTATGATCCTAATGGCACCTAACAAAGCCCATATCCAGAACAACATCACTGAAACGGCTAAACCATGCTCGAGGAGACTGCTTAAGACCATAGAGGGATTTTCAGAGACAACAGACTTTCCCAGAATACTCCCCCTAAGACCGAAAACCCGGTGTCGGATCCATGTAGATAACCTCTTTAAGGTCACCATTGAGGAAGGCATTCTTGACATCTATCTGATGAAGAGGCCAAGAATAGGAAGCAACAAGAGAGACAAGAAGACGGACTGTAGTCAACTTAGCCACGGGAGCAAAGGTAGCACCAAAATCCTTACCTGGAACCTGAGTAAAGCCTTTTGCAACAAGGCGAGCCTTATACCTCTCGAGAGTGCCATCTACCAAGTACTTCACACTGAAGACCCACTTACAGCCAACCGTTCTCTCACCAGCAGACAAGTCAACAAGCTCCCACGTCTGATTTTGAAGAAGAGCATCCATTTCTACTTTCATAGCGGCCACCCACTTTGGATTTTGAAGAGCCTCAGAAACTGACCGAGGAATGGATACTGAATCAATCTCACCAAGAAAGGACTGATATGAATCTGAAAGACCCTGATAAGATATAAACTTGGCAACAATTACTACTAGGAAAACCCAAACGGATGGGGGGACGACGATCACGGGGAGGATACTGGGGAGGTGTGATATTAGAAGCTGAGGGAAGAGATGAAGTACCTGAGTTTGGAGAAGCGTCTAGCGGAGGAACATGAGAGCGCGGACAGTGAGGAACATAAAGGACGGGATTAGTAGTGGTTACCGGAGGAGGGGACCTGCTAGGAAGTGAAAAAGAGGACATCGGAGGAGGTTCAAGAATGGGAGCCAGACGAGGAAGCAAGGGATTGTCCTCCCGACTCCTCCGGAGGAATCTCCCCAACAGGTCCTGGCAAGGAAGGAGTACCTGAAAAAAAAGGAACAATTTCCAAAAAAGTAACATCCAATGAGTGATAGATATGACTAGTAATCGGATCATAACAACGATACCCCTTAGACATGCTAGAATACCCTAAGAAGCCACACTGAATGGCCTTATCATCAAGTTTAGTGCGGGAAAGGCTACGGTTTTGAACAAAACATGTACACCCGAAGACATGAGATGTAATAGGAAAAAGCGTGCTATCAGGCTGAAGGATATGTAAGGGGGCCTTGCCTTGTAGTATTCGACTGGGAGTACGATTGATAAGGTAAGTGGCTGTGAGAACAACTATATGCCAGAAATATTTGGGTACCCCCATCCCACACAAAAGACACCGAACAACAGACATGATGTGACGATTCTTACGTTCCGCTACACCATTCTGCTCAGGAGTGTAAGGACATGTAAGTTGCTAGAAGATACCACTTTTGTTAAGCTCACACCTAAACTCATGCGAGATATACTCTCGACCATTATCAGACCTAATATTCCGAACAACAGTATTGTATTGGGTTTTGATCATTTGTAAAAATTTAGTAAGGTGTGAAAACACTTCAGATTTTTTCTTCATAAGATAGACCCAAGTACAACGAGTATAATCATCTATGAAAGTGACATAATAGCGATGCTGAGATAAAGCAACAACTGGAGAAGGACCCTATACATCAGAATGAATAAGATCAAGGCACACGGTGCACGATGCATGCGAGGAATATAAGTAGTGTGAGTATGTTTTGACAATTTACAAACCACACATTTAAATTTAAAATTCTTGCATGCTTTATTCAAAGGCGGAGAAAGTCAACATAAATATTGAAAGTTTGCATGTCCTAAACGGGCATGCAACAAATCTAAAGTTTGAAGAGAAAAAACAGCAATATCAAACATAGGCAAAACAGATGCATGAAAACTGGATGTTAACACCTTTGGATGACGGAGGGTCTCCAAAGTAATAGAGTCCATCGCGCTCATATCCCCTACCAAAAATCTTCTTCGAAGTCAGGTCCTGCAAGAGACAATGATCGGGTAAAAAAATTACAACACAATTAAGATTTTTTGCAAGTAAATTGACAGAGAGAAGATTGTAAGCAAAGTTAGGGACATAAAAAACAGAAGAAAGAGTGATGTCTGAAGACAGGACTGCATCACCCTGACTACTTATCTGGATAGATGACCCATCGGCAATACAGATAGACTGAACAAGAGGGGTAACTAGAGAAGATAAAATGAATAACTCACAAGTCATGTGATTATTAGCTCCGGAATAATAAAATCCAAGTGGGATGGCCTAACTTAACATGAAGAGCAAGAGGGATACCTGTAGCAAGTGTAGCCGTGGGACTGGCAGATGAGGTAGTCCTCGGAGGAGCAGAACCTAAGCCAAGGTGTGCCTGAAGCTGGCTATAATTTGAAATGGCTGGAGCGGGTGCAGTCTCTGCAATGGCACCTATACGAGGAGCCCATTTTCCTCGGTCTCGGTTCCCCTAGTTCCGGTTCTTCGAATAACCCTGCTTTAACTCAAGTTGGAGATCAAAGCAGCGATCAATGACATGGTCGGGCTTGTGGCAGTGCTGACAATAAGGACGGTTACCGGTCGGACGAGAGCTCGAAGAAGCAGCAAAGGCCATCTGATCAGGAACAAGAGGAGATATCTCAATCTGTGAAGTTGAAATCAGAGGAATAAGACGGCGCCGACGCTCATCGCCATCCACAGTAGCAAACGCCTCATAAAGAGAAGGCATAGGAGAGGTGTTCAAAATCTGAGCCCTAAGAGCCTCAAACTCAGGTTTCAAACCCATCAGAAACTGATATATATGCCTATGATCAAGACGTTTGGACTCAACATCACCAGTAAAGTCACTAAGGGGCTCATACTGAGCTAACTCCTCCCATCTAGTCTAGAGATAACCAAAGAAGTCAGCAACTGATAGGCCCAAGGTGGCTTGGGAGGCATGAGATATATCCCGATAAAGCTCAAAAATTCGAGAATCACAGTGTGCATGGGCGTACATCTTAGACAGGGCAGACCACAGACCATGGACAGTCTCATGATACATGAACATATTATAGATCCTCTCCTCCATCGAGTTGAACATCCAACCCAAAATGATACAGTTGTCCATATCCCATTGTTCAAACGAGGGGTCAGATTCGGACAGCTTCGACGTCTTTCCAAGATTCCACCCGGTCTTGCGTTTTCCACCAAGAAAGAGGCGGACAGAGCGAGACCAAGCATGAAAGATTTTTCTATTTAATAACACGCTCGTGACATGTTAAGCCGGTGTATACTGGGCAAGAGAAAGATCGGGATGAGCAACCACAGGAGTTGGACGATTAGCAGGAACAACATCCTTAAATCAGCCATGAGACAAGCCCAAAAAAAAAATGGAACGAACAGACGAGAAAACAAAGGTGCATAACAAAACGGCAACAAAAGAACCACATCCAAACAGAAAACGGCTTACCAGACACGGGCAGCCTAACACAACCAGATAGAAAATGGTTTACCACACATGGGCAGCCTGACACTCGGCTACCCAGACAATAGAAGAGGAGCACGGAGAGGCTCTAACACATCATAGACATCACAGATGGGCCAAGGAGGCCAACAGGTGCAGCACAGAGGCTGCACGAAGGACCAGGGGGGTCCTGGGATGTCACGGGTGGTGCGGCAGTGGCTGGGTGATGGGGGGTGGATAGGCGAGATTGAGGGGAGAGAGAAAGAGAGCTTTCTTAGGCTCTGATACCAAAAATAAATTTGGGAAAAAGATATATATATTCTGATTACTACAATCTTATATATATATATATATATATATATATATATATATATATATATACACAATACATTCCTAACTAAAGAAGGAAAGGAAATCAAAGAAATACAGAGAAAATAAAAGATGGTCAACATGACCTAAAATAGGATAAATTTCCTAATTCCAAACAATTTTTGCTACTTAGATTCTAGTTAGGCTCCTTTGGTTACCATTTGTTCAGGAAAGTGAAAAGACTCTGTTTTTTTGGAAGTTGGGAGTTTTTAAGAAATTTGCAGGAAACCGTTTTGGGGAAAAAGATGCCAGGAAACTAATAATTTCTATAGACAATTTCCCCAAATTGTTTTCTGCAAGTTTTACAGGAAACTAAAACTGTTCCAAATTGTATTCCATTATGGTTTATTTAGGACTTACTGGAAGAAACAGAACTCTCACGTTCCCCAGCACTTTATGCCAACCATGAGTAGATTAGGCATTTTTACTTCTCAGGCTGCTTGTCTTTTTGTTTTTACATGTTATTTGATTCATTAAATCAGTGGAGGGGCATACAAAGATCAATGCATGGTTTTTGAAATTGGCCATGACTGTTATGTGACGCTTTACATACTTAGTCATCCTGCCAAATGGCTGTTACAGTACCATCAGTCATATAACACCCTGTGATGGTTGTGAATTTTTCTAAGCCTATTTCTGCCACTTTTTTTCTTTTCTACATTTTAAGCTTTGGGAATTGGGGTGTTATGAATCACTATGCAATTATGAGTATACCTTTCAGAATAACAAAACTATGGGTTCTAACCTTAGATCTTAATCAAGCTTCTTGGGCTTCCCCTTCAATGGCCAGTTTCAAACCATAGTTGTCAAATTCTCACCCGGACAATGGTTGGGCACCTAGGGTCTTACTAATTGCCTAGACTATATGATGCCAGGTAATTTTTATTTGTTCCGAATACGTGCATAGATTTGCTTTACACTAGGCTTTCATCTTATATATGTATATTTGTGAAATAAATGTATTAAACACAAATATCTCCGAAGTTTGGGTTCAACTTTCACCCCAAGTGCCACTTACCTGTCAAAAGAAAAAATGTATTAAAGATCAACTAATGTTTCAGGCCATGACCTGGGCAATTGGTTGGGCACTTGAATGATTGCGTGGTAGGCCAGGTCTATCGCGTTGGGTTGCTTGGGTGTTTTAAGTTTCATGGCGAACTATCTAGATCTATCCCATATCATTTTTTAATCACAATACATTGAGATAATGATGTTTTCCAAACATGCTTTTATTATGAGAACTTTCACGTTTAAGTGAATTTATGCTCATAAAAGTGGTGAAAGATACAAATTTTAAAATGTTTTTATACATTTAACAGAAATCCTTTAAAATCATTCAAACCCAAATGTATAGGATTCTAGGGTCAAGACAAGTGTGTTGCTACTATTTGAAAGAGGGAAAAATCATGGCTCCAATATCCATATTTGTTTGTAATGTTTGCTAAACTCTACGTCCTCATTGTTGCAACTGATACCATTACGGCAATGGTTATTTCGATTTGTGATCTAAAAACCTTAAATCAATAACTATTTTTTTTTTTTTTTTGAGGGGTGTTTTTTTTGGGGCTGAAATGGCTGTTATGGGAGTTCATTTCTTCATTATTTTTGAATGGGTATGGATGAGTTGGTTTGCTTTTCTCAACCCCTTCTTTATTATGTGGATGTCCATTAGAAATCTCAAGTTTTATGTCCATTAGAAATCTCAAGTTTTGGTTTAGTCTAGCAAACAGCTGTTGAATTTATCCTTGCATCTTTTTTTAATTTGATGCCAGGTTGAATCCCATTGATTCTGGCTTGAGCTTATGGAAAGTGAGCTTTCTTAATTAAAAGCTTTGAATAGATTTCCGCATATGGTGGCTTAGTTTGACATCTAGCATGCTGCTTTGGTTGTAGTTGTAGTCTGGACAACCCCCCTTAGAAAATTTTCTAATAGTGCCTAAGAGATTTGACAGGGTTCTTTTTTTTTTTTGTGTGTTTTGCTTTGCTTGGTATTGTTTGTAAGTTCTCGTTGTTTTCTATGTTGGGGATTAGTGGGAAGGTATTGATGGGTTGAGCTGTGATGGAGATTTGTTTTTTTCCTTGATGGAACTTCAATTTACTTCCAATGTTAATTTTTCTCTTTGTATGGTTCATGTACTCATATTGTGAACTGATAAGAACTTATCAAAAGGGATATATGTGGATATAGTGAACTGGCAATTGATGATATTATCACGTGGAGAGAAAATATCTAAATCTGTAGTTGTTACATGAATAATGGTGATGTGGATCCTTGGCATATTGGTGAGCTGCACAGCCTATGTGATGTGGGCACTTTGTGGTACGTCATTTGCATTGGTTAGGGATGTGTTGAGAACTTTCGAACAGTTGTGTCAAACAAGGAGGAAGATGTGCTAATATACCTAGAAGTTCTCTTTGGTGCTTTCATAACCTACTACAGTATTATATGGAACTTTCAGTTGTTCATATGTCCCAATGTCTTGGGATATTATTATTATTATTAAAAAGTAATCCCAGGTCTTGAAATATGGAGGTTGGACAAATCTGTATCTCAACACATGCACAACAGGCACCAACTGCAAACTCTGTAACTTCACGCTAAATTAAGAAATTATGGGATGTGAAAATTGAAGGTGTTCTGTTACACATTTCAGAATTCATTTTTTTAAACCTTCACTTCTTATATTGTAGGAGTTTGACCAGATGAATATTAGTGAAGTACTTAGTCAATCATTTTTTTCAAAGATTTTTTTTCACGTGTGGTAAGCAGAAGTCTGCATGGATTAATACGTGAAATCTATTGGGTTTGATGCTACACCAGTTTGGTTTGTGTTCACTGTTTAATTTGCTATGTTCACAGTGGATAGTTGTCCTGTCACCCCTTGCACAAGGATCAAGGGTGAGAGGTGGGATATAACTGTTGTTTTCTGTGTCACTTGCATTACTGGTCCTACTTCTCTGCCTTTCACATTTATCTTATTAGGGAGAGAAGAATGAGAAGGTTAAGTAAAAATGATCTTTATGATGGGCATGGCATCAATTCCTTTAATGTGTTGTATATTGGGGAAGTGTGACCTGCCCAGAACTGGTGTTTGAGGTTTTGAATCCCATTTTTGTAGAAAGCTTGTGAATTTTAGTTTTAAATTGGCGTAATAATAACTATTTTTTTTCCTTTGAATATGAGAATGGTTTCGGAGTATATGATATTGCCTTACTATATCAGAACATTTGGATATGCAATTAAACTAATTGATGTCAAAAAGATGTGTTCTGGTCATTTTTTATGCATCCAGATGTTGTTTTCAGTTATCCTTATTTGGACTTCACCTTCAGTCCAGGTCTGAGCATTCAAGCTTAGTTTGAGATACTTGTGGCTGTTGCTCCCTTCATTCATCAGCCAAGTTTCATGTCTGAACTCGACGACCAGATTCCTACTGCTTTCGGTATATTTTATTTATCTATTTATTTATTTGTTTTCCAGCTAATATCTTCATGTGGAAGTTGGCTTACAATCAATGTTTACTTTGATTTAATACTTCAAAAGTCTTAAAATACTTCAAGAGTGAAGAACTCCTTGCTCCTTAGTGAAGCTCTACTTTTTTCCCAAAAAATAAAAAGATAAAAGAAGGGGGGGTAACTACTGACAACTCGGGCTTAAGTTTTTGAGCCATAATGTTGTGAGCTCTTTTAGGTTGTTGGGCCAGTGAGGCTTAGGGCGTATACATGTGTAGGGAAGGGGGGGGGGGGGGTGAGAGAACAATCCAATACCACAAGTCTTACTATTAACAACTTGGGCTTAAGCTTTTAAGCCATAAAGTTGTGAGCTCTTTAAAGTTGTTGGGACAGTGAGGCTTGGGGTGTAAACATTTGTGGGGAAGAGAGGGGGGGTGGGGGGAAGAACAATCCCCTTCCCCACAAGTCACGACAGGAATAGTACTCAAAAACAAAGAAAAGAGAACTGTTTCGTGTCTGCATTTCTCTTGGTGTGTGACTTGATATATTTTGGTGCTCCCATATGGTTGTTAGATCCGTTTGCTGAGGCAAATGCTGAGGACTCCAGTGCTGGGTCAAAAGAGTATGTACATATTCGTACACAGCAGCGGAATGGTAGGAAAAGTCTGACAACGGTGCAGGGATTGAAGAAAGAATTCAGCTACAATAAGATACTCAAGGACCTCAAGAAGGAGTTTTGCTGCAATGGTACTGTTGTCCAGGACCCAGAACTAGGCCAGGTTTAATGTTAATCCCACTGGTGCTGAATTGCTTCACTTTTAGTTTTTGGTGTGTTGCACTGCCTCTCATTTAATCTTTTTGCTTTGTGAAGGTTATTCAGCTTCAAGGTGATCAGCGGAAGAATGTATCTACCTTCCTTGTTCAGGTGATTATCTTGCCCAGCCAAATTTCCTCATCAAATTAAAAAATTAAGGAAGTAAGCTAGAAATACAAGACCACCTCGAAATTTGAGTTTGTTGGAAAAATGGGTTAAGCTACCTTGGCAAAATTGTAGTAGTAGTCTCTTAACGATAGGTCACTTGGGACTATATGCTTTCCCTGTTTCGCTGTCTGTTTATTTTATTTTGTTTTTTTTAATAAAGTTTCATCATAAAAGGAATGCCATTTCAGTCTTAAATTTCATCTTTTTGTTATTTCAATCCAATGAAGCACGGTTTATGGTTTATTCTCTGGCTTATGTTTCTTTCCTCTGGGTGTTGAACAGGCTGGTATCGTGAAGAAGGATCACATCAAAATTCATGGTTTTTGAGCTGCAGGCAATCATTTACCATGCAGTTACTACTCTACTGTTATGCCAGTGCAGAAATATCTGACCTTGGATTGCGAAACTTGATATAATCTCTATGGTATTCTGATATCGTTTGCGTTTGCGTTTGCGTTATATTTTTAGTTTTCTAGTATCTATGTGATGTGGGATGATAATAGGATGGGCAATGCTACTCTAGCTCCAGTAGTAATTTAGGCACTTAAATGTGTTTTTTCTTCTAAATAAATCAGATGACAAATTTTCCCTAAAGAAATACCATTCTTTCCCTGCCATTGTTTTCTGAACAATTCTTAGATCAATTCCCTCTGTACAGATTGCCTGAAACTGAAGTAGCTGGATAAGATCAATAGGCATGCATGCAAGCAAGCATGAATGTGCTGTTCCTGCATATGTAGTTATTAATTTTACCGTTGGAAGCATTGGTCCATTTTTCTGCAGGATAGGGGGTGGGGGTTGGGAGAATTCTTGGCCATGGATGCAAAGAATTGTGAGCAAAATCTTTTTTTTTTTTTTTGTTTTTTCAAAGGAGATTTATTAGATCTTTTTAATTGCAGAAGAGGAGAGTTGAGGTTTGGTAATCACTATAAATCCTTTGAATTTAATTGGTTTATTTTCTCTGATTGAATGCATGAGATTGTCAATAGCTATTACATATTTAATTTAATATTTTAAGTTAATTGAGCGTATGTCTTATATTGATACTATTTGTTCAGCCATGGTCTTGTGCTTATAACTCCTTGAATCTAAATTGAATAACTCCAAACAATTACAATCAATATCAAATCATCACGATGCTAAATTGAGTTCATTCCAAAAGTCCAGAAAAGTTATAAATTTTTATTTTCCTCATTTTAGGATATTTTCAATACACCACAATAATTGTATGGCAAATTAAGATATTTTGTTAGAAAAAAATTGACAGAAAGCTCTAAGGACTACATATATATATATATATATATATATATATATATATATATATATATTTGGAGAGTTGTTTTCCTAGAACTTTGAAAATTGTATGTTGATGATATCTACAATTTTACAATTCTATCCCTACTTCTAAGATATCATAGGCAACAAAGTTTTTCTGCAAAATATCAATCGAATATTTTTCTCCAAATTCCATTCTATGCATTTTTATCCTCTTTCCAGAAAAAAAATAAAAATAAATAATCTTCTTATCCTCTCTTTAGGCCCGTTGGAGAGTTTTACACCTCCATTTATGTGTTTGTGTGTGTGTTTATGAAAGTTGTTCTAAAAGATATATTAGTTAAAAACTCTTTTCATTAGACGTACATTTTTTTTTTTAATTTGTTTGGAAAATATCTCTAAATACCTACGTAATCCTTTTAACCCGTCCTTTTCCATAGGTTTAATTTTGGTCCCAGTAGGGCATTTTAAGATATTTAGATTTTAAATCTTGGATGGGACTAAACAGAAATGTCTTTTTCATTATGCTATGATTTTTTAAAGGAAAAATGATGGGGACATTGGCAAAGTAAGCAACCGTAGAAGTACCCTCTGAGGAAAAAAAAGGTCCTGTGCGACCGTTGCATGCTGTGGTTACGCCATGTGAACCCACCTCAATACTAATATAACAGTGTGTGGTCATTGCATGCGACGGTTTCACTTTAACTCCTTTTTTTTTTTTTTCAGTTTTGAAATAAATGAGACAAAAGTAAATTACAACACATAAGACATCTATTTTTTATAAATAAATTGTATTAATAGTAAATGATAATATATGATCATAAAGGATGAAGATAGGTGTTTCACTTTTTATAATTCATCTTTGTTTTACCTCTTTAAAAAAAATGGAGTTTATTAATGAGCTCCATGGTAAGTTGGCAGTGAGAGTGGGTTTCACATTTGTAAAACATATGAGACACAAGTAAGTTATGAGAGTCAAAACACCTATTCTTTTTTTTTTTTTTAATATTTTAATAAAAAAATTCATATTCTGACTTGTAATAGCCATATGATAATACACAGTCATAAATGGTAGAGATATATGTATCATTTATCATAATTTACTTTATTTCACATCTCTTACAAAAGTGAAATCAATTATGAGTGTTGATTTTTTCTTTATGAGAGACACGAACTACGAGAGATATAATATCATTAGTCGATAATAAATAGTTATAAAGGTATATAATAAAATAATAAAAATCACTATTTTCATTAAAACACTATATTTTAAAAAACAAGAGAAATGTAAATTACATTAATCTCTTACAACTCCATATTGCTAACCCCTTCCAAAATAATGCAACGCAGAGATATTTTATTTTAATCGTACATGGGCCGGGCCTTGTTTGGCAAACGATGACAAAAAACCGAGCTTTCATTACCAAAAGGTATAAAAAAAAGGGCATCTGAAATGAGGACCCTGTACTTGATATATACACACGCATGCCTATATAGAGAGAGAAAACAGTGTGGTGACACGAAGGCCACTTGTAGTAGATGAAGACTACACAAACTACATCACCAATCACCATCCCCAACTTGTTAGCAGATTCACAACCTCATAACCAATTCTAGACCCGTTCGAATCCTATCCTCTTCACTTTCCCCTTCCAGATATTTTCTCCCCAATCATCGACCCTTCAAATCCTATCTCACCCCTCAGATATTTTCCCTCATCTCTCGCCTGCATATATACACTCACTTCACCTCTCCATTTCTCTCTGAGAGTCTTGCAAAACCCTAGTCTGTCTGTTCTTCATCAATGGCAACCATGGCCACAACCTTGACATCCTCTCTCTCTTCTAAGCCCAAGATCGCTCTCTTGGAATCATCCTTACGTGGCATGCCCATTTCGTCTCCAACTCGACTTCAACCCATCAAATCCACCCCACAAAACCTATCCATCTCAATGTCTGCTTCATCTCCACAGTACGATCTCAAATCATTCAGGTTTGATCCCATCAAAGAATCGATCGTTTCGCGTGAAATGACGCGCCGGTACATGACGGACATGATCTCGTATGCTGACACCGATGTTGTCATCGTCGGTGCTGGCTCTGCCGGCCTTTCGTGCGCGTATGAGCTCAGCAAGAACCCATCAGTACAGGTAAAGCAAAAATATCATTTCAAGCATTAACAATGTCTATTTTGATTCTGGAGTAATTTTATATGACTCCGGATCTTTTCACACTTTCATGGCAAAATATGATTATTCTAAAAAAAAAAAATTCTTAAAAAATGAGCATCCAGTGAAACAAAATTGATGACACAAAATGGATGATCTGTAGCATTTTTCCTTAGCTATTGGGGTGTGTGTGTATATGTAAATAACAAACTATACACAACACATGCATGTCTTACATGTAGTTAAATCTGTAGCATTTTTCTTAGCTATTGGGGTGTGTGTGTAATGTGTATATGTGTGTGTATGTAATAACAAACTATACACACAACACATGCATGTCTTACATGTAGTTAAATTGATCCGTGGATTCACATGTTTTTAATAGAACGTAAAATTAACGAAATTCTAAATTAGATTGTGATAGTGAAATAATTGAAAATCTTTATTGACTTGTTTTTTGGAGTGAATGACAACAAGGGGACAGTCTTAAAAATTGATTTAACTTAAAGATGAATGTTAAAAAAATTTGTGAGGTACACCAACTGGAACCATGGATGGCCTCATGAATCTTTGAACCTCTGCACTTGCTGGCCTGCACACATCTAACTCTTTTTGGACCTCGTAATGACGGGAGCATGGTGTATTAGACTAGTCCAAGGGACCATATTAGGCGCTTGAATAAATGTATCAATTAGCTTAGTTAGTGAAGTAGGTAGTTATACCAACTTTTATCTGGATTGGGAGGGTTTATTTTTGCAGAGGAGGGTTATCCGTTGTGTAGCCTAGTCATTGAACCAAAAATATGGAGCTCGAACTTGGAAATTGAATATTACCTAGCTACTAGCTCTTTATAGTTTATATTTAATTTTATTTGACAAAAAGGTTGATAAGAGATCAAATGTAGTAGTAATGTTACATGTTCTCTTATTTTTCTCTTTATTTGTATCTCACTGTGATGTGGCATCATACGATGTCCAGTGGAATCTAAAAGCACTGAATATGAGTTAGTGTCTTTGAAAATCATATCACGTGGGATCCAAAAGTACGGAGCATGAGGAAACAATAATAAGAATATTTCTAGAATTCCACCAGAGACGTACAAATAGTGGCATATGCAGTATTTTCCTAAAAAGAATTATGTTATGGGTTGGGTGGATCAAGCTTGAGCCTTGAAAATATTTTTAAAAGATGGGCTTAGGTTAATTGGTTTAGGTTCATGCTCAGACAAACCCCAACCTGGTCCAGTACATCAGCTATTTCATGTGGCAGGCTGGCACTGTTCTTGGCCCAGACCAGCCCACCTTGGCAACGATTAGTTGTAACAAGGGGCCATTTTAGACTCATTTTATAGATTATTAAGTTTTTATTATTGTCTTGTTTAGGTGGCTATTATTGAGCAATCTGTCAGCCCCGGTGGTGGCGCGTGGCTTGGTGGACAACTCTTTTCAGCTATGGTTGTTCGGAAGCCTGCACATCTCTTTCTTGATGAGCTGGATATTGATTACGATGAGCAAGACAACTACGTCGTGATCAAACATGCAGCACTGTTCACATCGACCATTATGAGCAAGCTATTGGCTAGACCAAATGTGAAGCTCTTTAACGCTGTTGCGGCCGAGGACTTGATAGTCAAGGGAGGAAGGGTTGGTGGTGTTGTGACTAACTGGGCTCTGGTTTCAATGAACCATGATACACAGTCGTGCATGGACCCGAATGTGATGGAGGCCAAAGTAGTAGTGAGCTCCTGTGGGCACGATGGGCCATTTGGGGCCACTGGAGTTAAGAGGTTGAAGAGCATTGGCATGATTGATAGCGTGCCAGGGATGAAGGCCCTTGACATGAATACAGCCGAGGATGCCATTGTGAGGCTCACAAGGGAGATTGTGCCAGGGATGATAGTTACCGGAATGGAGGTTGCAGAAATCGATGGAGCTCCAAGAATGGTAAATTGTCTTGCATTGACTTAGCTATGTTTCAATGTTTTGGAGATTTATTTTATTTTTATTTTAAGTTTCATGCATACTCTGTTTTTTCATATATTTGTCTGTCTAGTGTCTACCATTTCTTTTTTTAATGTTTCAAGTACATTTGTAAGTAGATTGTCTTGCAATTTGAGAGTTTCATATATAATTGAAACTCTCGAATTAAGTACATTTGTAAGTAGATTTTAGTTTTTTTTTCTTTCTCTTTCTTGTACTTCTAAAATTGGTTCCTTCATTTTTGTTGGGTGCAAAATCAAGAGTGAAAAACAATAATTTTTGATAAAGTTGATTAATGTACAATGTCTGTTTTGTGATACAGGGACCAACATTTGGGGCAATGATGATATCAGGACAGAAGGCAGCCCACCTGGCACTGCAGTCCTTGGGACTGCCCAACGCACTGGATGGAACATACGTTGGAAGCATTCACCCAGAGCTGATCCTAGCTGCTGCTGATGCTGCTGGCGAGATTGCCGATGCTTAAGCTTAGTAATATAATTTCAAATGAGGAATTGTTTGGTGGTTTTGGTTGCGGGTGGGGTGGGGTGGGGGGAGAAAGAGAAAGTAGTCCTTGGGATGAGAGGGCAGTGATGATGTTGGATGGGTGAATAAATTCTATGGAATTAGGTGTGATTATAAAAAGTTTTGTGAATGACATGTCTCTTGTTTTTCCTTTTCCTATTTGTTTGACACTTTGGATGAGGAAATGGCAGCATTTAGTTCCTGTTATTTTTGTTACTTTTGGACTACCTCTGATCTCTCTTTTAATCTCTCACCTGCTTTGACCTCTTGGTTTATGGTGTGTGGCAAGGAGCATTGTTTTCTTTCCCGGAAGAAAGCAGTTCAAAACTTCAAATCTCAAAGGTAGATGTTGGCATTGCATTCATAACTGGGCATTGGTTTTGTGTTTGGTCATTTGTTTCCAATGTGAAGTGCTGAACTCAACTTCTCATTGCAAAGCCCATAACCCAAATGAATATCGTGCATTTTGCTTCCAATTCATTCTTTTGTTTCTGGAGGCCATGAATCTTTGGACTTGGCAAGAAACATATGCAGTGCTAGGGATTGTATTTTAAATGTTTAACGTTATGTATTTTTTATTTATTTTTGTCAAAGGACGTATCAAAGCAATTTGGGGATAAATTTCTTACAAGTGATTTTTGTTTCACTGGGCCATCTGGCCCAAATCATGCTTTTTTCATATTGTATACAGTTAACGCTTATTTTATTCTTTTCGTTGTTAGAGCTAGGAGGTATCTAGGTTGTGGACATTCCCTCTTGAATGAAGGGAACCCTTTAATGGATTGAACGGAATGGAGAAGAGCCTCTTGGAAAAGAGAGGAGAGGGAGGGATCTCTTCCTAAATATACTACCATGGGTTTACTTACAATATGAGAAAAGGTTGAAACAATTTCATAAGACTAGGAAGCTAAATTCATTCAGTAGAGTTGATTTTAACTTTCTATAATAAATGTATTTTTTTTTAAAATATGTTTTTATAATAAAGGTGTCTTATGAAAAAACACATTTTAATAATAACACGAGTGTAGTAAATTTATTTTAAAATATTTGAGTTTGAAAATAATGATAAAAATATACAATAATTCGATTAAAAACTTGGCTGGACGTAACCATTTATGTTGATTTTAAAGAACACCACAAGAGGAAAGGACATCATAATGGGTGAAGGTAGGAGGAGGAAATGTACCTTCAAAGGCCTCGTTTGTCATTCTGGCTTGTCTCCAACTTTGGTGAATAATGCAATTCTATTTCAAGGAAATATTATCGAAGATCCTTGGGTTACAGGTTGCGGGCTTTTCAGATTTTTCACGTACTGATGATAAAGATGTAAGATTATAAATAAGTCGAGTTGAGTCAAATTGAGTCGAGTTTTGAGTTATTTAAGTTTTATTTGTTAAAATAAATGAGTTTTAATTTTTATTTAAATTTGACTTAGTTTATTTTTCAAGTTAATCTCAAATGAGTCTTTAATCGAACCGAACTCAAGTAACTTGATTTATAATATAGTATTAGATCAATCATTGGCTTGAACATTGATTCATGATCCAAATGTTGGTACCTAAATATTCACATGAAGTGGGGCCTATTATTATGGTAGATTCACTTTATGCTAATATTTGGACACCCTTTGAAGATCAACATTTGTGCATTCTAATATTACTTTTATTGGCTTATCAAGTCAAACTTGAGCTTAAACTTCAATAAATTAACGAAATTTAAAATTTGTTCAAATTTAACCTTTTTATTTCACGAGCCAATTTTGAATAGCTTAACTCATTTCCTATTAAAAATGAAATCAAGGAAAGCCTTGAGGAGTATTTTCGGAGTTTCTAATGTTCTCAAATGTGAGCTAATTAAATCAAGTTCGTACAATTTATTTTTATTTGATAGAATCCTTGTAATAATAGAAGTATTTTTTTAATAGTCCTAATTATATTTAGACTAGATGTTTTGTTAATGTGATGGATTTAATTACTTTCTAAATCCATCATTGGGCCATTTTGAGCAATGACTAAAAACTTTATTTAAATTTGTACTCAAATTTAAATAAAAACTTTATTTATGTTTGAACTAAAATAATATTTAAATTTAAATTTGAGTCAAAATTTAAAAAAGAAAAAAACATTTTCAACAATAGACTTAAATTCATTTTTATTGAAAGTTAAATCCAATTCTAGAAAATATTATTCATGAATTTAAATTTATAATACTTAAATATTATTCATGAACTGTCAAAGAAAATACTTAAATTTGAGTAAAATTTTGAGTTATTAAGGGTAGTGACCTCGATAAAACTAAATAGATAAATAGAGACAGAGTAAACGACGCCGTCCTCTGTGCAAGCCTAATTCTTAAACGTTACCATGAGAAACTGCGTCAGCGAATAAAAAGAGAACTGCTTCATTTTGTCTCTAAAAAACTTACGTAGCCGAAGACTCGACTGATTCTTGACACTATCTGGTTTTCTACTGTCGGATCATCCTCGGATAACCATCAAAGGTGCGTTCCCCAGATTAATTTCCTTCAACCAAACCTATATGGAATTAGAAATCGCATAGTAAAAACCCTAATATTGTCGGATCAAGATTTCTCACTACAAGCCCTAATTTTGTTTTGTGAACCGTTTTCAATTTCATGATGAGATGTTCATGTGTATACCTTCAGCTTCTGGATGCCTGTTATATACACATTTTGGTGTTGCTTGGGTTTTTTGTTCTTTGACGGGGAAATATTTTGGTTTGAATTGTGGTGTCAAGTTTGATTTAACTGAAATCCATGGAGATTGAACTTAATGCATTAGGAAGTCAACTGAACAAAGACAATGAATTTCGTCTGCTTCGTGTCAGCTACATGAAAAATGAACCATGTTTTTGCCACTAATATCTATTTTAAAACATCGATAGCACCTGATTTTTCAGTTTCCATTTGAGCAGGCACCTGGAAATGGAAGATATGTTGGCAGCGATTCTTTGTATGCTTCTTGTTGTGGCATTAATTCCCCTCTATCTATGGAAACGTCGCCAAGTTTCTGAATCTCCTCATGAACATGAAGAAGAAACTCAGGTCTGGTTTCTTGTTTCTTTGAGGACAATTTTTTAGGGTTGTAGGTTCTCCAATACCGTTGATGAAGATTATGCATGCTAAAATATTATTTTTTTTGTTTGAGATTATAAAAAATTTCAGGTTTGTTAATTGTATATATGGCAAAGCATCTTGGCCTTTTCTAATGTATCTTACTACCTGGAATGATGTCAGGTTGGACAGAGGGAAACTGTGGTACGGGCGACTGGTACTCGTCGGATGCGTAGAAGACCAGCTTCTGGTGCCAGCACATCTTCAGCACCAGCGGTAGAAGGTTGGTGGAGTGCTGCTTTTGCCTTCTTTTTTTTATTACCTGTCCTTACTATCTGCCTCCCACTCGAAAGCACACATTCCACTTCTTGTGCAGGTCTACTGGTCAAAATGGTGAAATAATTTGCTCTTTTAGTATGATCTTGATATGTGAATTCTTTGTTGCTTCTTGAGATTTGAAGTTTTATTCACCTTCTTAATAATTCAATTGGTTTCTTGAGATGTGTTTGATGTTTTTTGATGGACAGAAAAGCTTGAGTTTTTTAAGCAACTTTCAAAGTGATATTGACTAAAACTCTTTCTATCAAGCTATTTCCAAACTACCACACTCAACATGGTTATTTCTCTTTGGGAATTTAACCTACAGTGAGGGGTTGAATTTTTTTTATTGATTTATTTATTTTTGTTTGGGGTGGGGTGCACTGCACATCAAGTCAACTAACATCCCTTCTCATGAATAAGTGACATCAAATGAAGAAATAATATTATTGACATAAAAAGAATGAGAAATTTCACAATATGTTGTCACTCTTCGACCTTAGTTTTCTTCTAGGTATTGTACTCCTATGTTTCCTTATGTTATTACATTCTATATATTATTGTATTTGCACATGTGAATGCCCTTTGTCAGAAAATTTGTGTAAATTGTCACACATAAGAACCTTCTTGGTTTGGTAATTTTTTAATTTGGAATGTATTCAAGTTGGATTGGTATTGGCCTTTTGTATTTGCACATGTGAATGCCCTTTGTCATAAAATGTATGTAAATTTGTCAACTCTTGGTTTGGTAATGTTTTAATTTGGAATGTATTCAAGTTGGATTGGTACAGGCCTTTTAATATTCTAAATATTCATGTTCCTTTAGTACCATGTATAAATTGGAAGACTGGTACATAGTGAGTGAAAGTAAATTTTCACAAATGTGTTTGTAGAAATTGTTGATGGAAGTGATGAGGAAGCTGATGAGGGAGAGTACAATACTGCTAAAGCATCAAAGAAGAGAGAGAAGAAACGGCAAGAGCGAGAAGCACAACGGCAGGTGCTGAGCCATCTATTTGTTTTATTTTCCCCCTTATCTCTCTCTTTGATTTTTTTTTTTTTTTCAATCATTCTTCGATTTCCAATTATGATTTTTACCATATTTCCAGGCTAGTGTAGTAACGAAGAAGAGAAACTTGTTATGGCTATTTGTAATAATTTCTTAATAGAATTTTAGTTCTCACCATTAAGAATATAAAACAAAAACTATATAATTAATGCAATAACTCACTTTTCACTCACTTTTCATAAAAATGTTAACAAAATTTAGTAAGTCCATAATCCTTGTTAAAGATTTTTGTTGTAATCCTTGGCTTTGTACTGCATCCATGTTTTCCTCTTCTTCTTTTTTTTTTTTGGGGGGGGGGGGGGGGGGGGGGGGGGGGGGGGGGGGGTGGTTGGGGGGGCTAAGCATCAATAATTTTTGTAAAAAGTTTCAAATTAATGATTTTGAAGGCTGAAGAAGCTGCACGAGAGTCAAGGTACACAAAGCAGGACCACTATGCAGAAATGAGGAGGAGGAAGGACGAGGAGCGTGAAGCACAAGAACGTAGGCTGGTTGGTTGACTTCCTATCATTTTTTTGGGTATTGCTAGGATATTTAAAATTCCTTTATGAAGACACTGGACATTGTTTTTCAGGAAGAAGAAGCCGAGGCCCGAAAGGCCAAGGAGGACGAAGCTGCTGCATTAGAATTTGAAAAGTGGAAAGGGGAATTTTCAGTTGATGCTGAAGGTACGACAGAAAATGAAGTGCAAGATGGAAGTCAGGGCTTGCTTTTTGACTTCGTGGAATACATTAAGGTAGTGTCAAGACCTGAGCTAGTCAGGCTCACTTTTAGAACTAGGGTGTTGTTCTTTAGTTAGCAGCAAGCACATATTTTTTCCAACAGAATGGATGTCGAAGCCCCTATATGAATTTTGATTCTCTCTCTCTTTTTGAAATTTATAGTTGAATAATTCTATTAATTTTTTGTGTGTGCATGTGTTTTGTTTTATTTTTTCATGTAAGGATCTAGCCTTCTAGGAAATAATTTTAAAAAGTACATTTGCACATGCAAGGACTATGGCCTACAGGCGTATCAATGGGTAAGCAATCATAATAGAAATAGTAATTTTACTCTAAGTAACTACCTTCTCACTACTCACCTTCCTCTTTTATATCCCACTAGTTACTCCTTCCCCCCCCCCTCTTTTTCTCTCTATCTCTAGTTCTAATAAATGTGCTGCCCATGATGCCTGTGCCCTGCTTCTAGGGAGGCATAAAAGTAAAGGTAGTTGTTGGGCTGACTTTTTACATTATCCTGCAGAAACATAAATGTGTTCCCTTGGAAGATCTTGCGGCAGAATTCAAGTTAAGGACTCAGGTATCCACTGTCTACCATCATTCCCTCTTTCAACTATGTACCAATAAGGCAATAACACTAAACAAGGAGATTCCTTGGTTGATTAATCAAATATTAAAAGTGATTTTTTTCTCTCTAAGCAATGAAAAGACCCGGGAATGGTATGTTATGTATGTTTTCATGCAGCCTTGCAGATCTATCTATGCAAGAAATAGGAATCTCCTATCCTTCTGTAAGACTGGTGTCATAGTTTTTAATATTATGCTGTGTGTATTTGATATGACTTCTTAATGCATTATGACTTTTGGTTAATGCAGGACTGTATCAACCGAATCAGCTCACTTGAAAACATGGGTATGATGTAGTTGCATTTTAAATATTTGCATTGAACTCAATTGTTTCAATCAATTGACAGTGCCACGTTCAACCTGCTTAGGGTCATTAACATGTAACATACTCTGTAACTTCAGCCTGCCAAAACTTGTGCCAAGTCACCAAAGCCATTGTAACAGTGTGTTCAAGTGTTGGCATGACATCTAGAACAGTGGGGTGAGGTGGGGGTTTTGGATTTGGTTCTTACCATTGGTCAGAAGTTATATTCTGAGTCAAAACATGATATTTATCTACTCTGAATTCTTTCATGTCATCTTCAGTTTTTCTTCCATTTACTTTTCTCAACTTGTACAATTTCAATCTTCTCACCCTGTTTGCTATATGTGGTGTTCTCTGGACATCACCATCTGTATCAATAATGCTCTTGTATTTTGTTCAACATTTGTTGGGGGGTTTAATCTTAGATTCTTCTTGTTGCACCCCCTATCTCTAATGTTATATTTTCTAGTTGTTAGTCGTTATCATCCTTAATTTCAGTTTGCTTACCATAATGCTTTTTTTTTTTTTTGTGCATTTATTGTCTGTTACCATTTAAAATATTCTTTTGTTATCGTTTATATGTGATGGTTATGCCTTCACTGGTTGCTGCGAAATGCTAGTTTCACTTCTTGGGAATAGAATACCTCTGCTTCTTGCTTATAGTAGTCGGCCAATCTAAGGTTTTGCATTCTTTTTGGACATCCTAAAAAAAATTGTAAACAAAGGTTAAGAAAATGAAAGGAAGAAAAAAGGAAGTGTCAAGTGTATTCTGTTATGTTTTTAATTTAGATTTTTCAGACTTAAAAGGTAGTGCACATTGCATTTGCATTTTCTCTGCTATCATGTGAAATGAGTTTGTTTGGATTAGGGCGGCTGTCTGGTGTCATGGATGATAGAGGAAAATACATATACATCTCACTGGAAGAAATGAAAGCTGTTGCTGATTATATAAAGCGTCAGGGGAGGGTTAGCATCTCGCACCTAGCTAGTAAGTCCAACCAGTTTATAGATTTGGAATCAAAAGCCCAGTTTGTCGATGAAATCAGCAACATAGAGGAGATTGCTGATGCTTGACTTATTGTAAGTCCTTTTTGTGCTATACATTCTAAGGGAAATTGAATAATGGATGATTGAATTCACATGAGAAGAATAAGAATATGACAGCGAAGCTCTTTCATTTTTGCAGGTCAAGAACCCGTACGTTTGGCACATGAGAATTTATCTGGAATCTGGTTTTAGATGGACTAATTTTTCCCTGTGAAGTATCTCTGCCCTTGCTGAAAAACTCACTTTCTTGTAACTACATTTGGTTGGATTTGAGAAAGTGCACCTGAAGGGCTGCATTACTCGTGTTTGAGCTGTGTATAGTTATGCTTTGTGGAGAGGAAGTTCAACTAGCCAGGGCTTTGTTTGGTTTCGGGATGACTAAATATTGTGTTTATTGTACATTTACACTGGTGATAGCAAATTCTATAAATCTATAGTCTTTAAAATGCTGTTAAGTCCCCTCTAAATTTTAAGTTTTTTTTTATCTGTTGGGCCCTCTTTTCTTAGGAAACATGTTCATAGGGAAGTGGAGTGACTATCACACAAACTTCAGCAGTTCTCCTAAACAATAGGAAAGATTTTTATCGAAGATTTGTTCATAGGGGTAGACTGGACGGTCACTCTACATCGATAATGACGTGAAGTGAACTGCTTGTCTCATTGAATAACCAGGAAAGATGGAATTAATGGTCTAAATCTTGCTGCTGTTACATGTAGTCAATTTGATTGATTGACGTTGGGCTAGCCAAGTGAATTTTTTTTAAATAT
Organism: Nyssa sinensis; assembly: GCA_008638375.1. NCBI lineage: Eukaryota > Viridiplantae > Streptophyta > Magnoliopsida > Cornales > Nyssaceae > Nyssa > Nyssa sinensis. Next base: position 55,203,392 of record CM018046.1, read on the forward strand.
TGGGAAGCTTTTATGTGGAAGGAATTATTTTGATTTATTAATTTTTTTTATAATTATACATATTAAGTTGTTTTAATGATTGACATGATTAAAATTTGAACATGACTTATTTATTAATTATATTAAATATGTCAATTTATTTATTATCAATTCAAACTTATTAATTTTATGTTATATTTGTGTAGTTGTTAGGGAAGATTTTCATAGTAATGTATAATGTTATAAATAATTTAACGAAGATGTTCTAATTTAAAATATATGTTATATGTTAAAATTTAAGAAGGATGATGAGTTCTTATACTAACTTCATACTAACTTTCTAAAGGCCAAACAACCCCTTGTATGGCAACGTAGCGCACTCTGTAAGTAGCATGTAACCCCATACAAAAAGTATCTATATATATATATATGTGTGTGTATACTGGCAAACTAAAGTCTCCTAATAGTTCGCTAAAACTAGAGGAAGAGATGGAATTCTGCTGACAATGCCTAATTATTGCCAGTTTCTATTATAAGCATTTCATGTCAGTCCCTAACCTGCTTTTTTCAGCCGCTTTTTTTTTTTTTTTTCTTTCGTCTGACTCTCTCCATTTTCCCCATCACCTCCTTCGCCGTGTGTTTTCAACTCACGGCATCGGCTGGTGATCATCCACAACCAATCCATTAACTCTCACATAGTCCCACGCGCCACCACTCTCCTCTCCTCTCCTTTGTCCCCCTTTCTCATATCTACATCTTTCAAGGTATGAAAATACCATGGAAGGTGGTGTCTTGTATTGGGTTGGTCTTGTTTTGTTACAGTTTTCAGAAATGTAACGCCCAAGGCGACTACGATTTTGGTGGTATGCCCTCTGGTGGCGGCTTATCACTGGCTGTGGCAGCGCCACCACCGGATCAGCCGGTGTGCAATGGTATCTATTTGTCATAGAACTTCGAGTCGCGAGATAAGGAATACCCATTCATGAAGAACGCATCGGCGCAATCGTGGGCATTTAAGTCCACTGCAGCAGTGTTGAATGCCGGGTCCAACGAGCTCAAGTCATGGAAGATCTATATAGGATTTCAGCACGGCGAGATATTGGTTTCGGCTGGCGGAGCTATTGTCGTTGACGGCGACGGCTTCCCGACTCGTGTAGGGAATGAGAGTTACCTTGTGGGATATCCGCAGACGGGTTCGAAGACCGCCATTGATACGGCTGGAGATTTTACTCAGATTCAGGCGAACATAGAGATGACCGGAACACAGTTTGGAGTAAAGCCGAGCGGCACCCCGATGCCAAAGACGATAAAGCTTGTAAATGAGGGATATAAGTGTCCTGCGCCCAAGCGTCATAGTAAGTTTAGTCTACTTTTCATATTCATGTGCATAAAGAAACGAGAAATTAGTGCATAGCGCGGGATGAATGGTCCTTCTAATCATAAATTGATACGGTATAATATGTTAAATTTTTAAGAAATATTTTTTTTCAATATACATGACAATTCATGATTGATCAAGTCGTTTAGGATACTATTTATCAGAACAATTTTGAACATAACTCTCACATTGACAAAATATTTTTGATGCTTTCAGGACATCAACATGACCATACCAATCCAATATTGGGTTGACCTGCGGGTTATTTCTTATTAAAATAGGTGAGACATATCTTATATGACATTTCACTATTGAACAGTAACACTGGTGCTCCTAGACTACATAGATACTTTCTCCTCACATGAGTGGTCCTATCATCTATAGGAAACACCATAAGACTTAGTAGTAGAACACACTCATGTGAAATGATGGTATTCAAAGTGATGCAAATCAGTGATATTCCTATCATAATTCTTCTTGATAACGAGTGCATGCTCCATGCATGAAAAGATTATTACATGGACATTGACAAGATGTGTGACGGCCTCTATGATGGGATTTATAGTTAAAATCATAGAGGGCGTGCTAGGCTCATTTTATGTGGTCTATGCGAAACCGATTGTGTATTTAAAATTGTAGAACCTATTACACGTCATGTGACGCGTTGATAGAATAACTTCTTGCATTGTTCAAGCTGACCTGCTGAGTCTTTCATGCGAATAGTTGCATTAAAAATGTCATTCATGGTTATCAAATACAAGGCATATGTAGCATCTTCCGAACACTATATGGATGCAATAGAATCATCAATGTGGTTACAAGTTTAGGCAATTTCTTATAATCTTTGGCTTATTTTTCCTTTTACAGAAACAGAGATGCATGTTTGTTATGCGAAGGATCCCAAGTTCAAATCCAAAAAAACCAGAACAAAATTCTTGCCTCGCCAGTATGGCGATCTCTCCTTCACCTATGACGTACTTCAAGCCTTCCAAGGCAACTATCTCGACCAAGTAACAATCGATAACAACCACCCCCTGGCCGTCTTAATCACTGGAACTTAACCTGGGAGTGGATGAGAGGAGAGTTCATTTACACCAAGCGAGGTGCCTACACTCGTAAAAAAGACCCTTCTGAATGTCTTTATAGTCCCGCAGGAGAGTACTACAAGGACTTCGATTTCACTCCGGTCATGAACTGCCAGCAAAAGCCGGTCATTGCAGACTTGCCTGCCCAGAGAGCCAACGACGAAAAAGTTGGGAAATTGCCTTATTGCTGCAGGAATGGGAGCCGTTTGCCAACCACCATGAATGAGACCAAAGCAAGAGCTATTTTTCAATTGACAGTGTATAAGCTGCCACCTGATATAAATAGAACATCTCTTTATCCACCCCAGAATTGGAAAATCAATGGTGTTCTTAGTTGAAATGAAAGTTCAGCTTCATTCAGGCTCCTTAAAACTAAGGAGAGGAGCAACCAGCCATGTAGATAGACCAGAATAGCTTCAGAGGAGCGATGTGGGACAATATCCAACACCCTCCTTGGACCGTAATATGCTACAAAATGACAAGACTAATCATCACTTGACGCGTGTACTTACAGTCCGGCCAATGCTCGGCCAGTTCAGCCCATGCTCGGCCATGTTCGGCCAGTTTAGCTCGCATTCGGCCAGTTCAGCTCACGCTCGGCCATTCAGTTCAGACCTAAAGATCTGAAGAGGCCGAGCACATTCCTCCAGAACAGATCCACATTCTAGCAGAGCTCACAGGACTGAACACAGAACTTCGGAGTAACACTCCAGAGCTTATCACCGCCTTAACATCTGCCGAGCAGAGAATAAGGAAACTGTCACACATGGTTATCTCTATTTTGATACAACGTCCAACAAGGTAATTGCTATCTCCGATGATCGAATCCCAACTTTCATGACTCCAAATCTTAATCAACTTAGGAAAGCCACAACCTATAAATTAAACCTTAAAGGTACGCTTTATTTTCATTCTCATTATTTGGCTTTCATTACGGTCTTTCAATTCAGTTTATTAACTTAAGTATCGGAGCAGCTACCGCCAGAGCCAACCCGGTGGATCCTCTGATCTTCTTTTGAGTGTTCTTCAGGGAAGCTGAGCTTGGAGCATACGTGGGCCAAAAAGTATAGCATCAAACCGCATCGGGACTGAAGCTCAAGGTTGGGCTTAGGCCTTGGCTCTGATACTAAGTTAAAATGGAGGCCTTCAAGCTACCACTTCAGCTGTTGCAAGTTGGCAAGTGACTTGCAACATTACCAAACCAAAGCCCAAGCAAGCTCACTGCTGTGTTTCCTACTCTGCTTACTATTCCAGCTCTGCCATCCCTTGCAGCACCTGCGCTTGCGGCTGTGACAACACGGCACGCTGCAATCCCAATGCGCGCGCAATGGTTCTTCCCCCGGAAGCTCTTCTAGTGCCTTTTGACAACCGGACAGCGAAAGCAAAAGCTTGGGCCTCAATCAAACACCTTAAAATCCCTTCACCATTGCCCTGTCCAGACAACCGTGGAGTGAGCATAAACTGGCACATTGATTCGGATTACAAGTCTGGATGGACAGCGCGAATCCCGCTATTAAACTGGGATGAATTCTCATTCGAGGATTTGTTCACAGCAATCCAGATGAAGAAAACTTATTCTGGTTATGAAAATGTCTACTCCTTCAATGGTAGCAAAGCTGCCGCAGCTCAATAATACCATCTTTATGCAAGGCTTGCCTGGTTTGAATTACTTGGTGGGAGAGGTAAATGGGACTCATCCCTGATTAGGATCCGAGAGTGCCTGGAAAACAGCAATCAGTGATTTCATTTTTGAAGAAACATACACCAGGCATTGATGTAGCAAGAGGTGATGGTTTTCCCACAAGAGTGATTTTCAATGGGGAAGAGTGTGCTCTTCCTACAGAGTTTCCTGGAAAGAAGTGAAGGGCATCGATCACGATCGTGTCCTAGGTTTTTTCCTGTAATTTTCATAACGATTATGACCTTTGTGCTCTTGACAGATAGCTTCCATTGATGATAATTCAGGGTTTTTCTTCCATCAATTCTGCTCCACCTTGTAGGGTATTAGTTGTTCTGAGACTTTACACACTTCTGGATTTTGTATTCTGTTTGGATAAGTTGGAGGGTGAGGAAAGAAGAGGAGAGTGTGAGTTAATAGGGAGAAGAGAGGAAAGGAGAGGTAATATTTCCTTCATGTTTTTCTAATTGTTTGGTTAAGAGGAAAATTTCCTCATAAAGATTGGGCAAATGTTTTGATCATCACAAAAGAGGAGCTCATAGATCACAAGATTTTACCCATTCAAGCCACTGATCATCTAAGTCCTTTTGCTTGGAAATGATTTCCACTGCAATGAACAGAGACCAAATTCCTATTTTGTGCTTCTACCATCACTGTTATCCTTTTGGCTCTTGCAGCATATTCAGTAAAAGATATTCCCATAATCTATTTGAAATGACTCTCTCCCTTCTCATGTCTTGGGGTTTTCTAATTCTATTTCTTAGTTTTATTATGATTTCTGGACAATTACAAGATTCTTCATACATCAAGATAAAGTCTTTTAATGACCAAGTGGTTAGTTCTACAAATGCTCAGTGAAGACAAGCAATCAGGAGTCCCGTTTTTGTTTTTAATTCGAATAGAGCCTAATATTGTTCTAGTTTATTGGTGGGTAAATTCTCCGACCCTCAAAACAAGACTTGCGTCTTGCGGTGTGTGGTTCTCTTAACAAGATCTTGTGCTTATAAGGCACTTACTTCTATCATTTCTACCACTGAGCTATCCCCTTGGGGTTATCAGGATTCATATCTAGCCGAGTGGTAATTTAGACAAGGATTGAAGTTAAATAGGCGAAACTACATACTAAATTCTGTGATTTATTTCTTGTAATTTTTTTTTTGGGGCGGGCCACCGGGGGGGGGGGGGGGGGGGGGAGAGAGAGCAAAAAAAAAAAGAAGAAGAGCCAATTGCTAGGGTTGGTAATATTACCCCCTCTCCTTGTCTTTTCGGGAACTTGAGTCCTAATCATCAGGGTCGGTGATATTAAATGTCTACTAACCCCCTCTCCTTTCTCCTTTGGGATTTCTTGGAATGAACAAATAATGCTTGTCTGTTTTGGGGGAAAAAAATCTCATGTTGGAATTGCTTCTTCAAACAAATTTAAAGTTGATTCTGCCAAATTGTTTATGAATCACCATTAATCAAACCCGGAGCACAAGATATGAATATTCTCTTGATAATTAATGGTCAAGCAAAGTATAACCTCTTAGAATAAGTAATTAAAAAAGGTTTCAAAATCTGAAGAACAACCTAATTTTAGTTAAAAAGTGAACATATGCTTTGGACTGGAAGCCTAAGAAATCCAAAGAAGAACAATTAGAAAAAGGAGCAAAAGCTTCATTGCCACAGCTTGTAAAGTTCATGCAATTTGGCCTACAAAAACCCTAATCATGACCCTGCTCTTGTCACTCCATTAGCTTCATCCAAATCCAAGCTTCCATTTTTTTTGGGGCTTGAAGATATAATTTTTTACTCTTAATTCCCGTGTTATTTTTCAATGGCCAACAACATTTTGAGTTCAAATCATCATCACAAAGCCTTGCATGTTTTGGGGCTCTTTAGTCTTTTGCTGTTGATCCAGAAAGGTGGTGCTTATGAATACAGGGTTGGAGGTTCAAACTGGACAGTTCCCAGTGATCCCAATGCACTCAGCTACAATCATTGGGCAGAAATGAATAGATTTCAGATTGGAGACTCTCTATGTAAGTTGATCATTATATCATACCTGTTTGATCAGCAATGAACTTTTTTGGTCTAATATTTTATAAATAATCATTTAAACACCCAATTCAACTCGACAAAATCCTATTTCAATTATTAGGATCGGCTAAATCAATCATATCTCGTCATTCTAGTTTATTTAAGACTATTATCATATTTATACCATATATTATCATGTCTTTTTTTTTAACTAACTCGATTAAAGTTAATTTTTGTTGTCCTTTCTTTCTTTGTCATGGGTATAACATAGGAGCCTCTCAAATATGGTCTTGCACAGACAAATCAGCCTAATCGGTGACTACTGGATGAAAATAATATTCACAGTTCCCTAATAAGGAAGTGAAATTTGAACCCATGACTCCCTTAATGAGGAAGACATGGTGACGTCCCCATTGGTTCCATATCACTCTTTTTTCTGGTATATTTTCTGATCTTTCTTGTAATGGCCGTGTTACTCTTACCATCTCATAATGTGTTTATTTTTAATTCTATTTTTTTATATCTTACCAGCAAGTCCATCTCAACATCTTCATTTCAATTACACTCATTTTATTAAAAGTTATTTCTTAACTACCCAATATTCTATTCCATACATCTAAACACTCAGTTACAGAAAGAAGAAAAAAAATCAAATCAATCAAACGCAATATAGAAGTAAATTTCAATTATATGTTTCAATAATTTTCTTTTACAATTCATTTGGATAAGTAGGAGGGAAACGAAAGGAAATGAGAGTATTAGTTACGAGGAAAAAGAAAGGAAAGGAGAGGAGAGAAAAGACTAATATAATCTTAGGAAAGGAGAGGAGAGAAAAGACTAATATAATCTTTTTATCTTGTTTGAGAATGATAAAGGAGAGAAAAGAAAGGAAAGAATTTTATATTATTTTATTATTATACCCTTTGGATGCTTTAGGATAGAGGTATCATTTTTATTTTGAATTTTATAATTTTAAGGATAATATTGGTATCATTAAAAATTCATTAAATCCTTATTCATTTCCCTCCGTTTCCTTCCACTTTTGGAGGGATAACAAAATTGCTTAAATGAGGGTTAAGCTCTCCTTCCCTCTCCCTCTCTTTCCTTCCTAATTTTTAAAACAAACGTGATATAAGTTCCCCTTCCTTCTCATTCTCTTCCCTTTCTTTCCAATTCCTTCCATCCACACTTAGTGTTAATGTCGTTGCCAACTATTTCTACTATATGTTGCAGTGTTTGTCTACCATGCTGATAAAGACTCTGTGCTTCATGTAACAAAGGAGGATTACACCAACTGCAACACAGGCAGCATACGTTGACAAATTTTCTGATGGCCTACACTGTCTTCAACTTGGACCAGTCTGGGGCTTATTACTTCATAAGTGGAGTCAAAGAAAACTGTCTGAAGAATGAAAAGCTTGTGGTTGTTGTACTGGCAGATAGAAGCAACCAATCTTCAAATACTGATGGCCATGGAATTGGGACCAAATTCAGCATGATTTTTACCGTCATTAATTGTTTCTCATTTCTTCTTCTTTACTGATGGTCCAGTCCAAGCATTTAAAACTCCTATATTTTCCCTAACATTTATGTTCTTTATGTTTTACTGGAAACTACATGATCTTGATGTTCAAGAGTCTTTAAGAAGTACTCGGTGTGTTCTTGAATATAAAAAGTTCATTTCACATTAGGATACATCTACAAAGTAATGTATTCAATAGGGGTGCAATTTGGACAGCCGGACTTATGTTGAGGCATATTCAAATTTAGTTCAAGCTCTGAGACTGTCAATTTGAGCCTGATCTTGAATTCGAACAACCCAGTCCAAGCTAAAATTCATAAGTGTCGAATTCGGCTCGAGCCCGGTGAATTTTCATAGTCACAAAGTCATGTTTGTTTTAAATTTAAATAATCAATACCCTAATTTTTGTTTACATTTTTTACCCATAGTTTTTTGGAAAATATCTTAGTTGCCTAAAATCAAATAACACTATTAATCAAGAGCATCTAATGATCAATATAAAAAATGTGAATATATATAATAGTTTTCAGGCTTGGGTTCCGATTACTAAACCCAAGCCCGGCCCCAATTACAAGTAATACTGATCAAGTTTAACAAAAATAGGTTGGGCTCAGATCGAATTCGGATTAGCCCATGTGACTTGCATCCCTAAGTATTTGGGAGCATCTGAGGAGTATTGGCATCCAATATGGATACAAGACAAGGAGGACTCCTCTTTAGAAATTTTTGTACAACTTTAGACTACTGCAAAGCTGTGAACAGTTGTACTACTCCAGTAATTAACAGAAATATATCAGTAACTCCATCAGTTTTAATTTTGTGGATTTCAATTTTGGATACCATATATTTTTATTGATTCACATGGATTCTAAGTTTTAATATGCCATGATGTGTCAACCGTTGAGAGAGCATGTGGAATAATTACTAAAGTGACAGAGTCATTTCATGATAACAACCAACTCTGCACATCACCGGACCGTTGAGAGCATAGCAGAGAGGTTCAAACTCTTCTTGTGCAGAAAATGCATGCAATATTTCTTCAGTGGTGTATAACTGTATAAATAAAACTATAATTTGTCACATATTTCCCCTTTTTTTTTAGTCAATTACTGAGGGTAATTTCTCTCTTGGGTATCAGGAATTTTCTCACTTCACTTCATTTCATTATTCCTCTCATTAATCCATTTGTCAATGCACAGTACAAGTTTTCTGGTGATTAAAATGGTTACTAGTTAGTAACTTAGTAAATTACATCCACTTCACTGTTTTTTTTGGGTGAGTTTTTTTTTTCTCTCTTTATGTTTATCCATTTATATTAATTTTTCCATTTTCACTTAGAGGATTGTTGGGCACTCTGTGTGTGCGTGTTTGTTGAAAAGCTAATCCTATATATAAACCTAGCATGACCTTAGCCTTCACAATATTTGGAAAAACAAGTTCGGGACTGCTTGCTCATTTAGAATTTAAACAAATGGGTAATTATTTTGAGACCAAAAAAAAACTGAGCTTCAAAGAAGAATTTATAACTCTTTTATTGATATGGATGAAACATTCAACAAACATAATTTTTTCCTTGTATTTCATCACAGTAAGAACACAACATGCGGCAATACAATACAACCCCAGATATTGCCTTATAGAATGTTATGAATATATATACATATATTGAAGATTAATTTCACATAAAACAATTGTTTCCACTGGCATGTTTGCTGGTTGGAGAGAATACAAATATGTGAACTCTGAGCCTAGATTCGTAAAGAAGAATACTGTTCTATCTTTCCAAATCGATTCACAGCTTGCAAAAATGTCCTGGTATTCCTCAACGAGGCCCAAAGTTCGGTCCACTTTATCCGAAAGCAGCTTTACTTTTGATGTCATGTCTGCTTGGCCTGTAGTATCATAGTATCGACAGTGAGTCAAAAGGTATAAAGACAATTCTCTTCATAAACAGGAAGAGAGAGAGAGGGAGAGAAGGCAACCAAAAAAAAGTTCGGAATTCCGGTTACAAAAGAGACCACCAACTGCCATAACAAACTGAGATCTCACAATTTCATTTTACCAGTGGCTCCCTTAGTACAATAATTTATACTTGGAGGATTCAAATAACCACTACAACTTACCTACCTGAAAAAAAAAAACTTGAACTATCTTATTTTTCTTTTTTCATTGTTAAATAAAATGTACTAAAATTAAAAAAGATATATGTAGATCAATTGCTTAAAAACACAACTCCATATACATGAAAATGACCTAGAATAGTCCAAGGGGTAAACCATAAACCTCTAGCTTGTGCTGCACTTAATTGACGGCCACATATTGGCTTCATTCAGAATCAACAATTGAAAGTTTCTATACCCAGTAAGGTCTGTCCAAAAGGGTTATGGGCATGAAACCTTTTCATAGGGTGTGCACACAAACCAGTCAGCAGAGAAACAAAGTGGCTAACCATGTTATCTGAAATTAAAAGGGTATTAGGTTGCTCCTGATTGGACATAGCTACTGAAATCATGTATGCCACAGAAGATTGCCAGGATTTACTAGAATGAAAGGGCTAGATTGTCTTCTTGCAGTTATATCATGCCTCATATTTATTAATTGTAGATTTTAAATCTCTCTAGAGCTCCATTGCCCAATGGTTGCTCTCAAAAAAAATGTTGCCATTGTTTTGTTTTTCATTTTTCACCTGTAGAGTATTAATTGCTACATATGTAAGAATCCACCACAATACTTTGGGGAAAGAATTGTACCTTTTTTAGATACTTCTTGTGAAGTTTCATTGCGCCACTGCAAGCTTTTTTGGCATCTAGATTTCCAGTCATATCATTTAATATCTGATAAGATAAAAGAATCCTGAATGAGATGAAAGACAGGAAAAAGTTGGAAAGTTGCAGCATAAATTGGGAAAATCTTGCAGCATTGATCCATTAGTGAAATAAACAAAGTGCTTTATCTGTATCCATAGGTGTGCTCTACTGTTTCTTGGGGCTCCAGAAACATAAAATAGACAGTCAACCCCCTCCAGTAATCCCAACCCATGTTTTCATGCAGTTTAGGAAAAAAGGAGCAGCCGTATTTTCCAAAAGTAAAGACAAGGGTCTAAGGTCAGTAGATGATTTTTGCAGCTGCATTCTTGTGCACCTTATTCTTCACTGTTTTATACCATGAACTCTCTACCTAACAGGTATATGAACCTCAAAGACATTAACTCCCAAATTGGAGGAATCCGACAGCATTAAAATTTATGAACCCATCAAGCTGACCTTGACAACATCATCCAGGCCCCGAGCTTCCGTCAATAGCTTTGAGCTCTTATCTTTCAAGACACTGGCAACGAGGAAAACAGAAATGGGGAGGGGGGCTTCAGCATTTTTTGCTCCACTTTTCTTATTTTCCCTCTCATACTTCCCACATTGGCGTATGGACTTTGCTTTTCCTTTAGATCCCTTGGCATTTTCACTGGCTGAATCTGGCTCCTCATAGACAGAGACCAAGCCAGGATCATATTCCAGAGCCCACATCATCTGTTTAAAAGTTCAACAAGAGGAGCAATTACAAAGAACAGCTTCAAAAAAAAAAAAAAAAAAACCAGAAAAAGAAGGAATACTACAAACAAAAATATACATTCATGGATTACCGGAAGTGAACATATATACACATGCAAAAAAGGAAAAGAACTAAAAGGAAAATATCCATATGCATGTTGACGTGTACATCCCTCGTACTTAAAAAAAAATGTAATGAAATATCCAAAAGATGCCCACTGGTCTGCCAGCATAGTCTAGACTCTAAATGACATGCCCCTGATCTAAGCTCTAGTTTCCCTAAACAAATGTCCCACACCTTCTAATTACTAATAAGACTGCTGCCCATTGGAAAAAAGAAAAAGAAAAAAGAACAGACACATCCACTGATGCATGCATATGTAGGTCAATGAATGGAAGAATACCCCTGAAAAATAAAATATGGAGGTTCTTTATCTACTTATACAGCTCAGCCAACTTAAAAACATTTCGAAGTTCTAATGGGTAAATAACACACAAAGCAGAATTTTTGGACCCTTTTACCAAATAGAGGAGCAATTTTACCGGATCAAATTAATTTAGTCCTAACCCACCCCCACGCGGCAGCCCCCTGAGGGTACAGGCCTGCCCCAATTTAAAAATAAATGTACACATCCAAAAGTATCAGAAGTTATCTAGTTGAGATATATACCATTTAGTTAAGCTATATACAATTTAGCTCTAAATTGGATGCTCAAGTTTCTCCAGGAGTTTGTTGGCAGATCAGAACTTCATTGTGTAATGCCCCTAGGATTTCTTTGTCTTATAAACAGCCAAATATGAATATAATATAAGAGAAATCCATGGCTTGGAGCTGCACCGATCAATAAGCTTGAAAAGGGTCATTACACAATGTTGATCCCATCAATTCAGTATGCTAACAGGGGTTAATTTGGAATAGACACACCCTCCAGCTTTATTCGCAAAAGTGGCTGCCTTCAGACGCCAAACTAGTGTCTTTGTACTGGATAGCCTGAATTTATTTCATTGCACCAAGAAATGGCACCAGCCAGCCAAAAAGCCTAAAATTGCAATTCTTATGCAGGACTTTGTGATGCATAAAAATGAACCTGTCTTACATGCATAAATCATATTCCACAAATTCTACAAACAAGTTGGCAAAGATATTGTCTCATATCATTCTGCTATTTTATTATTATTATTTGTTAAGCAACCAACTACTCCAAAAGCTTAAGTTATCAAAGAATGTGCCAACAATGTATGTCAACCTCTCGACACTCCCTCTCACATGCACCCAAGACTTGCACATGAAGAGTCAAAGAAACCAAAAACACAAAATAGAATAGAGTGAAACTTTACATAAACAAACCATACTAGGAATAAATGTAAATGGAGATACTTGAACCCAAGAGCTCTCATAACCAAGGCTCTAATACCATGTTAAACCACCAATTCATCTAAAAACTTAAGCTATCAAAAGATGGGCCAATAATGTATATCAAACTCTCAACTATTATTATTTTTATTTTTCTTTTGTAATTGTAGCATTGATCACACATTTGATCATTGAATGGTTAGGCAAGTCACTCCAATGAAAATCCATATGATCTGTAACACCCCTGACCTAATTATCTTAATAACTTGTATTGATTAGAGGATGTTGAATTCGCATTAGAGTATAATTACAATTTACACTTAGCCAAGGATTGGTGATGGTAATTCTTAAAAAGATAATAAAATAATGAAGAATATTGTGACCCTAAATTTGTGTTAATTAGCAAAATTAACACATTGAAATATTAAACTTTTAAGTGAGAACTAATGCACTTAATTAAAGGGCCAAAATGTCCCAAAATCAAAATAATGTATCATATCTGATGTATGATGACATAAGAATGTAGGACCATGACCTATGATAATGCACATACATATAAAATGAATAACATAGACAGGGGCAAGATCTACACTGGGGGCACCGGGGGCAGGTGCCCCCATTGAAATTTTTCAAAAAAATAGGTTCAGTTTAATATTTTTTGAATTCTCCAAAAAAAAAAAAAATGCCCTCACTGAATAGATTTTTTCAAGCTTGCCTCCACTATATTTGTTTTGAAATTTTTTCTAATTACTTATATTTGTGGATAGAAACCAGAAAAATCAAGTGTTAAGTATTAAATAATCTTGTCGATTATATTAATTTAAGCTTTTCTGAAAAATTAGTGGTTTAACATGGTATAGAGTGAGCAATGGTCTTAAGCTCAAACTAATGAAGATATGACTGTATATTTCTTCTTCTTTTTTCATTTTAAATTTATTTTGGTCTAAATCTCAATTAAATGACACATCAAATAAGGGTTCTTAATGTTCCATTCCTTTCATTATTTTAAAATAGTTACAACTAGTTTAAATTTATTCTTCAAAACTCATCCAAAAAAAAAATTCTCAAGTTAGTTATATGACTATTCTACGAGTTATTAAAAACTTAAAATAAAAAAGAGAGCAAGAGAGACCATCAAAATGAATAAAGGGATCTATGCTTGTTGAATAAATGAACACTCATTCGGTAACAATTAAATTAAGATTTTTGTATAAAAATTACGAATTAGGATTAATATTTTTCTGAAAGTAATGTCAAATCATGTGCAAATATCTTTCTTTAAAAAATAGTATAAATAAATACATACATATATATATGTATATATAATGTACCCAAATGAGGCAAATCCCTTATATAACATATGTGAAAATTGCAACTTTCTAGTTATACCATAAAAAAGTATTAACTATACGATCTAAATTTTTGTTAATATTATGATCAAACTTTAAAATTTTTGTTCTTTTTAATCATTCGAAATACATTAGTAACAATTGACTTTATAGATGTTATGAAATTAAAATTTTATTTTATTATTGAGTTTTAGATTGCCCCCACTAACACAGAATCTTGGCTCCATCCCTGAACATAGACATATAGGAGATATATATAAGTGTTAGTGGAAATCTCCACCAACCTCCACTAACTCATAAGGAAGCTTCATAGGGACAAATCTGATCTGAAAGCAATGCACAAGTGTCCCATTGTAGGAAATTATAGATAGATTGCACCTTTCGTGAGTCAATGGAGGTCAATCACTTGAACCTTCTAAATAAGCCCCAACCATAGTGTATCTCTCATTTCTGGAAATTCAGACTTAGAGAACTCAAGGCTCATTTTCGTGCTAGAGAGTGAGAGATGCAAAGACTTTTAGAGAGAGAGAGAGAAGAAACCTCATGGAACTCAAGCTCAACCAAGGTAAGAAGCCTAACTTTCGTTTCCAATTAATTTATGTATATATTTAGAGTTAATTTAATGTATAAAATGGGTCTAAAAACATTAGAAACAGCCCCATGCACAATGACCCACCATGGCCCTGGCCAACCACCAAGGTTTGGACATTTCTTGAATGAACACCAAATCCATTTTGGGCAAAGGGGGCTTAAGTACACTGCAAATGGAACTCAACGCAAGAAGAATCAATGATTTTGGTGAAAAATCGAGTGTTTAATAGGCAGTTGCAGGTTAAAGAGAGAAATTGAACTTTTATAAATTGAACAAGAAGCTTAATTTGAAGAACATGAATTGAAAGTACTCTAAAAATGGTGAAGAATGGCCCAAGAACCAAGCAGTTTTGCTTCAGAAATGGCCGAGAATAGAGAAGTTGCAGGCCTCAATGGAAAAATGGGAATCCAATTTTTCCGGAATATACACAGTGTTCCGGTGGACCAAAATGGTTCTAAATAAACCTAAATAGTGTTTATGATGCTTTAAAACTGAAAACGACCAAAAACTCCCCTGAAATATAAGTTTTAAAATTTGAAATTTGTAGTTTCTGGCAACCAGTCGCTGGAGAAGAATGTACTGTAGCAGGTCAGGGTGGGGTCCGGTATTGGGTCGGGTCGAGTCCGACCCAAACGCAGTAAGGATAGACCAAAGCTGCGTCGTTTTGGGTTTAATTTTAAAACCCCTTTAGGGTCTGTTTGACAACTGGGTTAATTGATTAAGGAAACAGGAATAGGGGTATCCCTAATATCCAGTAAAATTGGGTTAAGGTCTGTTTGGCCACTGAAATCTGAAATTGAACTTTGAATAATTATGAATCAGTCAACTTCCTTTAATTAAGAACCAATTACCAAAATTTAAGAAATTACTATTTGATCATCTTTTTTCTGGAAAAAAATATATTTTGCCATTTAAGAAATATAAATAAGGGTAAACTACATGTAAGTTGGTTTGATCGACTTTTTCTATATATTTTGCCATTTTTTCTGTATATTTTGCCATTTCTGGAAAAATTACAATTTAAGAACTATATAAATAGTTTTCAAATTCTTGACAAGTTGTGAAATCTTCACAGAGTTGTCGAACTCACGACAGATTGTTAGATAAACTTCGACCTCAAGCAACATGAATAAATTGCAACAAGAAAGACTTGAGTGTGATTTTTAGGTATGTATAAAATATCAATTGGAAAGGATTTTGTTGCCAGTACAAATCACTGTGATCGGAACTTGATGAATTCTATGACGATTTTGTGGATTGCATTCCCGGATTCTGCACAAGGTGGGATTGGGGATGTGACATAATCACCCAAAATTGCTGCTACACTGATCTTAACCCTTTAGTTCAGAGAAAATTCATGCCAATATATATAGTTTTTAATCATCCTAAATCACTATTTTAATCCTTCAATGGAACCCATAAAGAAGGATCTTGAACATATATATATATATATATATATATATATATATATTTGATAAGTAAAAAACAGGATCCTAAATATTTGTAGTGCCAGTAGAGATTTTGTAAAATTCAATGTTGTGGGAAGAGCATTTTGAAGTTCTGTTTGACATGCAATGAATGCTGTACAGAAGTCGCATCATGAACAAAGACCTCTTTCAGGAAAATCTTGTTATATAAAATGACATGCACAAAAAACTCAGAAGGATTCTTTACCTAAAGACTGTAGGCCAGTCATTTCCCAGCTAAAAGGACTTGATTTGGGTGAAGTAATAGCCTACAATTACTAGAAGTCCTAAGACTATCCATAGAAAAATTTTCCTCCACTCAAAACTAGTTTTCTTAATTTTCAGATTTGACAGGACCAAGACCGTCAACAGTAGTCGAATCTACAAAAATGAAAGGAAAAAAAAGACGAGCACAAAAGAATTTTCTTTTCTTTAAATAATAAAACATAAGATAAGACTGCATTCCGAGAAAATAGAAGCTTTATTTGGTTCTTCCAGGAAACTAGGAATCCAAAAAGAACTTGGATGTTTATCCCACTTCCAGTAATTTCATTTTGAATTTTCAAAAAGGTGTATGAGAGATTGGATCATACCTCCCAAAGGTACAATGAATCGCCAAAAGAGAATTCTCGACGAAATAAAACCATTAGCATTCGAAAAGCAAATAGGTAGTCACCTCCACCTAATGCCTCTGTCCTCCAAGATCAAAAGACAAAATTTAATGTTACTTTTTCATCAGAAGATGTCCAAAAAAAAAAGAAAATGAACTTATAATGCATTAATCTGAGAAGAATTATTTTTAATGATGAAGATATTGTATAAAAAAATACCATAAAAAAAAACAAAAGATGATACAAAAAATTCAAAAACCCTTCAACTATCATTATAGGCTGGGATTGGGAATGATGCATGTATGCTACTCCTAGATTGCATCATAGTAATTAAATATATTTATGCATGAAGCTGGGAGAACGCATTAGTTTGTTAGTCTTGTTCCAAACATAAGCAGAGAAATTATTAGGAATTATGGAGAGGAGTAGTGCATTCTACAATGTTTAAACCGTAGATCTACAATGTTTAAACAGGACAAACTACAATGTGTGTCTAAGACCACACCAAGATTTGTAAAAATCAAACATTCATGGGCTCATTCTTAGATTTTCGACAGAATTTTGGGACGCCAAGACACTCAAAAGATACAAAACAGGAAAATAAAATGGTGAATTGATGGGTGTTGGGTTTGGACAAGTCCCACTTTAAGGCTATAAGGAAAACTGAGCTACTTAAGTTTGACTCATGATCAGCTTGGTTAGATGTTTGCTTGAGATTGATTGTGAAATAAACAAGCTATGCCTGATCATTTTATAAAACTTGTCAACTTATTGAGTTCACCTCAATCAGCTAATTAGCAACCTAAAACTATATAGAAACTAAGCTTATCAAACTTAGATCAAGATCAACTAGAGAAAAACATGCTTGAGATTGTTGAGAAACGAGCCAAAGCTCGAGCTTCATTTTGGAACTTGTCAATTTTTCTAGCCAAGCCAGAGCAGCTAACTGCTCGGCTTGTTTACAGCCCCATCTCTTAAGGCCAAGGGTTTGGGTTGTTAGATCACCAATTGCTCCAAAAGCTTAAGCTGTTAGAGAATGGGCCAACAATGTATATCAAGCTCTCAACACTCCCCCTCACATGTGATCCTAACTCGCACGCGAAGAGACAAAGAAACCACAGACAAATGCAAAGGAGAAGAGAGTGCAAATGCAAACGGGAAACAAATGCAAATAGAGAGACTTGAACCCAAGATCTCCCACAACCGAGGCTCTGATACCATGTTAGATCGCCAATTGCTCCAAAAGCTTAAGCTGTTAGAGAATGAGCCAACAATGTATATTAAGCTCTCAACACGGGTCACGTTGTTTTTAGAATTTTACATTGGCTAAGTCTCTCATGTAGACACATATAAAAGTCAGGTTGGTCTTTTTGGTCCACAAGTTAGGCAAGTAAGGCACATCCTATAATAAGAGATGAGCTAAAGAGTTAGAGGAAGAACTCAACTCAACAAAGTCTTATCCCAATTATTTGGGATCGATACATAAATCCAATCTTGTCATTCTTTTCTATTTAAGGTCATTTTTTCCATTAAACCACTGATTACCATATCTTTTTAACTACTCCTAAAGTTAATTTTGGCCACCCTCCGTCCCCTAGCATAACCCTCAATATTAACCTTGTCGCTATTCCTTATTGGTGCATTTATTGGTCTTCGTTTTACACGACCATACCACATTAGTCAATGTTCTCGCATCTTATCTCCTATAGGTGCTACTCTTACCATCTCACGAATATGTTCATTCTTAATTCTATTCTTTCTTGTCTTACCTGCACATCCATCTTAACATCCTTCATTTCAACTACACTCATCTTATTAACATGTTGTTTCCTACCTGCCCAGCTGTCTGTTCCATACAACACAGGATGTGCAAAGCCTTTTGTTTAATTTTTGGTTAATTGTTCATTAAGCTATACAGAAGAACCACAATTGTCAAAAGTTTGTAATAAGATTTATACAATGAGAAATTTTTCTTTCATTAGCAAGGAAAACAAAGGAACTACAAATCAATGTGGAAAAGCTGCTGGCTTAAAGTGGTGATGAAATATCTCTGATAAAAATTACACAGACATTGAAGTATATTATGGAACGGACAAACATTAGTTAAATATAATACCTAAATGCTGATGAAGCTTTGGATCAATAACTTGAGTAACTGAAGCTAAATTACTAAGTTGTGCCTCCACCCCAACGGAGCTCTCTGTGCATCTGAAATTTCCTCGCTTTAAAATTTCAAATGACAACACATATCATGAGCAAGTGGAAGTTAAAGCTTTCTTGAAACAATAACAAAATCAAATACAAATTACAGTAACTACAACAATAATGTATATAACAGATGACATAGACAGAAACATAGTACAGCTACATCTCAAAAGAGCTGGAAAGTCTCAAAGGTACGACAAACATATAAACTTTACAAGATCCTCATCAGTAGGACAGAATGGTGTAGGCCCTAAAAATGGAACACTGCTCAATAGCTTTCCCCTGGCATAATGGTTTAGCCTTTTAAGATCAAACATTTTGTATACAAGTCCATTCTTTTACCATTTTGGCCATTATGTTCAACTGCATGGGATGAAGAGTTATGAAGCATGAACAGAGATATGGGAGACGATACGATACAAAACAGAGATGCTGATAAAACAAATTTTAAAAAATAGAATACTACACAATACAGACATGCAAATACAACAAATTTTAGAAAAAAAATAGAATAATCATACATTAAGGACACAAGAATACTCACACATACACATATATGTACATGTACATATGTGTGTATTTATGTATATAAAAATTAGACAAATAATTGTTCGTCATGATACATATATATTTATATATATATATATATATATCAAACAATCTCTTTTAATGAATCGATCAATTCCAAGTTTATAATATTAAAGTTTGAATGAGAAAGTGAGGGTCATGTTGTATGAACACAAATTTGGGACCGAATATAACGTGATTTAACCCACATTATATCTCAATTTTTCTTCTCTAAGCAGTTAAAGTATTTGAAACCCTTGTTTTTTTATTCCTAACAATTACATGCTAACGTAATGCTACACTATAAATGTCGCACCTTAATGTTCCAGGCACGCCAGAAATGTGTCTTGGAATATTTGAGAAGTATCATATATATATATATATATATTCCAACCTATGGATATGTTTAGGAAATATTAGTAATCTATTCACGAGTATTTAAGGAGTATTAATATCCGATATGGGTACAATACGGGTAGAGATGCCTCATTATATCTCAATTCTTCTTAATGGCTCCCCTTTGCTTAAATTGGGGCATTGGGAGGGAGCATAATAGGAGAGTTTTTTAGGGGATAGAGATGCCTCTTTTTTGTTTTAAGGATAGTTTTTTTAATATACTTCATTTTTGGACCAAGGAGGCCTATCCTATGTATGTAGATACTTTAGTTGATTTTTTGGGGACCCTAAGGCTTTAATCTCATAGCCTTTCCATGTAAATATGGGTTCACCCCCCTTCGGCATTTTTTTAATACAATTACTTAAGCTATCAAAAAATAAAAAGGATACAATACAGGTAAGGCCACCATATACAAGTATTTGTGCTTCATAAATGAAGACACTATATATCTTTCTATTCTAGATTATGGCCATCAATAGCTATATTCCATTCTATAAATGTTAAATAAAAAGTTCTCCCTTTGCATCTCAGTGACTTTTACTTCAGAAGGCAACTCTGAACCTTCACAAGGAATCTCTCCGCCATTTCACTTATAGAGACATTTTAATATCAAAGACAATTCCTCAAATAGTCTTCTAACAAGACTACACATTTCAGATGTAACAAAAATATTTCAAGGAAATTTAAATAGACCATGATCTAAGTAATTTATTCCATTTACATATCCCCTAATAATTGAAATTCCTGCAATGCAAAATTTGCGCAACACTACAGATATCTCAAGGGACAAAAGACTAGACTATCCATGCAAATCATTATTGCCTCTTCAGAAAAGGAAAAAGAAAACCTTTAATTTGCAGTGACTATAGTACAAAGAAGATATATGCATCTATATAAGCCAGGTACTCAAAGTTTATTCACTTTGCACGTACAAACAAACTACACCATTAAATTGGAGGATAAGAAAAAAGCAATTCACAAATCAAGAATTAAATACATTGAGCAATATATATATGCACATACTGTACATGCATAATTGTGTAGGACCAAGTGGGAGGCTGCATTATGTGCAGAAAGCAACCAAAATAGGAGGCTTTAAATGAAAAAGATGCACAAATTAATATTTAAAATTTGTTCCTTACAATAAAGTAAAAATTTAAAACATAGATATACATACATACATATATATATATGTATTTCTTTAGGACTATGTGGTAGACTAGACATACATATATAAGTATTTCTTCAGGATTAGGTGGTAGCATGGAATAAAATATTGGTTGTTATGTAACACATTGGCTGTTTTTAACAGTTCTTTGAGATACCGGTCCTGATATACACCAATTTATCGGTTGGAAAAAATTCACGAAATAACAAAATTACTTAATCATTACAGCCATCATGCCTTTGTTTGGTTGTTTGGGTATAAAAACAAGGTTCTGAGCTCATTTTTAGCCTTTCTATGACTCAAGCTCATCTCTAATCCTTCCAACTAATTCTGAAGTCCAGATCTGTGAATTTTGAGCTATCATATCATGGTTTCAAACTTGTAAAAGATCATCAAAGGCTGGGTTTTCAAACTTAGAGCTATGGTTTGTTCACATTCTTTAGATCTACTTAATTTGAGTTTCGATCCACCTACTTGGAGGTTGGATCTTGTGTTTTGGAGCCCGGATCTTGTGATTTAGAGCTTGAGTCTTGTGATTTGTCGGGTAGATTTGGATTGTGGAAGGCTAGGCTTACAGATGGTGCTTTACAACTTCAAGTTTAAGATTTTGAGGTATGTTTGGAGCTCTTTGGAACATTTTGGTGATGATTTCATAAATAAATTAGGCTTGAATTATGTATAACGTAGACTAAATTAATGCCTAGTAATATTTCTGTGGTAATTTTAGTGTTGTAGAAATTAGAATTACATTACCAATGAGTATCTACTTCTTCTTTTTTATAAATTATTAATTATGGACTTACAAGTTACAATCATATTTCTAGGTTTTCTCTTTTGATAAGTAATTGTAATTTTAGTTATTATTTATATTAGTTAGCGACTCGGTGCAATGTTATTCATAATAGATAATATTTTCTTATTGGTTTGACTTGAAAAAAAATCAATATAAAATTTGACACAATAAATAAAACATGGTTCTAGATGTTCTAAAATTGAAAACTATTAATTAAAAAACAAAAATGTGACAAACTGGGATCAAACCATGCATATTAGTGACATTTAAAGGGTTTGCTAGTGATTGAAAAAAATCACGATAACGATTTTTGATTCCCATTATGTATTAACCAAAACTTCTGATACTCTTATATTGCGACTATTACATATCCCGATACCATAATATAAAACCACGGATGATAGGCAACATGATGCACTAAAAGCAATCAAAGGAGGATGATGTGGTAAAATGATGAAAAGTGATGGTCTCAAACCTTCAATGAAACCTATTCTATAAGGTTTAATCTAATAAATGAACCCATCAAATGTTGGATCACAATATTCTATGAAGATGATTTGGCATGATTATAGATGAGATTCCATTAGGTACTTGGTCTGAATGCATGTAGACATATATAGACTAACTTTCTACTTCTCATTGGATAATCAAATGAATAATGATAACATCACAAGATATTTGTGGTTGTAATCTGATGCTATTACAAAGAGAAAAGGAAAGGTGCAAACAACATTTTAATAACTTTTGTTCATGTCCAAGCTTATGTGTCATTAGACCTCTATGAAATATGAACATTAAATAATTTCTGTCCAATAGCTGAAACATAAAAACAGAAGCATGAGAAAGGATAACGGAGAGATGTGCTTCAATTCATGAAATCATGTCAAATAATAAATTAATTGGAAAATAAAAACAAGAAGAAGAAGAATAAAAGAAGACCATTCAAAAACCCAAAAAGAGATGGAAATATGTAACATTGTCTCGTTATCATACAACAATCCTCCAGAAACCCCTTGGAAGACTAGAGAAGGGACCCAACCAAACAATATACATTTCTTTTTGTTTTTCTTGATCTACTTTTTCTCAGGAACCAATCTGAACCTTTATGTTTGGTCACTGACTTACTGGAGGTTTGATGTTCACCATCATGATCAAGATTATACTTATGGAATTTAGATTTGACGCTACTTTGATTATCAAACGTGTTTTCTTATTTTTGTTTTCATTTTTCAATATAGTTTTTTTTTTGGTTTTCTTGACCTACTTTTTCTCAGGAATCAATCGAAACCTTTATGTTTGGTCACTGACTCACTGAAAGTTTGATGTTCATCACCATGATCAAGATTATACTTGTGGAATTTAGATTTGACATACTTTGATTATCAAGGGGGCGAGCCTTGCGCAACAGTAAGGTTGCTCCATTGTGACCTGGAGGTCACAAGTTCAAGTCACGGGAATAGCCTCTCCGCTTGTCGGGGTAAGGCTGTGTACATCCAACCCTTCCCAGACCTCGCAATGGATTGGCGGGAGCCTCGTGCATTGAGTTTTCCCTTTAGACTTTGATTATAAAATGTGTTTTCCTGTTTTTGTTTTCATTTTTTAAAACCAATATTGTACCAAATGAGTTTTCTGTTTTTATTTTTATTTATTTAAAAAAAAAAACTAGTTTCCATTTTCAGAAAACTGAAAACAGAAGACGTTAGAATACGCCACCTTAGTTATTATGAACTTTTTGAACCATGGGATTCTGCTAAAGAACATCAAATCGTTGAACCGCTGTGCTTGAATAAAATCCAACCACCGAAATAGAAATCAACTACATAAAAATTAAATGTCAAGCCATGTGATAATTTCTATGAGAAGAAAGGTGAGTACCAATCTGCGCATCAAACGTTCAAAGCACCAAAATGCGTCTGCTTCATCTTCCAGAAGCATTATCATGGGGGAGCAAAGATCACTCATTCCTGCTCAGCATAAAGTTCATTCTTCAGAACAAGCACCTTGATTCAGATAATAGATATAAAACTAGCATTAAACTCCTGCAACGCAGAGAAGATATAATATATAAAGTATATTAGGAACATTAAAAAGTCCAGTCGTTAGGGCTTTTTCAATGTTTGGGGAGCAAGTCCAAACAGATTAAGACGACCACAGAAGCATATTGGATTTCTAAGGGCTGACAAAAACAAATGGTAATCATAAAACTTGTAGTTATATGAATTTGCATAAAAGAGAAAAAAGAAATCAGCGGTTTGAATTAAGGGATTCTAATTCAATCAAATTGGTACAGAGTATACGAGTCTATATTAATAAGAAAGAATATATACAACTGCTTTTGCAAGAAAATGCACAAATGCCTTCCCATTGTTGGAGACAAGCTTCTAATAAAAGATGAAATTTCCTAGCTACAATGTCCTATTCTGATGGTTTACAGGTCAAGGGTCAATGACTTCTTCAAAAATTATATTACTTTAGAACAAAGTTGGGACAAAATAAGAAGTGTGATGTTAATGCATTAAAAAACTAAGTAATCCTAACATTTAAAACTCATAACATAAAAGAAAGCTTTCACAAGATTTAAACCATACAAGCTCAACATTACAGATGGTTGACCCATTGCAAATTGTACTTGTAGTAAGTACTTTATTGACTAAGATAGAAAAATTAGTAGCAAAGCCAATGGAAATGGGAAAAAAAAGGTACTTGCCATAGTACCTTACTGACTAAAATTCAAACATGAGCGGCAGAGCCATTATTTTTCTTCATTTTATTTAAGCTTTCGTAAGAGAGCAAAGATAATTTGATTACCCACCTTGACAGTAGCCAACATCTGTGTCTACCCAGGCATAGACAGCCAGAATATCCCAGAGTTTTGCTAAATTTTCTTGCTTCTCATAAAACATTAGTGTCCTGTCAGTGCGAACCACATCGAGACCTAGCAAAAAATTTAATACAAGGATGAAAGGTTACAACAATTCAAAAAATATAACTATAGAGATCTTGAATTACAAGAAACCTGTTATAAAGAAGTCAATGCAAAAGGTTTTTTAAACCAATAGGACATACACTGCAATGTCCTCGTTTCAGTCACAAATTTGATGCTCTAAAACTCGAACCAAAAACTAGAATGAATGCATGAGAGAGAAACAAATCGTATTGAATTAAGCAATTCATGTACGGCTTTGAGTAACACTCTTCGTTCATTGAACCATCACCATATCAAGAAATCGACATCATATTCATGCCCACTTATATTACTATTCTTGGACACACTTTAAAGGACACTATTAAGTACACAAACTTCAACCAGAAAATGATCATAGCAGTAACTGTAAATGACACAAACAACCAGCACAGTAGGAAAAGGAGGAGCTGCATTTGAAAGAATGCAACATCAGGGTTTCTTGTTAAAAATGACAAAAGAGTGAAGTACATGAACGTCACAGTTTCCTAGAAAAGCACGGATGAAGCTGAGCAATTTAGGGAAAGGAGGATCTGTTGGGTTTTCTTCTCAAGAGGAACTCCACTAATGCTTTAGTGGAAGCTTTCAAGATCTTCTTTTTTCCTTTTTCTCTACTCTTTTCATTTTTTTAGTGTGCAGGAAAGATTTCAAGAAATTGATAAAAAAAAATCACAGAAGTGAGAAAATAACTAGAAAACAAAGAAAGGGAAATGAAAGGGGATAGCTGCAGTGGAGTCTCATCACTGCCTTCCCACCAAGGATGGACAGTCACCATCTAACACAGGGTGATTGATGGGGATCAAGGGTGAAAAAGTAAACATGGTCTAAAGCACCTGGTTCCAAGGCCCAAATACTTAAATGGCATTGTCAAATGATGTGGGCACAGTCAAGCCTGCTACTAGGTAAGCGTCCAAGAGCCACGATTTTGTCCTTCAGTTTCCTTTGTAAATTGTCAGTTTTTTTCACTTAACCAATTTCTTAATTTTTTCAATTCATCATTTTCAGTTTCAAAAGTAATATGTTGCAAGTTATTGTACTGTCACTAAACTGAGTTAATACAATATTAATGTAGCACTACTTTAGCAAGTTACATTCATGCTAATGAGCCAAAAGAAATTACAGGATTATTGATCAGAGTTTTTTTACTTTCTTTTAACAATCAACAAATACTCCATGTTAGCATTTGATAGAGTTGTAACACTAAGGAAAATTAAGCAAGATTAACAGTAATGGAAATGAAATGTGATAAAAGCCAATGGGAATATTCTCTCCTGAACAAGAGGGCCACAAAGAAAAATACTTGGGGGGGGGGGGCTGGACTTGGACCCTCAAAGTGGACAGTTGACCTAGTCCTGCTGCACCAATGGTACTTAGCCATTATAGAAAAAGGTGTAAAATCCCAAACCTCCTGACTGAAAAGAATAACTAAAAAGGAGACCAAAAGTCAATGATGGCAATAATCATTGGATCAAATGTGTGTATAGCAAAAGAATTACAATAACAGTAGAATGCACTCGTTTATCTGCTGGAAACCCCCAATCCAAAACAAGCACACACATACAGAAAAATCTGTAACAGAAAACAAGCATCGTGCATGATGAGGTCATATGTAGCTACCCTATCTCAAGTACACAAATAAATAAAAGAAAAGAAAAGAATCTAAGAAATTATTCAAAATTAAAGCCATTTCTTATCAGTGACAACTAGGATAGATGGTTAATGCAACTTAAGATGGTTGTTGAATAAGGAACGAAGGCTAACACACAGAATTCAGCAGGATGATGATTTCATCATGAACAGCAACTACGATACCAATCATCTCCATTGAAGAAAAAGATATCAATAATGGGAGAATTTCTGCTCATCAAAACTTGTAGAAAAACAAAAAGCAGCCATTAAAATCTTGAATACCAGGATTAGCAGAAAGATCTACAACAGAAAACAATCATCATGCATGACTAGGTCACATGAATCCACCCTATGTCAACTACACATAAGAAAAATATTAAAAACCATTTTTATAACCAAAATAACAACTAGGATAGATAGTTAATGCAACTTAAATTGGTTATTAAATAAGGAAGAAAGGCAAACAGAAAGGACTCTGCAGGTTGATTATCTTATTATCAAATTAACAACCTACAATACCAATCCTCTCTAATGAAGTACAAGGTACCAATAATGGGAGAGTTTCTGATCATCAAAACATACTTCAAATGCAGAAAAATAAAATCAGGAAAGCTGCAACTAAAATCCTGACTCCCAGGACTAGCAGAAGCTAAAACTGCAGGAAAAGAAGGTAGAATATGGCATGCAAAGACAAGAGGTAGCACGGAGGAGTGTCACAATAGGATCAGTCTACTTAAAATTATTTACATCCAGAGGAAAATTTAAAAAGAAAAAGGAAGAAAAAAATTCATAAGAGTTTAAAAAATTTCTTTCAATCTTCTAAAGGTTTACATATACAATCAAGCTTCTAATTATTCATAATAACTTAACAATATCAACTTGGTTACATACTGGATAATTGTTTCTACAAAAAAAAAAAATCAATTTTTAGGGGGGAAAAAACCTATTTACATATGCAAACAAACCTACAAAATACAAACATCCATAGGATCAATTGTTTCGGTGTGTCATTTCAGTTGGCTCGAAAATACAATGGAAACAGTGAAATTGTTGAAAATACATGGAACTGTTTGAAAGCACACTAAAATTTGTCTATTAGCAAGGATAAGTCCAATACTTGACTAACTGAACATGTATGAGATGTATACATCCATTCACACCAAAGGACACTAGTGCAAAATCGCAAACAAAAGGCTAAGGCTAATGTGAATTGAAACTTGGAAGTCTAGAGTAATGTCAGACAACTCACTTCTCCTTTTTTATTTCCTCTTTGATTTTTCTACTTTCTGAGATTCTCAGACAAATCAGAGATGTTTTCACTGTTCCATAATATTTCATTTCCTTTTTCTGGCCATTCCAATGGAAACAAAACAAATTTGAGTTCCTTAGTATGAACATTTCAATAAAGAATGTTTCTAACATATAAAACTGGCCAAAGAAACTCTTAACAATCAGAGTCATTAAGTCAGCTGCCTAGTTTTTCTTTTTCACAATTTTTTTTGACAAAAAATATTAATTTTTAAAATTAAAAAAAAAAAAAAAAAGATGCAAAAGAGTTCTTTCAATGTAGGAACTTGTTGGGAAGTTCATAGTCAACAAAAGACTAAATAATGTTAATGAAGTTTGTGTCTCTCATGGTTATTAAATGTTAGTACCAGTGCATCGGCAGGGGCAAAGTATTGTTTACATATGACAATTATGATTATGAAATACATATCCTACCATAAGAAGAATGAATATGCAATTATTGCAATTCAAGAGTGGAATTCACATTGATGATAGTTATTTGAGATGAAATGGGTGATGAAAAACTAATAAAAAATAATCCATACTCGACAACTAGGAATATGAAATAAATCCCTTATTGAATTTGTAAATTCTTTTAGTGCATGCCCCCAAGCAAACTTTTTTATTATGTAACCATGGAAAGTACATGGATTTTGCCCCACTGGTAGTGCCTTTTACTATAATATATTTATTTATAACAAAAAAATCCCAAAATTACTGCAAGTGAAATGACATAAAAAGAAAAATTACAACTGACTGTATAAAATTGGAATATCAGAGTTCAGACCATGTCTCAAGATCAAATACTTGCAATGAAGATAAATCATGTACCTAACTCATGAAATAAATGATTATGTAAACCTTTACACTCTAGAATTAATCATGAAAATATGGGAATAGTAAGAGCAGAACATGCACAGAGAACTAGGGGTGAAAATCTAGACAAAGCAAAGCAAAGCATGAATGTTTAATAATAACACCACCACCAACCTATTTGATGTAGTGTAAGCTTCCATTGGATTACTTTCTTGTCCTGAGGACTGGGACTAGTAGACTGTTTCACCATTTCCGAACTGTTGGAAGTGTCTGTATTTGCACATTGAAGGCATTAGCATCTAAAAATATTGCCACTTGAAAGCTCCTAGTTTTAACATTACCATTTTCTTGTGGAAGTGATGCCAGCCCCTTCCCTGGATTTGCTTCCAGGAGAACTAAAGGATCTTGAATCGGTTCACCATCTTCAGTGATTACAGGTGCAGTGATGAACCTACCACTTCCAATAATGGGAAACATTTGGCGGCAGTCTTCTTTACACCTAGCATATTGTACCCTGAAGGCGTACACACACCAAGAAAAAAAGAAGAAGACATTTACTAGTGTTTCAGAAATTTTAAAGGATGAAATATTTTTAGGGAGAAAAAGGAGTAGGGTACCAACATGATGACGGGCATATTATCATCTTAAATCCTGAGTTGAATTGAATCTAGTCCATTACAATATTATTATTATGATTTAATATAAATTTAGCAACTAAGAGTGGGGTGTATTCATAAAAACCACATTATACTTTGGAAAAAAAACAAAAGGTTTTCCTAGACACAAGAAGCAAATGACAAAACCGAAAAGAAAAGATGCATCTTAAACTGCAGGTAATATCATCATGGAAGAATAGAGCAATGCACATCCCTTAACTGGACAGAGAAGTATCCTCAACAAATAGGATGAGCAGATAAGGAAAACATTAAATTCAAAAAGTTCATAGAAAACGAAAAATATTGATTTTGTATTCAAATTTACTAGTAGCGTGGTATGCAGCATTCAAGATTTTGTTTGGTCCATGTTTGTTACACCATCATACAATACGCATCTAAATCATGCAATAACAAATGGAGACATTAATCCTACTAAAGTTTATATGGATAATGGACCACATGGAAAGAATTGGAATCCACAATTTGATCTTGCATACTAGATCTCCAAAGCCTGAACCCACAAAAAAAAAAAAACATCATCCTTCCTCATAAACTAATTTGGATAATAAAAAAGGTACTATAAAGGGAATGAAGATTTTTTTTTTAAAAGTAAAACACCGCCAGAGGGGGCGAACCCGTATACAAAAAACTCATTAACACTAGAGTCTCATGTTCTCCAAAACATTTACAAAGCTATAAAGGGAATGAAGGTATCTAAATTTATATTTTCAAAGACCAAGAGAATTGGGCGTGCCATAAAAGTTGAGATCCTAGCTCCCTGAAAGCCTTCATGAAGCCTCTTCTATAGGATTCTTGACTGTATGACTAAGGATGATAATGTGTGGTAAGGTAGAGGTAGTAAAAATATATATATATATATGATAATGTGTGGTTTAATTGCATGAATGGTATTGAATAGAGTAGAATGGCAAGACAGGATGTATGTATCTGACCCCAAATAGTTGGGATAAGGCTTTGTTGAGTTGAGTTGAGTTGAGTTTATGACTAAGGATGACTTTGAGGTTCGTGGTGGGTTGGATGAAAGCCTGAGTCCTTGCATCTTAGAGACAATACCAACCTCATGCAATAGACAACAAATTTGGCGACCTCTTCAAAAGAAGAGATTAAGTAGGTCTTTAGATAGATTTATGTGTAGCCTTGTTTCCCCATTTTATTTATATTATATTAAAATTTCTAGTTATTTTGTATCAATATATACATTCAACTGTTACTTGGGAGAAGCTTGTAGTATTAATGTTCATTGTATAATGTCATATGATGCACATCAATATCATGCCACAATGATTGGAGCCACACATCCTGCTCAACTATATGTGGACCACATGCAGTTGAAACCCACAATTTGATCTTGCATAGTAGGACAGTGTTTGGCCCTGAGATGGGATTTTCGGCCTAAATGCCCATTACAAGCATTTTTGCCTGTTTGGTGAAGTTACATGGTCCATTTTAGAGAAGTAAGTTGGGGTGGCTTTTGAAAACTTCTCAAGAAGCAAACCATTACTTTTAGGTGATAAATTTAAGTTTCCATTATAATTTTTATTTTTTTCATAAGACGAGTATTTCATTAAAAGGCACCCAAGTGGGGCGAAGGGGAAGAGGAGGAAGGTTTGGAATAAAATGTTGACTACTAAACCATAAATTACAAATAAATAAAGAAAATAAAAGATACAAATTAATGAAATCAGAAAATTAAAAAATTAAGAAAAAAATCTGAAGTGATTACTAAGTTCTTGAGAAAGTGTTTGTCAGAAAAGAAAAAAATAAGCTTCTAAATCCAAGTTCAAACTTCATTCTAGTATATATCATAAGATCCAATGATTTTAAGCTAAAAGAAATGAAAAAGGAATCAAAAAAATTTCAAAACTTACCAGTTGTATTATTTATTTATTTTTTATATGTGACAACTTGCCAATTATATCAAAGAACCTAACCTCATATCTAAAAAATATCTTCAAAGAACCCACCTTCCTCCGGCGCTTTTTAGTGAAAGTTTACTTATCAAAAAACATTATGAGCTTTTTGCACTAGATCAGAAATGAGGCCTCGAGCATTAGAAAATCTGCCGAAAGAAATGGAACAAAATGGGGAGAAAAAACATATTTTACTATTATGTCACCAAATTACCTGTAAAATGTAGTAATGGCCCATAACTGCAAGGAGGAGCGTGAAATTACTCATGCAGCAACAGCCGTGACCATTACGTAATGGCTGTTATTTGACACCTTGGCTACACCTAATGCACTAATTTGGATGGTCAAAAGGTTCTTTTATAGCTAAGGTAAATGGTCTAAAAAAAAGAGCTAGTGTACAGACAGTGATGAATGACAGTAACACATCCACTAACCTAGCTTCTTAATTTTCCTTAGAATGATGTTTAACTCATAAAAATAAAGTAAAGCAGAGTATACAAACTACCTTCGAAGTTGCCGTATCTGCTCTCGTTCATCAAATGTAGTCTTAGGATCATAACAGCCAAGTAGAAATTCCCAAACTTCTCCTCTAATTGATGGATGAATCCCCTAATTTTGCCACAAATACATGACGATAAGTATTAATCTTCAAAATCGATGTTCTTATTTCTGAGAATGAAAGCATCTACAAAAAAGTAAATGGATAAACATAATGCAGTAACAGTAAATAGAAATATCCAATTGCAATTTTGTATAAACATGATCTTCCAAACAAAAAAAAAAAGGAATCAGAGCTTAAGCAAAAAATTGATTTCACCAACATACCTAAAATCCTTGACTGGAGGTTACATGAAAAGATTTTCAAATAATGAACTTCTAGGTTGTTTCTTTAGGACCTTATCCAATTCAAAACAACTATAATAATATTTAATAAGGTGAGTGGGCTTCGATAGCACTTAATTTTGTTTCAAAATTTATAAGTTATTATGGAAAGGATGTGGTCATTTAGTCCTATAAATGATGTTTAAACTTGACTGCATTGTATACGCATAAAACTTAATTGGAATAGGACCAAATTTTAATAAATAGAAAGTACATGTAGTATTAAGAGACCTACAACAACAACTCATTATGAGGTATCAAAACAAGAATGACACCACATAGAATTGGGCAGATAAAGTGGAGAGATTCTATGGAGATGTCACATGAGCATCATATTTTAGTCAAATCATATAAAAAATCAAAAGTAGAAAGGGCTAGCCCAGTGCAAGAGGCTCCCTCCATTGATTAAAAAAAAATGAAAAAATCAAAACTAGTTATGCTAAATAGAGTAAAACATGAGTAAATGAAAAAACAAGATGTTTCATAAGGTAAATGTAAAGTACCTAAGGATTTTGAGATGGCTGAGTTGATAAATTAGAAAAAGCGTATTTTAAATGGGCGGATTCTTCATGCACAAACATTTGAATAGGTGAAAAAAAAGGTAGTGCCTATTGAGATAATTCATTTAAAAGTTGAATTTCATACCTTGGCAAACAAGAGGACGTACCATACCAAGCAGCTTTTAAAAATTGGGAGATTAGTCATTCAGTTAGTATCAGCTGATACACACCCAGCATTTCAGATGTCGACCTAAGCTCATAAATTGCTAAGTCAGAATAAAATTTAGTTTCACATTAGCTTTTGTCCAGAATTGTTGGAGCGGAGCATGGTTCGTAGTGATATAATGGATATGAAGTGGCAGTTTCATGGAAATGGAACTTTAGAGAGATCCTTGACTGCATCATTCATTGCATTGGTTCTAAAAAAAAAGGTGGAACACCTAGGCCTATGAGTTTGGTTGGGAGTGTGCATAAAATTCTGGCTAAAACTTTGGGCCAATCAGTTGAAGTTAGTAACGGACAAGTTGGTAACTCCTTCACAACATACGTTGTTGGGAGCAGGTAGATCTTGGATGCAGTATTTATAGCTAATGGATGTCTGGAAGTAAGATTGGGTTTTTAGGGCTAATCTGCAAACTGGATATAGAGAAGGAATATGATAATGTAGATCGTGGGTTCCTCCTTTATTTTTAGACTGAATGGGCTTTCACAACATGTGGAGGAGTTGGATTAGGATACGAATTTCCTGATTACACTTTTCGGTCATGGTTAATGGATTTCCGTCTGGTTTTTTTCCATGTTCAAGAAGTTTAAGGCAATGAGATCCTACATCTAATTTGTTCTTTATTCTGGTTATGAAATTGCTAAGTCGGATGATTGATAGAACTGCTGTGGATGGTTTTTTTTGTTGGGCTTTTAGATGGGAACAATAAGAGAGCAATTACCTTCTCTTTGCAGACGACACAATCGTTTTTTGTGGGGCGGAAGAGAACCAGTTGAGATATCTTAGAGGTATTTTAATATGCTTCGAGACGGTGTCTGGCTTTCAGTTAATATTGTGAAAAGTGAGATTATGGCAGTGGGGATTTGGAAGGAATAAATGGGCGGGTAAGTATTTCGGGTTGCAAAGTTGCTCCCTCCCTACTACTTATTTGGGGCTACCTTTAAGACAATGTCAGTTTGGAACTCAATGGTTGAGACATTCAAGAGAAGGCTGGTCGGTTGGAGAAGGCAGTACTTGTCAAATTAGGGTTGTCTGACGCTGCTCAAAAGTACTCTATCCTTAGTTCCTATGTAATTTATGTCATTGTTCACTTTCTGGGAGTCGATAGCGAATAGGTTGGAAAAACTTGAGAGGGATTTTCTGTGGGGTGGGCAGGAGAATTTGTCTAAATATAAGCACGAGCATTTGAGGACAATTTCCCCTCCACTGTGAGACGGTGGGCTCGGGATTAGATTGTTTCAATAATTTAACTAAGCATTGCTCGCAAAGCGGTTTTGGTGGTTTTCTCATGAGAGCCTACCAACTTGTGGAGGCACGCAGCCAGATAAGGATCCTAATCATCTCTTTCTTCATTGTGGGATGGCCCAGGAGATGTGGGCAGTATCTTTGCCCTCCTTGGCATTACTTGGGTTGTGTCATGTTTAGTCAAAGAGCTTATGGCTTGTTAGGGAAGAGGTTGTCCATCCAAGAGGGGTTAGGGGAGTAAGGAGGATTGTTCCTCACTACATGATGTATGCATATGGAGAGAGTTCAATAGATGTATGTTTCAGGATGTAGATGTTAAGAGTCAACACATAGACTCTTTCTCTTTCTAGAAAACCCCCTCCCTCTATAACTCTCAATCTCACTGTCCCTTATATGCTGACTCAATGGAGTCTAGAAGAAAACATCTTATCACTGACATGGAGGAGCACTGCTACAAGCCGACCTTCTTAAAGCAGCAACTTCATCTATAAAAATGGCCTCAGCTTCCTTGTATAGGCTAAGAGATGGGAGTGATGGTGTATGAGAGACTAGGCAGATGAGAGATGTAAAGGTGTGAGAGAATAAGCTAATTCGATGAGAGTACAAGTGGGGAGACAATAAGTGAAATGAGTGAAGTGAGCATTTGGTGACGTGTGTCTAGTATCATTATGTCAGCTAGAATATTAGTGTGATGAGAAATATTTGTGTGTGGTTATGTATCTTTCTTATGTTGTCTAAAGTGGTGAAATTCTAATGTGTAGTGTTGTGTACCATTGTAGTGTACAAGTACTCCAATAAAAAATTTCCTTTATATATTTGAGTCTTGCCACACTTCCAATTCAACTGTATGTGTGTCAGTTCCAATGCTGGAGAATATTTTTCTGACAAACTTTCATTTTTGGATATCTGGGCATCTGCCAGACTCAATTCATTCTTTCACATATTTTGAGGGAGATTTGCATTGTACAGAAGGAACTTTGCTCAAGCTCGTTAGCCTTTTTTATATATGGGTGGCACCTCTTTGGCCCTAGTTTTAATATATTGACTTTTTTACTGATAAAAAAATTATAAGGATTACTTATCAAAAAAAAAAAATTATTAGGATGATGATGCTTGTGACAGATAATGAATATTATACATTAAGCTTGTCATGTTAGTCCAACTGAAATTGTTTTTTTATCTAAAAAGAAACTTTAAGACCATATGTTTGTTCTTGTAAGATTGTAGTGATGCATTGGTGAGGTATCAGTAAGCTGGTTGAATTTTCAATAGTTTATGCTTGACTGAATTTTTTAAACTAATGCTCTTTTCTGATTTCTTCCTTGTTTTGTTTATGTCACTGGTACAGAACATTTATTAAATGTTGTTCCTTTTCAATAAGTTTTCTTCAGTATATATTTATAAATATGAACACACACTTACATATACATATGCACATACATATTACACAACGTAAATGTCTTAAGCAGTGTAAAATGAGTAACTGATTAACAAAAGTTATACAACAGGGGTGCATGAATTTACTTCAGGAGACCAACAAGGCCACATTTTGACAACTACAGATATAATCCAGAAAGATCGTGTCAAATCTGAATACAGATATTGACATGATTATTGTTTTAGAACTAAAAAATCTCGCAGTTTAAAGCATGAAAATGAACTTACCCCACGATAAATTCGACCAAGTGTCTTTCCTATATCAAGATAACCTTCTGGAGTAAATGCAGCCTGCCATTTTCGTGCACTTAGAGTTTTGCCAGCCTGAAAAAGCACATTAAAATGGTAAGCTTCAGTGAGGGGATCAGGAAGCAAACCATAGAAGTTGGAAGAAAATGTGGGAATCCAAATTAAAATAACTTAATAGAAATGAGTGCAAGTTGTTCTTAAACTCTGTACAGTGATCTGTATTGTATCAGGAAACATTAGCTACGTTTAGGTAAAAGAACCAATTCTTTAGGAATAAGGATTTATTAGATTCCCGTATCTTGACCTATACTGTCAGCCAATTAAAAACAAAAGATAATATCAGATTTCTCTGCACAAGCTATCTCAATGTGTACAACTTGCTTTTCCAAGTTAATTCAGTAAGAAGCAGAAGAAGACATTCTGAACATTTTAAAGGAGCTATACATATAATTATTATTCTTCTTCAGAGAGAGAGAGAGCACCAAAACTGAAAGAGAGAGTTGCTCAACTCAGTCACTCAAGATTGATGATTAGCTCACCAAGGCTTCCTCTTAGTGGCAACCATTGACTTTATATTCTTAGGACTTTGTTGCCAAAAAGGATTACAAACCCCTTGGCTTCCCTTTTTTTTTTTGGAGAGAGGGGACTAAGAAGCATGGACACGGATACAACACGAACACGTGGACACGGCATTTCTTAAAAAAGTAGGACACGGATACGTCATGGACACGTTGGGTATATTTTTTTTATATGACCACATAATAAAAAGCTAACATTATCTCAATCAAAATTGGCATAAAAACACAAAAAGTCACAACAATATTGTTAAGATATCAAAATATATAAAAATTCAAGAACTTCCATGATCCAAGTTCCAAAATAAATTTACTAACTATTACATGAATTATATACATGTGTATATATAGCCCAAAAGGAACGGAAAAAAAAAGAGGAAAAAATCCAAAACAAAAAAAAAGTGTCCAAAGCATGTCCCTAACGTGTTCAGGGACGTGTCTTAAATTTAGAAGTGTCTCTAACCTAACATGTCTGGGACATGTCCAAAATTCAAAAGCGTGTCGGACACATGTCCAAGACGTATCTATATATGATACGTGAGTCATAATGAAGTATTCGTATTTCATAGGTATTAGATGTCCATGTTCAAGATGACATTTAAGGTGAAGGTCACAATAAAATCAAGGAGATTTTGAGGAATTTCCTTTAATCCACAATTCCAATTTTGGTGAAGTGTAATGAGGATCATTTGGTTTAGAGGCCAAAGGTTTGCTAGAATGAAAGAAGGAAACATGGGTATTGGCAATTCACTTCTTAGAATAAAGCATTGACTATAAAGTGGCCTTCATTATTTCCACAAAAAAAAAAACTGACAACAAAATTTTCCTGCATTTATCTACCAAATAATACCTTTGTTCATGCCCACATCATCTATGTCAGCCAAATTTGGCTCCTATGAAGGATTCCATTGGAATTTTTAGGGAACACACCATCATTCATTGTGCTAATCGTTGATGCCTCATCCTTATCCTTCAAGCCTTGTTGTGGAACTTCTAGTAACATAAAAGTCATATATATTAATTTCACTTCAGATAGGGCCAAAATAAGTACAAGAAAAGGAACGAGCTTCACTCATCTTGAACAGGGATGATTTTCTTTATTCCTCCTAAGATTCCAAGTTTCCGGAAGCACTCCACTAGCCAAAGAGCTCGTATGGCTCCTAGAAGAGTGAAAATTAGAAGTTCTCTAGAAAAGGATATAAAGCTGATTTCCTCTCGTGACCCAATGTGCAAAAGGAGAAGAGAGGCAGTTGTTAATCATTTCTATGTGCTGTCCAAGTGTGATCTACATTTGGTTTTTTATTTTTATTTTTCAGAGGCAAGAACTTGTTGGTCATCTACTAAGGATATTACATTCCTCTGGTCCATTCTTCTCTCCCACCATGAGAACATCTGAAATGTGAGGAAAGTAACAGTTTCTCGGGCCTCACTTTCTAGAATAGGTTCCACTGACCTCGTCTAAAAACTGGAAACCAACAATTGGCTCTTTTGCATCAATTTGAATTCCAATCACAATTTCTTATCCTTGTTACCAAATAGAATTAATTTAATTTCAAATTTAATACAAAAGACCAAATCAACATAGTTTTGAGACATTATTGGGCCAACCCGAATTTGACCCATTGATCCAACCCAAAGTCCACCTCGAACCCCGAGCTGACTCAACTGACTTGGTTAGTTGATATGGTGTGAAAAAATTTTAGATCAGTTCCAAGAAGCTGTAATCTAAGAAGTCAAAGATCTTAACAAGCTCAGCCTTGATGCTAACCTCACTCGTGACTCAAGAAATGACTATGAAGAGTCATGAAGAAATAAATCAGGAAAAAGAGAAGTCTTAACTCTCAAGGCCTCATAAAATTTTTTTTTTTTTTTTGCATAGTTTGGAGTAGATCTACATGTTGACCTTGTATGGTGGTTGTGTGGGATAGGATACTGATAGAGTCATTTTGCATCTGAACAACTTTGTGGGCTTCTATCTAATTGTTAGCTTCTCTTTTGAATAAATGGTGTACATTTTTTTTAACATACTACTTACCAAAAAACCAATTGTCTTTTCTAAAAATTTTGATTTTAAGCATGCCTACAAGACAAGTTCAAGTGATTTATTTTGGTACCCAACCCTGTCCTATCTCCAACGCCTCCCAAAAAAATAAATTAAGTAAAAATTACATAAAATTTAAAAACTGACCACATTTCCTTAAAGAATAAATTGTTGGGGTCACTCAGAATCAATCAACTTCTAATTTCTCAGACATAATCTCAAAACCTTGCCTGCATTGTATCAATGCACCACATTTCATTAGAGAAGAAATTGTTGGGTTTACTTAGAATCAATCAACTTCTAATTTCTTAGACATAGTCTCAAAACGCCACCTGCATTGTATCAATGCGGCACTAAGGCTATTCATATGGCGCCTTCCAGTTAACATTTGTGCATATTTTTTCAATAACAAAAGTAGCAGTAATCGATTCCAAGCAAAAAAGCGCAACCACATGTCGCCTAGTAAATGGAAATATTAGCCAACAATTAAATTAATTCTAAATAGAAAGGCATATTAGCCAACAATTAAATTAATTCTAAATAGAAAAGGAATCAAGGGGATTCATTCTCATCAATATCGATTTAATTTTGGAATTAAAAGAAGATGATGGATGCTTAAAGAATTAACAAACCCTGATTTTGAACTTGGTTTTTGGAACATCCGTGCATTCGGGGCGAACCTCATAGAAAGAATCAACAGGAGCTCCATGGTCCCTCCACATTTCCAAATATCAAAAAAGAAGAAAAAAAACACCAAAATCAAAACCTTCCTGAATTCGGCCAAGCAAACCCTAAACCAGCCCGCAAGAGAGCTAAAGCCCACAAGAAATATCAAAACCCATATCAGATTTCACGCGAAGAATAAAAAGAAACCCAGATTAGGTGCTAGCGAGAAAATGACCCGGGCGACGAATTCCCAGAACAATGAAAACTATGTTTATCGTTCTTTTATGGGTTAGATGGTGGAGGACGACGTGATGGTGTGAAGGCACTGAGATGGGAATGGTTATTTTGAGAGATCTTGTGAAGCGGTTCCCATCTCGCACGATACAAACCAACCGTTGAATGCGTTAATTTATTGTTTGACGTCTACGTTTCTCTTCTTCTTTCTTCCTTAGTTTTGTTTCTCTCCCCGTGTAGAGCATTTGATTGCAAGTGGTTTGTGAAGAGGAGAGAGAGCGACAGAGGCGGGTCATCGCAAGGACTCGCAATCCACCCGCATTCTTTCGCGGGAGAATCTTAAGATTCAGGCACTTGAAAGTTGAAAATGAGAATATGTATTCATTTGTGTATTGCAGCCATAAATATTTAATAAAATAAATAAATTTGTCAACAGAACTTAAAAATTTTATTAATTTGTCAAGTTTTTATTACACTAATAAGCAATAAATAATAGCTCAAAAAATAAAATACAGAAGAAATCATTCGACAATCCAACGACCAATGGAATAGTGCATTGCCATATTGTGTGCCAATCATATTCAAGATTTTTTGTATAAATAATATCATAACTAAATTGAACGAGTTTTTCACTCAATTCGTGTCTTTTCTTAATTTATTTTAAAAAAGTTATTCTTACCAAAATTAAAATTCCAAGTGAATTAGCACTATTATATTGTGTTTATATCATTTCATTATATAATATTCACTTAATATAATCTTAACGTTTCATTTGAAATTTTACTTCTTAAAAAGCAATTATCAGGTAAATAATATTGCTCTTTCATATGAGGTTTATTTTTAAGAGATGCTTGTGTTTGGATAATTATTCAGATATAATATTTTTTAAAATTTTGTAATTAATTTTTTAAAATTTTTGAAAATATATTTAGATATGATAATATAAATTAAAAAAATTAAAATTAATAACTTGTCAAAGGCGTATCTCACGTTTTAAAATTTAAAAATTGTGTTTCAAAAATTTTTTTAAAAAAAATTCTTTATAAAAAAGTCTGATTTCAAGAGAGGTCTCTTGACTGAAATTATAAAGTTTTATATAATAATGAGCTATTTTTAACTTAAGAATCATCTAACAAAAAAGCAAGAGACACATTTCTCTATCTTACCTAACATGGGTTTGACAAATAAGATTAAAACATGGTCCGTGTAAGTGGATTTAATCAAAACTCTATATTGGATATCCGGTCATCAAAAGTCTTAAGTTTTTTATTTTACATGTCTCGTTATTATATGGCATTTAAGTTACATACAATTTATTGTTGTTTAGGATTACGAGTTTTTGTTTTATCCTGGAGTTTTGAAAGAAAAGAAACATCTCTTTATTAGATGACTTTAAGTGACTAATCATTAATTGTCATATAAGACTATAATTTCAGTTAAGAGAGAGTCTCATGAAAAGACTGATATAAATACGTCTTTTTTTAAAATGCTTATTTCTTTAAATTTTTGTTAAAAAAGTGTTGCTTCAAGCCTATTCCTTGCTTGCATGGGATGTAAAAAATAAGTTGAAAACTATTGAGACTTTGGAAATTTGATTAAAAAAGATGTGTGTTGATGAAAAACTCTCAAACAAAGCTCACGGGACACATCTTTTTGAGTTGATGATGAAAATATTTTAAATAAGTTTTGACATGACATTTAAAGAGTCAAGTAGATGAAAAGAAGAAAAAAAACATTTCTGAAAACCTTTTGGAAATAAGCTCCACTGGTATTCTCATAATTAACATTTACTAATATGTCCCTCCATATTTAGGTTCGCCTTTGATGCTTGTTATTCATGCCATCCCTCTTGAGCAATTTCAACTTGCCTTGGACTAAATCTAATTCGAGACTGTAGGGTGGCAAGTTACCAACTGAACCTAAACACCATTAGTTTAAAAACCATAGAAATAGAAGATAATATTGTCATTACTGTTTCATTTCACTGTTAAGTGGCTTTCAAAATTATTCCCATGCTTCCATTAGCAAGATGTTCTGTATTGAGTCCATTGTTAACAATATCTGTTTAAATGCTGCAGGAAACAAAGTGAAAGGGTTTCATTCCCATCTGGTACTCAAAAGTGATATCTGCTGTTTAAAATGAAATCATCCCCAAATTCTCAAACTCAAAAGTGAAAGGATTTCATTCCACTCCACCCTTTGCATGATATTTGCTAGCATTCATGTAAAGTCAAAAGAAAGAAAGATGTTCAACAGAGAATCTGTTTCTGGAAGAAAAGAAGGATTGGAGTTAAATATGCCAAACTGCATACTGCATTCTATAGTTTATATCTTATATTTTGTTTTTTTGGTGTGTGTGTGTGTGTGTGTGTGTGTGAGAGAGAGAGAGAGAGAGAGAGAGAGAGAGAGAGATTTGAAAACCTAGTAAAGCGTTAGGGTGATGATATTAATTAAATGCCTACTTTCCCCCACTCCTTGTTCCTTTAGGGTCCTATTCTTTCCTCTCGGAATGAACAGGTAATGTTTGTCCACTTCGAGGAAAAAAAAACTTTCATGTTAGAATTGCTTATTCAAACAGATTTAGAGTTGATTCCACCGAACTGGAGTTTGCTATCTGAACACAGATTTATGTGACTGCTTATGAGTCATCACTAATCAAACCCGGAGCACAAGATATGAATATTCTTGATAATGGGCAAGAGCAAAGTATAACTTCTTAGAGAATAAGTTATTAAAAAAGGTTTCAAAAGAGAGCTGAAGAACAATCTAGCTATAGTTACAAAAGTGAACATATATATGCTTTGGACTGGAAGCTAAGAAATTCAAAGAAGAAGGAATAAAAAAAAGGAGCAGAAGCTTCACTGCCACTGCTTGTAAAGCTCATGCAACCAAGCCTACAAAAACCCTTATCATGACCTTGCTCTTTGCACTCCATTTGCTTCATCCAAATCCAAGCTTTCAAGACATTTTTAAAATTTTAATTCCCCTTCGGTTATTTTTCAATGGCCAACACCATTTTGAGTTCAAATCATCATCACAGAGCATTGCATGTTTTGGGGCTCTTTAGTGTTTTGCTGTTGATCCAGAAAGGTGGTGCATTTCAATTCATGGTTGGAGGTTCAAACTGGACAGTTCCCACTGATCCCAATGCAATCAGCTACAATCAGTGGGCAGAAAAGAATCGATTTCAAATTGGAGACACCCTATGTAAGTTGATCAATATTATATCATCTCTGTTCTGATCAGCAGTTGACTTTTTTGGTCTAATGTTTTATATATGATCATCTAAACAGCCGGTTAACCATATCAACTTAATAAATCCTTATCTTAGTTGAATTATGTCTTGTGATTCTAATTTATTTAAAACTATTCCAGCAATTAGGACACGCATTATCATATTTTTTAAACTACTCTACCAAGTTATTTTTGGTAAAATGTGTTCATTATCACACCTGGTTTCTCTCATTTTATCTCATATATATGCTACTTCTGTCATTTTAAGAATGTATCCATTTATAATTATATATATATATATATATATTTTGTTTTACTGCACATATCTATCCCAACATTGGCACTTTGACCGTACTAAACTGCGAAACATTCTATTTCATACCATCTAAACACCGAGTTGCAGACTAAAAAATCAGCAGTGAAAGATCAATCAAATGCAATCTAAAACTAACCTTCAAATTATATGTTTCAATAATTTTCTTTTTTAACTTCATCAACAATTATTACTATTTGTTGCAGTGTTTGTCTACCCAGCTGATAAAGATAATGTGCTTCATGTAACAAAGGAGGATTATGCCAACTGCAATACAGCATCATACCTTGAAAAATATTCAGATGGTCACACTGTGTTCCAGTTCAACCAATCCGGACCTTGCTATTTCATAAGTGGAGTGAAAGAAAACTGTCTGAAGAATGAAAAGCTTGTGGTGATTGTACTGGCAGATAGAAGCAACAAGTCCTCCAATACTAACCAAACAAGCATGGCTTCGCCACCCCCTTCAGGATCACCAGAGGTAGCCCCATCTCCAGCCCCGGTTGGCACGGAGTCTCCTCCATCTCCATCTCCATCTCCATCTTCATCTTCATCTTCGTCTCCATCTCCGTCTCCTTCCAGTAAAGAGACCCCTCCTCCAAGTGGTGCTTCTCCACCTGCAGGATCAGAAGAGAGAATCCCATCTGCATCTCCATCTCCATCTCCATCTCCTGCCAGTGACGAGAACCATCCTCCAAGTGGTGCTTCTTCAATTATTCTGAGTTCTGTCAGTTCCATTGGAGCTTTTGTTGGTTTATCTCTTCTCTCAGTTTTCTAATCTGAAGCAATAGTTGAATTTACGCCTTTTTTATTTTTTTATTATTTTTTGTTTATGATTTTCTCCACCTTGATCTCAGTGGGTTGAACTGAGTCTTGGTCTATGATATTTGTTTGACACATTTGAGAAGCTACGTACGACTCTGGATTGATTGGTACTCCACTATGTAAGAAGTATACAGGGAAATAAATTGGCTTTTGTGCTGCGTGGATTCAAGGATTCTTGTTTACCGGGAGGAATATTGTAGATCATTATTTCTTTCTTTCTATTTTTTTTTCCCTCCAAGAAAAAGCTATGTATATATATCTAATTTGTATTCCCATTCATCATTTAGTATTTTTGGGACCCATATGATTCAATTCTTCAAAACACTTCAAATTGATACACGTATTGCGGATAAAAATGGAATTTGTTTAAACTCATTTCTAATCAATTTAGTTGAAGAATTTTTTAGATTCACATCAAATTATCGAATAAATTTTTTGAATCATACCTAAATAAATAGATTAAATTTGAATAAATATTCGATCTATTAACAACCCTGACAAGAGTCTTAAAAAACATAACATTCTTTATACATTCAAAATGAAAGATTTTTCATTTGTTAAAGAAAAAATAAAAGACGATTTTTTTTTTTATAAGCAATGCGTATACAACCACACCCCTCCCGGCCACTCACGTGTAGCAGGAGATATCCTCTCAAACTAACAGCTAGTGGTAAAGAAGAACTAGAAGATTATTTTTTTTAAATGAATAAAATGCAACATTCTCGACATTTATTCATCAAGTTTATAAATTGTTTTAAAATTTGATCAAACGATTAACTACATTTTTAGAATAAGAATTAGTTTAGTGTACAAAACTCCTATCATTACATAATCTAAAAAAATTAAATTTACAGTAATCTCGGTATCACAATAAAATATCATTATTATTACGCTAAGATTGATTACTACTATAAAATATAAATATAACAATAAAAATAAAGTAAAAAATGTTGACAAAATGGTTGCTACTACTATTATTATTATTAAATTTTATTCGTCATAAGATTTTATACAAGTAATGTTATTTCTTAAATCCTTCTCAAATAATACAATATTATATTTTTGTATTATGTTAATTTCATTATTTATAATACTTTAATAATATCGTAATACTGTAATATTATGTAAGATATAAATTTAAAATAAAATTTTAAAATATGGTATTGTCGATTTGACAGAGAAACAAACGTTATCTAAACAGAGGCAAAACCCGACTGCCGTTCCCATCATCTCCAAGCTTAGAACAGCTTAAAAAGAAAATGGCCACTCGTGCTATGCTCGGAGGTTTCAGGAAACCGTTCGATCACTTTTCGCACATCCTCCATTTACAGATCTGTAAGTTCACTATCCTTTTTTTTTTTTTTTTTGGATAATTGATATCCAACAGCCTCTTTACATCTATACTTCACATTCACAATACTCACAAAACTTTCATAACCGTTCAAGACTGGAACATGAGTTAGAGGATAACCTAACAGCGGGTGAG
This sequence comes from Nyssa sinensis, assembly GCA_008638375.1. NCBI lineage: Eukaryota > Viridiplantae > Streptophyta > Magnoliopsida > Cornales > Nyssaceae > Nyssa > Nyssa sinensis. The sequence continues at coordinate 55,248,291 of CM018046.1, forward strand.
GACATAACACACGAACGCATATCAAATCAAAATTACCACACGGTGTTTATGATCAACACCCTATATACGTGTATAAAAGTTTGAGGGACTACTGAGAAGAGAAGCTTACATGTTGATATATCTGTGCATATACACTGTATGTGTGTATATGCGCTAGAGTTACAGAGAGATAGAAAGAAGAGAATCTGACTTGAGGGACTACTGATTGAGCTGAAGAGAGAGAAACTGAGGAGACTATCGATTTGGACGAATAGGGTAAATCGATTTGAAAAAAAAAAAACGTATTTTGGGGAAAATGGTGGACGAATAGGCTTTTCTGTGTTTAGTTTTGCTGTTTTACGGTGCTTGAGTTCTAGCTCTGTTTTCTATTTGTGCTTGCTGTTGTTCTGCCCTGCTTCAGTAAGCTTCTTCTTTTGTAAGGAAACATTGTTCCTATGGGAGAGGGATAGAGGAAGAGTAAAAACCGAAGATTTCACATAGTACTTTGGATCGAAAAATCAATCTAATTCCCTATACTTTTTTTCTTGTGTCTATAATACATCATACACCAGTTCTTCCCAAAAAAATGGAAGAAAAGTTATCCCTTCTATTTGTATGAAACTCAGATCAAGATTTTGATACACACATATACTAATATTTACATGAAAAATCTCTTTTTTTTTTAATAAGGTTTGATTTTTTTTTCAATTTGATTAGCCTTCCAGTAGTAAATTCTATTTGTATGAAAAACATACTAATTGCACTGTTATATCAATTTTGAAATTTCTCTTTTATACTTGTTGGTTTTGAAGTTATAAAATGAATTTGGCATGATAAGTTTACATGTTGAATCAAAGCACACAACTATCTCTGGAATTTGCTGGTGAATATACCCAGAACTCTTTTCTGTTGCTTATCCATAATATGCTAGATTCGACACTCAGAAGAAGACTGATTTGATTAGTTTTAGCGTGTGTTCCATGAGTTGATGGTTATCTTAGACCCAGATAGCTTCTTGAAATTATTTTTGCTGCTTCTGGAAGCAATAAAACAAGAAAAGGCTTTGAAACAGAATATATAACTATAAATTTTGGAAACAAAAAATTTCCACTAAGCTGTCACCACCTTGGACAACCCAAGACCCCAAAACTCTCATGAGAGCCCCGCGACCGCCACCGTCACAGCCACAGCCACAGCCACAGCCACAGCCTCAACCACCTCCAGCCACCATCCGGCCTCAACCATAATCTTTACTATCACCACCACTAACGTGCTCGCACTCCTAATTAAACTGCCACAGTGGCCTTAAAATCCGCCACTTCCTCCAACCAGTGCTGCCACTAGGACTATCATTGCCAATACTGCTTCCCACAATTCCTATATCACAACTTTCACTACCAACCCCTGGCCTTCACTATCACCTGCACCATCTCCATTGATATCACAACCACATTCACCACCATTGCCACATTACTGCTGCTATCATCTCCATCACCTGTACCACCAACACTACTGTTATCATTGTTGTCAGCACCACACCCCATATACCACTTAGTTGTATATTAAACTTGCTTTTTACTCCTGTTTTGCAGCTGTAGTTGATAGTGAAATGGCAAATGTATTACCTTTTATGCTTCTCTGAAGTACTTTCAGAAAGTATAACCACATGGTGCCCTAATTTTTAAGATATATGAATTGAAAAAACATGTGTTAAATGGTTTCTCTTTCATTTGCAAGTATTTTAGTCCCTATATTCATATTTATATATCTAATTACGTGTTTTGATTTTTTTGGTAATTTTTCTAATTAGCTTAGCACATTGGTTTTAGCCGAACATGAAGGTGGTTCCATCAACTCCCAATCCGTGAGTGCAGTGGAGGCTGCAAATTCTTTATGCGAGGACAATTCTGTCTCTCTGCTACTGGCTGGGTCAGGTCCTTCACTCCGAGAAGCTGCTGCACATGCTGCCTCGTGCCATCCTTCCATTTCTCAGGTAGTTCATATTTGTTTAACAACCGGGTTCATTGTTTGAATTACTGACATACGGAACCATTTCTACATACTGTTATTTACACCTTTACATTCATGTCATTTCGTCAGTAGTATGTATAGTTAATGGATAGACTATTTTGAGATAGTTGCCCGAGAAGTTGTATTGTGGATTTTAAAATGGTCTTTTATTTTTCTTTTTTTCTTTTTTCTAATTTAAGATGAATGTTAAGAAATTTTATTGTTTAACATATTTTTGAGTTAAACAGGGAATGTAGTGTGGAGAATGTTGTTGAGTTTGTTTTCATAGTGGATGCATTATTTGAAAAAACTTGGTTTAAATCAACCCACAAAAATCATATTTTTTCTTTCTAGGAACTGCTCATTGTCAGAGATAAGTTCATTTTTCATTATAAGTTCCTGTGAATTGACAACCTTCAAGATAAGATTGTCTTCAATTTTTTGTACAAAACCACACAAACATGAAGGGGGAAAAAAGTTTATGAAGCTCTAAACACTGTAAACACTGCCTTAATTTCTATTATGAATATCTGATAAATTTCTTGTTTCTTTTTTTTTATTAAAATAAAAATATTATTTTAATTCGGCCAGCAACTCATACTATAGAATTCTGATTTTTTTGAATGTTTCTTGTTTAGGTGCTTGTGGCTGATTCAGATAAATTTACATATCCTCTTGCGGAACCATGGGCTAAATTAGTCCATATGGTTCAGCAGAAAAGTGGCTACTCGCACATAATTGCTGCTTCAGGTTCATTTGGGAAAAACATACTACCACGTGCAGCTGCCCTTCTGGATGTTTCTCCGATTACTGACTGTCGTTAAAATTTCAGCATCTCATCTCTTTGTGAGGTAATTTTTTGTTTTGTTCCCCCTTGTGAAACAGACCTGGCAAGACTGGGACTTCTCTTTCTATGTAAACAGCAATTTAATATTGAATGCCTCTTTCCCCTATTCTGATTGAGTTTTGATGCATTCGAAATGCTTAACACACTGAGACCTCTGTTGAGTATTAATTGAACCTAAAGGATCTCAGAGGTAATTTTTGTTGTTGCTCCCCCTTGTGAAAAAGGCCCAGCATGTCAAGGACGACTCCTCTTTTTATCCAAAAATTATCCATTATGCAAGTCACTGTTACTTTTCTTGCTATTCTTATCAAGCACACGATGTATTTGAAATGCTCAATACATTGAGATCTCTGTCAAGTATTAAATGTACCTGAAATGTCTGTTTGATATCTCTATTCTTGTTAGAGGTCTAAGGGGGTGGGGGGAGAGAGAGAGAGAGAGAGCTACACACCTAGGAGGGTAGCTCCTCTTAACTACAGCACTACAAATTTAACATTACATAATAATACCACTCCAAAACTTCCCCTCAAGCTACCGAGCTTGTTGCATAATAAAATAAAATAAAATGTACTCCTAAAGCTTTTATAAATATATTTCCTAACTGGTCTTTAGATTTAACATAGCATGTAGCAATCTTCTTTCTCATAACCATGTCTCTTACAGAATGAAAATTTACCTCTATATGTTTGGCTTCTCTTATGGGATACTAGATTATAAGCAATATATATAGTAGTTTGGTTGTCACAAAATATGGTAATGGGTGTTTAATTAAAATATCCCGTCTCTTGCAAAATTTACTTAACCCAAATTATCTTACATTTAGTATATACCATTGCTCGATATTTAGTTTTTGCACTTGATCTTGCCACTATATTTTGCTTCTTGCTCTTCCACTTAACCAAGATACCACCCACAAATGTACAAAATTCCGAGACTAATCTTCAATCAAACTGTACAATCTGCATTGGAATAACCCATACAGTCAAGAGAACTAGAAGGCCTAAACATTAAACCTTTTCCCAGAGCTCCCTTAAGGTATCTCAAGATACAACACAACTTCCCAATGTTGTTTCCTTGGATTCTACATGAAATGACTAACAACTCCAATTGTAAATGCAATATCTAGGAGTAGGATCCATACAAGTTTCAACTGGTTTGGCCCTAAACGACCTATGTCATTTAGAAGATTAGTAATTGTAACACCCTAAGCCTGTTGTCCCAATAACTTGGAGAAGGGGTTTGGCCCAAAATGCTTAAGCTAAGTTATTAGTAGTAAGGTTTGTGGTGTCCTATATAAGAATCAAACTGCTCTCACCCAACCGTTGTGGGATGCTGAGCAAAGAAGCATGGACACGGACACGACATTTCTAAAAAAAAGTAAGACACGGATATGTCAGGGACACATTGAATATTTTATATATATATATATATATATATTTTTTATTTTTCATATAACCGTATAATAAAAATTCAACATTATCTCAATTAAAAGTAGCATAAAAATGCATAAATCACAAAATATATTATTAAGAGATTAAAATAATAAAATCATTAAATAAAAATTCAAAAATTTCTTCATTTAATCATCAATATTCATTATTTAAGTTCCAAAACAAATTTATCAATTACTACATAGAACGTACATATGTGTGTGTGTGTGTAACAACAACAAAAAACAGAAAAAGAGAGAGAGAAAAAAAGGAGAAAACATCCCAAAAAAAAAAGTGTCCAAAACGTGTCCCTAACATATTCATAATGTGTTCGAAATTCAGAAAAAAATAAAAAAATTTGGACACTTTTTTTGCTTGTTCACACCCTCTCCCCCCCCCCCCCCCCCCCAAAAAAAAAAAAAAAAAACATACATCCTTGTGGGGTCAGTCCAAATCTCTCCAAGCTGCCCATTTAAGGGGACTGTTGCTAGGAAAGGAGAAGGCATTTTGAACTAAGGTAGTGTACTCCTCTTTGGAAATAGTAACAGTATCACTGTAGAGACACTTAAAATCACAGGATCACTAACATCATGTTGGTGTAACGCCCTATCCTTAGATGAATGTGCAGCTCCACTATCATAGAAGTCCAAGGTTTACCAGTCAAATTATAACTACTCTTAAATGTGTGACCTTTAACCCCCCTCAATATGTACATCTGCAAACTCCTCCATCTCAACCTCACTGCAAGTACAGCCTTGATTCCCATCTTTGCTATTATGAAAATTGTTAGTATGATCCCATCATTTTTATTCCAAATTTCTCTCTTCAGCAATTCATCAAACACCTGGTGTGTATTATATGTATGGAACCTGATAACCTTTGCCAACAGAAATGTGGACACTCTACAAGCACTCTATCAAACATCTTGCATGCATACCATGAAGCTCATAGCAACTTCAAACAACCACCTTGCAAAAATTGGTAGCATCTCCAATGATAATCATAAGTGAAAGCCTCCTCAAGGTCCCAAGAATCAAAGCAAGCAGCAAAAAAACTGAGAAAAAATGTGTGGAACTAGGCTTCCGCACCTGGCTGGAAGGTCTGGGAGAGGTAGACAGTCTTAGTTGCATTTTGCAAAAGTTGACTATAATTTCTGCCACTGCATTGGTGGACTAGACTTTACCATCACGCCAAGTGATGACCTCTTGCTTGTGGAACTATAACATCAAAATGGTGGGGCTATGGCCTTCAAATGGTTTCAACTCCTTGAACCCAAACAAGAACTTGGACACAAACCACGCCATGAAGTATAGCTTTGAAGTTCATTCATGCTGTCCTACAATACTGATATTATAAAGTAAGGGGAAATATAGAGGATGGAGAAGAAAAAGAAGAAGGGGGACAGAGGCATGCAATTAGGATTGCTCATGCTGTGAAATGGTTAGATGTGTATTAGAGAGAGAGAGTGAGTGCTGCATACTTGGGAGGGTAACTTTTCTAATTATACTGCTAAAATTAAAAATTACATAATCATTCTTATTACATAATATCATTCTTAACCATTCTAATGCAGTGTCGCCAGTTTCTCACACAAGTTTTTGAGTGAAGTTTCAATTCTAACTTTGAAGTAAATTAGAATTTAGACAGAATGAAGTTTATTAGAGTTTGTGGAGTCCTTTTTGCTTTTTTAGAGCTTAATTGTTGTGTGGACTCTTAAGCTAGGTTGCATTTGAATGGTGGGATTTGTGAAGAAGGGATTTTGGATTAAAACTCACAAATGTGTAGGAGGATTTCTATTAGAGTTAGATTGAGAGAACTAAGGGGAAAGATGGAAGACAGTTAAGAGGAGATATATATTATTAGATCCCTTGGCATGGATTTCAAATAACTCTCATCACCTTGATCCACCCACATAAGGTTCTCAAATTATTTGTGCATCTTGTTGAAATCTAAAGGTTTGTTAAATCTAAACCTAAGCTGTAGTCATTCAAGATTAAATATGTAACTATTCATTTCAAATACTCCTATCCAAATGCAAAACCACAGTAATGTGTAGTCATTTGATCAAATTCTTGCCATTAGTGCTTAAAAGTTCCTCTCACCATGGAGAGAGTCAAGAAATTATGCGACCTATGTGGATGTGATCATGTAAAAGCAAGCAACACTAGTCTTTTGCATATTAGAAAATTGACTTAAGAAATTATTTTCAGTTTAGTTAATATCAATCTAAGGATGATTGCAGAACCTTGGAAGTTTTGAGCATCGTTGACCTGAATCAAAATTACTAGCAATGCTCAAAAAATTGAAAATTATGCTTTTCCCCTAAGGAAGACATCAATTGCACACAAATTTAGTTAGAATTGTAAGCAAACACAACTTGGAGCACCATTATCAAAAGAGAAAAAAGTGCAATTTGTGGCACAGTCACTATTGATTTTTTGTCTAAGCTAAGTGGTGGTTTCTTGATTTAATTGGAAGGTTGTCATTTATATGGCAGGCCAATTTATGCTGGAAATGCTCTTTGTACTGTACGATACACTGGTTCCGAGCCTTGTATGCTAACCATTAGGTCCACATCTTTTCCAGTGGCCCTGATGTCAGCTGATTTGAAATCTAATTCAGCACCAATTTCTCAGGTTGATCTCTCAACCTTCGGTGAAGGTCTGTTCATTATTTTCTAATGCTCAGGACAATTGTTGTTGTCCAGACTGTCCTTTATATTAATTAATTCAAAGAAGAAACGAGTCATTATTATTCATCAAACTAATCTTTTTGTTGCATATCTGGGGTGTTGTAGCATGACAATATTCTGGATGTTTCTTGCACATCATATTTATTTGGTTGGTTATTAGCTAATAAGAACCCACCCATTTATCCCAAAAAAAAGGATATAAAGAGCCCCATTTCATACTCAAACTTCTGTTCTTTTGTTGGCAGATGAAATTGGTAAATCTAGATATATAAAGAATACCTCTCAGGGAACAGAGCGCCCAGATCTCGGAAATGCACGCATTGTGGTTACTGGGGGGCGTGGGTTAAAAAGTGCCGAGAACTTTAAAATGATAGAGAAGCTTGCAGAAAAACTTGGTGCAGCAGGTTCTTCTCTATATTGATTATGATGTCCTTAGATTCCTTAACTTTCCCTTTCCTTTTTTTTTGGGGGTTACCTTAAGGAAATTTCCCTAAATGGTGTTTTTTCTCAAGACTCCACATGTGCTCAGTTATTTTTCATTATTGAAAAGTTTGAAGAAGTTTATATTTATTAGTCTTTTATACTGAAACCATAGGCATTGGCCGGTGTGGTCAATAATACAATTTTTTTTTTTTTTAACAAATGTATTATAATGTTTGTATCACATCAATGTTACATTTGTTTACTCTTTTGCACAGTTGGGGCTACTCGGGCTGCCGTTGATGCGGACTTTGTTCCTAACGACCTCCAGGTAGAACCTATAATGGTTGTTCCCTACTATAAAGGATATCGTCATATGAATTTAATATCATTATAATATGGAATTCCCTTGCATATTGGTTGTTCTCTACTGATCTTCATGTGAGTTGCCTCTTTGTTGAGAGTTTGGTATAAATTGTTGACCCATTCTCTAACAGCTTAAGCTTTTAGAGCAATTGGAGATCTAACATGGTATCAGAGCCTTGGTTGTGAGAGGTCTTGGGTTCAGATATCTCTACTTGCTTTTATTCCCCATTTGCATTTACATTCTCTTCTATTTCGCATTTGTCTTTAATTTCTTTGCCTCTCCACGTGCGAGTCCGGGGTTGCATGTGAGGGAAAGTGTTTAGAGCTTGATATAAATCGTTGGCCCATTCTCTAACAGGTTAGTTGTCATTTCTGCAAGCCAGAAAAATAAAATGCCTCGACTCTTCATGCAGTCAGAAAATCGTGATGCGTCTGAACTCATTAATGTCATGAAAATCTCTTAAGAGCTTCACGAGCTATAATTTTCAGCAATATATTTTTATTTTTCTAGTTTTGTGCTTTAAATGTATAAACTGGTGTTCTAATTTTGTTGAGTTGAGGAGAGTTCCTTACGCTGACATTGAAATTGAATGACTTTCATCTCTTGGATAACACCTCTGAATGGCTTCAATGGTTCCAGTTTGTTATACTTAGTCCATTGTGCTGCTGCAGTTTTCATGGATCTTCTTTTCCCCTTGTTGTAACTATGGTTCATTTTCTTGTCAGGTTGGCCAAACTGGAAAAATTGTTGCCCCAGAATTGTACATGGCTTTTGGTGTTTCTGGAGCCATTCAACACTTAGCAGGCATGAGAGATTCTAAGGTCATCGTTGCTGTAAACAGAGATGCAGATGCCCCCATATTCCAGGTTATGGCTGAACCATTCTCTCTCTCTCTCTCTCTCTCTCTCTCTCTCTCTCTCTGTGTACGCGCGTGCCCGGCTGCCCGTGTTAGAATTAATCATGGTCAACACAAAACTCTCAAATTGCTTACCTGATGTGTTCTATTCCAAATGCTAAATTTAGTTTTTCTAGAATTTGACTTTAGGGGAAAAAGAAATGAGATGAGCTTGGTGGGTAAAGCGCCAGATGTATAATAGAAAGACGTGAAATTGTGTATAAGTGTGTAGCTGTATTTTAAGAATATGATTTATTCGCTGTGAGTTTTTAGTAATAATTATAATCCCTCTGGTACTTTGATGTAAGAACTAATCAATCAAATCGAGCCCAATGCTCTAACTGAGACCTCCTATTCTAACAAATCATGGTGAAGGTAGCAGATCACTTCCTGTCCCTGTTCTGCAAACCCCTAGAATTCACATTCTGAGCAACACTGGAAATTAAAAATAATTGCAAGTAATATTTTCTTCTTATTAGTCAATTCCTCTTTTCAACATGTGAACTGACTCTGAAAGTGCCTACCTGGGAAATTAATGCCGTCCTTGAACACCGAAAGCATTTCTGCCTTCTGGTTAATTGCTTGTACCATGTGATAAAGTTTCCCTGGTTTGACATTTCTTGAAGACAAACTCATGTAGACTGGTTTTATGTGTTGAATGATTTTGCAGTTTTGTGTGTCAATGATTTTGGTTGCATTTGATATTCACCTTTTTTAATCGACTTATCCAAAATAAATCAAATTTACCTGTTTTAATGGACTCTTGAATTGCAGGTTGCTGATTATGGACTTGTAGGGGATCTATTTGAGGTCATACCAGAGTTGTTAGAGAAGCTTCCCGATAAAAAATAGTTCTGGTTACTGTAACTTGCCGAACGCCAAAAGGTTACTGAATTTCTTGTTAGCTAGAAGATTAAAGATTTTTTTTAATAATGATGGTGGCGGTGATGAGGACGATGGTGTTTGGGAAGTCAAGCGTGAGTTTGCTGTGTATCGTTTTGTGAAGGGGCCCCTTAATGTTAAAGCAGACATAATTGATTCAGAAAAGACTAATGGGCCTTTTGGAGATCAAATGAATGTAATAAAATCATTGCATTACTTTTGTCTTGTAATGGCCATTTAGTACATGCTGCAAACTTGAATTACTGTTTGTTGCTTGCATATCTGCAATACCAGCTTGGACTGTTTTGGATGATTGGGAAAAGAAGACTACAATGCAATTTAGGTTGCTTGCATGAGTCAAATTATATCATTCTACTTTACTCAAGCCATTCTTTTAGTTTAATACGCATTGTCATTCTTTTCTTACTACTTACAATGCAATTTAGGTTGCTTGCATGAATCAAATTTTATCATTCTACTTTACTCAAGGCCATTCTTTTAGTTTAATACGCATTATCATATCTTTTCTTACTACTCACAAGTTGATTTCCGTCTTATCTTTCTCCTAATTTTATCCTCAAAATGAATTAGGTTGCTCTTCTTCACTTGAGGTTATGGGCTTCCATTGTACATGCTTTACTCCAACTTCATTTTTCAAAAAATGAAAAGGGAAAGGATTTTAGATTAAAATGTCCATTTGCTCATTTATCAGAACACAAGCAAACATGGAAAAGGTGTTGCAATGCATCAAATTGATTCATTGTCTTTCAAGGTTCTCTCTTTTATTTGAGTTTAAATTTATACTATTATGCATTTCTCCCCTGTTTATATTTCCACACCTTCTCTTTATTTTCAAAAAGCTAAAATGCTCAACTGTAAATTTTCGTTTTTGAAATTAAAAGAGAGAGAGAGAGAGAGAGAATGGAGAAGAAAGGACATTTTCTCCAACTTCAGAGGAAAGACGGTCCAGAAAAGTTAGTCTCGCAGCGAACTTGATGTCAAAAAAGTGGAGTTCAGCAGAGGCACATTGGGGTAGGATTTACAACATTTGTTCTAGCTAGAATCCAATTTGGTGTCCTGGGATCTCCGGAAGCTAATAGCTAGGGGGAGGAAAACCAGTGAGAAAATGAGTTGATTTAGTGAAAATCACTTATTTAGCAAATTCACAGTAGTGGAAGCACAAAATGAGTGATGGGCAACTTTATCTATCCACATATGTAAGGCCACATAGGCAAAGGTAGAAGTAAGTGCCTTTGCAGAACAATTTTTCTAAATGTAAAATATCAAATGACATGACAATATTTCATTTGTAACACATCAAATCAAGAAATGATATAGATTTAGATTCAATAAGATTTTACTACATCATTTAATAAACTATGTACTTTTGGCAAAATAATTTAGTAGGACATAATTTTTTAATAATACATGATAGCGCAGATATGCCTACGAAAGGAATTGTCACTGCCACTATGATTTGTTATTTAGTGGGATCTATGTGGATCTAAGAGTGATACTCAAATTAAGTGGAATAGCATTGGTATTACCGTCTCACCAAATGTTTTTCCCAAGAAGATTCTATGGCATCAGCCACAGTGGAAGACAGTAGTGCATGTAAACATATGCAATGCTCTCTCTTAATTACTGACCAGATATTGCTTTCCATTAATATATCTCATGTACTGCAGTTGAAGAAAATGACGGGCCTTTTATCTCATTAGAAATCTGTCCTTTTAGCACGAATTTATTGAGGAGATTGTTCGGGTTATGGTTCATGCAGAGGAGAGAGAGGAGTCATTTTTCAATGGACTTGACCATCATGTGTCAGGGTGTTTTCTAATATCATTCTATTTGATGTGTTAGACATGATATTATTAAAAGGACATGCAACCCAAAAAAATATACCTCTCATTTAAGAATTTTCAGAGAGGGATAAAGAGATCCTTGTTTATTGATGAGAAGTTGGCATTAAACAAGTGAACATAGACACAGGTACTAAGAAAAGCCCCTTTTTCTTCAGTAATGTATGGTCACTGTCCCTTCCAACAATGCTTAATTCACTTCTCTCACCTGTCTGGCCACAAGTAGTGCCTTTCTCCCAGAATCCACAGGTACTTTGTTAGGTGAAAAATAAACCATACACCACCTCAACAAAGATAGAACATCAGTTGTTTTAACACAAGAGAGAGATAGTTGAACTTGAGACTTCTCATAACCAGAATTTTAATATTATACTTGGATTATCAATTGTTTTAAAAACTTAGGTTATTAGAGAATAAACAAACAAAGCGCAAAATTATTGATTCTTTCACCTCTTTAAAGTCAATATCATCCTTCTCTTTTTGATTCATGTCAAGATTATTCAAATGACAAACATGTCCTAGAAAAATGAAAATTAATATATATAAATGAATTTTACATCTAAACAAAAAACCCATTAAGGTACTACATAGACTCATAAAGTAAATAATAATAATAATACAGAAATCTGTTTGTGTGTGTCTGTCCATTCATCAGACCTTGGGACTATTTACAGGAGAACTAGCAGTATCCTCCAAAGGATCATCAACCAAAGCTCCTTTAGTACTTTTCCTCTCCTTGAAACTCAATTTCTTACAACTTTTATCCAAACAGAATCCTGCAAGCTGCAGATTGTTATTGGTGATCTTCTTCGCTGCCGAAGACGAAGCATCAGAAACTAGAGAAGGGCTTTCATGGCCAGAAGAGAGAGACTTATCCTCATTCTTGTTACATAAGAAGTCTTCAAAGTAAAATGTCCAACTACTTTCCTCACGAGAATCCACTGCTCTTGCTTTAGCTGAGAGAGCTTTGCTCATAGAAGTCATAGAGTTCTCCATCTATAAAGCAAGATGTAGATGAAGAGAAAGAAAATTAGGGTTTCTGGCCAGTTTCAAAGAAGCCCTTCTAAGGTGATATATATTGTTGAGAAACAATACATATATAGAGTAATGGAGAAAGTGAACTCATGAGTTTGGAATCTGGTAGGTGGGCCATGTTTGGGGCAGTTAAATTGAGAAGCTTCAACAAAAAAACAAAGATTGAGAGAGAGAGAGAGAGAGAGTTTGACCTTTGTGGTTCTTGATTAGATTATCACCAACAGAGATTAGCCAAAAATTGGTGCACTAACGTTTCCACTAAATACTTTGGATGTGCCACCAAGTCATCCAATAAAAAGACTTGGACGGTCGGACCAATTCTATGTTCATTTAGTCATCTCAGGAGAACTTTCCTAAGTCTTGCAATCTCATTATGTTCCTAATCAATGAAAGATTAAAATTTTCCAGGTTGTCAAATCAACTCTTTAATCTTTAACATGATTCACGGCTAACTCAAATGATCATTCATGACCCTTTCTAAAGAAAAAGTTACACGGCCGAGTCTTACCGTTCTTTTCAATAAGAATAAAAGACTAGTTCAGTACACACGATACTTTTATTACTGTGATTTAAGAAGAGTTAAATATACGCAAACAAATAGATTATTTTTGCAACTTGAATCCACAACCTCAGGATCAGAATGAAGCCATCTAATTATTACAACATTAACACATATTAAAATAACTTCTGTGATAGTAATAATTATAAGTTATTTTTTATATTGTTGTAAATTTTTTAAAAATCAAAAAAAAAAAAAAAAAACTTCAATATGAATCAATCCTGTATAATAAAAAGAAGTGTAAAAGTATAAAAAAATTCAAGTCCTTAGTTGGAAAATGGATATCCAGCAATCCAAACAATATAAGCTGCTATATATGTTCTAGTTATATATAGTCCATTTGGCTAGCACGTTTATTTGAGCTGCTTATTTTCAAGCCATGCGTTGAAAACAAAACAAAGGATACCACCATTTATTGACTTCGGCCAGAAACCAAGTATAAAATAACAGTTGAATTTAAAACAAAGCAGCTTGTGACTTAATTGGGGAATTAAGTTTCATTACTTGTTTGGTATAGTTTGACATTGGTTGGTTTTATTAATAATTTTACATCTCACTCAGTTCTAAATAAACCCAACTTGATGAATCCGTGTAGAGAAGTTATTTCATAAATCTGTCACATACATGTGACGACTTTTACAACTTAAGTAATACAGTAAATTTTATGTAAAATTCATAAAATATTAAAATTAATCATAAAAGTCATCACACCGTGTGTCTGTGTGTGTGAGAGAGAGAGAGAGAGAGAGAGAGAGAGAGAGAGAGGAAGCAAAAATGACCAGTCATTTTGCACAGGCTAATTAACCTTCGTAGCACCAAAATAAAAGGAAACAGCCCAAAACTCTGCCTTAGATTAGAACAAGGAAAGCTCTAAGGTCAGCCAAAAGACAAGAAGATGCTAAAGCAATCTCTTACAGCAAGTAATTACAATAGAGTTGAAACCAAAATATAACAAAGCATAGGAAGAGCTATTAAAATCCATACTATATCTTAGTAGCTTTAATGTAATCAAAATGATAATGCAACCTCAAAGGCAAAATATGCTGTCTAATTGAACCTTCTGAATAATTAATGAAAGCAAGCCATGAGCTTCTCTACTTCTTAGTTGCTATTTTATCTCTTGTATGTGTGTGTGTGTGTGTGTATAAGAACATCCATATAATTTTTGTTAAAAAGTAAATTGTTTTTTTTTTGGACGTTTTTTATTTTGGTTCAAGTGAAAGATATCAACTAACTAGTGAAAATGACTTGACATAAAGAATGGTTAAGCTCAAGAAGAATCAAGAAGGCGTGAAAATAGTTCCATGTGAATCACCAAGGATTCATTATTGTCTCCATTGTGGGAGCCCTTTGTGTAGGACAATTAGTGAAGGGTCATGTCCATCTGCGTCCCCCCCATCACCTCACCTTTGCTTTCCTGTATGCAAGCTTCTTAACTGTCATAGTCATAATCTTCCAATTTTGCTTTCCATGTCCCTTGGCTATATTCATCTAAGCCTTACAAAAACCAAACACCAATCTTTGATATCCTTTACAAGTAAAAATACAAAAGCACATGCTAGCTCTAATCCTAACATTTAACATGGATTCAATTTTCTAGAGCAACATACACTAATAGTAAAAAGTTCTCCTCTCCTATCATTGTATAAAATAAAAAAGTAATAGAATAAATTATTCTTTCTATGTAAATATATAGAGATGGTAGTTTCAAATTTCTAGCATTGAAACAATCACGAACACAAGAGAACGTATTTTCTAAAATTCGACATTTGAATATTATTAACAAAATTAAATAATAAAAATTTATTACATCATATTTATAAAAATAAGAAATTAGAACTACAAAGCTAATCCTATTAAAGATAGGACAATAGAGAAATTCCAATAAATTAAATTTGAGAGAAATTTGACTTGTACCAAAATTGTAGACTAGATAACGAGAGAAGAAATTTGCCAAAAATTGCAACTTATTTCAAGTCTATTACATAAAAAAATAAAAACTTTCCTAAAATAATAAAAACGCTTAATTGAAGGTCTAAATGCACATAATTCACTAAAAAGTGGTGTACAACTTGTCATTTTGAGTCAAATATAAAGACCATAAACCTAAAAAATCGAACCTAACCAAAATTATCTCAAACAAGTCTGTTGTTATACAATTTGATTTGGAATGAAACTTGTATTCCCTTTACACCAAAAGCTCTTTTGTCACTTGTTTTACATCTACATATATATATATGTGTGTGTGTGTGTGTGTGGATTAAACCAACTATTCCCCTCTCAAATTATTTAGATATGTTGATCAAGTAGGTCACCATTGTGCCATATGGGCTGACTATCATGCACCAAACTTCATGATTCCCATTTCCATTTCTTGTATTAAAAATAAAAATGAAGGACAAGAGAAGGCAATACATACGGACTTACATGTTGCAACCAAAAGTGTGGGTAATTTATATGGGTGGTCTCAGGCTCTAGACAAGGGTTTGCCATGTTTCTTTAACTCGACTTTAATGGTACAAAGACATGAAGTGACGTAGGAGGGTCCAATTCAAAATGATTCCTCAAGGGTTTGTTCCTAAAATTAGGTCAAATACTCTGTATTTTCTTCTTCAAAGGTTTAGTCTTTTCAGGGTTTTATATGGTCATAGTTAGAAAAATGGTTGTTTCAAGGGTTCAATTATTCACTCGAAATAAATGATGAAATGGCACATGGGCATTTATGCACGTGCCCAACAGATTGCTTTGCACATGCCAGCACATGTGAAGTTGCAAACACTAACAAATTAGTCACCAAGAAATTAATTAATTATAAAAAGAAGAAACGGGTTAATTAGAATAGGATTAAACTTGTCCTCTTCTTTCTTGAGTATAGACTTTTTCGTCTATAATATATAATAAATAAATAAATAATTTGAAATGTTTAACTTTGCACCAATAAACCAGCATTAGTTTTGATTTAGATTCAACAATGATTAATCACAAAGAATCTTGGGAAACATGGTGAAGAGGAAAATGTTTAACTTGTCAATGAGATGGGCACAACACAAGATGAGAAGAAAGGCTTTTTCTCTCAGAGGGAACTTTGAAACAGGTCCTTCAATGCGGATTAAGATTGGTCCCCTTCTTCTGCTGCATTTCTTTGCTTCAAACTACAGCCATTGTACAAGAGGCCCGGCCGGTCTACTGTCCACATGCACACTACCAATCAGGGACGAGCCATGAATTTGTTGGAGGAGAGGTAAAATTTATTTTTGATGTTCAGTTATAAATTCTAGGGTTAATTATATTTTAATATCATGAAGTTTTGTCTTAATTTCAATTAACGCCTTTCATTATCAATTGTAATAATTGAGTTCCTCAATTTTTAATTTCATTTTAATTTAGGTCAATTACAAACAATCGTCTTAAATTAATTATATTTTAGTACCATATAATTTTGAATAAGTTCTAAAGTAGTATTATGTAATTAGATACGAGTTTCAAATAAGATCCTGTAATTTTATATGGATTTCAAATGAGACTCTATAATTTTAATTCTAAACGGTTATCGTTAAGAATTTGGGATGACCGTTTGCACTTGGACTCAATTGAAATTAAATTAAAAATTGAAAAACTAAATTATTACAATTGATAATCGATGACCTTATTTGAAATCAGGACAAAACTTTATAGTACTCAAGTGTAATTAATCCTAAATTTTAATATTAAAAAAGTAAAAAAATTAATATTAATTGATAAATAATCAAATTCATTCATATGAAAAAACTTGCAAACTAGTTAAAAAAATATGAACAAAAAAAGAAATACTCAAAAAATTTTAAATATATAAAAAGTTTCCAAAAAATATAAATTTTTAAAAAAAATTAAGAAAATTTTTGAATAAAAAAAATGAAGAGGTCAATTGTCCCCCTGGATACCATATAGCTCCGTCCTTGCTACCGATACATGTATTGAAATAGACATGCCACCGCCATACATAAATTTATACAGTTCTCTCACATAAAATGATTTCTGATCTATAACACAAAGGCAATGCCGGATGGATAACATGTGATCATATTACTACCAATTATGTTTTATACCCTACTTTGGATGGAAGGAATTGAAAAGAAATGAGAGAAAAGAAAGAAACGACGAGAGTTATTACATATTTATTTAAAAATAGAGAAAGAAACGAAATGAAAAGAAGGGTCTTTTAACTTCTATTCAATCTATTTTAATCTCCTTTCAAATGTAAAAGAAGATGAAAATAGGTGATTAGAAAGTCAGTGATTAATCCCATTTCTTCCTTTTTTTTAAAATAAATAAATTCTTATTTTATATTTTTTTTATTTAGATAATAATTTTTTTTCATTTCTCTTCTTTATCTTTATCAAATAAAAAGTATCTTAGGACATCAATTCCAAGGATTAGCCGAGTTGGGGCGACTCCTCGTTTTAGGGGCGTTTATTCTGAATGTCATTGAATTGAACTTGTTTGTTAACAACTCTTGAGGTCACATTTTGTGCCCACCATAAGAACACACATTGTTCGAGGTTCAAGAATTTAGTGGGGCACACGCAAACTGAACTCGCTCGCTAACAACTCTTGAGACCATCTTATTGTCTATTATAAGAACGCACATCGTCCGAAATTTAAAAATTTAGTGGGGTACGCACAAACTGAACTCAAATACCCTTAGTCAAAAAAAATAAAACATCTTAGGACATCATCTAAAAATCTATCTACCCATGTAGCAAAGAAAGCCTAAAAATAGTTTATTTTTTTGAGTAGGATTGCCTTCTAATTTTTTGATTTTTCTTCCTGTTTTATGGAATGCTATTACTCTTGTGGAAAAAGAATGCTAGAATGTGGGGAAATGTTCAACAAACCCCTCATCAAATCTCTATGTAGATTTTGAATCTTGAGAATTTAAGCCTCAACTTGGTGCAAGGCCTGAACAATTTTCTAAATGGGATTTACCCTGATTTCTACATCTAACAGTTTGTACCACAAAAAATATATGTTAATAACTTTTGTAGAAAATTCAAAGTGAATCAATTTTTTTACTATTTATTTGGATGAACTTAAAAGAAGAGAAAAGAAAATAAATAATTATTTTAATTATGAGATGATATCAAGAAATAATGTAATTTCATCTTCATATTTAAATTATTAATAAGAAATATATATATTATTATTTCATCATTTAAAAGGTTAATTCAGTATACAAAAACTCTTACTATTACAAATGAATTAGACTATAGATATACATAATAACAAAGAGACTATTCTTCTCAACTGACTTTCAAATTACAATAAAACAATTTTAACATTTCGTCAAGGTTCACTCTCAATATTATCACATCATCTGATTTTTTTTAAAAAAAGATGAATAAAATATTTTATTATATAAATAAAATGAGTACAATTGAAAAATAAAGACTAAATATATAAATATAATTTATTTCCCTTTTTTTTTCATTTTTAGGGTAAAATAGACATTCCACTTTCTGTCTCTCTTTTCTTTCATTCCTTTCCTTCAATTTCAACTCCTACAGTGCAAACGGAATGAAAAACCCTCGCGATCAATGTTGGGAACCTAATACGTATCGGTGGATCCAGCATTTCTAATCTCTCCGCGAACACATCGACCTCTACAATTTGATTACTGTTGGTAAGTGTTTTTGTTTATTTGTGTATGTATTATGTATCTGCAGTTTATGATATTTTTCTTGTAGCTTACTAGTTTTGATACATATTCTGATTTTCAATTTCATTTGTTGTGTATTAAGATTTGTTCATTTGTAAAGACTGCTGTTTTATTTATATTTCTTTTGGTTTGGTGTCCGTTTGCCTGTAACTGTTAGTAATGTTTGGGATATGAAGGTGTTATTGAGGATTTCTTCATGAACTTTTTGGGGATTTTAATTTTCTTGACATTTAATTGGAACTTAATCGTTGATCTGGAAGGCATATCTTATGTTGATTGTATGATTTACTGGAAAATTATGAAACTTAGGGCTTTTTAATGAATTATCATTGTATCATCTATCGCACATCATCCATTTCAAAATTTTGGAGATTGGGATGGTCCAGAGTTTTCTGCTTCTCATGGAATACACATTTCGAAGAAATGGTTGTTGTAGCGGGTACTATTGATCATTTCCAAATGAGGGCAGTAAGTAAATTTTAAAGTAGGATGTGAATGATTGAGTGGCTTAATTAGCTTTGCCACGTTTGGAAATCTTTATAGTTAATGTAGGTTTTTTGGGAAATTGAACTATTAGTGGGGTTGCTTAGTAATTGTTGTGGTAAATTCTTTTGTCATGTTTTTAGTAACTATTATTAGCGTCATTATTCTACTTAGGCTTCTTTTTTTTAACTGTGTCTTTGATTTTATTGTCCATGCCTTTTCATCATGCATTTTCTACTATAGGGATTTCCGGGGGGAAATTGTGTGAAGTCATGGATTATTTCAAACAGCAGAAGTTTTATGTGGTGCAAAATGTTGGTGAGGATGAAGATAAAATTAGCAATCTACCAGATTGTATTGTTCATCACATCCTCTCTTTTCTTCCTACCAAAGATGCTGTTGGAACTTGCATATTATCAACTAGATGGAAGCACCTATGGACCTCTGTTCCCAACATTGACTTTGATGATTCATTGTTATATTCAAGTGAGGTCAATGATTGGTATCCACTTTAGCTAACTTGCTTTATGAATTTTGTCGAAAGGGTACTTCTTCTTCATGATGTGTCAAATATGAAAAAATTCCGCCTCTCGTGTCGAGTTTGCTTCAATGCATCTCGTGTCCATGCATGGGTCTCTGCTGCTATCAGGCATAAAGTTCAAGAGCTTAACCTTTGCCTCTTTGTAGAAAATCCTTTTACACTGCCTCGATGTGTTTTTGATAATGAATTGCTTACAGTGTTGAAAATAGAAATGAACTGTGTCCTTGAACTTCCTACTTGCATTTCTTTTCCGCAGCTTAAAACTTTACACCTATGTCTGGTTACATTCTGAGACGGTGACTCAACCCAAAAATTATTCTCCTGCTGCCCGGTCCTTCAAAATTTGGCTATATTAGACTGTCAATGGATGAATTTAAAGAGTATCGCAATTTCTATTCCCACGCTGAAGAGCTTGACAATTGATGATTTCACATACTCTGGTTCTGAGGAGGATCTAAATGGTTGTGAGATCAAGATTTATGCAGCAAATCTCTTATCTCTGAAGTACACTGGTTATCTGTTAAACCAATTTTTTTTATGTAATCTATCCTCATTGGTCAATGCATCCATTCAAATTCCTTTTGTACACATGAGGCAAAAAGAAATTGCTTACCGTTCAGTTAGGCTACTTAGAGGGCTGCACCATGTCAAATCAGTGAGAATATCTAATGGTACTATTGAGGTAATTAGTTGCTCTTATTGAAGCCTTTGTTAACATATGTAGAAATCGTATCGTTGTTTTCTACACCAGTCTTATGCAGATTTGTTTAATTTTGTTGTACTGAGTTGTATTTTTTCTTCCCCTATGCAAAGTCTCTCTCTCTTGCAGGTAATGTTCTAGATCATCTTCCCGTGTATCAAAACTTGACCTATTTAGAGTTGAGCACGCAAATCAAAAATCATTCTGTTGGAGCATTGATGGACTTGCTCCAACGTTTGCCAAATCTGGAATCCCTTGTTTTTGCTGAGGTAGATAGATCACTTAGCACCTAGGACTTAATTGTTGGATTCATGATTGATATACTTAATGATTTCTTGTGCCATATAGGGACTTGACCCTTCTATGTACCTATATGAAGATGATTGGATTTTGAAGCCTGTCCCTAAATGTTTCTTGTCCTGCCTGAAGTCAGTCAGTCTCCAGAATTTTCATGGGAATCTCATAGAATTGTGTTTTCTGGAGTTTTTGCTGGAAAATGCACTTGTTTTGGAAAGGATGAAAATTTTTTATTCTAAGAATCCATATGGAGATCCAAAGATGCAAAAAGAGGTTAGCAATCAGTTGCAAATTCTTCCTAGAGGCTCGGCAGATTGTTTAATCATGTTCTTGTGAAACTTCAAGGAGCCAGCAGTATAACTCTGTAAGCAGTTTTCCCTGAATAGCATATTTTTCTACTACTTATTTTCCTCTGTGTTTTTCTACATTACAGAATGGTTTATGCTATTTTCTTTTAGAGGGACCGTGTTTCCTTTGTTATATATGCTTTTGTTGGAAGATTCTTTTAGTTGATCTGTTGAATTTCCTTTTCTTTTTCTTTTTTCTTTTTCTATGAGAAACATGAATTCTCAAGCGACGATAAACTTAATAAGGTACAACGCGTGCAAGGATGAAGAAGTACACAAAGGTTTCTTGCCATTATATGATGCATTTTGCTCCTACAAAAAGAGGTAAAGTACGGTGGCTGGAAAGCCATGGCCAAACAACCCTGCCCCGACCCCACGGCAGTTTCGTGCATTGTGCTAGCCCCTGTAATAGATATGATGTTCTTTCCAGATTTTTTGAGTCAAGATCCTTAAAACTCATGTTATCTGAAGAGTCCATGGGCATTGAAATTACTATCCCACCAACATTTGTAAATGACATGCAAAGGAACCACCACCTTGATCTCTCCAAGCTGTATTGCAATAAAATCATAGTTTTTAGAAATTAGTATCAAAAGGAAGACAAACAGCTGAGATAATAAACACAACAAAACAAGATGGGAGACAAGCATATATGCAGAAAACAAGTTAGTTCATTTAGGGCACACGTCTTTCTCATCTAGAACAATAACAACAGTTCTGTTTCGAACAAACTCTAATAGTTCGATTGGATGGAGAGATTTGAATAGAAAAGAAAGAATTGAGGCGGAATGGTTAAAAAAAAAAAATCTCATTTGTATGTTTGTGTTTGGATGGAGAGATTTGGATAGAAAAGAAAGAATTGAAGCAGAATGATCAAAAAAAAATCTCGTTTGTATGTTTATGATGGAGACAAAACAAAAGATTAAGAGATATTAGAAGAGTCAGTAGGTTGGCTTTCTCAATCTCTCTAGAAGTTGAGAGATTTAGAATGAAAAAAAACTTGATTTAATAAATTTTTTTAAAATACTAAATATGTTCTTAAATGAATGAGTTAAAAATGTTTAGTCATATTCCCACTCCAAAATGAACATTTGAGCTCCAAAAATATTATTAATTTAATGATTAAAATTTAACTTTTATGAAGTGCAATTGTATGTTGGGGAGTGGGAATAACAATTTTCTAAAAGGTTAAGTGTATAATAAAAAAAAAAAGGGGTATATTTGTTAACTATTTATATATATATATATATATATTATTGACTATTCAAATAAAAAATAATAATTTTTTATTATTTTTCTCTTAAAATATTCAAAAAAATAAAAATAAAAACATTTTTTCTCTTTTCGTTTTTTTTTCTTTTCTCTCAAAAACTTCTCATAAGCACTTACGGAAGGTTCTGGTATCCATCACGTGCGGTGGTGGTAAGCACTTAATGGAGAATTCTGGAATCCATCACGTGCAATGGTGGTCCCAGGCGGGATAGGGGCTGTGGAGTCCCAAACTTTTGGAAATTTAATTCTTTATCTTTAATTTTTATAGAATTTTAAAATAAAAAGTTAGAAATGCCCGCCGCCCAAAAAAAAAAAAGGTACATGGTCTAGGTTCTTCATTGATGATGTTATGGGTAAAATCTTAAAAATTTTGGGAAACTCAATCAATACTACAAGAATAAGTTGATGATAAAAATTAGGTCTAAGTTTTTTTTTTTTTTTTAACCCTAAATTTCTTCAGTTATTTTGTAACTAAATAGTTCTCTATTCATATTCAATGTTTTTTTCTAAACTTGCCTAACTGACTTCCCCCTTAAAAAATTTCAAACTTCAAAATTTAGTAATTTATAAATTATAAATTTTTTTATAATAAAATTTATATATTTAAACTCTAAAAATTGAAATTATCAAATAATAAAAGACTTTGAAATTTCACTATTATATTTAAGATTTCTTTTCAAGCTACTTATTTTCATATTTTGAAATTTTATGAAAACAATTATGAGATACAATATACCTTAACAAATGCCCATTTGAATATGATCTGACAAAAAAATCATAACTGATTTGGTTCTTTGTCTTAAGATCATCTTTAATTCAATGTTTTAATGTGTAAACCCATCAAGATCATAGTTTTTATTTTCTTTTTTTGTTTGGGAGTGTTTAAATGAGAGAGCGATATGAGAAATGAGAGAGCTACCACAGTATGCACGTAAATTAGTGCAAAATATTTAAAAAAAAATTAATAATAATGAGAAAGCAACATGGATGTCAAACCATTGCGTAAACATATGGTGGACAAAACTCCGACAAAGCCGCGGTACTTCTCATTCCTTTTCCCTTTTTCTTTTTTGGTTTTTTCCCTCTCAAGGTAAGACGCATTATTCCTTTGTCCCAAAGCGTTCGTGGCCCGAATCTTGGGCCGGAGACAGATTTTTAGTCCCTTTCTTTACATCCGTTCCCAAAATCGTGAGTGTGGACCTTTGTTACTATGTCCCAATAGCAGCAGATGTTACTCAAGTTAACAGCTAATGGTTATCATGGACAGACAATTTTCTGTGCAGAAAACTTGACGAATATGTGGATCAGATTTTATGGTTGGAGGAGCCATACATCCATTATATCCACACAATCATTTCAATTCGATTAAAAACACAGGAAAATGGTCCCACCGGCTGCAACTTGATGCAATTCTAGGGCCATAAGTTGGAAGAAGGATCAACCTGTCCAGGGAATAAAAGATTTAACAAGGGCTGGACAAAAACGGCATCTCCCAATAAAAGATACAGGGCTATTATTCGGCGGCACCCTATTCAAAGGGACGCGTCTTCTCAAAAGATAACATCTCTAAGGAAGATTACTAATTGCATTTAGTGCATGTTCTACAACTAGATTGACCGATACTCTCAGTTTGTTCTGAACTCAATAGAACAGAACTACATTTGACTCATACAACAATCAACAAACAGATCGCCTCACAAGAACAGGAAACACTATGCGCACCACCATCAGAGCTGCAAATGCTTAATGGCGGTATGAACGTCCTTATCTCCTCTGCCACTGCAGTTAAGCACAAGCTTGGCTCCATTAGGGAGAGTCGGACACAGCTTCTCCAGAAAAGCCAATGCATGGGATGTCTCCAATGCTGGGATTATGCCCTCTAGTCGAGATAGTCTCTTAAAAGCTGCATATGCAAAATACTTGTCAAAAAATAGAAGTTGCATAAAAAAAATTAATAACAAAAAGGAGGAAAGGGAAAGGAAGAAGATAAAAAGAGTCCAGCCAACAATAAAACTACAACTAAATGTAAACATGGCACACAATGATCAAAGGAAATACACAATTAAAAATCACCTAAACAGAAGCACTCAAGGTATCGGTTGAAAAACAGACAGCTAGAATACTTGTGTGTTTTGCCATTGCAAGGCAGCTTTTCTAACTTTTTAATGGCGGGTGATAAACAGCATGGGGAACATTCTCCCCAAGTTCTTACGATATCTACCTAGAATCACTTGTGCCTTTCTGACACTTCTACTAACTCAACAAGCAGACAAAAGTCCATGGAATGGTAAAAATCACCAGCACTCCAACACTTTTGGGGGGTAATAAATAATGGTGAACAAAAAATGACTGAGTTGGAATTTGTAAACCTTCAACTCGTACATTATTATTTGAACTGGCCAGAATTCACAAAGCCTGTAGAGATTAAATTTTAGAGCGATTTTGTTAGAATTGCCAGAAACTAAGCAACAGAAAAACAGTATCACAATGCAAAGATCCTCCATAGGAAAGGACAATAACCCATCGGAGTACATTTACGCTTCTCATGAGAATACACTTCATTTATGTTATTCCCAGTGGCAGACATTCTAGGCAACACAGAACTATCAGAGTTGACAGTTTATCACGTTATATAAAACAACTTACCAAATAAATAGGTTACATATTATAAGAAACAGACTTAAGAGTGTTCAGTGTCATATGAAGAACAACAACATGCAACTCAGATCAACATTTTCTACAACTAATTTTCCATTGATATCAGGTTTTTATTTAAGAGGGAGTCCGCAATTTTAAAAACCAACATTTGACCATCAGCTGTTAGCTTGAGCAGTATTCCCTGCCGCTCCCAAAGGGAGTGCAAGGTTCAAGTCACAATTGAGACACGGGTGTGTGTATTATCTAAAAAAAAAAAAACAAACATTTGAGCTCACAGCCATTACAGTTCAGATTTAGGTTGGGAGAATCATATTCCTGAAACAGCAGATTTCCCAAGACTAAGCAAATTTGTTTAATCAAATGTTTTCTATGGGGGGGGAGGGGGGGTGGGGGAGGAGAGGGTGTCAAAAAATACATATGAACAGAAAGACCGAAATATTGTTGGAAAGAGGATAGGAAACAAATCATGGCCTAAGAAAGAAAGGCTAAAAATCAAAATTTAGAGAAACTATATTGATGTCTAAAGCACACGAGAAATCTAGGAATTCAACTCCTCCATTGTGAAAAATAAAACCAAGAACACACCATTACATGAACATTAATTATAGTAAAAAATTGGCAATGGATATGGACCTGAGAAAGAGAATGTAAGAGTGATTTCCATACCTTCCAATGCCTCTTCATCTGTGCAGCTATAATATTCAGCACGTCCTATAT
The DNA here is from genome assembly GCA_008638375.1 of Nyssa sinensis. Taxonomy (NCBI): domain Eukaryota; kingdom Viridiplantae; phylum Streptophyta; class Magnoliopsida; order Cornales; family Nyssaceae; genus Nyssa; species Nyssa sinensis. Next base: position 55,273,979 of record CM018046.1, read on the forward strand.
CTTTCAGAAAGCTGTGCTCCGGTCCAACTCCAGGGTAGTCCAGGCTGTACAATATAATGAAAATTTGTACAGTTAGGCGGAATATAGAGAAAGAATCAAGACCTAATCTATTGACAAAAGATTAATTAGATTTATTTACCCTGCACTGATGGAATGAGGCTCAATTATTTGCCCATCTTCATCCTGTAATAAATAGCTCATAGCTCCATGCAGCACCCCAACCTCCCCTTTAGTCAAAGTAGCAGCATGCTTACCGCTATCTAAGCCAAAACCTGCAGCCTCCACACCAATCATCCTAACATCTTTATCATCAACAAACTCATGAAAGAGTCCCATGGCATTCGAACCTCCACCAACACATGCAACTAGCACATCCGGTTTTCCACCCCATTTTTCCAATGCCTGTTTCCTCGTTTCTTTACCAATCACTGCATGAAACTCTCTTACCATCATGGGGTATGGATGTGGCCCAGCAACAGATCCCAAGATGTAATGGGTCGATTCCACATTAGTCACCCAATCCCGTATAGCTTCTGATGTAGCATCCTTCAGTGTGGCTGTACCAGAATGAACTGCTCTAACCTATAATAAAAAATATTGGAATTTACAGTCACGAGAAGTAATAGTGCACACCAACAAAAGTAATTGAATTATAAATCAGCAAGGAGACAACTGATTCAAATAATTATTAAGCCAAATGTGAATCTCATTATCTCAAGAACCAAAAAACTAATTTAGCAGAATACAGAATGGCATGTAAGTTAAAAGAAGAGTAATTTGTAGTATGACGCCAAGACATATCTCACACCAGGGAAGTGGGAAGGAGAGGTTTGGCACACCTCAGGTATGTATAACGGTATAATGAACCAACATAACACGAGCATCAGACAGATCAAAACCAAAGATAAAATTGTTAAAAAAGAAGAAGACAGTTAAAATGTAAACTGGAATGCTGCAGAGATACAGAATTGCAATATGACCTTTAACATAGTTGAAGATGGAGACAGATTAGCAAGGAATACCATTACATAGTAGGAAATAACTAACAAAGCAGATAAAAACCAATTTTTTTTAAAAAACCATTTTTTTTTGTGTGTGGGGGGGGGGGGGGGAGGGAGAGAAGAAGAAAGAAAGAAGAAGCCAAAACTAGGCACATGTAACGGATTTCGCTATTCAACTAACCCAACACACCTCCCCAAATCAAAATAGATTTTGATAGCTGGAAGAAATGATATGCAATGATGGCTCTTTTTTCAAAAGGAAGGGGACCACTGCTACAAATTAAGCCCCAAAATATCTGAGATTGCTCCTCGAAACCAAGGATTGCAGTAAAAAAACAAAAAACAAAGGAAATAAGTAAAAATGCATAAAGAGGACAAGTGACTTCACCACAGCAAAAACTAATGGTCAGTTGGTCACCATACAGCTGCTTGACAAGTGATCTTGCAGATCAACCAGGACAATCATTCCACCATGCCATCAATCTTCTTATATTAGTAAACACTGAACGAATTTGTTGTGTTCTTTACAACTATATTGTTAACTTTCAACTATAAAAAGACTATCGATCATATGCGATAGAAAGAATGCTGTGCTCAACATCTAACAAAGTGGTAACTATGGCAAAGCCCACCATTCGGAGCATCGTTGTATTGCCAACTGTCTGAGTATCATATGGACAGGGCCCTATCATAAGTTCATAAGTGTCATGAATACTAAATGAACTAAACAAATGTTGAAAACATATTCAAAAAGCCAAAACTCTGCATCGCTCTAACAAGTTTAAATAAAGGATAAATAACTAAAAGTAATGACAAAAATAAATACAGAAAAATGATTATCAGAGACAAACCTCGGCTCCAAGAAGCCGCATTCTGAACACATTCAGTGCTTGCCTTTCCATATCTTGAGCACCCATATAGACAACACATTGCAAACCAAACCGAGCGCACACAGTAGCAGTGGCAACTCCATGCTGCCCAGCCCCAGTTTCAGCAATAATACGCTTTTTCCCCAGACGCTTGGCAAGTAGAGCTTGGGCAACAGCATTGTTGATTTTGTGAGCCCCTGTATGGTTAAGATCTTCCCTCTTCAGGTAAATGTCTGGGCCTTCGCCGTTGGGACGCTTATAGTGCATAGTAAGCCGTTCTGCAAAATATAGAGGGCTCTCCCTACCAACATAATCTTTCAAAATCCCATCTAGTTCTTTCTGAAAGTGAAATTTATAATTCGATAAATTAGTCATGCCGGTATGTGTGCGTAGAGAAATAAAGAACATCAAGTGCAAGCAGTTCTTATTGAGAAGAAACATGTTCATAAAATACAACTGCTTTTTAACCAAAATATTTGCAATACACAATTTTTTGCAAAGTTGTAAACTTTATGACCCCATTTGATGTTAAAAATGTGAAGTCAGAGAAACACCTCAACCAACTCATGCTACCATTGTGTTTGCATCACACCAAACAATTAATCGATTAACAGAATTTTATAATCCTCAGAAATTTTGGAAAGCTAATTCCTTCGGTGATTTTCCGGGTGCTTTGCATAAATTTTGACTCATCGACCCATCTCATCAATCTTATATAGAGAAATTACATAATAACATGACAGGCTGACTTATATAACCATTACATCAATAAGACAATAACAAGAATCATAACAACACAGAGTCATTTCCCAGAAAAAGTTCATACCCCTCTTTTCTGTAACCATTTTTTGCGTTGTATCCCACTCATTCTCAGTTTGTTTATCAAGAAATAGAGCTAATTGATACTACTTTCAACAGAAACATCTAAATTGACAAAACTGGTCTAACACAACTATTTGACCAAAGTAGAGGCCTTCATGTTCTTCTAATAAGGTTGTTAAAATTGGGATCCTATGTTGGATCATTTTAGGGGTTCCTAAGATCTGATCGTAAGATAGAATCAAGGACCGTAAAATCCTATAAAATTCTTTAAAAAATGGCCAAGTATATATCTAAAAGTAAGAGCTGTTAAAAATCAATAGTAAGTCTAAAACAAATAAATAATGTTAAGTATTCTAACACCATATTAAAGTGTATGAATTTACAATTTTCTATTTGTATTTACTTATGAAATGTAATTTTGTAATTCTAAAATCACAAAAATTAACATTTTAAATAAATAAACTAAAAAAATCTCAATATAACTAGCTAAATATAGCAATACTTGTCAAAATTTAGTATTAAACCATTAAATAACCGATAGTTTGGGTGATTTTTTGGTTTAGCAAGTACAACGATCCTACAACAGTCCTGCTGCCATCCAACTATGATAGTGCTACTATAACGATTTTTATACAATCCGGAATGATTTATCCATATTGGATTGTTGGATCGCCAGATCGCAATTTTGATAACTTAAACAGAAGCAGAATTAGAATTCCAAGTTTCCTTCCCTTGTATTTTATCATCAACCAGTACAGCCTAAATTATCAGATGCTAAAAGAACTACAGTATAGTAGTGGTTTTGCCTTCTAATATCCTAAAAAAATGAAATTAAATCCCTTTCAAAGGACCTGTTTGTTTGGGCCCTTGAATTGAACATTCTTATTCATACTTGAATAACATTTTAAGATGAAAAATTATTAATTTTAATGGAACCATTCACAACAATGGGAAACCTCATCATATGCATTATTATTTTTAGATTTTTTGTCATTTTTATATAGCATAGCAATCAATTTTTTTTTTAAATGAATCCATTCAACATGATGAAATTCTAAGAGGCCAACCAATCAAGCCCTGAAGAAGTTCAACAAAGCTAATACCCAATCAAAGACAATAAAGAAACCTGAAAGTCTTGGTCACCGGAGAGAGATCGGAAAGCGGACTCGAGCTCGGTGAGAGCGTACATTAGGGTTTCGGGAACGTACTTCCCACCAAACTTGCCGAACCTGCCAAACGAATCGGGCCTCTGGAAGACCGCCGGTTCCCGCTCTTTCTTCTCCTCTTCCATCTCTCTGGCGATAGTACAGAAGATGGAAGGTGTCTTAATGGCGGACGGGCGAAACGGAAATTTCTGGAGTTTGAATGGTAAATGCGAGAGGTTGGAAGAGAATCGGTAGGGTTTCGGAAGAGCTGAAGTGCTGGTTCTGCAGGTAGGGTTTGTGGAAAGCGCCATGTGATTAGAATTAGCTAGAGAGAATCTTTCAGCAAGATTTCGTTGGGCGGGGACATGGTGGCCGGGGGTGTTTTCTGGTCATATATATATATATATAGCTCTGATGCGGCTGAGGATATGGGACCACTGTTTACGATGGCGCACGTTTATGGTGTTGACGTTTATAGTAATTTTTTATTGTCCAGATATAGTAATAAAGAAAAGAAGAAGGGCTGAAATGTAATTCAATCCATCAATAAAATATTCCTGGGACTGGAACACGTCATCTACCGACAAAAAGAAATCAATTGAGACGTTAGTGAATTTTTAGCATAGTATTACTGTAATCTTGACATCGTATAGTGCTATAATTATGTGATATCTGTGAATTAAATATAAAGTAATTATAATAAATAAAAATTTAATTTATAAATTAATTTATATTAAAAATATTTTATCTTAGACCGATTCATATTTAAAATATCTTATCTTATATATACTTGAATTTAAATAACATTAAAGATGAGTTATTGAAATCTCTACGTCTACATTTACACTTCATTTAGTAGTGTTCTTTTAATCATTAAATAAATATATTTTTTTAGTTCAAATATTTATTGAAGATTGTAGATAACATTTTCCTTTTTTATTGAGAAGATCTGATTTAGATAACTTTAGATTTAGTTTAGTTATAGTAGAATCTGACTTATTTGAAAAATACATATTTATCCTTTGAGATTTGATTATGTTTGGTTTTGTTACACCCATTGTAATTAATTACAGTGATTCTCTTCTTTTTTTTTTTTTACATAATAAGAGCTTTCAGGACTTTATGGACTAGTGAGAGATTTAATCTAATGATCAAGTGCTTAATTATTCTATTAATCCAGTTCACCTTGCCCATACAAAAAAAATTATCACTAGTGGGATTTGAACCTGGACTTTTCTTACAAAAAAAATCAAGGGAATACCCACTAATTTTAATAAAATGGCATTTGTATTCTTATTTTGTTTAAAAATACTAATTTGTTTTTCATTTATTTATCTATTGCATTTTAATAAAAAAGTTGTGACTAGACGCATTTTGCCTCTAATTGATAAACAATGCAAGATATGATGCATATATGCCTCCGATGCTCTACAATAAAAAGTGGATGAGGAAGGAGGCAAAATCTGAAAGAAAGAAAACTATAATAGAGAAAAAGGAAAAATGAAATACATTATTATTAAAATATAAAATAACTATTTATTTTAATTGTCATTTTTTAAGTACATGTAAAATATTTAATACTTTTACCTCCGAAAATAACTCTAATTGTATGTCGGGTTCAACAAGGATTCGCTTTAGGATCTCATTTGACCCAAAAGTCTAACCAATAAACATGTAAAGTTGTGTCTATCAAAGTGAGTAGATCATCACATTAGAACAGGAGATAGGTGTTGAAATGTCTCATATCGCTCATTTGTCGCGCCCTCTATGTAATTTATAAGGTTTTAGTTCCCCTCTCCTTAACACCTGAGTTTCAAAGAGTTGAATGAGCTGGGCCTGTCAAGTGATATTAGAGCCAGATTAGGCTAGTCTTCCAACGTGCTGAATGTCCAACTGTTGTGGTCAAGAGGGTGTGTTAAAACATCTCACATCGCCCATTTATCATCCCTCTGTGTAATTTATAAGGCTTTAGTTCCTTTCTCCTTAACACCTGCATTTTAAAGAATTGAATGAGCTAAGCCTGTCAAGAGTTTACAAGGTTGGGAAATAGAGTTGAATGGACTGGGCTGTCAAGAGTCTACAAGGTTGGGAAACAGAGAGGCTGTTAATTTTATAAAATAAAATTTGAAAATCTAGAAAAATTGCATGTGTCGATGTGTAATTTTAAACTTTAAATTAGTATTGAAAAGAAATTACAAATCTGTATTTGTTTGAGTATTTAAATAAATTATGAATATTAATTAATACTATCAATAAGTTTTAATAACAGTCCAATCATATATAATCATTTAATGGTATTTAAATAACCTATATCATCTTCCATTAAAACAGATATAACTATTAAAATATTATATATAACTACTATATTTGTGTGACAAACATATTTTTTAGGATTTTCGATTAAAAGTGGTACCTCGTCTATCTTTTCGTATGACAGATTTAGAGTTTAAGAATTCGTTTGGATGGAGATAATTTGAAATAAAATAAAGAATTAAGGTGAAGAGACAAATAAATTTTTATTTAAAAAAAAGAGATTAAAAGATAATAATAGAGAAAGTTTTATGATTTTAATATCTTTCACCTATCTCTCTAAAAGTTAAGAGATTTGAATAAAAAATAAAGTATAATTAATAAATTTTTTGAAATACTAAAAACACATATAAATAAAAAATATATAAAAAAATGATAAAATTGTCAAATTATTTTGTATACTTTATTTTATTTTCCAACTGATCATTTAAATATTAAATAATTAATTTCTTTTTTTTTTTCTTAAACTATCAAACAATATAAAAATGACCACTTAATTTTTTCGTGTAAATCATATTTTCTTTTCTTTTATTTTCTTTCCAAAACTTTCAAATGAACCATAAATCTCTAACAAAACAAGTGTGTAAAATTTATCCAATAACACATTTTTATTTAGAATTTCATTGATTTTTTTTTTTTGGATTATAGCAATTATAGTCCAACATACAAGAATATTCACTATCACAAAAAGTCACTATAATATGAGTTGTGAGACAAGCAAGTTCGATTTAATCTCACGATTAAAAGAGACAAAATAATCTCGTGTCTCTTTTAAGACCAGTAAGACTTGAACTTGTAATATAGAATAATGATCAACAAACAAATTCAACCCAATCTCGTGACTAAAAAAGATAAAATATTTTCTCATCTATTTTCAAACGGGGACGAGTAATACATGAACATGTAATATTGAATTATGGTTAATAAACAAGTCCAACTCAATTTCATGACTAAAAAAGATAAAAATTCTCTGATCAAATGAATAAAACTTAAACCCGTAATCTCTCATCCCATAAGAGCACGATTTACTAACTTTGTGATTTAGTAATTAGTACTGCTACGTGTCAAATAAATCTTAAATAACGTGATAATAAATTATTAATAAAATATTTATAATCTTATTATTAATTTAATAATATATTATTTGAAATACAAAGTATTATATGATTATAAGTTAATTATTATAAATTAATTTACATATACTAAATTAAATTATATTATTATGAATTAATTTATACATATAAGATTAAATTTTCATTTCAGTAACAGTTAAATTACTATTTAAACTGAAGATTTTAATTTTGTCAATTTCTCTTTACATAAGGAAAATATAGAAGGGAAGAATACAAATGAACCAAATATTGAAGAATCGCTATGCAAATTTTCCCCGGCGAAAAAGGTCTCGTGGTCTTCTCTTAATCGTCTTGTTCTCACACGCAGAGAAACCTAGTCCTGGTTCTCCGGTTGGTAAGTTATCGTATTCTTCGATCACTACTCTTTGTTCAGTCCTTTTCTATCCAAGGTCTACGTTTTCCCTCGACTACATTATCGTGCGGTTAAAAAACCTTTCTTTTTCACTAGTTCAGTGGTTTGGCTTTAGGGTTTGAGTGGGTTTTGTTTATTCGATGCCCTAGTTCAGCATTTATTAAAAAATTTCAAATTTCAGTCCACAGCAGTTGGGTGACAAATTTATAATTGGGATGTAGTAAGTATTTTTCATAGCGTTTCATGGCTTAGCCCCTTTCTCTGTAGGTAAACAACACCGAGAAAGGTTGACAGAAAGTTGGTTTCTTTTCTTTTTCCTCGTTCCTCAATACGGGAACGGAGGATAATTGGGAACGGTAGGTGCTTAAACCTAGAAACTGTGGTTCGTCCTGCCACCAGTGCCCTGGTTGTGTTTATCAAAACGTTTGTATATCATGTATGCGTTTTGCTTCGAAGATTTGATCTGTTCGAGATATTAATGCTCCGTTTGGTTTATGAGAAAACGTGGTGAAGGAAAATAATTTAAGTTAGAGATAATTTTTCTTTCTTCATTATTTGGGATTCGGTGTTCTTGATATTGTAACGTTCTGGACATCTGGTTGTGATTCTGATTGCCATATTTACATTACTCATTTTTCATTCAGGTATTCTATATGTTCATCAGAGCTCACGATGGGTCGTAATTCATCTAATCATCCAGAGTCTCCAGCCAGGGGTCGCGGGTCTCCTCGTAGAAGGAGCCCACCTAGAAGGGATAGATCTCCTGCTCGGCACAGGAGTTTACACACAGGAAGCCCGCCACCAAGAGAGAAGCCTTCGAGGCATTCCAGGTCTCCAAAACACGCAAAATCAAGGTCTCTCGTGTCTCGTTCACCTTCGCCTCGGACAAAACGGTTGAGGGGAGCTCAAGCTGAGGGAGAGTTTGAGAGTGTGAGTGGTAGGGAACGTGAGAGGAACCACAGTAGAGGAGGTGACAGTGCTACACACAGGGAGAAGGGTTCAGAGAGGGAAGCGCCTGGTGAGAGAAGGGAGAGAAGGTCTGGAAAGGATGCAGTTGGTAATGGTTCTTCTAGATCGAGACATGGGCGGTCAACTTCACCGTCAGACCGTCACCACCGGAGTAGAAACAAATCTCGCTCACCTCCTCTGACGGCCAATAACAGAGCACGCGATGAGGTGTCTGTCTGGTGATATCTACTCCTTCAACAGGCCTAATATATAAATTTAAAATTTTTGCTTGTTCCAACATTTGAATGCATGGGCGCTGTTTTTCCAAATTATTTTTAGTTTTACAAAAGTACATTTCTAAACCACAAGATTATGTAGATCCTTCTTTTTTTTTTTTTTGGATCTCCCTTGGTTATTAGAGAGAATTAGGGAAAGAAAGGAATAGAGAAGAGTTGCCTAGAAAGATGTTTTCTATAGGTCTGCATAAGTAGCTAATAGAATGCAATGCTTCCTTCTTGTGGTGGCCGGTCAAGCTGGAACTTGGGTCCTCGAGGGGGAAGAACCTCGACTTCCTTGTCATCATTGCCCAGAAAGATGTTTTCATTAGGTCTGTGTAAGTAGCTAATAGAATGCAATGCTTCCTTCTAGCGGTGGTCGGTCAAGCTGGAGCTTGGGTCCTTGAGGGGGAAGAACCTCGACTTCCTTGTCATCATACAATTGAAGTTAGATATTGAGGATGATGAGTGAAATTCCTTAAGTATTATAATAAAAATACCCAATTTAGGATTAACTCCAAGAAGTAATAATATGACTAGAGACAAGTGATACGTGTTGGATGTATGCAATGAAAACTAATAGAATTCTTAACAGGTGATAAATGGGATGACATTGTTAGGAAATTTTAACGGCGATAAGAAAGTAAAAAATGGTCAATGGTTGATAAGGTATAGGGTGTTATGCAACTTATGCTTTGATTTGAAGGCTTGAATTTAAGTATATTAAAATTTGGAATTTTCCATGATCGGATCTGTCTAGTTGTAACATGGCACATGGTCAAAATATGTAGCTTTATCTGGATGAAATTTCTTCATATTCACCTATGCAATCTTTTTATAAAGCCTCATATTGAATGGGTCAAAAAGAAATTCAGCCTTGGTTCTCAAGTGAACAAGAAATTCAACTTCCAAATAATTTATTTTTCAACAATAAATCGTATAATCTGTGATGCATTTAGCAGTTGCTGTTTCTCCTTGCATTGATGTTCAAATAGTGTCTGACCTTAAACATTTTTTTTTGGGGCTTTTTCCGCAGGTTACAAACTCAGGAGGAGCTGAGCATCGGTAAGCTGCTGATTGAACCTTAAACGTTTTTCTTTTCTGCAATGTAATATAGCCAGCTTCACACCTAGATATTTGTAGACACACCGTATCTTATAAGATTAGCAGTCAAGTTATTAACAATTGGAATTAATATGGCCTCGTTTGGTTAGTGTTTCAAAACATGTTTCATGATTTTTGAAAATCCAATTCATGTTTGGTTAGGATTTTCAAATGCTGTGTTTCAAAAATTGATTTTGAAAATTCATCTTCCTCATTTTTAAAAATTTTCAAAATCTTCCCCCCTCCATCTCTCTTATCTCCTCTCAACATCACCCGCCATCCACGACAAACGCACTCGTTTTCTATCGCAATCCCCCATTGACCTCCGTCTACGTCTATATATATAAATACATAATCGTAATCATAACGTTTATATGTCTATATAATATATATACTTGATCTGTGTTTATATAAGGATCTTTGTGTTTATTACTTATCAAAAAAAAAATAAGGATCTTTGTGTTTATAGCAAAAAAAAGGGTTAAATCTTTTATTTAGGAAGAGAGGTGAGACATTTGCAGAAACTTGGATTTGCTGAAAAAGAATGAAAGAGGAGAATTTTGAGTAATTTTTTTATAATGAATTTTATAGTTTCATTGAAGGGGTCGGTTTTATATTTATTTATTTATTTCAAAATATTGTTTCTGATGGGTTTTTGTTTTTATCAATTTTTTTATTTTCTATTTTTTAAAATATATAACCATAAAGGCACAAATGTTCCTGCAAAATTGAGAATTTTGGTGGTTTGGTTGTATGGATTTTCGAGCGGAAACAATATTTAATATTTTTTTATCGGCAAATCTGGTTTCGAAATTATCGTTAGTATAAACATATTTGTATTTGAGATTTTTTCCAAGACAATTAGGAAGCACCAATAAGATATACTATGCAGATGTAGTTAGTGTCTCTGTTTATACTTAGTTTTCGAAATATTTGTTTATGCTTAAAAAAATATTAAAGGAAATTCTAAGTAAACACATTTAATTTTTATTATAATACCATTTTGTCTCAGCTAAAGAACTTATTTTTGAGTATTAAATTTAATATTAAGAGCTTGTTATATTTGGAGTGTGAAAGTGGGTAAATAATACTTCTTGTTTTTGGTGTATATAAATTCAAATATTTTTATATCCAAACGCATTTTCACAGTTTTTAACTCAGAAACTGAATTCTGATTAGCATAACTAAATGCATTTTCGCAGTTTTCAAAAAATCAATTACAAAATTCTGAAACACATTTCAGAAATATTTTTCAGAAAATCATATACGAATCACTATTCAAACGTAGCCTATGTTTTCACCAATTTCTAGAAAGCAAATCCTCATGCTATGTCAGAGGTGACACAATGGCCATAGCAAAGTGGATTTTTAACATGAGTATTGTAACACATTATTACACAGAAAAAATGGTAAAAGGAATCGCGCACTAAATTTTGTCCACTTGATTTTTGCAGTTTGTGAGTGCAACTCATTATTATTGGTGCTAATTGTACTCATGATTTTGAACTTTCTCTATCTATTGATTAAGTTGTTGGTACTAACAAGCTTTAGCTTGGTTGGTACCTCCTCCACCTTCTCATATAGAAGGTTGAGGGTTCAAAACCTCTTAAGGGACAATATGTGTGTGTTTGATTTACTACTTATAAAAAAATGATTAAGTTGTTGGTAGGTTCAACTATACATTATTTTACTTATAAGAAAAGTTCAAATATTTTTGACTGTATTCAAATTGATGGAAATGATGATTATTAAAACTGTGATCACTATTCTCGTCCAACCCTGCAATAGAATGATGGGAGGTGGACACAGCATAGAGTTAAGAGCTGTTTGGAGCAAAATTGATTAGGGGATTTCATTGTCAGGAGACTCTGAACATCATTTAACACTTCAATGAAATTCACAGTTTATGTGTACTTGAGTTTTGTGGAAGCACCAAAACATGGTCTGACAAAGGAATCTTCCAGAGGTTATAACTAATTAGATTAGCAAAACTCGTGGGACCTTAAATTAAAGATTCCTTTACCCTTTTCTCTTTGAACTTTTATCGATTGGCGATTTTGTCCATGTTTGAAGATGCTTGCAAATTGGTGTTGCATATTTAAGGGAGCGGAGGAGACTTGATCATTTTTAGCACACTGCTCAATATCTAGGGACATGTGGTGCCTTCCTGTCTCTATCTTTGGGGTGCATTGGACTATGCCCTGTTTGGTTTGTGAGTTGTTTGTCTGTTGGCAAAGTGGGAATGCTAGTAGGAGAGTTAGGATGCCTTGGTTAGCAGTTCCTTGTTTGGTAGGAGCGGTATCAGTGCATGTTTGATGAGGTGAAGTTGCTGATTTTTTCCACTGAATAGCCTTTAAATTTTTATTTGATATTATTGTTTGGGTGTGGGGGTAACTGCTACGTGAGTACCGCGGGGAACTGCTTAATATGTTGCTAATATACCTATGATTTGCTGCTTTTATTTTTGTTCGCCTTGATATGGCTTCTGATTAGAGGCTGATTACTTGCTTGAGCAGGAATGATGATAATGATTCGGTAGCTAAAATGAAGGCCGCAGAGGAGGCCCTGGAAACAAAGGAAGCGGTATTGTTTTGCTTGGTTTGCTGAGTCCTCTTGCGTAGTATCACCATTTTAATTTTTTTGATTACTTGCACCATAGTTACAAAAAAAAAAAATTACCCTAGTGATTACATATTGGAATGCTTGTTCCAAAACGAGGAACACTTTCATCCCGGAATACTGAAGTTACTGTTGCAAAAAAAAATTAATCTCTAGTTTCTGTTTTAGAAGGAAAATGAAAGGAGTGGGTGAAAAATTTTCACTAACAGCTTCCGCATTTTAATAGTATTGATTTTTATTTATTGTCTCATGGACCATGGTTGAATGACCACTCTCATGATGCGAATTACCTTACATATTATAATTATTTCATTTATATAGGTCTACCCCTATTGTATGATCAACTCCCACCCCAAGTGCCACTTGCCGATCAATAAAAAAAGTCTACGCCTGTCGTACAGTATTTTACAGTATATTGCATATCATGTTTTTGTTCCCATTCCCTGTACCATAAAGATCCATGTTCCAGGTAACGTGGAATTTTGCACTGAATTTTTTTTCATAAGCTGGTAGCATATGCAGAATCAAGGATAAGATTTGTTTCTTCCCATTGCTATGAGTTCTGAGAATTATCAAAGTGCATGTGTTTGCCTAGATAAGCTGTGATGTTTTGTTTTCACATTCTGTTACCTTACAATTTCACTGTGACTTGCAGCAAAAACCTTCCTTTGAGCTCTCTGGAAAGCTTGCTGCAGAAACTAATCGAGTCAGAGGTGATATTTTCATTGCTTTCAACATCAGGATAGTGAATCCTCATTTTATTCCTTGCTTGGTTGAAGAGGGACTTTCTGATTTAACTGTTTAAATCTCGGTTGATTTTTGGACATTATATTTGCTAAAATAGTTTGATGGATTTAGATGATAATCTCCTGCTTTTCATCTCCTTGAAAATGCCTACTGATATCACGAGGTTTCTTTTTTGATTTTGTCAATCATTGCTTGTATTGCTATTTGCTGTGCATCTCTCCCAGTTTAGGTCCTGGGTTATGAAACACGAATTCTCTATTTTGACCCACATATTAGCTTTGGGCACGTTTGGGACATGAACACATCTCGAACACACAAAAAACGAGTCCTATTTTTATTTTTATATATATTTTTTTGAATCAGACTTGTTAGGGACATGTATTGGACACATTTTCTGAATTTTGTTTCTTGATTTTCCCCTCATTTTCTCCTTTTTCTTGGGGTTATACATATATTGTTAGAGTAATTAAGATATACTTGTTAACATCAGGGTAGTTTAGTCTTTAGTCTTCTTTTGTTTAGCCTTACTATAAAGGCTTTTCTTTTGTTTTCTGTGTAAAAATGTTCCAGACTAACGGCTACATGAATTAGAGTTTTCCTCTTCTTCTTTCTCAACTTTATGTACAAAGTTATCTTGGATTAAGATCCAAGATCCTAGATCCAAACTTGATTATGAACCTTGTCGAAATCATGGGAGAGCAAAACAATGTTTGTGTGATGATGTTATATATATATATATATATTTATGAAGTAGTTAGCAAATTTGTTTTTGAACTTGGATTGTGGATTTTTTTTTTTTGATAAGCCAGTATATTGCAAAAGAAGTGCCAGAGAGGGTGAACCCCATATACAAAAAGAGACTCACAAAAATTAGTCTCATGTTCTTCAAAAAATAAAAATAAAAATAAAAATACAAAACTATAAACATACGAGGGTATGCCTCAACAATCCAAAAGTATAATATTTAAAAAAAATAGTCTTTGATTCTACATATAGACATCATCTCTCCTTCAAAAAACCAACGATTTGTCTCTCTCCATATGCACCGAAACAAGTAAACAGGTTTAATCCTCCTTTTTTTCCTCCCACCACCCCCTTACCACCCTTTCAAAAACTCCATCATAGAGAAAGGCATGATCCAACAACATTAAAGCAAAGAAAACAATAAATTCCACACTTCCTTCACAAAGGGATAATAAAGAAAGAGGTGATTTATGTTCTCCTCATTTTTAAGACAAAAGCAACATCATCCTGCCAAATGATAATTTTTCTTCTTGATGTTGTCCATTGTTGGAATTTCCCCCCAAGCAAGAGTCCAAACAAAAATCACAGCCTCCATGGGGCTTTTGTACCTCAAATCACCTTCCATGGGAAGTTTTTATTACCCTTCCTAGCCAAATCATAATAGTAAGACTTAACTGTAAAAAAAATTGCTGCGATCTCTCTTCCACACCATCTTGTCACTTTCTCCCAATCTTGGTTTTTGTTGACGAAGAAGAGTCGACAAGCTTGCCACTTCCTCCATTTTCCAATTAAATATGTTCATTCGAAAGCTAGGAGTCCAAAATTCATGCACATAATTGATGTGCTAATGACTATTGGTTTCCAATGTATATTTTTGAGGATATGTGCTGCTATGTGGTCAACATGATTTAATTTGAAACTTACTGACAAATTCTTGATCTAGAGCATTTGTTGTAAAAAGCTGTGTTCATTTTAGTTCTTTGTTTTAGGTTATTTTATTTTATTTATTCCTTTCCTAATTAGCTGCATGCTACTCCATATCAGGTGTGACACTGCTGTTCACTGAACCCCCTGATGCTCGAAAACCAGAAATAAGGTGGCGATTGTATGTTTTCAAGGCTGGTGAAGTGCTTAATGGTAAATTTTGTGGGGCCATATTCTTGTATTTATTTAATCTCATGATTTATAATTCCTGTTTTCATCGATGTTTAAAATATGTTTTTCTTGCTTCTTATCTTGTGCTAGACATTTCTCATGCTTTGTTCAGTTACCGATGAAGATTCATTTGCCTTTGTTGCCAGTTAGTTTTTTCAGTTGACACAGTAATCATTGAGATTGATTGGCGTCAGAGTCGACATTATAATAGCTGAAATCTAATGCCACTTAACTTATGCAAGGCTTGTGCTTCAGTTTTGGACCCTTGTGTTTAAAACTTAGTTGCCTTCCAACTTACAAGTGGTAATTAGAATTATAGGAGTGGCAGGATCAAATTAAAGATGATTCTAGAATTGGTATTCTTAGGCAACTCAATAACTTTTTGGTTGGTTCATCTTTTGTCAAGCTTGCCATTGGATTTAATGTGCCACTCATTGAAGATCCAATTTGATCACGGATTCAAAGCTGCTCATTCCATATCACACTCCGAATTAGAGTTTTATTTTGTAATTTTATTTTAGTATTGTTATTCCACAACTATGTTCTTTCATGAATATGTTAGAGTATTTTAAAATATATAAGGGGAAAAAAATTTAAGTGTTTATGGGACTGGTTTAAACATCCCTCTCCCAAACCTGCTCCTAACTCTATTGGGCTTCAAATCTGGGGTTATTTGAAATGCGTGCACAATCTGTGACTACATTTATAACCTTTTAATTTCCTGGAGATTAATGGGTGGAGTGACTGAAACTATGTATTTACCCCTTCTCTCTCTCAGAAGAGCTAAGATCTAGTTGTGAGGTTATCCGAGATGATCCATTTGGTTTTTAAATTCAGTTTGCTTTATCATTGAAGCAGCAAAGGGGTTTAAATCTGCTGTCTGATTGTTGCAATTGGTGCAAACCTATTGTTTGATTAAGTGAAATTATTGGTTCATTCAAGTCCCAATTGGGACAAAGTGGGTGTGTGTCATAAAAAAAGGGTGAAACACCGACAATTTGATTTTCTGAAATAAGAGAGAGAAGACTGATTACATATACTTAAAGAATATTTGGTCAACCTATAAACTCGGCCCTTAATCTCACCTCTTGACACCATTCAAGAAGTCATGTGCTATTGACATGGCTATTTAAAAATACTTGGAACATGATTGCCTATTCAGTTAAAATAAAACAAAAGCAAGCATGAAGATAAGGTTGAAATTTCATGCCAGCTAGTGTTCCAAGTCAAGTTACGTTGTGGCCTACTAACCATTTGCAGTTTTGGATGCTTCTGAATCAATGGTTGAGCTTAAAATCCATCGTAGGGGATGGGTTTACTGATTTAGAGACAAGATCCTCACCATTCTTATCTTTAATTGCTCACAAGCAGTTCAGTGTTGATTAACAATCTTCTTCATCTAAACCAAACATTTGGAATATAAAAGATAATATACATTATTAATTACGATGGCTTCATATTGTTTCTGGAACTCTAGATGTCAATCTTTAATAAAATAGATGATATATAAACATCTGTTAGCTTATCAATAAAATATATAGCCACCACTAGCAATGATGCAGATAAAAGTGTTCATAGTGATACAATGTAGGATATTCTACAAAAGAGGGAGTTACATGAACTTTTATGCTATTAAGGTTATGATGTGAGTCAAGTTCATATGCAAAGATTCCATACTAGTATCAGGTGTGCATTGTGTACATGCATGATACACGGGTTTTTATTGTATACTGTTTATTGTTATTGCGTATACTATGTATAACTGATTGTGGCTTAATTCAATTTTACAGGCTTGGTTTTAAATATAGCTGAGATCATATGTCTTGGCTGAGGAATAATGTTATTAATCTGCAATACTATCTATTTGAACTCATACAGTAGCCGAAAATTCATAATGTATTGGTGTAATGCTGTCTTCTCATTTCAGTGCATAGTGACCACTGACCGATTGGTAACTTAGCCTGTACGGCAAAGCATAATTCATGAACACTATTAGTGAATTGTCACTTAATTACTACCCGAGAGAGAGAGAGAGAGAGAATTGTGACTTGAATTGTTTAGGAGACCTTGTTTTCTTTCTTTCTCTTTTTTTTTTTTAAAAAAATATTTTCTCAATCTTTGGAGTTTAGAATACCTTGGATGAAGATATCAGGTTGAATATTTTTTTTTTCATTAAGGAAGAATATTATTAATTTTTGATCAATAAGGGTAAATATAAAATAACTGGAGCCCAAGGGGGGCTAATCCATGTACAAAAGAAAGGGAGGGTCTACAAAAATTAATGTCTCAACTCCCCAACAAAGACAAAAAATAATCTAAACTGTTTGGGTATTTCTCTTTACACCAAAAAAAATCAAACCCTAAAAAAAGGTCCTTACAATCCCATTGTGTAAGTTCCTTATCTTTAGAAATTCACCGATTACGCTCCTTCCAAATGCACCATACAAGACAGAGCGGAGCAATCCTCCAAATACTCTTAAGCTCTTTCTGCATCTTACTAGGTCTCCAACTCAGGAAGACCTTTTTCAAAGAAGCCGACATGACCCATTGAAATCCAAATAACATCAAAATCATATCCCAAGCATCACGGGGCATTCTGCAATGAAGAAAGAAGATGATCAAGACTCTTCCGCTTCTCGACACATGCAACACAAACTAGGAAGCTGAAAACCCCTACGCTTCAAATTGTCTATAGTTAGAACAGAACCCCAAGCAGTTACCCAACAGAAAAAGCAACATTTTTTAGAATTTTAGACTTCCAAATCAATTCCCATGGGAAAATCTCTTCCCTCTTCCTAATTAGCAAATTGTAAAATGACTTCACCTTATCCACCCTCCAAATCAAAGAATCACCCTTCTCCCTCCTCACACCTGCCTACCCAAAAAATCCATCAATTCCTCCACCTCTCCCATTTCCCAATAAAAACATTATGATGGAAACAAGGGCTCCACACCCACTCTAACCCCACCATCTCCATGTAAACCCTCACCAAGGCCTCCTTATTAACCACAGTGACAAATAAAGCTGGGAATTTATCACTCAACAGTCCATCTCCACACTACAAATCCAACCAAAACCGTGCCCTGGACCCCTCGCCCACCTCAAATGCCACCACCTCCCTAAAAGCCCCATTCCTTTCTGAATAGACTTCTACCTCCCACACCCATAACCTCCCTAACCTCATTAGCAAACCATCCTGCCTTCACCTCCCCATATCTACTAGCAGTAACATTCCTCCACATAGCTTGATCCTCTAAGGTGAATCTCCACATCCACTTCCCAAGAAACGCTTTGTTGAAGCAACGCATATCCTTGATCCCCAGACCCTCCTCACCCATCAGCCTCTTCTACTTTTCCCAACCAACCAGATTGTCTGCTTGTTTCATGAAAGTTTAAAACTCAATTCTAACCTAGTTTTACGATCTTTTGATGTTGAAAAGAATATTTGAGATTGAGATGTTGATTACTACTTTCATACCTGCTTTGAATCTACACACTTGATTGCATTTTTTCGTTGATGTTGTAACATAAGGAATTTTATTACACCAACACCCCCCCCCCCCCCCGGGGGAAAAAAAAGAGGAGAAAAATTCTTGTAGTTGTTCAATTTACTTGGTTATATCAGTGAGATGCGCTTTATGAACAGAGCCTCTTTATGTACATCGTCAAAGCTGTTACCTTTTCGGAAGAGAGAGGAGGGTAGCAGACATCCCTACAGACCACCCATCTTGCAGCAAACAGCAAGCTGTCCTTCAATACCGGTAAATAATTTGTAGTTTTTATTTGTCGTGAATGTGATGGACATTCTTTTCATTTTCCTTTTGATTTGTTGTCAGGCAAGTAGATAAGGAGCAGCCTGATGGTACTTTGTCAAAGCTAGTAAGGTAAGACTAGGGCTGTAAGCAAATCTGTGATCACTTCCA
Source organism: Nyssa sinensis (assembly GCA_008638375.1). Taxonomy (NCBI): domain Eukaryota; kingdom Viridiplantae; phylum Streptophyta; class Magnoliopsida; order Cornales; family Nyssaceae; genus Nyssa; species Nyssa sinensis. The sequence goes on from CM018046.1 coordinate 55,293,127, forward strand.
TTAGAGCAAATATCTTGAATCCAGAATCTAACTATTATTTATTCTATCCACCATGCTAGGCCTTATTTAATGGATCTCGGTAGCACGAACGGAACATTCATTAATGTAAGCAATTCATGGCAATGTTTTGTTTCCATTTACTATGATTTTGTTTATTGCGTAGGAGCTATACATAAGCTTAACATTTGATTGTTTTGTGCAGTAATTTGATTTAAAATTTGCTTCTGAATTTGCAGGAGAATCGAATTGAACCTCAACGTTATTATGAACTTTTTGAAAAAGACACTATTAAGTTCGGTAATAGTAGGTAGGCCATTAACAAATATTAGCACGAGCTTTGAAATTCTTGGATCTCATTGTAAAGTACCATCTTTTCCAATTTGATGATATTTGGCAAATTAGTGTCTTTTCTGGCTTCTACAATATGTGCCCTCACTCCTCAGTCTGGCATTGCTATTCGCAATAATGTTTCCATTTTCATTCATATACATTGCATTAATGGTTAGTATTAGTAGTTCTGATTTGATCGTTCTCTCATTCACATAATCCTTCTTTTCTTTTCTTTCCTCTTCCTCTTCCTCTTCTTCTTTTTTTTTTCTTTTTCTTTTCCTTTTTCAATAAGAAGATGCTCATTTTAAAGCATTCATTTCTTATTTCATGATATGTACCATTTTAGTTGGCTTCTGCACTTTGTCATTTGGGGCGTTACTACAAACCTCCGGGTGGGTGGTTTGTTTTTCTCCTCATCCTTGCGTACTTTTCTTCCTTTGTTTCCACTGTGCGAGCAACTAGGCTTCTCTTCGTTTTTTTTTTTTTTTAATTTTTAAATACCTCTCTTTCTGTTAGAGTTTGTCTCTTTGGGGGAAAGACATATTTATGTTACTTGATTGTTTCCTTCACTTTGATATTTTTAAAATGAAAATTGAATGTGACTTATTTTTTGATTCTTCCATTTATCAGGATAAAAAAATTTGTTGGCTGTTTCCATTTTCCAATTTGTGATGCTTTACTGTGATTGCAATTTTTAGATATTGATAGCAGTTGACAATGCCTGAGTAGAAGTTCAGCTATTTATGTTAGACTAATGAGTCATTAACATCTAATTGGGGGATGTGGCTGGTAAGCTTATGATTAGTTAAGTGATTCCTTCATATGCTTGAAAATTTGCTTAAGGAAGCTTGCAAATGTTGTAGAAATTGACGTCACCTGTCCTTTTTTTTTTGTTTCTGTAGTCCATACAACATAATGTGTCCAGATTCTTTTATTTAAAAAAATTGGGCTGAAGTGTGTGTACTGGATCTTCAAAATAAATTAATTGTCTATTGCTTCTGATAATCTTTAAAATATATTGAGTTATATTTGTAATAGCAGACATGACCTAACTGAAGTAGCTATGGCTGGTAAGCTGTAACTGGGTTAATTTTATTCTTCAAAGATGGGGTGTGTTGTATGGCCAGCTTAAGTATATGGGTTGGTGCTTATTGTGAGATGGATGAGTTTCAGTTTGTGGAGGAAAGATACTTGGAAGTATTTGTAGATGGTTTGACGGTGCAAGGAACCTGAGTAAGGATTTTTTGATTGGTATAAATGATATCCATTGCAAATTTGTGAAACTAGTACTTAGTTTGGTAATCTGGCTTCATGTTGGCTTCTTAATGTTTAAATGATAGGTTCTTTTGCTTCCCTATAGCATTTGGGTTTTAGGTGGTGATCCATGTGCGTGTAAACCTTCTTAGGTAAGAGAAGGGGAATGCAGAGGAAGTGATGTTCTCACAAAAATGGAAAGTCTACAAATAAACTACAAAACACTGAATTTATCATGGTAGATGCACCTCCCTGAATACGTTCTACGAAGTTGAAGCAAATCTTTTGTCTAATGGAGTTTACTACTGTTTGTTGATAAAGAGAAATTATTTACCCATCACCTGCCAAAAAATATAAAAAAATTAAGAGATGTTAATTACCTATTTTATCCAGTTGGGCTGCAAGGTGTGTGTAGTACTTACCAAAAATATAATAATTACCCATCTCAGAAATATTTGATATTTCCATGGGTCTTCATTACCCTCTGATTGCCTTTGTAACTTTTTTTTTTGATGACCCCTTGGTAACTTAACATTGTCTCCTTTTACTATTCTTTTGGCATACTTAGGTATGTAGCTTCTCCAAATCCTGTCCCCAAAATTCTGCCATGTTGGCCTAGCCAACTCCAAGAGTTTTTGAAAGCATACCTATGACAATATTGGGTAATTAGTCATTGCTTGTGGGAGACTGCAAGCTTTACATTTTGTGCTGATTTAATGGAACACAAGAGGCATTTGTCTGTGTTGGGGGTGCACTTCAATGGAAGGAGCATCTGCCGCCATGCTTCTTGTATACTATATGTTCTTCTGCTCTTGTTTATGTTTGCTAATCTTTTTCATATTTATTTTTTAATTTATGTCTAAGGAATTGGTGTTTTTTCTTTGGTAATTATGGTAGGGGTTTACTACTATTGAAGTATGGTTTTTAGGTGAAACAACATGTGACATTTCTGTTTCCAGATTCATGTTTTAATTGTTAGATACTGCTGATACACTATATTCTATAAAGAGTAACAGGAAAAGTCTCAGTGGAGCGAGCATGTGTTAGGAGAAACTGAAATGGCCTTATTGTTGGATTTATTTTCTTTGGAGCCAAGGATGAATAATTTTTTTCATGTTACACTGGATTTCTAGTTCTTGGTATTTGTATTTTGATTATTATTTTTACTTGTTCTACGTCTGTTTGCAACTCATCTATTATATTTCTTTATCCTTACTACCGATATATTTTTGCAATCTTCCCAATAGGTTTCAAAACATCACTTCTCGTTGTTTACCTGCAAGTGGTTGTCTGGTTTTGTTACCAGCCACCATCACGGATTAGTGAACTAGAACATCTGCAGTCCTATTTCCCCCCTCAATTTTTGGGTGTTAGTATCATTATCAGTTTTACCTTTTTTCTGCAGCTCTCTAGATTTGCACTCTGTTTTTGGGTTTGTATTCCACCCCCTCTTGCACCTTTCCATGATTGTGCAATTTTATTCTTAAAAAAGGGTTAGCCCACTGCATGAGGCTTCCACCACTGCAGGCTCTGGGGAGGGTTATATATAGGCTGCCTTTCCCCCTGCGAGAGAAAACTTGATGATAATATTCAACCTTCCTTGATGTGCAGTAATGCCTACTTTTAAGTTGCGAAAATATGGTCATATGTGGTAGATATATGCGAGTTGTAGTTGAGAATGGGTTATAGAGTTAGATGTCCTGCCACCACATCAATACTGTATAACGCATTGTCTAGGTAGAGTGTTTTCCTTTAATGTTACATAAGTTCATGTAATATTTAGTGAATGTTCCAGCGCCATCCTAGGTACTGCAGCCGGATGTCTCTTTCAAGTGACCTCCCTCACCCGACATGCACCTTTGGGCTCTTTCGATCCTGGGGATTGATTCTGCCGTGCTGGCTTGCCTCTCTTGTGGGAGTGTGTATGTCCATGGAAAATAGTTGGTATTTCTGAAATAAAAATATAGGTAGCTCAACTCTTCCCCTGGTTGTAAGTTTAGCGGGTAGATTTGGAAATGAAGTGGCTAACTGCATGTTAGTGGCCTTGGTTTTTTGTTATTTTGCTTTTTCATTATTTGTCCTCTTGGCTTTGGAAGTGGCTGGTGTTTCTCCCTCTTCTTTAGGATTCATCTTCTTTTTCTCCATGTCCGAAAAAAGAAAGAAAAGTTTCGCATATTATTTTCATAAGCAATTTCTCCTGTGTGTTTGAAAATGATATGTTGTAAACTTTATTTAGTCCCTTGTGATTTGAAACATTACATTCTTTTGCTCTATCGGGAAAATCCATTGCAGCACTGCCCAATAATTTGGTTGTTACTTCTGCTATTATTGTCAATCGTTGCTGAAGTAATTTTTCTTCTAAATACTTCTGATTGTTCTTATATTTGGGTTTTATGCAGCCGAGAGTACGTTCTACTACACGAGAACTCGTCTGGATGAAGAGTATAACGGGGCTGGCTGGATTTGTTTCTCTCTTATTGGCATGGAGAGGAGATGTCAGGACATCTTATTTGAAAAATCAAGATTCCTTTTTATGCCAAGACGAGCGGACCCTTATTTAGATGTTAAACTTGTTGAAGTGTCCATTTTACTCCAACTTGGGACTACATTAAAGGTTTTCTGTAAAGCTCAACATGATGTTGCCTTTTTCCAGCATAACTTGATTTTTGTATCTATCTGTGGCCAATAATATCATTGCTAACTACTAGGGCTAGCTACAAATAAGCACAGAATATTATAGGAAAACCATGGTGGTGCAGGGATTCTCTGTTAGAGCCTAGAATCCATGAAGAACCCTAATCATAATTTGTCCTTTTCAATTTATATATTGAACCATTCTACTTAAGCCGTCATATTATTGTGACTACTCTCGGTCAAAAAAAAAAAAAAAATACAAAACAAAAATGTCTGGTGCAACTAATGTATGGCTTTGGTGTAAGCTTCATGTGTTCAACCATTGCTGATAGACGGCCAGGAATTTTTTTCCCTGCTAAATCAGAGGCCATTTTAATTCTTTAGCCCATCCAATTGTCAAAGAAAGTAAAAAAAGGGGGCACTGAAAACTGGTGTCTGTAAGTTCATCTGATTTGGCACAAATGCAGGCAAAATTACCTGAGTCACGAAAAATTGAGGCAGCCTAATTTATTTATCTCAAACGTTACAACGGTATGCCGAAGTCTTAACATTATGCTGGGAATAAAGAAACACAGCCTTTACGATTTCAAGCTTTAAACTTTAAAGTAAAAGCAACTATTGATTGCTTTGCAACGGTTCTCAATGTTAATACGCCATATATATATATATATACACACACACACACACACACACACACACACACACACGGTGATGGATCTAGACGTGATATCCAAGGGAGAATGAGTGATAAAAAAGCGAGCATTGAAATTTTGAGAGGGAATTTATGATTATAGAAACAATTTGGGGGAACAAAATCTTAATTGTTAAAAAAAATTAGTAAAATAATAATAATAACAAAAAAGAGGGATTTTCCAAACTTTTGGGAAGACAGATATAGGTACTTGGAATGCATAAGAAGATTGCATGGAGGGAAATTTCAAGTTTCATGAATATTAGATACTTATGACCGAGTTTGTTTCAAGACAATTTCCTATGCAGGAGCCGTGAGCTTGCATCCTCATTTCCTTCAGGAAAAAAAAAAGAAAAAAAGGAAATAAATGTGGATTTATACCCACAAAAAGGAAAAAGAAAAAGAAAAAATGTAGTGTGGAAAAAGCACATAAACTTGCAATTTGATTGTCATTTCGCAGGTGGCATGAAATGAATGGTAATGTATTATGTACATAACTAGAAATGAGAGAGGAGAAAAATATAAAATATAATTTCCATCATTTGCTCGTGAAAACTTTATGCTATAAACTATATGTTATTCAGACATACAACTGAAACAAAGACTTCCTGCAACTCTCTCCCTACATACAATAGTAGAAAAAACATTGAAAAAAAGAACCAAAAAATAAAAACCTTAAACCATCAAAATAGTCACCTAGATGGTAGGATATGGACTATGAAGTCAAAGTAATTTCTCCATTTTTTAATTTTTTTTTTTGGGTTTTTGTGGGTATGTACAAATGGATAGGGGAATGAAATTAGAAGTCGATGATGGGTTCACCAATAGTCAAATTTCTTTGCAATGACCAAGGCAAGTTAAAGAGCTTTGCTGCTATAAATTTGAAGATTTTGTTGACATTGATGTTGTGGGTTGCACTTGAAAAGAAAAGGGTCCCCTTCATTGCCCTTGCATATGTCCTTGCCTGTAAATTGTAATATCAAACAAACATATTAAAATGTGAAACGTGTAAAGCTTATATATGCTAAGAATCACTCTTTCGAGAAAGTATGATAAAGGTTTGTTTGTCCCAATCTTCAAAGGCAATGCAACTTTCATGAAAGTGCTCCCTTCTTTCTTATAATCTCTTATCTCTCCTACGCGGAGAGAGAAAGAGATTGAACATATGTCTTAAGATATTGACAAATGAAGACTCCCCAAGTCTCCCAAAACATTCTTCTCATTCACACGCCAACAACTGTGGGGGTACCCTTCTATATATATATATATATATATTTGTCAAAGATAAATACTATTTAATATGCATAACAAAAGTCTTATGAATTTTGGAGCCAAATTAAATCAATTTATGCTTTGGAAAAAAAGAAAAGAAGAAGAAGATTAGGGATGCTTTTGTGCCATTAATAAACAAAAGATGGATAAAATGCTGCAAGAATTTTGTACCTGAGTCACAATTGTCCACTGCAGATCTGGTGGCAGATGGACAAAATCATCAAACTTGGTCCCAATTAGTACTTGGAATTGCTGTCTGCAACAATATAAAATAAAATAAAATAAATAAAACATATTCATTGTATAAAGTTGGAGTATATATGAAAAAATTGTTTTAAGCCATTAACCGATTTAAGAATTAAAGATAAAAGTGATTTGAAAAATAAAAACACAATTTCAAGAGCATTCATTAGTTAAAAAATATCCCGTTTCATATTAGCTCGAGTGACCTACAAATCTACCATAGAAACAGTGTCCTGTCATGAACTCTTTCACTTCAGATAGAATTAGCGATCTCATTCTTTGTTTATCCTTATAATCAACTTGTGATTCTTAAGTTAAAAAAAAAAGGGATTTCAAAAACTGAACCAGTCCTATTCCTAATGAATGGTAGTTGACTAGATGGTAAGGCCTCATCAACAGTAATGAAGTTCCACCCACTGTAGTTATTGCCATTATAGCCCCTTTCCATGTGTGAAAATAAAAAATAAAAAGTTAAAAGAAAACCATGAACCAATAATGTAAATTAAAAGCTATGTTTAGTACCTGATTCCACTTTCTTGCTTCACTATACCATTCAATAACACTGCAATTTTGCACAAAACACAAGAAGTAAAAGATTAATCACAATTCTAACTGTAATTTTCTTTTCTATTAATTAATCCAGTGCTAGCATGCATACCTATTTAGTGTACACCGACTTGTCAGATCAAACATAAACAAAATTGCTACAGCATCTTTGCAAGCCAGTGGAACATGATCAAACGACCTATTGTCCCCTGCATCCATATAATTAATTTTGGCAAAAAACCCATTAATATCTGAACTTCAACATCAACCATATATGTGTGTGTATAGGTGTGTAGTATGTGTATAACAATCACTTAAAGCAAAGATTAATCAACATACCTCCTACATCCCATATTCTAAAAGCAATCCTTGCACCTTCTACAAATAACGTTTTATCCATTAAATTTAATCCTTTCATCTCTAGGCATTTCTTTTCTTGTTCATCCCCAACATACTTGATCTTGAAAATTTTAAAAGAAAGTGATGAAAATATTAGTACACATTGAATGATTCAACACATAAATTCAAACACAGTTACACACACACACACATTTATATGAATAGAAGGTATATGTAAAAGTACTAACCACAAAGCTTGTTTTTCCAATTTGGCAATCACCCAATAGACTTATCTTCAAAGTGACTAAATCAGAATCTGTATCGTAACCGCTACACGCAGTGGTGCGGGTCCTCCGGCAACAAACCGGACTCGATAGCCTCCATGGACGACGGAGAAGAAGGCCGTCTTGACAAACGCCGATACCGAACTGGCCTCCCTATAGAGCAAACAACAATTCTTTCCCAAATGAAATGAAAGAATCGACGAAAAATCGATACCCTTTCCCGTAAACTCAACCTAATGTTGACGTGAACAATTTTCCGGCACAGTTGCGTCATCTTTCCGGTGGCTTCATGAATTCTTTGAGCCATGAAAACGTATAGCAGCTTCTTGTTGTATCATAACTCTGTACTATTCTTTAGTTCTCTGGGCTGGTTTCTATCTAACGACCCAAAGGTAAGAAAGGTGACTAATGTTATCGGGGTAGCAGTTGACTGGTAATTTTCATGGTACCCAAACAGTCCATATTGCCGGCTTCTTGGGTTTCTCGTAGTGGGTCAATTAAAGGAGGCCAGCTAATTTCTATTGTGGCCAGGAGGGTATTTTGGTCATCTCAAGAAAAGGGTAATTTGGTAAATAAATTTGTTAAAGAGATAAAACTTTGGCCACTTGCAAAACACGCAAGCTCCCTGTGATGTCTGCAGGGTAAGAAATATAGAAAGTAGTATGTATATAATATTGGGTGTGCCGGCAGGATGCACTAAAGAATGGTGTGAGCGTGTTAGTTGCTGGATCAGGTGGCTATAATTAAATGTTTATAGTTTTGATTAATTATTGTTTAATGATGAACAGCATCAACTAAACAAACAATTCCACAGTTGATGATCCACCTATTGATTTTAAAGCATGACATCATGACCGACCTATGGTCTATTGTGCAAAATTATTCTCCTGATCATGATATAAACTATCACAGTTCATGGCCCCACCTAAAGGAATCTACCATAAGTTTATGATTATCCCTATCTATTGTCCATTCTCTGCAAAGTAATGTTGTATGAAGCAAACTTGCCAAGTTATAAGTCAGTTATTCTCCCAATGAGATAGACATATATATATATATATATGTGTGTGTGTGTGTGTGTGTTTTGAGATGACATAAATAATCATAAATTCTAGGCATTTGTGTGGATCTAGATCAAAAGGACTTAAATGGAATAAAGAAAAAGCTGCAAAACACCATCAAAGTGACTAAGAAATGCCCTTTACCTTTTGCTAAAGGCCCAAAAGTTTTTATAGAATAACAATAAATAAGTATTCCTCACCAAATGGCACAAGAGAATAGTATTCATTTAAATTTGAAAATAAATAAAGTTGAACAAAGAAGAAAACTCACTACCAAACTCACTACCAAACTCCAATATCATTGAAAAGTGCTCTAAATAATTTTATTTTTCAAAAAAAAAAAAAATCTAAATGGTTAGTTACTAGTACCTCAACTAATTTTATTTTTCAAAACAATTATGGGATAGTTATACTAACATTTTTTTGGGATATCTAACTATCACATAGATCTTTCTCGTTATATCTGATATTACAACGACCTCGTTTGTAAGAATTTTTTAAGAGATGGGTGTTAACAAAAATTATAAATTTATTATTTTACTTTCAATAATAATTATACTGACTTGTCCCGTGATATCTGATAATTATTAGGATTTAGGTTAGTGTAATATATAAAGGTATTTTAATCATATAAAAGTTTTTGGTTGAAACTCAAAACCTTAACACGACAAAGACAAATTTTATACAAAATAAAAAATTTGTATATTATCGATGTATAGATATAGAACTAGTATAATTTTAAAGAATACAAAAATATTGTAATAATTTTCAAATAATTCCAAAAGGTGAATATAATTATCTCAAAAATAATATATTATTTCTTAAAAAATTGCATGAACAAAGAGTGTTTGATTGAGATAACATAATTGAATAGAATCTACGTCCCCACTTGGATTAATCTATTGTTGACGGGGTCAATTGGGTGTTGCATAGTGATTAGAGAGGGGGTCCAACCCCAAGGGGTGGACACATGGACTAAAACCACCTAACTAATTTTTCATTTACTAATTGTTTGCAAGCTAAAGGTTGGGTGGGATTTGAAAAGGCCTACCAAACAATTAATGATTAATTAAAGAATGTAGCTTATATATATATATTGTATTAGTGCTGTTTTTTAACACAATAAGATGTGATTAAGATGTTTCTTAAAGCCTCAAGTAGGATTAGGTATTGTTCTCCTTAGACATTAATGCTTGATTGACACACGTATTGCCACATCAAAAGAAAATGAAAGGGCCACAACCTCAATGATGAAACCACAATACATGTGTAATTGATTGAATGGGCCCAACAAGGGTCCCAAAAATTGAAAATTTATTTATTTTTTGTCATTATTTATTTGTTTTAAATTAAGGATTGTCCTTTTCAAATTTTAATGTTTTCAAAAGAATCTTCTTAAATTTTAAATTTTATGCTTTTATTCGCCAAAAAAAAAAAAGTTTGTAATATGCTATTTATAAATGTATACTATAACCTCTAAATCACGTATCAAATTTTTTTTTTTTTTGATTAGTTTTAATAACAATTCATCAAATATATATATATATATATATTATATTTATAACGTGGGATTCAATTAATTTTAACTTAAAGTTTGGCAAGTTGTTTTCAAGCACTAATCTTGGGTCACACCCCTAAAATGGATTCCATAACCAATTATTTATTTATTTTATTAAAAATAAAGAAGTCATATTACTTACCTCTAGTTCATAAAACAAGTTGAATTTTGCATATAAATCTTGTTTTATAAATTTCAAAGTATATATATCATGTTTAAGATTAATTTGTCTAATTAAGAGTTTTCATTATTAGATAAAAGTGATTTTCTGCATTCACTTTTCTTGAGTTTTCATATCAAAGACTGTTTGGCTGATGCTACTTGAGAATTTTCCTTTTCCCACTTTCAAGTTTAGCATTTCAGAGGATGAAGCTTTTTCCAGGCTACTGATATGTTTTTCATCCGTTTACCCCTGTGTGTGTGAGAGAGAGAGAGAGAGAGATACCGCTTTATACTTCTGTTGACAATAAAGTGTGGAAATAGAACGCATAAAGTATTGCTTGGACAACACGTTAAATTGCGTTTTTATGGGTTTGTGTGAGGAAACAAAGTAAAGCTGATTGCCATTTTCAAGAAGAAAAAGCTAAACAAGTGCAGTGAGACACTTGTTTTCTAATAAGAATCAGTCAAAATTACTAGGAAAGAAGAACCAGTCCTGAACCAAAACCACACGGTATTAACAAGGTGATAGATAAGATCAGCCGGATTTTGTCGCCTACGACCAAGAAAGTCTGAAAGATTCCAAAATTTCTTTCCATTGGGGTGGGGGCACATTCAAACACCATGTGTCCTATCAAACTCCCCCCTCCCTCCCTACACTTAGTTTTCAATCACCAGCTGTATGTGTTTTATAGTACATCATTTCTAGACTACTGTAGATATTTACTTTTACCTAGGCCCACTGCATCCGCAAGGTACCATGTTTAAGAGACACGTGGACGAACTTATAAGCACGACGACCATGTCAACATTTTCTGTCATAATCATGATAGCCACTCCCAAAACAACACGTGGATAATATGAGTAACCCTGACCAAGAGATTCTGGTTGTTAACCACCTCTTTATCAAACAGGCAGACCTGGTCAAGTTAGAAACACTGGCTCCTCATTACGGGATTTCCATGCTCCCAAGGTGCTCACATGCCCTTACATTACACAATTGCCTATGGGTTGAGGGGAAGTCTTGGAAGACCTTCACTACAGTCTGACACGTGACTATGATGCTAACCCAAGTATCATAATTCTCATTTTGAGATTATGTAAACTAAAGCATCGAATTCTTTGAAAACTTTCGCGACCTTAGTTATAAAACTCTTTGAATTTTATACACTTTTTAACTTTTTAAAACCGTTCTTATAACCATCTATAATCCTTTATAACATTTTATCATGTTTTATAATTTTTTATATATTTTATAACTATTTACTATTTTGAACTATAACAAATACGTGAAGATTTTCCAGTATTCGGTAAAAATTCTAATAAACTCAGACGTATTAGTAGTATTATAAATAGATCTAATGTTCACATCTTTCAAAGAGTTCTTGAAACCCTTATAATTATGATTATTAGAGTGACATCAAATCTTGTACCGATCGAATCTTATCATGAGATTCCTAACCTCAATTATTTTTATATGACTCTCTTTACGATCTTAGTCTCACGACAACACGATCCACAACTACCAAATCAAGTTAGAAAAACACTAGAGTTTTCTCTTCTTTTTTTTTCAAGAAAGTTACAGTGTCTAGTTCTAAAGTTTATTGGCTTTCTGAAACAAGAACAAAAGGTTACGTGCCAACGAAAGAATCATGTTTGCAAAGTAGTGGCATAGAACCTCAACTTTTACATAGCCTCCTTGGAGAGAAGTTTGGGTAGAGTTCTTTTTATTGTATCCCTGAAGTCTTTAGCAATATCGGGGTTGGCTTTGGCTATGTCCATGTAAAACTATTTTGAATTCTTTTTTTATTTTTCTGTTGGATACTGCGCCAAAATCAATTATATACACTGCTGCCAAAGAGGGTATAGATTTTATTTTATTTTTAAAAATGATCCTCCACCTCATGCTCATTATAATAGGTTGATTGAATGGACACATATGTTTTTAATTTTTTATTTTTATTTTTAAATTTGGTTATTTGAACAATAATTTTAAAACTTATATAATAAATAGCATTAAATTAAATAATTAATATGCTAAATATATAATATATATTATATGATTTTAAATCACATTTCTTCGAAAAAATAAAAAAAGCTCAGAGTGTGATAATTAAAACTCATAGCGTAAGTATTTATTTATTTATGTTTAATTAAATTTATGAATCAAATTAATTGTAATTGTCAATTGAATAAAATATAATTTTTTTATTTTTCAAAATCAAATAACTAATTCATATAACAGATGCTAATTAGCTTGATTTATAAATCAAGTTGATAGAAGAATTTCTCCTAAATCACAGGATACGTTGCCAAAAAAGTGGAGGACAGGTTGTAAAAGAGAACACGTCACGTGCGAGGACAAAATGGGAAAAAAAACAAAGTGGGCAAAAATCGTGGGCCAGCGAAGCACTTCTCCATCTCATCGTCTTGACGGCCCAACTAGCCGAATTGATCCCAACCATGCTGAGCGGGCCTCAACCGCCCAAACGGCCATAGTTCGACCCATTTAAAATACCCCCCACCTCAAAAAACCCTCGGCTTTTCCATGTGCAACTATGTTTCCATCTGGTAGAGTTTGAAACAGTGTCTCCTGCGGTGATAAAAAACTTGGCCCAACCATTCTGAGCGGGCCTCAACCGCCAATCGCGGACTTCAAGTCATACGCCCAATCGGCCATAGTTCCACCCATTTAAAATACCCCCCACCTCAAAAAACCCTCGGCTTTTCCATGTGCAACAATGTTCCCATCTGGTAGTGTCTGAAACAGTGTCTCCTGCGACGATAAAAAAACTTGGCATTTTACTGTAAAGAACGACTCCCTGTTGCTTATATTTTTAAAAACAGTTTTTTAATTTTAAAATATAAAATATTCGTTTCAAAATAAATTTTTTAAAAATTAAATTATCATATTTAAATGTATTTTTATAATTTTTAAAAAATTAATTACAAAATTTTGAAATATATTTTAAAATTTTTTTCAAAAAATTGTATCTGAATCACTATCCAGACGAAATTGTTGTTTATTTCTTTCGATTTTTGTTCTCTTCTTGTTTGTAAGATCATTGGTCTAACGGTGATTCAAATTTAAACCCAAATTTCACTTAAAATTTGAGTAAAAAGTGAATTTGAATTTAACGTTTTTCAATGACCTACTTAAGTTTTTACTCAAATCTTTTTTAAAAATTTTCGCCTTATCCAAAAGTTATTTTATGTCATTTCTCTTCAAAAATTATTTTCTCTCTTCTCTTTTGTTCCAAATCTCTTTTACTCTTTTTTTAATGATATGTATTTTTTTTTTAAGATGTTTGTCTTTTTTTAATTCAATATATTTTTTATGTATTTTTTAAATCATATTATATTACATCTTAAAATAATATAAAAAATAAAATAACATTAAATTAAAAAAAAATACATTAATTAAAAGAAACATTAAAAATAAAATAACATTACATTAAAAAAAAATTACATTAATTAAAATAAAATCAGCCACACACCTTTTTTTAACCGTTCTGTAAAATTATTCAATCCATCGGCCGCACGCCGCAGCGCTTCTCTGTCACGCAAAAACCCTATCTAATTCTGCATCAATCCATCTCTCATCTTTCCTTCTCAAACCCATTAAAAAAAAAAAACATAGTCCTCTTCTACATCGACGGCGCCTTTTCTTCACATCAACATCTTCCTCTTCTACATCGAAAAAATAAATAATTTCTTGTTCCGCTTTCTCAATCGGCAACTTCCTAAGTCCCTCCGGTAAATCCTCTGTTTCCGACCCCTTTGATTTCCATTTTCCATTTTCCTAACTCCATTTTCTTCTCCAGTACTTTCCATAAATTTCTCACTTTGATTTCCATGATATTCTGTTTCCGACCCCTTCTACGACGCAGCAAAACTATCCTCCATCGTCTTATTTCCCATCAACAGTTTCATCGTCATTGACGGAAAAACCATTACCGCTTTTACACCCTCTGATTCACCTCCAACACCACCCCAACAAACCCACCAAACCCAACAACAACAACGACTGCAACTTCCAATCGTCTACAACGGAACGATCGGCACAGCAAGAGTTTTTCTCTCTCCGTCACCACCGTTCTTCACCAACCGTCTCTGCGCGATCGTTCCCGCCATCACCGATTCCCGCCAGGTCTGTTTTCTTTTTCCTGATTTTCTTTCCATTTCTTTTCCTTGCCTCTTCCTTTCATTTTCCATCTGAAGTGAGACTAGGTAGAGAAAAAAATAGCCGTTAGAAATTTGATGTTGTGAACAGTATTGCACTGATTTGGGTTTGGATTTGAGTAAAAACTGATTTGGTATGGGTTTGAGTTTAGGGTTGGAGGGTGATTTTTGTGGATTTTGACTCAAATTTAAATTTGATATGGGTTTGAGTCACCATTGGAGATGCCCTTAGGGAAGTAGAGGTTAGAAATTCTGGTATGTTTGCGTTGGAAGCAGAGGAGACTGTGTACTGTGCTCCATTGGCAGCAGTGACACTAGAGCAATTTGGAGAAGGAATGGAGTTGGCCTGTGTGGATAGGAAGATGCAAAAAATAGTGGAAGCTTCCAAGTGGGTCACGAGGAAAATTAAAGAAGTCAGCAGAAGTTTGGGGATGGCTTGCAGGGGCCATGAGGAGGAGTTGTTGGCTTTCTTGGAGAAGCTCGATAGAAATAGAAGGCATACTGATTGTAGCAGGAGCAGTTCGTTGTCTAGACTATATCGGGAACTGAAGAAACTAAAAAGTTTAGTGAACGATGAGAAGAAAGAGAAGATAGAGAAAGAGGGGTGAGGAATGAGGAAGACTCAGAGTTTGGTTTCAATATGAATTTAAAGCTGATTTCATGGAACGTAAGAGGGTTGAATAACCCAAGAAAGTGCTCGGCAGTAAAGAATTTCTTGAATCTGTGGAAAGCTAGTATCATTTGCTTGCAGGAAACTAAGTTGGAGCAGGTAACTCGAAGACAGGTGAGAAGCATTTGGGGAAGCAGGTGGGTGGAATGGAGGTGTGTGAAATCGGTAGGCACAACTGGAGGAATTCTGGTGCTGTGGGATCCTAGAGTCCTCTTGGCCAATAGATGTGTCATGGGCATGGAGGGGGAGGAGAGTGTCAACCATCTCTTTGTTCATTGCGCAATTGCTAGAGATGTATGGAACCTCTTTCTTGTGCTTTTTGGACATCTTTGGATTATGCCACGATCGGTGAGAGAGGTTTTGAAGGTGTGGCATGGTTCTTGGGTTGCTTGCGACTTGAAGAAAGTTTGGCGCCTCATTCTCTAATGCATCTTTTGGAGTTTATGGTATGAAAGAAATAATAGGATTTTTGAAGGAAATGTTAATTCCCTTAATAGGTTAAAAGATAGAATTTTACATTTACTTCACTTTTGGGATGTGGAATCGTTTTCTTTTGGTATAGATTCTTTTGTTAATTTTCTGGGAGGCCTTACCTATTAATGTTTTCAGGTCATTTGTAATCTTTCGTTCACCTCAGGACTTGTTTATGAAATTTCTTTACTTATAAAAAAAAAAACCATGCTTTTTTTTTGTTCTTCTGGTGGTAACAATAAGTTACTAATGTTCCCCAACCTAAAAGAGGAAGGGGGAAACTGAGTCCCCTTCTATTTTTGGAGAAGAAAAAAGAAACTAGATTGATTTTGAATTGCAAATCTTAATATGCTAACTGCTAAGCATAATGAAACCAGATCATAGTTGTGATGTTTTAGAGGTCTATAAGATTAGTCGTATCATGTCTTTTAATGTTAGTAGGACGAGAAAGTTCACAATAAATTCTCAAAGCTTTGAATATTCATTGAGAAAAGCACTAAAGTTTCTAATGGTCACATCACCTAAATGCATCATATGTCACCTTAAGGGTGCCATTTGCTTTAACTGCATTGATTTTGTTATCCCTAAGTATCATAATTTTCTACTTTCTTTATAGGAATAATTACACTAACATCTGATAATTTTAAGGACATTTCTTAACCTTTCTTGTATATTTTGAAATTACATTGACCTCCCCTTTATTATACGAGTAATATATAGATCTTATTTGTACAAAATTCGGCATTGACATTTAGGGTTTCAATCAAATTTTTTTATATGACTAAAGTACCTTTGTATATTACATTGATCTTCCTTGTCTTTTCAAAATTCGCAAGGGAGCTGGGAGGTCACTGTGAGGTCAGTCCATGGTTACCACAATGCGCTTCATCCCTAGTGAATTACGAATTGGGATCACACGATTTAAAACATGGTTCATTAACGATTTGACTAAAATATCAAAAGTCTCAAAAAAATCATACAAAATACATCCACGTCATTGAAATTTTATTTTATAATAGCTTAGATATATTGAAACCTTTTTGGTTTATATATATATATATACATACCAATATTATTACAAATATAATAAAAAAACATGTTACGTTCTAAATAAACGTATTTCGTTCCAACAAAGCGATCTAAAGAAGTCTACCCCTAAAGTATTGTGTTCTGTAATAAGTGATGATTTACGTTCCCGTTTTTCGTACCATAACGATCCATGTTCCTGGTAACATTGAGTCAGTCTAATTATTCCTAAGGATATAATAGTAAATTCTTGCTTTCCATCAACGTCCGTCTCCGGACATTTTTGACAAGTGATGTCAGTGTAATATATGATATCTTAGGGGAGGTTACTGTTATAGTCAGATATCTCAGGAGAGGTCAATGTAATTATCACTTTTTTAGTGTTATAAGAGACTTTTGACTAACTACTAAACATTATATATATGATCAACGACTTATAATCATATTTTACATTTGATATAGTCACTATAAAATCGACCAGTCTTTTCACTTCTATCTACAAATTTTTCACTGTTGAACATTATTATTATATCATTTTGGAACGTTTATCTTGCAGTTGATTAGGTCTCTTATAATGTTACATATAAGACAATTGCAAAAACATTGGCTCATCATCTAAGGTAGTCTTGCCTAGCGTCATCAGTTATAAAGTGCCTTTGTCACCTTATTAGGATTTGTTCCATTGATTAAAAACTGATCAAACTGTTTTTTTTTTTTATATTCAGTCTTAGAAAGTGTTTGTTGGAGCTTTAAAGCTACATATATACATAGAGAGTTTGTGTTGATTTTATTGGGTTTGATTTGAGTTCAGCTGTGCAACAGTACGGAATTTGTGTTTTTCAGAATGTTGTCAACAAAAAATGGGTTCACCATAATGGTTCCAAATAAGGTGAAATTAGCCACAAAAAAGAGTTCATTACCATTGCAAACCTTCAATTGAGAGAATTGATTGATTGAATGTGACAAAATGTGATTAACATTGTTAGAATAAGGGTTTCAGACACTGCTAAATCAGTAGCATTCTGTTGGCATATGCAGACATGACCAGTTTCTTATTGATATCTCAAAATAGTTCTTTATGAGTTTTTTTGAGTCTATTGTTTTTCTTATTGTTATCCCAAATCAGTGGCAGATTGGGGTGAAATTAAATACATTAGAATTGTGAGATGAGATCTTATAAATATACCAACAATCTTGGGGGCTAAAAATTAGCAAGATAGTATGGAAAAAAAATTGAATTTTTAAATCATCGCCTTCCCAATCTGCAACTTCATCAACAGCCCTTGTTACACTCTTGGAGTTGACCTACACTCTCATATACCATTTTCTTTTTCCTGATAAGTCAAGAGAATAGATAATTTTTCTATGCTCTTAGATACTTGTTACTAACTTCAATCTTTAGGATATAATGAATTGTTTACCTTTGAAGCCAAAGGAAGAAGGATTTTTCTATAGTTATACTGGTTCTTTACATGTCATTGTCTTACATTTGTTCTTTGTTTGGTTTTTGACCTTTCAAATGTATCAAACTTTTAGTAGCAAGATATTCAGTTCAGTTGGTCCAGAGTATCAATTTCATTTTTGTTTATCAGAATATCTGTGCTCTGTGTTTGTTTCTAGTCTCTAAGAATTTGATTGCTCAATGAGGTGTGTATTTGTAGTTATTCTTATTATGAAATTTTGATTTTACTAAGTATCTAATGGGTATTGTCACCTTTACTTTTTTTTTTTTCTTTTTTTTTGTTGGTTCAGACCCATTATACATATTCCTGTACAGATTAATACATGAGTTCAGAATTTGAAATTGTTGAGGAGAGGTTGAAATCTTTCCTTGGTCAGCTCCAGACAGAATGTGGGATCCTTGATAGAATTGTATACAAAAACAAGAATCAGCATCGGCGATGCTCGTATTTCCAATGCCTTTTGAAGGTTTATCTTCTTTTTTTTTTTTTTGTTCAAGTAATTTATAAGACCGATAAAAAAAAGAAAAAGAAAAATTATAAGCTTTGTATTGATATCTTTATTTCTCTCCTTTTGGATCTTTTTCTGGTTATATCTTATTTATTTCACTTTCTCGTGATGTTAGGTGAGGAGGGATTTGAAACTTCTCCGATCAATTCATTTGGATGAGGTTTTGAGCTCCTCCTTTCAAGTTATCTATGGAAAAAGGCCTAAGCAAACAGTGAATCTTTTGGAAAGGTAAATACATTCCCCATCAAGCTTGCTTGTTGAGATTACCCAAAACCAATTCAAACTTTAAATTAAATGTGTAGCTCACATAATTACAAGGATATGTTTACTTTAGAATTCACAATAGAATGAAAGACGATGAATGCTTTTGTAGAAGAGTTTTTTTTTTTTTTTTACTTTATAGAAGAATATTATGAATATGTATAATTGGGTTAATTTACTTATCAAAAGAAAATTATAATAATTGGAGTCTCTGTAGTATAAGGTACTAACCTGTTCATAGGTTGGCATGGTTTGTAGTTTGTACTCAAGCAAACTTGATTGGATGAAATCTATCTTATCCACAAAGATTGATTTCCTAACTCCTTATTGTTGATTGGATTGCATGTTATTTAGGGAGACTAGTCTTCCAATGTGTTGGGCATTTGTCCGCGCCAATATTTGTCTTGTTGGATGCTCCTTGATACAATACAACACGTTGACTTCCATTGCAAAATGTTGGCTTTTAATTGCCTTAGAAATGTGAAGAAAAATCTATTCGCATGCATTTTTGTTGTGATATTTACTAGAGGATTATTTGTTGTTCTTTTTATGTTTTTTGATGCATGGATACCAAGATCCCTTAATTGTGAAAGGAAGAATCTCTTAATTTAAATATATATTCATACTTGAGTTTACTAAATGAGGGGCCAAGCACACACGTATAACCATCTCTGCCCATATCAGCTTTTAGGAGTTGCTAATCTGATACCCTCTATAACTGTGAAAACACAATGTGGATGAGTGCATGTTGACATGTCTTAAACAAACCAAATATGTAGAATAAGACATATTTCAAAGCAATGGTGGGTTGTCCTTGTAAAACTTAGTCTTATAATGTTTATAATGAAAATGTAGAATAACCCAACATCAATTCATTTCAATTTTCAGTCCGTTGTTGCATGGTGAGAAGATTATCAAAAAGCACTTAGATCTTGTTATGGGTAGATAGAAAAGATTTAGGCTTATAATTGATGGATAGGGGCTCACTAATATTATTATTTAATCCTGTCTTTTAAACAGCGCCTCTGCAATCTGCATTGCTATATGCAAGAATGGCCATTGCGTTGTTGTATCAATTTTTTTTATTGTAATTATCCATGCAAAGTTTTGATAAGCTTTGTTGCCCAACATCTATTTTGTGTGGAGAGGGGGCTTACAGGCTCTAATTCTGGTTGGGAATTCTTGTGTGTCATCCCATAACCTTTCCCTAGTATTTAACTACTAATTGATAGAGTTAATTTCTTAATGTTAACATATTAATGTGATTTGTTGTAGGAAAATATTTGTTGGTTGTATGTGTATGATAGAGTTAATTTATTACTTTAATTGTTTGTGATAGTTTAAAGAGGAGAAAATGTGATGGTGGAAAACATAATTTTATGGAGCGACTATTGGGAGCTGCACGCCTGCTCTCACAGGTGGGGTCTTCTTTTGTTTAATTTTTATGTATTTTTGTTTGGGTTTGATGTTTAATGATATATTGTTCCTCTCACAGCGAGTGAACCTTGTTCCTTTTCAAATCCTCTCTTCATATATTATTTGTATTTTCCAACACAAGCATGTTCAATTTTATCCTTTTCTGCTGGTTTGGATCCACCAGCAGATCTGAAAAGCTAATTTGCTTTCCATTATTTTCGGATCTTGGTAAATGTAACAGATCATTAGGTCAAGGACTAAGTGTTGGTAGGTGCAAAAATAGAGAACAAGATGAGGAAGAGAAAACTTTCAATAGTTGCTAGAACATTATGCCATTACAGTACACTCATCAAGAAATCTGGCTTGCCCATAAACTGGCACTAGGATGAGAGGGTACAACATGTTTTCCTTAGATGCTTGGAATTTGGAGAAAATTTGGTGTACCATATTTTGATATGCCACACACAACTTGCAGAAAACTCAAGTGCTACCTACCTATGGGAATGAAAAAACACCTCTTATGCCTTATTTTATATCTTCTTGGTAAAATGTGAATATTACCATTCTGTAAACATTTATTTGGTGCATTCAAACCCCAGACTGCACTTAGCCCTGCTCCTGAATGTGGGGTTGTCTTTTGAAGATGAAATGAAAATATTATATTTCTTTTGACTTGCATGCCGCTATTGTCATTATTAGTCTTTGCAGATATATGTATCATATCATTGTGTCTTGTGAGGTATGGTATAATACCAATCACAAACCCCCTTGAATATAGTCTCAGTGGCACTTGATCCTAAAGCTCCCTTTTGGACACTGTAAGGATGTCATGCATTGGCACAACCATGCATGAACGGAGTATTGAACTACTAATGACTTTTTTGCATGAATTTTGTTCTCTCCATATGATTTATTCTGTTTCTATTGCAGATGGTTGAACCGATGTTGAAGGCAGCTACGTATCCTTTGGTCATTGGTTAAATGTCTAAGAAGATTTATTTTCTTCTCATTATTGCAAGATATGAGGCTAACTATGAAAGTTAATTCTGAAGTACATTAGTGTATTTTTGACATGTCCTAGTAAGAGCTATGCTAGTCATTCTCTTTGCAATGGCAATAATTTTTTACCATCAGAAAACCATGTTTTCAAAAGTCAAACAAGCTTTTTAGCATTCTTTCATGATATGATTTTTTTCCCCAGTAAGTTCGCTTAAGGTATGAAAATTTGCTGCAGCATCTTTTTATCATTCTCCAGAACTCCGTGGATAGGCATTTTAATACATATTACATTTTCTGGGTTTTTGATATTGATATATCTATATATATATATATATACATATCATTAAACACTTATATTATTCCCTATTATTGTTGTGGATGCTACTTATTAGACGGTTAACCATATTCCTCGTGTTATCAGAATTGTTATTTTCTTAATTTTATTTTATAATGCTTAGTACATTATATTATGCTGATTATTCTTTGTAGCATCTTGTCATTTGAGAACTTTTTGGAAGGGATTTTTGGAGCCAGTCAACATGCCACGGTCTTTCGGGATCTCAAGAAATTCTGTTTGCACTCTTAGACACAGTTTGGACATTTTCCTTAGCTCTGTACCTTGTAGCTTGTAAAGTCCTTGTTTCTTCTATAAACATTGATGATGGCAACAATTATTCAGTCTCCTGTCTTGTGACATTTTCTTGGCCTGTTCTGTTTAGATGCGCTCTGATCTGTCAGCAGAGGCAGACGTCTAAATTTGAGCTTTAAGCCACATGATTTTTCACCCATAAAAGAATTTATAAATTGGTTCATACAGGAATTTGTCAAAAAAATGCATTATGTGTTCTTTTCCCTTAACCATCCACAGAGAGATATCTACTTTGCTTGCTCGATCATTTTTCATGGGGTTTTCTTTAACAATTTTGGCTTTGCTTGCACGCCTTCGAGTTTTGGTTCAACAAGTAAGCACTATTCCTTTCTGAGATTTTTTTTTAGTGAAGATTAATAAAGTGGTGTTGTGGTTTATTAGCTCATAAAGAATGATCCAAATGTTCTACTGAGGATTCCATTTTTGGATGCCAGTACACTTAAATGTGAAAGTCAGATGCTGTATGGACAAAAATATGGATGTCCCACATGGAAACAAAGTGTAGCCAAGGGAAAAAAAGGTCATTACTCGGTGTCAGTCCACTAATGGAGAGTGCTAGGAGGCTAGGGTGAGAAAGACCTAGCATTTGGTATTATTTGCACAACGTTGCTGATCTTAAACTCTAGTTAGCACTTGGCATTATTTGCACAACGTTGCTGATCTCAAACTTGAACCCACGTTCTCACACTCAACCGCTCAAATATTGTATCATTGCACCAAACAATAGCCCTTAAAGTGTATGACAAGGAAACATTTTAAAAAAGTTGAGAAACTTGGGATATGAAATAACGATGGATGAGGCTGTCTGGCGGTCTCCTACATGGATTTGAAGTGTTCTTTACAATAAAGGATAATTATGTCCTTGTTATATAGGCTTAAAATGTGGCAAACCAAATAAATGTACCCTCTTTGAAATGTTGGTATTTACTTTGTGACCGTCCCAAGGAATATCTCATTGTTGAAAGAGTGGGCATAAGATCTCTTAACTTAGTGCCTAATAGTAGGACTCTTTGAATTTTAATGTTACATTTTAATTGCTATTTGTTAGTGTTTGAGGATAAAATATTAAAGTTATACCCTCTCCTAACATCTTTAGCTTTTAAATGAGTAGATGATTTACTTCAAACCTCACCGCCACCCTCATATTATTAATTGATGCACGTGCTGGTTCAGTGTGCCTAAATGTGAGGGGATGTGCTAGAGGCATAATGCCATAACATTAAAGATACACCATCTCTTACAATTTAAGTTTTTAGATGAGTTAGTGATTGAACAGATAGCATGAAATTTGGGTCTTTCTTATCAATTGAAACTGTTTCTTTTTCTTCTGCAGATATTACTTGATGTTGTTTCAGTATTCAACATGGTTTCTTCTCTCTCTCAAAAGGAGCAATCTGTAAAATTAACTCAAGAAGGATTTGAGGTCAGCCTGCATTCTATACATTAGGCAATTCTTCTGGCAAAAATTTTTCTCCCCATATCCTTTGGTTCACAACTAGGTTCATTCCTTTCATTAATGACCTCCACAATTTTCAGGTCTTTAGAGAATATTACCCGACAAATGAGGAGGCCATCACCCTAGAGTGTGTATGGGAAACAGATAAATTTGTATTGTTTGAGAGGACCAATAAAAATGAGATTAAAAATCAAGATAAGGATCTTGGAGAAGATGTTTCCCTAGGAGCATCAGCTATAAAGTATCAACGTATTGAAGTTTTGCTTGGAGGTAAGAATATCCAGGGCATTTTGTTGTTTTTTTCTTTTCTTTTATTTTCTTATAAAAAAAAAAAAACAATCAATTTGAGCTGTAATTCATAGGATGTATATTTTTTAAATGAATTCAATATTTGAGCTTTCTATTGAACAATGATTTCCTGAGTTCACTTATCTCTCTTATTTTTATCTTTTTCTTGATTTGTTCTTTGGTTGCTGATACTGTTGCATGCTACATCTATAACTTGCTGCAACATTTGATCAAGAATATGTGAGTTGGGTTAAAATGACTCAATTGGATAATCCTATATATTGTATCTTTTTTTTTCCTTCTTCAAATTGAATATGGATTTACACAGTAGGAATAACTTGTAGTGTCAATGGATCTGAATCAAAGCTAGAGATACTCCCATAAAATATGAAATTTGTAGCTGAAAATTCTCTATGATCCTCTCCAATCCAATTTTTCTTTGAAGTGTCTGAGAAATAGGGAACAGGAGTCTATTGGGGTCTGTTTTGCAAGTGCTTATTCCACCAGCTATTAGTGCACCAGCGTACAATGTCCTAGTGCCAGATTGATTGTTTGTATCCATGACTGCATTTTAACAGGCTCTTGTTGTTTATGTGTGGTATGCGTGGTTGGCAACATTGATAGGAACAGGAAGAAGTAAATTATAATGCCTTTTTTAGGTTTTACATCCTTTGCTAGAAGTTTGTGTCAGAAGTTACTGTTCAAGAGATTGTTGGATGAATACTCATCTCTGGTGCCTATTTTTCATAGCTTGGTCTGGGATAACCCTCTAGAGTCTAGACTACTAGTAAAGCAATCAATATAATCTCCCACTTGAATTTATTTGGTTTGAGAAATTTCCAAGATGGGGCTTGTCAATTGTGGATGTTCGGCAACTTTTCTTGTACTTGGGGGGACTGAGGCAATATTATATTACATGGTAACTGTTTTTACCATTCCTCGTTATCTAATATATGATCATGGTTACTGTAAGCTCGAGCTCATATAAGACATGGTGTTTTAACCATTGGATGGCCTAGGAATTTGAAATAAAGTGTTTGGGATAAATGAAAACTTAATCCCCAGGACATCCATTGGTTAAAACATCCTGTCTCATATGAAGTCAAACTTATAGTAGCATTGCCTTATGATCACCTTTAACTGCCGTATTCTTGCTGATTCATTTGTTGGGATAAGACTTTGTTGAGTTGAGTTGACATGTGTGTAGGTGATGAAATGGGTGAGGCGGATGCGAACTACAGAGCTGAAGGGGCAGCTGACATCAAGGACAGTACTGATCTTTTAGCGGGTTCTTTCATTAAAAATGATGATGAGATGAAGGTTGAAGACGGTGTGACAGTGGAAGATGATTCAGGCGTTGGAGGATCTCCCACCAGCAAGAACCTTCCCCAAGAAGGTGGCTTGGCTGCAGTTCCAAGCTTGCCTCAAAGTTCAACTACTATAAGACATAAATCTGCATCAAAAACTAAGGTGGCGTTTGTATCAGTGAAAAGACCCGTGCCATCAACAGCAAATATAATGGGGGTTCGCACCAAGGAAACCGAGGGCAATAACAATGGTGACAAGGAAGATCCATTTTTCAATCTGCTCACGGGTGGAAACCAGAAAGATACTCTCTTCTGATGCAGTTTTACTTTTTTTTTTTTTGCTTTCTTGCCCAAGAAGATGGCTTCTCTCCCTCTTCAAATTTATGTTACTCTTTAGAAAGGGAATCCCATCCTGCTGTGCGTTGTACAAAGTCGTTGGCTAAAAGGAATATTGAGGCTAAAGGTGCGACGATTTTTTTTAGCGGTCAATTAGTTGCGAGTAGAGGATAGTTCTTATTTCACAGTTCTCAGTTGGTCGTAAGCCAGCAAATGGATCGGATTTGGACGGGGTGATGCGAATCCTAGATTTTTGGATTTATAAATTCTTAATTTAAATTTAAATTTGTGAACTATTAAATCTGATTCGATTTTATAATAATATTAACATATATGATGCATATAAAATATTATATTATAATATATAAAATTTAAAATATATAAATGCAACTAAATTGAATTTAAAGAAGTTTTAAATATACATCTTAATTTATAATATATTAAATTATTATTTATATGATATATTTAATTGATTGAATTTTTATAATTTTTATCTAATTCGGATCGGAGATAATAATTTTTTCAACAAATATTTTATTTTATCCTTCATTGCAAATAAAGATTTTTTTTTTTTTTAAATGTCTTACTAATTTCGAATACAGTGTCCAAAAACAGTTCCAATTATAGAGAGTTCCTCGTATTGTGTGGCCTAATGATTAAATTAAAAACATAATAACCTATTATTTAGTTGATTTCTTCAATTAAATCATTTCATTCACTTTCATATAATATTTTAAATAAAAAATTCACTATCTTAAATTTACTATTTGGAAAAATGATTAGGTTTAAAATTATGAATATGATCGTTTTAAGAAAATCTATAAATTTTCATGTAGGAAGACGATGAATTTTTACCCTAAAATGTAACCAAATAGACACTAATACGGTGTCGTTATCTTGAAAAACAAGATATAGAACGGGACGACGTCGTTGGTGCTAAATCTATAAAGCCTAGAATCTAGTGGAAGAGCTTAACCGCTGCGTGCCTGTAATGACACTTTGTTAACGGTACTATGGTTCCACCAAGAACATGATACCACAGAGGGGAGAGAGATTTTAAGTGAGAGGAATTGAATTTCATTTGTGGAGAGATTTGAAGAGAAAGATCATCAGAAATGGTTCATCATCTTGTCGTAGTGCAGTCATCGCCGGTGCTTCTCCGATCACATTCTCCCCTTATCCCCAGGTACGACCTTACTACCACCCCTCCTGAATTTCTCCCCACCTAGGGTTTTTTGCACATCTCTCACCCCAATGATTATCATTACTCCTTCCTAGTTTCTTTCGTCCCCTGGCTGGCTCAGTTGCTTTGATTTTCCTTTTCTTTTCCTTATTTTTCGATGAAAATCATACCTCAACTAAGCCCAATAGTTTTGGTGTTCTGGGTTCCAAACAAAAGA
The DNA here is from genome assembly GCA_008638375.1 of Nyssa sinensis. Classification (NCBI taxonomy): domain Eukaryota; kingdom Viridiplantae; phylum Streptophyta; class Magnoliopsida; order Cornales; family Nyssaceae; genus Nyssa; species Nyssa sinensis. Next base: position 55,319,930 of record CM018046.1, read on the forward strand.
ATTTTTAATCAAAAAATTTCGATGATTTTTCTTTCCCTAAATTTTCTCAGCAACAAACCGTAGTGACAGGTTAAGTTATTGTTCAGAATTATATAGCAAGATGCATTGTCATGGATAAGTCATGACATGAGTGTGATAACCATCAATACGCATTAGATTCTAATTTTCTTTTCCTTTAAGATATTGGTAATTCTTTGATGCGGGTGATAAGAGGGAGAAAGGAAAAATTTATAATTCAAGAACACGAGAAGGAGAAGAAGGGGGAGCTATGTTCTATCACAGTTGTATCTTCCTTAACTATATATATATGGCCTCCTCCTAGTTACTACTGCAACTTCTAATCTCAAGTCTCAATACGGAGTAAAACTGTAAAAGGACCCAAAATATAAATCCAAAATCAATTACAACTAATTAGATGCAACATAACTTTCTAGACACAAAATACTAGACAAATATAAATATATGTAATTGAATAACAAGTCTTGTTCTCCAATCCAGATTCTCAAAAGATTCTTAGTCTTCCATCACGAGTCCACCTAGGCATCCACATGGCTATGGAATGGCTGTCCATGCACTGCATCATTCTTGTTCATCTCCTTTTGTAATGTTTTCATATGATCGATGATCGTGGATTAAAAATCACACTGTATATCATCTAGAATGAACTGAGTTTGTATGCAATTTCTTACTCATAAATTGGGGTTCTATCGAATTTATTACAATTGAATCATGGCATTACTTCACCATTAGAATACGGTCATGCATGAATGATATATTGTTGGGGATGATGTGTGGATAAGAAGGGAAGGATATTCCCCAATTAAAAGCTATTAGAGTCTTCTGAAATGACTAGTTCATCACTACATGCTGAAAGGTTTGTGTATTAAATTTCCACTCCCTTGCTCGATCCTTTAAGCTTCTAATTTCATTTACTTTTCATTATTTACTTTCATTTTTTATTTTAAATTTGTAATTAGGTTCAGGTTGCAGATGCAAAAAAGGGGTCCTTAACCATTTAAAAGTTGAGAAATGGCATACGTATGGTATGATAGGATTTCCTCCTATTTAGGAGCCAATTATGCCTATAATTTTTATCAGATGATTCTGGACCATATTGATGAGAGCTTTATCCATAAGTTAAAAAAAAAAGAAAAAAAGAATCATCCTAAGTTTATACAATTTCCATTTGAAGGTGGGACTACAGGCTGCCTTTTTTTTTTTTTCTCCTCTCTAAAATTTGGTTTTTATTTGGATTGATGATTGTTTTTCCGTGGGATCAAATCTGAATATATGATATGAAATATTGAGAAAAAGAAGGAGAAAAAATAGTGAGTGCCAACAAAAACTAGTTGGTATTTGCTGTTATATTTTTATTTTAACTATCCTGTCATGTGTATCAGTATTAGTCTTGCATGCTTTGCACCTTTCTAGTCATGTTTTCTTTGAAAGTCCAGAAGTTTAATTGAAGCTTTTGTCTCAAAGCTGATTTGGGCCATTCCCTGTCTGCTTACTTTTGTGTCAAGTTCATGACCATCTCATATCATTTGTGTAATTTATATTGTGACATTTTTGTTCTTCTCTTCCTAAAGGGTATTGCCAGGGAAAGTAATCTTCAAGTGTTCGTTTGAGCACCCTACATCAAGTAAGGTTGTGGCCAAACATGTATTATCAGGGTTTGCGGCATCATTAATATTCCTTTCTCAAGCAAACCAGGTCACTGCTTTTATTTCTTCAGTACTACAAGCTATTAGCATTATTTTTAAATTTTTTAAAGAGAAATTTGAGATCTCCATCACTGTGGTAAGGCCGTTAGTCAGTAGCATTGCATTATGTTCAAAAAACAGGTATAGATGCATGACCAATCATTTACTGGACATTGTCCTGTGAAGAGTATAGGTAACAATCCCATTGTTTCTCCTCAATTGTCAAATAATTCGACATTTATCTGAATCCTTACAGTTCTTTTCTCAGACTTTTGTTAGGGAAATGACACTTCGGTTTTTTATTCTTAGCTTTGACATATGATTTTCTTCTGTGGTGGGATTTTCCATTCCATTCAGAAGCAGACCGAATACTTTTTGTTAGGCCAACTCTAGAATCTCATCCAAGATAATAGGGGCTAGAGGATATAAGATTACTACTATCAGCTAAATGACTTCAAAGTGGAAAGATTAAAGGTTACAACAATTTGCTAAACATTATTAGCCTTCTCTAAAATCATCCTCAATTCTCTTTGGCAGGTTGTTGCAGCAGATCTTTCTCGTCACCATAATATATGTCAGCTTGCAAGTGCTGCAGATAATATGCCAACTCTCCCACTTGGTGAGGGTTCTGATGAAAGAAGTGGGATGATGATGATGATGGTGAGAGGTATGACAGCAAAGAACTTTGACCCCATCAGATATTCTGGAAGGTGGTTTGAAGTAGCTTCACTTAAACGTGGGTTTGCTGGACAAGGTCAAGGAGACTGCCATTGCACCCAGGTAACAGTAAAAGATAGGTCTGTTTGTGACCCGTTATGAGAATTTTCATCTTTGAGGAAACATTTTTCATGCAGAAATGCTACCTAGTTCCTGACACCATCACACTGTAGAAGTGGCTCATCAATGAACAAATCCAAATTGGCCTTGTGATCAACCTCTAGGATAGAGAGAGCCTGTGAGGCATATATCCAACAATCCTAAGCTGCCTGGTTGCCCTATCAGATGTGTTATACGGCAGGCCATACAAGTGGCAACCAATCAATTGTCCAGTATTATCTAGAGATGGTCATCAATATAATGGGGAGTACACAATGTAGCATTGCCACGGATTGAAATTCATATCATCATTTCTTGTTTCTGTTAGATATATGGTTCTTTGAGCTAAAATGTTTACCTTTCTGACTGGAAAAGTGTTCCATTTTATCAAATTGCAGGGTGTGTATACATTTGATATGGATGCATCTGCTATTCGGGTGGATACCTTTTGTGTTCATGGGGGCCCTGATGGATACATTACTGGTATAAGGGGAAATGTTCAATGCCTTTCAGAGGAAGATTTGGAGAAAACTGAAACTGATCTAGAAAAGCAAGAGATGATTAAAGAGAAGTGTTACCTTCGTTTTCCTACACTACCATTCATTCCGAAGGAGCCTTATGATGTGATTGCTACTGATTATGACAATTTCTCTCTTGTTTCTGGAGCCAAAGACAGAAGTTTTATTCAGGTACCTAGTAAATACACATTTGATGAAGATGTTGCCATATATGAGAGGATTTTTTCCCCGATTCATGTTTGTCTAGAATAGTATCGTAAAGATGCCTCTGCATAGTACTCCCTAAAAAATTTGGATCAAATGTTGATTAACTTCCACTGTTTGTTTATTTTTTTCTTCTTCTTATTTATTTATTTTTCTTTGCGCAATGGGGTTTAAACCTGACATTTTCCCTCCATTAGCCCCTAAGTAACTACCATGCCAAGTCACCAGTTCTAGTGTTTGTTGATATGTGTTTGATTAAACACTGTTTCAATAATTGTTGATGAAATTAAAAAATTAATCCTTTTCTCTTCATCAATGTAATATAAGATAAGAGCCTACTACACTAAGTCACTAATTATTACTGATAAAAAAAAAAAAAACTAAGTCACTAATTATTATACCTAAAACTTCCAGCACTTTAATTATTTATTTTTTTAATAGTTAATGCCCTAGTGTGTGCTGTCTGCCAGAGCTGAAACATGTGCTTCCTTTACTGCATGGAATCAACTTGCATTGACTCAAATGAGTTTGTGGTTATTGTTTATTCAGAACGCAAATAATACAGTCAGAACTTTGGGTAGATTAACATTTAGTCCTTGGATTATATGTCAACTATGACTATTAGTATCACCAGATGATGAACTTCATTAGGTTTTGATCCAATATTGATTTGCAAACTTGATTGCTATGCTTGAATTTGAGCAGGCATGTGAAGAAAGAATATGAATAATATGTAATGTCAGGAGTAGGATTGAATGGTATCATCTTTTAATAGTCATCTTACCAGATCATATTCTAGCTTGGACAGATGTAGTTTCTTTCAATAATTCATTGTATACTAATTTAGACCCAGGTCGACTTCTTTCTATTCAAAAGCTGATCTTAGTCTTTTCTGTTAACCAGCCTATCTAATTGTTCCAGAACTAACCAAAGTTTCACATCCGAACAAGAAACATATTATTATTGATTTGAAATCATTGCTTGTATTTTCTTATGTACCATCAGAACCTTCAAACAGCATTGTTCAATTAATGATCTGTCATGTGAACTTGGTGATGCAGCAATTATGCCTTTAACCTCATAATTTTTATTGACTAATCGATCACTTTATGTATCATTTTAATTGTTTTTCTTTGTCATAAACATTTCAGATATACTCGAGGACACCAAAACCTGGACCAGAATTCATAGAGAAGTATAAATCAATCTTAGAAAACTTTGGATATGACCCGAGCCAAATCAAGGACACACCACAAGATTGCGAGGTGATGTCCAATAGTCAGCTAGCTGCAATGATGTCCATGTCCGGTATGAAACAAGCTCTAATGAATCAATTTCCTGATCTAAAATTGAAGGGCTCTGTTGAATTCAACCCATTTACAAGTGTATTTGACACTCTAAAGAAGCTCGTTGAGCTTTATTTCAAGCAGTGATTGAGCTTTATCAATCTGCAGTGTGCTTTTGAATTATAATACTGCACTGCCCGAGAGTAAATCTTCCTTTCAGTAATAGTAATTATTTTCACTTTTTTTGGGTTAAGTAATATGTACTGATTAGAAAATCTCTCTGCCAAATTCAATGAACAGTCCTTCTGCATGGCTCGATAAAAGTAATGCTATGCTGACTATATACTACATTACTGCCAAATAAGCAGGTAAGTTACTTTTGGTAAAATTTGTAAGCGAGCATTGTATTATTGGGTCGATGAGGTTTCTGACAACTTGTGATTTATCAACTAACAATCTCCCAAGCCACACATTCAGAATTTACTTAACAGTCATACGTCCAAAAGATCTTGGAGGGTCTCCATCATAACACCCCTTCCAAACAAAACCCGAAACCCAAAAAAAAAAAAGGAAAAAAAAAGAAAGACTTCTATCATGAAATACATTTCTAGCTTTGAAGTTTCTCTGCTAAATACATTTCTACCTTTGTGTAATATTGAAATCAGGTCAAGAAAGACATGAACTAGAATATGTTGTATTCAACTACTAAAACAAATGTCAACCCTACAATATTAGGGTCATTTGAAACATTTCCAAGAATATACATTTGATTGACAAATAAAAACTCCCTAACCAGCTTTTTTTCACCTGTCATGTAAACACTTCCCCACTAAGTACAACAGTTTTATAAAACAAAAACTAATCAAATATAAACTTGGATACATAATTAATATTGAGATGGCTCGGTTTGGCAGATTACAACTAGTCCAATCCATTTGACGGATGCCCTTTTAATGATATCTATCCCGTGTGTTATGTTATAATAGACGTAGCATGCATAAGAAGAGGCCAACTTCATCTCAAGGCCTAACATACTTGGTGTTCTGAAAAATGTCAAACACCGGAGCTCTATTTTGAAAGACACTAAGTTTCATTTCACCACATAAGTTAAGTCCATCGAAGTCATATGAACTTAACAATCAAATTTACAGCTAAGAGAAAATATTACAAAGATAAAAAGATTGATATCTGAAAAAAAATCAAAAATGAAAAAGCAGTCACAAAAACAGATACAAAAAATACGTAGCTCCAACAAAGCTCCCAGATCATGACTTCTGAACCGTGAAACCGAGGATAAGGTCCTTGATTTCGTCATTGGCTGCTCTATCAATTGCAGTTCGTCCATCCACATCCTTGACGGTGAAACTAGCTCCAGCTTTTAAAAGCTCTTCAATTTTCGGCTTGTCACCTTCCGAGGCAGCCATCATCAACAAGATGTCAACTGGGTGAATGTCTTGGCTTAATAGAGCATCCATCTTATCATATGAGCCCTCGACAGCAAGCATCCCCATGTAGTTGAAGTACTGCAAATTACAATAACTGTTTTAGTCACCGAACCCTTCCACGGTAAACAACACATCAAATGAAAATGGGATACTTTTGCAACATTTGGGCACTATTAGACATAACCGTACAGTCTTAAACAGTTATAAGTCTTGGTCTCACACATTCCATCAGCTATAGGTCTCAGTCTTACACATTCCATCAGTTCTAGCGTTTTTGAACAGATACCATGTCATGGAAGAGGCAACCTATAACTCATGCGTTACATTAGTCTTGAAGCTTTTGGTAAATGATTGAACCATATAATCAAAGAAACAGTGATAAAATGATCAATTCTTTTTTGCAGCTCAGGACAATATGATCATGAATTTTGCGAAGGGGTAAAACTAAATTATTGATTTATCAAACTGACACGTAATGAGATCAGTGCCTATTACACCATTGTCAAGACTTCGTAGTTTTTGATCATGAGGCAATGCTTACAAAAGGGGAAAAGACTCTTTCCCATTCTAAGCTCGGTGGATAAGTCCTCCAAATATAAGAAATATGCATAAAGTTGCAATCATTGTTATTATTTTTGATAACCCAGGAATCTAAGTAGATCCTGATGTATATAAACCATACAAGCTACTACTACATCAGTTGAATATTGTGTAAGTAGCAGAGAATAAACGTAAGAGCTCTGTAGTCCCTCCTCGGTCACGTAGCCAGGAATAAACCTGAGAGTTTTGTAGTCCCTCCACCCACAAAACCAAGTAAAGTGAATCTTAGACCTGGGGTAGACTGAAGGGGATACACCCTCAGTATGGGAGACTCGAACTTAGGACCAAGGCTTAATGAGACACTTGGAGTTATTTGACCTGCCACTTGAGCTACCCCGGGTTACATAAAGTCACAATATTACTGAAAACAGATTTTCTCAAGAATTTTATTACTCTTACTCTTAGACACAGATAGTTTTACATGTATTTATTATAGCTAACCACCCCACTACCTAGAAAACTCATTGTGAAAATCCGTTATATATAACATTACTATGTATAGATAAACATTAAGCAAATAAACTGAGAATGTAGACTATATAGCCAATAGTTGAATAGAACAATCTATAATTGATTCTCATCATTGATGTAGAATATGGATTAAAAGGGGCTTTTCATCACAATGTAAGAGTTTTAGGCACTCTAACCGTTAATATATTTTTTCTATTAAAATTAATACTACTGGCCTTGCTCTGCTTAATGTCTATAACTCCACATACCAAGTCTAAGATAATCAAAATAATCTCCTAACATCTCAATCAAGCAATTAAATTGAAACAATGTTTGAACTTAATTTTCAATGTTATGAACTGTTATGTTCATGTAAATATTACTAGTCCATCCATTACTCAGATTTGAGTAAAAGCTTCATTTGAGTTTGAAGCTCTCTAATGGTCACTTATTTTGTATTCAAATTTTTTGGAAAAATTCCCCCTCCCCCAAAAAAACTCCCATCATGTCCCAAAGATTTTAAATTTTCCTTCAACAGTGAGTTGAGTCTTTGAATAGTATTGCACTGATTTGGACTCAAATTTAAGTTTGAGTCACCATTGGAGATGGTCAGTTGCCCGAAAAGTTATATACTGAGTTTGCAAAATTCTGATTCCAAAGTCGAACCAGAAACTGAAGAAAATATAAAATTCACTAAAAAATTAACGGCCACAATTTGTTAGAGAGAGAAAGAGAGTACCTGTTCAACATCGTCACGGTCGAAATCTTCGCGAGTTTGGCTACCATAAATGCCAGCACCCTCAGCATCGACGCCATTTTTGCCGAATTTGAACCAACATGTAGCTCTAGAACCGGAGCTGGGTCCGATTCTGGAGGGTCTGAACCATCCGAGCCTCTTTCCCATACCCAGAAACTGGGAATTGAGTTTGGACGAACAAGGAACAGACCCACATGAAGAAGATGAAGAATTACAGGGTTTTGATGCGAATGTTAGTTGGATTGTGCATGGAATTGAAGCCATGATTCGAGTAGCTCGGAAAAGTGAAAACCAAGCTGCTTATCAGCACAATTCTATCCGCTATCTTAAAGCACTGCTCTTCTTTGTAGTTATAAGATTTCTGAACGCTAGAAATATCAACAAATCAGAGTGGCGCAGCGGAAGCGTGGTGGGCCCATAACCCACAGGTCCCAGGATCGAAACCTGGCTCTGATAAGAGCAGCAGCTTCACCCACTCTTTTTGATTTTCTACTCTCTCCTCTTTTTCAAAATTCTCCTAATATACACACACACACACACACACACAGTTAATACAGCATAATCTAGCCAGAGGCTGCCTCAATTTTGTGGATAGCTCACCCAATTTTGCTTCAAGTCCCCCTTTGTTTTTCCATTTTTTCCCAAGCTAATCTATGTAGGAAAATGTGAGAAGATGAATATTTACAAAACCCTAACCACAAAAAATCCATACAACTGTAAAAATTGCAGTTTTTGAATTCAATTAACACAGAAATAGAGAATGTGTCAATTACCCCTATCAAAAGTGAAAGCAAACAGAAATAAATCACAAACAGAAGGAACCAGCAAAAACATTTTCTTTTACCCACCACACTCTCCCATACCTGAAAAGCACTCAAGTTGCTCCACCAAACAAAAACCCACCCTCTCCTTTCCCTTGCCTTTTAAGACAACGAAAAGAAAACAACTTCCATTGAATGGATAATGGAAGAAAATAACTCATCTTGTCTTTTCATGTTCTGATACCAATTGGGCCATGTGATGAGATATTAGGTTCAACAGCCTATAATGAATCAATCATACAAAAATTTCACATAAATCTCCAACCAATCAACCTAAACATTTTAACTGCATGCACATGAATGCAGTGACCATGTTCACCACCCAATCCTCTAACAAGAAATGCTTTTGGATAAAGAATATAAGGTAAAGAATTCATGTGAATACAATACGTAGAAGGCCAAACCAAAATGCCCCAGACTTAAAGCAATTCCCCACCAAAACAAGACGCAAAACCACCTCTCTTCCTCCACAAGCCTCCACCTTCCCTCCAACCACAGAAGAGAGAATGTATAAATCCAGTATTATTGCCAAAACAATCCCCAAAGAAATGGCCACAAAAACCCCAGTAGAAATAGGTAGCAGAGGCACTGTTGGATCCCTTATAATGCAAGAAATAGAGTACTTTAGCCGGCTTGAATTAGGCTGCCGGGGTAGCTCTCAGAAGCCTCACTGTCAAATTACAGACATGGGTTCCACTAGTAATCCCAGACCCAAGCTAGGATCCTTGATCATGGCCGCAAAAAAGAAGAAGAGGGGAGGCCGCAGGCTCGTGCCAAGCATGTGTTCTATGGTGGAAGTTGCAGACAGAAATCCGCCAAATGGGATTGCTGGTTTCAGTTACAGGAATCTGAAAGCTGATGTGAAGAAGGTGCAGGCTTAAGCCATTGCTCTCAGAGAGGTTTGAGAAACCAAGCTCGCATTTTGTGTCCACAATTTCAACTATATAAGACCCTTTGTTGTAGAGTTCCATGTAAAGAAATATTATCAGAGTCGAGCATTGAAATTTGATGGGTTTTTAGATTGTAGCGTTTTGTTTTCTGGGTGATTTCAGGGCTTTTATGATATGCATTGCTGCTGCTATTGCTAGCTTCATCTACTGATGTTCTTGGCTTTAGTATTTTGGGAGTAGTAGCACCACTAGGAACCAACCAATGCCGAAACTGTAGGAGTTTAGTGCCTGTTTGGCCCAGCAGCTGGACCAATATTTCCAGCGTTTGGAGGAGAAGCTCCTCTCTAGAGCTTTTGGTGCAAACGCAGCTTTATTGCCCTCCAACCGCTCTGCCAAAGAGGGCCTTATTTTGTTTCTTGAAGATACTGGCATTGATGTGCAGATTCACGGATTTTATTTGGGTCATTGAGTATCCATGGTCCCCACCTTGATGGATCCTCCTCTACCTATGATAGCTTTCAGTGTCTCTACCATTTTTTTCTCCAATCTCAATCAAAGGTCTGGGCAGATTTCTTCAAAGAGTACTCAAAAACCTCCAAAGCTGATATATATATATATATATATATATATATATATATATATATATATAATCACAACATTTCAGAACCCTGTCAGCCAGTAGCAGCTTGCATAAGGATTGAAAAAATTGAGTTTATTGGAAGAACTTGTAATATTGTGATAGAATTTAGGCTATTTTCTTTGAAATTTGAAATTAAAAGTTTCCTATCAGATTTCGGAGGCTGCCAAAACTAGATAGTTAAACAAAGAAGAAGAATTGAAGTTTCACAAGTGATAGATATAGGAGGTAAACTAACATCCTGATCCTTAGTTAACATAGATAATGACACTTTTGAACTAACAGATTTTGGTTAAATCCACAATTACCCATGACAACTAGGGATCAAAGATTGATTAATCATTAATGTAGTGCACAAATCATAAAGAATTATATATTCTCAGTTAGAGAACTTCTTTTGAACCCAAAGGGTAAGGAATTTTACAATGACTAATTTGTGAAGCATGCATATATCAAAGAAGGGGACCAAAAACCCAGTACTGGATCTCTACTCTTTAGCAACTTTCATAATCAGAACTGCAAGATCTAAATCGTTAAACTAGACAATGAAATTATGAACATCAATTACCCAACAAAAAGAAAAAAGGCATAAATTATGAAGATCACTGTTGAAAGATGAAAGATCATAAAGACTGAATAAAAGTGTGCCAACAAGCCAAAATATTATATGAATATTTCATACAATTTGATGTTGTATTCCAACAAAAAACGAATTCTAACCATTTAAACTAAGAATAGATTTAAAATTTTATTTTTTATTTATTTATTAATATAGGACTTGGTCTCTCCCTAATTGCTTTTGCAGAGTTGGGCATTGGGGGGGAGAAACTCATTATTTGTTGAAGTCATCAAGCATCAATAAAAAACAATTTTAATGCATGAGGCTCTTGTCACAATTGAATTTGAGAAAAAATAGATGTGATACTAACAAGTAGAATAACTCAGACATTTAAAATTCAAGTCACAATGATTATCATCAAACATCAATAACTATTTAAAATATGACAAGAAGAGCAGCAGTTTACCTTAAAACCTCCCTAAACCAACTTCAAGGTTGAATTGGGGGGCCATACCCAAGCAACCTAACTGCAATTCAGTCCACCTCAATCAGATAAACTTTGCTGACTTTGTTTGGATGTGTGCGGAAGTACTAATCAACTCAGCAAGCCTCACATGTAATTGACTAAACTATTTTTAATTCAATCACAGGAACAAAATTGATCATATATATTCTTTGTTAATTCATTATATATTATTTCTTTACAATTTAGAAAAACTTCATATAATGTACAATTGAATTTTCTTTGGTAGATGATATTACTTATAAATTAGATCAACTATGTTTATAAAAAAATAAATAGATATAGAGAGGGCCCAAAGTCCAATGGAGCAAGCAAAATGAGATATGGCATGAGTACAACCTTCTATCTTCCTCCCCTTCCAATACAAATATTAGTTTCATATAATAATGAAGATGAAAACCTTCCATCTTTCATAGCTTTGAGGCTTGAGCTATAATTTGTTGATGAAGACAAACCACCTTTTGCCAACCCATCCCATCTAACTAGCCCAATACATATTCCTAGTAAGCAAACTTTTATTTGGGTTTGAAGATTAGAGGTCTTAGTTATTGATACCAATACTATTAAGTTTTCTTAAAAATTCTATCAAAAGTCTTTATCTTCATTAATAGACAATGTTATATTGACGATGTCAACCCATGAAAGTAAATATTTTGGTAAAATCTGCAGATAAAACTAGCATTACTCAAGACTAATAATATTATGCATTCCCTAACAAAGGAAAATGGACTCAACCTGCAAAAGCTTTTGACTCTATTATCTTTTTTTAAAATTATTTTTTTCTAAAACTCGCCTAATATTTTTTTTTTTTTTTACATATTTCTCAAACTTATACAATCCTACAAACAGAGCCCGGATTCAGGAAAGAGCTAAGAGCCTCCCAAATTTTCAATATTTGATTTTTTACCCATTATTTGTATAATTGTTTTCCAAAAACTAAGAGTTGGCCCTTCAAAATTTTTGTACTTTCATAAAAATCTTCTTTAAAATCTACTTTCGTCCCTCTTAAGTAATGTTTCTATATCTATCACTGTCTACCAAACATCTTTTCAAAAGACTCTTCTTGAAAAAAATTGAGATAGAAATGTCTAAATAAAAGAGATGCCTTTATAGGCATCATTTGAAAAAACAAAAAACTTTAATATTAATAAGTTTCTACAATTTTCATACTTATTTAAATAAGAAATGGTGAAACTTATCTAAGTAGGACTTTCAGGTTTTAAAAGTGCCCTCTAACAAATAACACATGTTTAGAAAATAATTAAAAAATATAAATAATGTTTCGATATTAGTGTTTGTATATTTACATGAGGTAGGATCCGAATACTCTCTAGTTCATTCTATTATCACATGAGATAAATCTTACATAAGTGAGTCCACTATAAATCTTATCTTATGTGAGAAGAACAGTATACCGAAACTTTCAGTACATTAAAGATGAATCTTTTTTTACATAAAAAGTATGATAAGTACGAAATTCATATACCTGGAAATAATTACACGCTAGTTGTATTATAAAGAAATTGTGATGCAAACGTTACTTTAAAAATAGAAAACAAGTGAGGTAAAGAAATTTGAAAAAAAAAAAATTAATGTAAAAAACTCCAACCTACAACAACCCTACAATTAGTGAAGTAGGGTATAAATATAGTTTTTTAAAACTAAGTGAGCATATTTATTGTCTTTAAGCGTAATTTTTCCTCAATTCAATTTTTATATGAGCAATGATGAAGTACACTTTGAATTGTGTGTGTTTCATGTGCAACCCAAATACAACAACGGTCAAGATTTATCAAAGAACTGATCTTTTTTGTATATATGGACCAATTGAACGGTCTACTGGATTCATCCAATATCATTGGTGTATCCAGTTTTTCTCTCCGATGATAACATGAATGATCAGATCTCAGTTTTGAAAAACCTTTGTGGCTCACTTGCGGATTTCATTTCCCTTTCTAAGTATCTCTGATTTTGCTTTAATGGTGGGTAACCCTCTCAAGCCTTGGTACTTACACTTCCCTTTTCCCCACACACTCTCTTTCTCTCAAAAATCTTGCAATCTCTCTCACTCCTCTACATCACTATTGGGTTTGTGCAACTATTGAGTTCACTGGCACCCACATTTTCAAAACCTTAGTGATCGCATTTTCGTCTCTCTACAATCTTCAACATCATTCGTGCTTCTTCAACGCTTACAATGAGTTCACAAGCTCCCAAATCTTCAAGACTCTCTAAATCCCCAAGCCTACCCTCTACAGCAACGCCCTCAAGATCATCATCTTCTTCTTCATCTTCTCTCTCCTCCCATCTCGCCGTGATTGAGCTGAAGCAACGAATCCTCACTTCTCTCTCTAAACTCTCAGACAGAGACACCCACCAGATCGCCGTTGAGGACCTCGAAAAAATCATCCAAACCGGTCTCCCCGGATGGCGTCTCAATGCTCCTCAATTGCCTTTACGATGCCACAAATGACCCGAAACCCGCCGTGAAGAAAGAATCCCTCCGCCTCCTCGCCGTCCTATGCTCAGCCCACGGTGACGCGACGGCGACCCACTTGACAAAAATCATCGCCCACATTGTTAAGAGACTCAAAGATTCTGATTCGGGTGTGAGAGACTCATGTCGAGATGCCATTGGCGCGCTTTCATCGCAGTATCTGAAGGGCGAGGGCGACAATGGGGGTCTTGGGCCGGTGGTTTCTCTTGTTTGTGAAGCCTTTTTTTGAGGCAATGGGTGAACAGAACAAGGGCGTACAAGCTGGGTCGGCACTGTGTATGGCTAAGATGGTGGAGTGCGCTTCAGACCCACCCATTGCGGCATTTCAAAAGCTCTGCCCCAGGATCTGCAAGTATCTCAACAATCCGAACTTCTTGGCAAAGGCCGCACTGTTGCCTGTTGTTTCAAGTTTGTCACAGGTTTGTTATGCATGGGTGTTTCTATGCTGGTGTGATTTGTAATTGTCTTGTAAAGTTGTAATTGATCATTTCTACATATTTGTCTCCTGATTCAAAGTTGCTTTTTATTTTGTTCAAATTTGATGATTTAGTTGAATCGTGCACTCTGTTTGATAGACAAAAATAATAGGAATAGTGTTGGAACTTGGAATCCATAATTGAGCAAGTTTGATGATCATGTTAAGGAAAAAAAAACCCACACATTGGATTCTTTACATATTGTGTCATAGTTGATGATCTAGTTACTTTTTTGTGCTATGTTTATATACTGAGAAATCCTAGGGAAAATAGAATTTGGAATTGTGACATAAATTGTGTCATATTTGATGATCCAATTAAAAATGATGTTCCGTTTTATTGCCTGAGAAATCGTGGAGATCTTGGAATCTTAATAATAATTGAATCTAACTTCTCAAGTCAATCGAGATTTATGCTTTGTTTGATTGCTGAGACATTCTAGCAGAAGGAAAGAAAACATGGAATTTTACACGTGCTTCAAGGTTCAAATCTTTCATATATTATTCTATCTTTTCATTGTCAATCAACTGGCACATTTTTTTGTTCTTTTTCATATTACACAGTACATAGTACTTCATAAATATTTTTGGGTTACCAAGTACTAGCAAATAGAAATATGTCAAGCTCCATTTCTATAATCGTTCAGACTAAATATTCTATTTCAAATTGATTATAGTATATTGTTAGATTTTGTATTAGTATTATGTGCTTAAATAGGATTTTCAGCGAGAGACTGTGTGGCACAGCTGAATAATTTGGACTGCTTGTTCAGCATTGGGACATGTTTCAGACTAAATGGGACCCAAAAAGTTGACTTCTCCTGGCTGTTTTATATTTGAATGGTTTGGGTGAGTTGGGATTAGTATAACTTTGGTGAAACCACATTGGAAATGAGCTTATGATATGTTGGTGTAAATCAGCCAAGATGAGCCAAGTATCGGCTTGCTTGATTGGGAGATGAGGCCATCTCAGACGAAACTCAAGTCATTCATTAGTAGCCTAGGTCATATAACAGTCACTATGTGATTTTGGATCAAATTTCATTAGTTGGCAGATTTTGTGACTTTCTCTTGGGATGGAGTGGTTTGGAGCCCTAGATTCGAAAGGGCTTTTCAGGATTGGGAGGTTAATTTTACTTGCATGTTGTTGGAGTTGCATCAAGGTGTTAAAGTCAGATGTGGTGAGGGAGATTTTGGTTCTTTTGAAGAGCTGTGTGGAAGGGTTCCTTCACAGTCCAGTCCTTTTATGCCTGTTTGGTGGGTACTGGGTTAGGGGAGTACCCTTGGAAGGAAATTGTGCTCGAAGTCTCCTGTGAAGGTGGCTTATTTGCTTGGGCAGCATGGTCAGGACGCTATCCTCACTATTGATATCTTAAATAGGAGAGGTTTTGGTTGTTAAAATGGTGTTGTCTGTGTAAGAGGGCCTAGAGTCTGTTTCATTTTTTTTGCTTCGCCATGTCACATGGGATCTTTCGAGCCTCCTTTTTGCCCTCTTCACTATTGAGTGTAGTTATGCCGGACACAATTATAGAATGCTTTGCTGTTGGAGAGGGAGTCATGGGTGAGGAAAGTGTGGGGACATGGCTCTATTATGCTTTTTAAAGATTATATGTGGCGAGAGAAACAAGAGAACTTTGGAGGAAAGGACTTTTTTGGTTTTAGATTGAAGGTGACTTTTGAGGTCTCTGTATTTTTGGTCAGTGAAGTCCTTTATGCTTTTTTGTTAATTCTTTTGTAGAGTTTTTAGA
Organism: Nyssa sinensis; assembly: GCA_008638375.1. Classification (NCBI taxonomy): domain Eukaryota; kingdom Viridiplantae; phylum Streptophyta; class Magnoliopsida; order Cornales; family Nyssaceae; genus Nyssa; species Nyssa sinensis. The sequence continues at coordinate 55,335,859 of CM018046.1, forward strand.
TGATATGAGGTCATGAGTTTTTTAGTTGAGGACTGTATTTTTGGTCTACAAAGTCCTTTATGCTTTCTTTTAATTCTTTTGTAGAGTTATTAGATGATATGTGGTTCCTGTTAGTTGATGTTCCTTTGTGTGGTCTCGTATCAGTTGCTTGTATGTGGTGGTTACGGTCCCGTTTTGGTGTCTAAAGTGAACTTTTTACATAATCAAAAAATAAAAATAAAAGGGCCAATTTAAAACTTTTATATTATAAACTTGTTGCAGGTAGGAGCCATTGCACCACAAAGCTTGGAACAATTACTGCAAAGCATTCATGAGTGCCTTGGGAGTACTGATTGGGCAACACGCAAGGCAGCAGCTGATACATTAAGTGCCTTAGCATTGCATTCAAGCAACTTGATAACAGATGGAGCTGCTTCAACGCTGACAGTCCTTGAGGCTTGCCGCTTTGACAAGGTACTGCTTTCCTCTGGATAATGGACCAATTTTTGCATTGTTCTGCATTGAGCACCATTAATAATGCCCATCTATTTCCTATAGTTATAGCATTACAGATTCACAGAAGGGCATCAAACACAAATGATTGTGCTTTAGGCCTTGTTACATATTCTTTCTTCAGTGGATTTCTATGATTGTATTATTCAACCAACATTTTAGGTTCTATTGATATTTGCTAACGACTATGATTCTAGAACATGAAATTTTTTTATTAGATGTCCTGTAGGAGTGTATTACTCTCATTTGCCCTTGCCTGCATATCGGCAACAATTTCACATTCTACAATTAAAGATGCTTGTTTTTACATTTTTCATTCCTCGCCCTAATTCTGAAGGTAATCCTTTGTTTCTACTGCACCTCGCTATCATGCCCCACCAAAGGTAGGGATTGGAGGTTGAATTTGAATTGCATCTTGTTACACCTTGAAGTTCAAACTCAAACAGTGTTGAAGTTGGAAAAACTACCTAATCATTTCACTTGCTTAAGGCTTAGGGGCTGAAATTAGCATATTTAAGATAATGGTTGGCGAAAGACAATGCAATTCATCGAATACAGACTGTAAAGTACTTTTTCTTCACATTTTTTTCCCATTTGAGTTCATAGAATATGAATGATTACCTGCAGTGCAGCATGAGGTATTGGGAAAATCCCTTTTATGCTTGTTACATGGACCTGACTTACCGATCGAAAAAAAAAAAAAGGACCTGGCCTTTAGAATCTATCAAGCTGAGAATCAAACTGAACTGTTTGTCATAAATATCCAATCAACTATTGTCTATTTTCTATAAAGCTTGATGGAAAGTCTGGAGAGGGGGTGGGAATGACAACTGTTAATAACACCTTCTGTTTGCTTTCTTTAACCTCTTCTTTTTCAAACTTATATGGTAATCCTCAGAAGTGGTCATGAAATTAACTGTTATTTTTTTATTGCCAACAATGGTAATTTTGCGCTTCAATGGAAATATGCAGATAAACTCAAAACTAGACGTAGGTCAGGTGTAATACCTCTCTATTATGGATTACTCATTCTGTTAAAATTGGAGTTTCTTTCTCTTTTTTTTTCAGTGCATGTGGTTTCAAAACTTATTTTGCAGACCCAAGTGGAAACACAAAGGAGCATCTTAAAGACGCGCCTTTTTTAATAAGACCAAAAGGTGTCTTTGAAACACTCCTTTCTGCCTTTGAAACATGCCTTTCTGCCTGAATGTGCATTTTGAAGACATACCTTTATGTTTGTTCCCTGGGTTTGCCAAATAAGTTTAGAAGTATCTAGCTCTTTTTTTTTTAAAAAAAAATGTTTTAAAACTGCATGGGTTTCATTAAAAAAAAAAAAAACTCATTAGAATTGACATGAGTGATTTTTCAGATAAAACCTGTCAGGGATAGTATTACAGAGGCATTACAGCTATGGAAAAAGAATGCAGGAAAAGGAGAAGATGGAGTTTCGGATGATCAGAAAGCTTCGTCTCATGGTACGCTTAACAGTAACATGTTCTTCATTTGATTGCTTCTTCAAATAGCTGATTCCTTTTTCTTCTTCTTCTTCCTATCTCTCGCTCTCTCTCTCTCTCCCCCCCCCCCCCCCCCCTCCCCTTCCTGTTTTGTGGTTGTTCCTTCAGATGGTGAAAATTCTGAAACAGCTGAGTTATCTGAAAAGAGGGACCCGAAAGTTCCAAATCCTGGTGAGAGAAGAATTGAGACATCTGCAAAGGACCCATCCAATGGATTGTCCTCTACTGATTCTTCTTCCAAAGCCAAGGGTGGCAACATTTCAGACAAAGCAGTTGGGATATTGAAAAAGAAGGCGCCAGCATTAACTGACAAAGAATTGAACCCTGAGTTCTTCCAGAAACTTGAAAGAAGGGGTTCAGGGGATTTGCCTGTAGAGGTGGTTCTCCCGCGCAGGTGTCTCAATTCTTCAAATTCACCCAATGAGGGAGATTCGGAGCCAAATGATACAGATTCAAGGGGAAGGTCAAAGGAGAACTACCAGCCAGATGATGGATCTGTCAACCCTAGATACCATAATGTAGAGAGAGAAACTGCTGATGTGTTCTCTAGGCAACGAGATTATGATGACTTCGCTCGAGATAAATGGGCTGAAGAGAGAGCAAATGGGAAAGGAAATTGGTTAGCTATACAAAGGCAGTTGTTACAATTGGAGAGACAACAAGCTCATCTCATGAACATGTTGCAGGTCTGTTAGAGAAAAAAAGTAATAGAGAAAATGGTTCCCGATTCTGTTTTTGGCACCAATAACTCTTTTGTTTTGCAGGATTTCATGGGTGGGTCTCATGATGGCATGGTGACTCTAGAGAATAGGGTTCGGGGTCTTGAGAGAGTTGTTGAAGACATGGCTCGAGATTTGTCAATATCATCGGGTCGAAGAGGTAGTAATTTTATGGTTGGGTTTGAGGGATCTTCTAATAGGCCTTTAGGCAAGCACAATGGCTTCCCTGACTATACTACCAAGTTGGGTAGGGGTGGTGATGGGCGAATTCCCTTTGGTGAGAGGTTTACCGCATCCGATGGTATTGCTTTGGGCATGAGGGGAAGAGGTCCTTCTTGGAGATCTGATGTGTCTGAGGCTTGGGACTTCCACACATATGGGAGAAATGGGCAGATGGGCTCTAGAAGAGCTCTAGGTGGTGCTCCCTTAGATGGTAGGTCGCTGAAATCAGATCATGAGAATGATCAGGTTGGCAGCAGGAGAGGTTGGGATAAAGGGGCTGGACCTGTTAGGTTTGGGGAGGGGCCTTCTGCAAGAAGTGTCTGGCAAGCTTCAAAGGATGAAGCAACCTTGGAAGCAATTCGGGTGGCCGGGGAAGACAATGGAACTACTAGGAGTGCAAGAACAGCTATACCAGAATTGAGTGCAGAAGCTTTGGGGGATGACAATATTGTACCAGAGCGGGACCCAATCTGGACTTCTTGGAGTAATGCAATGGATGCGCTTCACGTAGGCGATATGGATTCAGCTTATGCTGAAGTTTTGTCTACTGGAGATGATCTCTTGCTTGTGAAGCTAATGGACAGATCAGGCCCTGTAGTTGATCAACTCTCAAATGAGGTTGCAAGTGAGGTTTTGCATGCTGTTGCACAGTTTCTGCTGGAGCAGAACTTATTTGACATCTGTTTATATTGGATTCAACAAGTATGGCTTCTTTTTGCTTCCTTTTTATTTATTTATTTATTTTCAGATTTTGCATCTTCCTTTCTGCTTCATTTTAAATAGTTATGTTGTTTACAAAAATTTTAGTTATGCATATGACTAACAATTGGAAAAACTACACTTATAGCTGTCAAGTGTTAAAATTGTCTTCTAGTATTAATTGTTTACTAGTACAGCAAGGTGCTTGTTTCTTTTTGCTTATAGAATTTGCGTAAAAAAGGAATTTCTGAATACTTACATTTTAAGGAACATGCTAATGTATCTCATTGTCTCTTTATATAGAGAAAATGAAGAGGACAACCTTGACATAAAAATTCAATTCTAATTAATGAAAATAGAAGAGAGTCACCAGGATCTTAAAATGCTAATGTTCTTTTGTCTTCATTTAGGTCTATCTTGAGTTGTCTTTATATAGCAGAAATGAATAAAATAAAAGAAGCAATTATGGGTGGAGTGTAGATATCAACTGTCTTTGGCTTCTTCCTCCAAGATGAGGGGTAGGAGTACACAAAGCACTACGTTGACCATACTTATGGATAACATTTTCAAATGTTGATCAGAAACCTGCTGCTTTATGCCTCTCTTTAACAATGAAACAAAAGAACAGATTGAGTCTAATTAGAAGCCTCCTCAATCACATTCTCGTGACTGTAGTTGTCCTAGAAAACAACTTGCACCCATTTAAGCAATTAATCGTCAGTTGAGAGCCAAAATGACAATTAATGATATGTTCCTACATCTTATGGGTAGCATGCAAAATCCTTCGAATTCATGAAGAATACCAGAAGTTAGTCTTTGATAATTATGGAATACCAGAAGTTTCTACTATGAAAGTAGCACAGCCACCCATGAACCCATCATTCTCTCTTGAAAAAATACATCCTGATCCTGCCGAGGACATCCATCATGAATCACCCGAGCAAACATATATCAATTTATCATTGCACATTAAGAACTTCAGACATCTGTTGAGTCTAACTTATGATATTTTGTGGAGGTTGACTAGAAGTACCTATCTGATTAATCAGTGACCCATGGCCACAGGTTGGTTGAATTCTGTTTCATTAGAGTCACCAGTTCAAAGGCTATTTTCAGTTAGTAGATCTGGATTTGAGGCTTTTGAGCACATCAAAGGAAATGTTGATTAAGTGTAATTTCATTTGTTCCTCCTAAAAAACCCCAAGAACAGTTCAAGATAAAAGGGGTCAGCTAGTGAGTAGTGTTCAAGTATATGATATTGCACTATCAATTAAAATTTTCAGTAGGATCTTCCATAATGACCATCAAAGTAAAACCATGAACTAAATTCTGAATGTAAAGAGTCCTCTTTGTTTTCAGTTGATCTTTACTTCTACTCTGCTAAAGAATGATCTCTGGATGGTGGACCCATAGCTCCTATATTCTGTAGTTTCCTTCTTTCGATGTGGCTGAGGTAATTGAGTTTATATTTGTAAGCTTCGAGAATCATGAACTTACGTTTATTGTGTGGTTTTGTTTTGTTTCTTGTTCTCCAGTTAGTAGATATTGTGGCAGAAAATGGACCTGATATCTTGGGCACTCCTGTGGAAGTAAAAAAGGAGCTTTTGCTGAATTTGAACGAAGCTGCTTCAACAATTGACCTACCTGATGATTGGGAAGGTGCAACACCAGACCAACTCTTGTTGCAGTTGGCATCTTCCTGGGGAATTGATCTGCAACAGTTGAAGTAATCACTGCCTGAGCAGCTTAGCGGGATTGGGATTCTTTTTCTTATGTATTACTTTTTATCTGGTAGTTGGGGTTATACATCTTGTATTTACACATGTAAGGTGAATTAAGTAGGGAACATCCATTTGAACAAAAATGCAGTCAATTGTCATAGTCCTTTATACTGATTTGGTTGTAATTGGAACTGGATATAGGTTTTCTGGTTTAATATAAATTGGTTTTGTCAGATAATAATTCTCTCTCTTTTTGGATGAATATAAAAATTTCATTGATAAAATAGATGTTTACAGCCAGTATATGCTGGAAAAATGACCTCGAGGCAAAATGAAACCCAGCAAAGCCAACAAGACCATGCACTATAAGATTTACATTGGTCTATATTCTACAACTGTGATCCCATCCCAACTTCCTAGCCTATACATAAGCAGACAAGAAACTTCCAAAGAGATGGGGCGATAAGGTTAATGCCGTTAGGGTCCAGCTGTTCAAAAATCTGAGTTAACATTTCTGCCCAACCGAATGGATAATCTTTTTCCTTGGAAGCTGAGATTAATGGAAACGTCCCAATAAGGAATTTGCATGTTCTATTACTATCCCATTCTTGAAGCATGCTCATAAAATGTCATGCTCATGTGGAAGCTCTTTCAAACTCGGAACGTTTCAATTGGAGAGCAGGTAGACTAGCCGAGCACCATGTTGTTAAATGGATATTCATCCAGATTCACAGCAGCAGTATGGTTGTACTCTGAAATGAACTCACACAACATTGGTATAACGTTTGGATTTGGCGCCCATTAAATACGGAACTCATTATTCAGAGTTTGTCAAATCAGTAACAGGGCTTAGGAATGCAAATCACCAACATCATGCACAATCATCATTTGAAGCACAAAATAAATGGCATCTATCAGCATATGATACTGTAGAAAAGGAATCAGCTTGTTTCCTAAAATTCTAAAAGTTGATTTTAATCAGTTAACTAAAATTTTCGATGGCTCAGTAATCATGGTAAGTTTGATAGATCATTGAAGTTGGAGAGAATCTACTATGTACAGGGATCATGAAAGTGTATTGGTACATAGATTATTGAAAACTGGTTATTTACATTCTCTGAAACAATGGTTTTGCTGTGGTGCAGCCAAAAAAGTTCTTCACGGTGGATGGCAATCAGCTTGAATATGTGATACCAAATTCAAGTGTATCCTTTACACATGGAGAACATCTTCTGATTTGTCCAAAATTATGGAATCCTTCTGCATAAAGTGAAATATATTCTATTAAGCCTGTAAATTCCCAGTCTCAACTTGATCATTTTATGAAGATTATTGAAGAAGAAAGCTTATTTAATGAAATATAGTAGTTTTTCACTCTACAGGTATCACGAACACAAGGGGCTCCAAGCAAGAGGAAATTGTAATGACACATTCTTTATAGCATATTAAGAAATATATAAAGGGAAACACACACACACACACAAAATGGAGATTTACATTTTGTGTTGGTAGTTAGAGGTATCATACAAGGGCTCCAAGCAAGATAAGAAATTGTAATGACACATTCTTTAAAGTATATTTGGAAATATATAACACACATATAAAATGGAGATTTACAATTTGTGTTGGTAGTTAGAGATATCGTACAACGATTAAGGTAGTAAAAAATGAAAAAATAATTATTCATTTTTTTTTTTTTTAAAAAAAAAGATGATATAAGCAACCCGAAATCATGGAATGGCACAAGTTGGAACAAAATAGTGTCAATTGAGAGTAACCATTATATTCACAAGCCACACTACCAAAAAATAAAAGTTGAAAAATATAATCATGTCAAAGACATAGAGAACCAATATGTGTGTATATGCACATGAATGTGCTGGTTTGTGCTTGTACGCATACATTGTTGTTCAAATTGGAAAGTGGATTTGGTTTGTGTTGATGAAGCAAAATAGGCAGACAAAGCATCACGATTAAAGTATATTTCAGAGGAAAGAAAATTAAGAAAGGGTAAGGTGTTCTAAAGAAAAAGGCCAAAGCTTGAAGAAAAAAAAAAACTAATTATTGTCAATTATTAGGAATATGGAAAAAAATGGAGTACATTGAAAAAGGAAAAGGGAAGTAGGCAATGGAAATATTAATGTTAAGTGCAGTATTAAAAATGCAAAAGGAAATGCACAAAGAATTTACTGCTTGAGAATACGAGTTATACAACATTAAATAAATAAAAGATAGCCTTTGAAAGCATTAGCCTTTGAAAGCCCCTTCATTGAAGGTTGTTCGTAGTCAAGATAGCCCCCCAAGTTGACTCCCAAGCAAAGAATGCGACCTTTGGGGGGGACTTGCAAATGCCAAATCAATTTCCATGGGAAGTGCCTCTCTTCCCGTTTCACCATTTTATGTTAGAAATAACGCACAGAGAAGTGCTTTGAGTGGCAAGCTTTCCAAACCAATTATCATCTCTCCCCTCAACCACCTTTCATCTACCCAAAACCACCAACAATCTAACCCCCTCCTCCATTTCCAAATCAAAGAAATGTCTCCTAAATCTTAGAGACCACACCTCCTCCCCTCCCACCCCTGAGTAGCAATTCACCACACCGCACTCCTTATCAATAGCAATGTTGAATAAGTTAGGAAAAATTGCTTTCAAAGTTCCCTCACCACACCATTCATCCTTCCAAAAACTCACTCTACTTTCATCCCCCACTTCAAATTGAATATGTTTTTAAAGTCTTTTTCCAACCCTTTTGGAGAATCCTCCACAAGCCACAACCCAAAGCTCCCTCTACTTCCCTAGTAAACCAATCCCTCTTAGAAGCCCCATATTTTGTCAAAATTACCTCCTTCCAAAGATGATGATTTTCCACTCCACATCTTTGTATCCACTTTCCTAAAAGAGCATTGTTGAAGATCCTCAAGGTTTTTTATACCTAAAGACGTGGGGGTCTTCACAAATCACAATATTCCATTTAACCAAGTGCATCTTCTTTTTCTCCTCTACACCACCCCATAAGAAGTCCCTTTGAAGCTTATCCAACATCCTTTCCACCGTAATAGAGACAGGAAAAAGGGACAAATTAAATTGAAAAGTTGGATAATGTGCTTTGATGAGCGTGATCCAAGCCTCGTTAGGTAAATATTGGCTATTCCACCTTGCTAGTTGTCTTTGATCGCATTTGTTTTCAAGTACTTCATGAGGATAACAACATGTGGAGATTCGGGGCTCAATAGGTATGCCATTAAAGATGGGTCATCCATTTTTTCATTTCAATGTTTCGCTTTTATTGCCCTTCCTCTTGGTATATTGGTAGGGGATTAATTGAAACCAGGAAGTTGGAACTTTAGGTATCATAGTATCGAGTAGTATACTAGTTTGATCTTATAAGAACAATTTAAAAGGGCAAGAAGTTTATTTGCTGATATTTGATTGAATAAATGCAAAGCAACATCATATCTTTGATAAATTGATTTCATTATTATCTCTAGTCATGATAGTCTATGCATTGGATATTGATGAGTGCATGTCTCTGTCTCTTTGACCCATAATATTCTCTTGAAATTGATTATATGTTGCATAATATTTTGTGCATAACTAATTCTTCTACATATTTAAAAGAAACCTAAGAAACATAATAAGAAAAAGAAATATATGATGGTATACACCATGTTGAAGTACAACAACATCAATTTGGAGCAACTATTTATTTTTTATTTTTAATAAGATTTTATATACCAAAAAACCGCCAAAGGGGGCAAACCCACATGTGAGGACTAAGGAGACTCAGTAAACACTATAGTCTCATATTTTCCAAACAATTCACAAAAGCGTATTCCTCAACTATCCAAAAGTATAAAATTTCAAAAAATGGTCTTCAAAGTTAACCGTGTGCATTATCAAAATCATGAAAAATGGTTATGACAAAAGTTTAATTCTAGCTAGAAGCATGAACACCAAAAGCATCTATCTGGCTCTAGACATTTAACATGTGAATAAGGTAATTGACGATATATAGATGAAACAAATCTGGTGACTTGTAATGGTATGTATCAGATGGACCATTTTTAGGGCTTTTTAAGCAAACCTGTAGCCTGATTTTGCTGCTTTCAGTCGACCAACCACTTTCTCAAGTGCGCTAATCCTTGCTTCAAGTTCAAATCCCTGTATCTCAGGTGTACAACATGCACTGCTTTCTCCTAGATTGCTGTTAGCACTGATCGTATTATGAATTGGAGTTCCTGCTCTACTCTCATTTGCACCTTCAATGAATGTCTCTGATAATTCAATCATAGGTTCAATCTCGACAATCTTTTCTACTGGTTTTACTGCCATTTGCATCTTTTGATCAGTTCCATTATCAGCAGTTGAAGATGATGTGGTTTGCTTTGCACCTTTAATGAGTGTCTCTGATAATTCAATCACAGGTTCAATCATGACAATCCCTTCAACTGGTTTTACTGGCATTTGCATCTTTTGAGCAGTTCCATTATCAGCAGTCCAAGATGGAGGGGTTTGCTTTGCACCTTCAATGAATGTCTCTGATAATTCAATCACAGGTTCAATCTTGACAATCTTTTCTACTGGTTTCACTGGCATTTGCATCTTTTGAACAGTTCCATAATCAGCAGTTGAAGATGATGGGCTTTGCAATTGATTGCCCATTGAAGGACTGCTATCACTTCTGCATATTTTCTTTAACACCTTTGCTGGTCTTTGCGTATCCTCGTCCACCCTATTGCAATGAGGAGGAAAACCAGGAGGAACAGAAGGATAGTTATCTTCCATCTTACAACTTTGCGGCGTTCTGTTCAAACTCTTATAACTACTTTTCCTTTTCTTTTCTGAGACTTGTTTAATTTCATCTTGTCTAGCAAAATCTGATTTAGTCCATCCACTCCAGGTACCGAGCGGTAACATCAGGCTTCAAAATTCGTGATGGAATATATAATTTCCTATCCCTAATAGGCCTGTCATAATTGTTCCAGGCAACTTCAGGAGTTGTATTTGAACGAGCAACATGGCCTGGAATGTCTTGATCCAAGCCAAACTGCATTGCCACTCGATGCGGGAGGTACAACTCTATACAGTCTAGTCCAACTAGTTCACTGACCCTCAAGCATCGAGCAAATGAATGTAATTCTTCACCCAAACCAGGATCAACTGGAACCCACTCTTCTTTCTCTTTGTAGAACTTACAAAATAAGCGGTTGTTCACATCCCCGGCAGCATAAGGGCGCCACTGAAATTGTTCTCCGGCAAAGTCCATAGCCAACCTCACATTGACAATGTTCACTTTCTTCCCTTTGTCCCATTGAGCCAATCTAGGTTCACCATGTTCAATGGTACTGGGTTTTGGCCGAAATGTGGGAAATCTCTCCCAAGCCCAAATCTGAACTAATTGAAATGGCGTCCAAACTGTAAATACCAAAACATTATCTTCACTCCCCAATTTATTTGAAGCAATAATACTCTCTTTCAACAAACTCAAATCTCTGTAGAGGCTTGCCAGAACAGCAGGTGCAAGCGCAATTTTTGTGCCTCTAGCTAGATGAATAGCGATTGGAAATACATTTTTCACTATGGTATCAAAAGAAAATTTTGGGAAGACAAACCTTGACAACCATAGTGCAAGAAATGCTTCATGCTCGATTTCGCTTCCACCGTCCATGAATTTATTCATCCAGACACTGTGGGCGGCCTTTTGAGCTTTAGTCCTAGAGATTTCTTGTCGAGCTTCGAGTAATTTTTCTTTGATTTCCTTCAATTCTCTGCTTTGAAGAGGTCTTAAAACAGAGTCACCCAAAACAGAGAAACCTCCTAAAATCATCATATCTTCAAGAGTGATCGTTGCTTCTCCCCAAGGAAACACAAACGATTTGGTCTCAGAACACCATCTCTCTGCAACCCCTATGACCAAATCTTCATTTCGAGGGATTGAGGACGTCGAACTCATGACTGCGTCATGAATTCCGGCTTTCTTCCACACTGATTGGTACAAAGAATGCATACGATCGGTCCATGTTTTCCAATTCTTTTGTGGGTTTCTCCAGCCATTGAAGACGACCTTCAATGGCCATTTCTTGGGTTCGAAATTTGGGGCGAGAGAGGTAAGAGAATCTGCAGGAACCTCAAATACAGGTCCAGAAATGGAGGTGACAGAGGGTCTGAGAAAATGTGCAATTCTAAGAGTTGGGTCTCCACCCGTGGGTGAAACCATGAGCTCTTTTCTCTCTTCCATGATAGTGTCCTCTGACGGTTTTGCCATTGACGAAGAAAAGATCAAGAGCTTTGAGAAATTTACTCTATGAAATTTAACAATTTTCGGATATAATCTGGTTTGTGTTGCTTGAAATGGATTGAGCTTGGAGAGAATGTGGAAGGTGTGGAGAATGGAATCGAGTGAGTTGGGATTTGGGGAAGTAGAGTTTGAAGTCTGTTGTCTTCTTTGTGCTGTTGCGACCATTGGGAGATTTCGTGGGGGCTCTGGGTTGCATGCCAAACGACACTCTAACCGGTACACATTCTACTCCAGTCGAGAGAGAAACTAATCCTGTGACGTGGTCAGTTATTTGTGTGACGTGTCTCAGATTTTTTTTTCATAAATTATGAGAATTAATTTTTGAGAAAATTTAAAATTTTTAAACATTGTCACTACAAAGTCAAGTATAATGATTTCACTTAATAATTATTTTTAAAGACATTTTTTATATTAAAAAAAAAAAAAAGCCCCAAGGTGTCATTCTCATATGGGTGTTTGTGCAAATTGCAATTGTAATTGCTCGGTCATTAAGTTAGAAAGAGACCCAAGCCCCTAGCAGAGCATCAGAAAGCCATCTTTCAGATATTACAATCATCAAATAAGAAATTAATTAGAGGATAATATTTAATATTTTTATATTTAATTTTAAGATTTTTTTTTTGTTTAAGTGAATTGATTAATTTATTTATTGAATTAAGGAAACATTAAAAGTAAAAGAATAGATATAGAATATATTATATAATTTTTTATTTTTAGGTAGTTTCGATATATAGAGTTTTAATTGAGATTTGAATGACTTTAGAGTTTCAGAATGAAGAAGTGGTTTTCGTGAAGTTTTTAGAGGACGTCTTGAGCTTTTTCAGAAATGTCTAGTTTGTAAAAACCCGAGTTCGTTTGGGCTTCTAGACATTATTTTCAAAGTCAGGCCTGAAAAAGCTAATCCTGAATCTTGATTAGAGTTGAATTCTTGTCCAACCAATCAACTTCAGTAAGTTATAACTTGAGTTTTTAAAAGTCTAAATCAGGTGATTGAAAAACCTAAATTTATCAACTCATTCAGGACTATAACTTTCATCAACAATTCAAATCAAGATTCAGTCGTTATCGAATAAAAAAATAACTCACAAGTTTTAGCACAATTCAGTAAGTACTGTCAATTTGTTTTGAAAGTGAGTTGTGCACGGCTGAAGCAGAATAGCAAAAGAAAAGAAAAAACAGAAGAAAAGAAAGAAAGAATGGAGGGCGTGGAGGAAGGAAAGAATAGAAAAATAAAAGAAAGAAAAAAAGACAAGTCGACAAAAGTGGGCTGGCTGGAGACAGAACAAGACCAAGAAAGAAAAAGAAAAGTCAAAGGCTATGGGACCTGACGGCTGAAGAAAAGAAAAGTCCAAAAGGGGCGTGAACAATGGGCTTGGGCGCTGGAACCAGGAAAGAAAGGAAGAATAAAGCAGGCGCTGAATGGGCTAGGGCGAGAGGGTGAAGGGAGCTGGTGCGGCGCAAACCAGTGGAGACCTGTGCGGCGCACATAGCATAGAAGAGTTTGAGAAATTAAATTATTATGATTTTCTTATTCAATCACATTAGGCTTAAATTTTTTAATTCAGTTTAAGAAAATTTTAAATTTTCATTGCAGTTTAATGATTGAATCAAATCAGTAACATTATTTATCCATTTTCTTATGAATTTATTCATGATAATCTGTTTTAATTATTTTATTGATATTTGTTTTGATTGATTTAATTAAGGCCTATTAAATTAATCAGATTATTATCAATTGCTAGATTCAATGAAGTATATTACGTAATTGATATGGTTCCTAAACAATTGTGGCAAATAGTGATAGATGATTGTGGACAAGCTTTTATTTATTGCTATGATTATCATGACCTAAGTTAAACAATCCGAGCTTGTGTGATTGTTGCTTAGAATAATCTAATTTTCTTGATATTAATGCTGCCATTATATTAAATTTAGAGAGCTTTGTTCTAAATTGTATAATGGTTATAATCTAATAGAGAGTTTGTTTCATTAGTGAAGAATTAAAGAAAATTTTAGGTAGCAGAACTTGTTGTTACTTAGGATTATTAGATTCATTAAATGGTAAAATAACGTTATAATTGATTAATCATTCCATTAACTGCGAGGATAAGATTGAACCTAAGGAGCTAAAGTTTTTAATTCATTAATTTAGTTTTTAATCATAATCAATTTGATCAGAATTCTAACTCCCCATCTATTGTTTTGTTATTAATTGAATTTCAGTTTAGAATTAGTCAGAATAAATAAAAAATAAATTATGGATACTCTCTGTGAGTTCGACCTCTTACTCATCTAGCTACTGTATTTATTGTGTTAAGAAAGTAAGGTTAATTTATTTTTGGAGTATTAACGACGCGCTTTCAAAAATTATGGGTAAATATCATATATTTAAAATAAAAATAAAAATCTTAAAAAAAAATCAAATGAGAAAAAAGAAAGCTCTGATTATGTTTGTGTTTAATCCCTTCACTTTAATCTCACAATAAAAGCACTGTTAATATAAATGGAGTTGGGTTGAGAACAAATTCGTTCGTTGTCATTTCCGTTATGAGGAAAAAAAAATTATAATTAAAAATTTTAGAATTTTATACTTAGGAGCTAATAAACTTTCAATTTTGAATCTTTTAACAGAGCCAACAGTGGATTAGGAGAAAATATAGATTTGGATTTGATCCAGTTCATGGATGACAATCAAAGTGCATTGCTGTTTCCTTTTTCTTTTCTCTGTTTGGGGTTAGCAATTTATATGGGATTAATTAAATCAGCTTAATTCCAACTATTTTTGTGAATTTTTTTTTTTTTTTGGGTGAAGTACTATATAATTAAACTAAACCCTAAATTTCCATTAACATGTCAAGTTCAGCAGCAATAATTCAGTGAAAAAGAAAGAGAAGGGTATCAAAAATAGCAATAGTTTTTTCTTGAAAGTCGCAATAGAACCAACCATCACTAGAAAGGAAAATAATAAATATGATCATATAGGATTATGGACCAGCATGGTTTATTATTGGAAAGAAAGACTGTACAGGGTTGGTGGAAATCCCAGGTGAAAGTGAGAGACGTATCGAATTTTAAATCAATATTTTTGAATTCACATAATTTCAAATAAATTTTATAAACTCATCAAAACACCTCTTTTCATAAAACTCTTTTAACAAAAGCGTCTTTTAAAAAGATATCTTTATTTTTAATTAAAAAATGTGAAAGACATTTTCTTAAAAAACATATTTTAAAAGGCGTCTTATGAAAATATATATTTAATTTTTTTTCATAATTTAAAAGTCTCTTGTACTAACATAATATAATTTTCTTCAATATCTTGTACGGCACAGTGCATTTATCATTATGGGGCTGTCTTTATCTCCATTAATTGGA
The DNA here is from genome assembly GCA_008638375.1 of Nyssa sinensis. Classification (NCBI taxonomy): domain Eukaryota; kingdom Viridiplantae; phylum Streptophyta; class Magnoliopsida; order Cornales; family Nyssaceae; genus Nyssa; species Nyssa sinensis. The sequence continues at coordinate 55,350,900 of CM018046.1, forward strand.
TGCATATTTATTAGAATCAGATTAAATTAGTCAGTTTAATTGATTGAATTAGAAATTAGATATTAAATTAATTCGATTAGATTAAAATATCGATTTTATTAAAGAATTGAAAAAAATCGATTGAATTAATTGATTTATTTAAAAAAAATCGAGTGAACCGTTCGATTTAAAAAAAAAAAAAACTCGTTGAATCACATTTTATTACCTACAACTTCTTTTTCTCACAAAATTTCTTATATTTGATGATTAAATGATGAAATTTAATATAAAATAGATATTGTTGGTTGTATTTTTATTATATATACAAATATATTAAACTTACACATAAAGATAATTTAAATGATTATGCTTTTATTTTATTATTTATCACTAGATAATAAAAAAAAATTTTTTGTTATTTGCTTAATTTTTAATATTTTTATTGATATTTTTAATATATTAATTATAAAATCGGTTGAACCGGTTAAACCACCTGGTTGAACTCAGTAAATCATGAACCAACTCCGTCACCGATTCTTTATTCGATCCGATTCTAATAAATGTGATTAGATGCTTCACAATGAGCTCTCTCAATGAACAATCATTTAATGCCTAAATTTTTAAAAGTTTAGTTTGGGCATGTGAGTGTTTAGACACTCAAATTTAAATCATCATTATTAATTTGTTTTCTATGAATTGGTCTGAAATGTTGTTGACCAATTGTTAGATCCAAAATCCTTATATCAATTGTTGAATTTAAAACCAAACGTTTATTACCAAATCAAAACAATATTCTTTTATATATATATATATATATATGTATGTATGTATATGTATATATATATATGAAATGATGGAAACAAAGCAAAAAGGCCACTATTTTCAACCTTCAGTTTGACTTACAAAACACAAAGGACCGGCCACTGTTTTCTTATTTCTTTTTCCTTTTGGCTTGCGGCGTGCAGCGCTACTTTCTTCCTGTTTTTTTTTTTTTGTGCTTGCGGCACCGTACCACTTTTTACATGGATTATACAAATATATATATATATATATAAATTATATAAAACTTAATTCTAATATAATTAAAATTTTTATTATTACTAAAAATATAATAATTTGGTTTAATTGATTCACATTGCTTTTCTTAAATTAAAGTCTTTAATGTTTATCATACCAAGTAACCTCTTCAACTTTAAAAAAAAAATTTGTCTTGAACAGCCTTTGTTAAAATATCTGTAACTTGTTTTTCAGAAAGACAAAATTCAAGTTGGATCTCCTTGTCATTCATCAAGTCACAAATGAAGTAAAACTTGATATCAATGTGTTTGCTTCTCGCACGAAAAACTGGATTCTTCGTCAATGCAATGACTGACTTTCCTATCACAAAATATTGTTATAGGATCATCCTGCTTATGTTGTAGAACACCAAGCATCCGCCGTAACCAAACTGCTTGAGTAACAGTATTCCCTGCTGCAATGTACTCTGTCTCTGCTATTGAAAGAGCAACAACCTACTACTTTTTAGAAGACCAAAAAATACACCAGAATCAAAATGAAAGACATATCTTGACGTACTCTTTCGCATCTCAGTATCACCTACCCAATCACTATCTGTATATCCAACAAGTTCCAAACTGTTAAAAGATGATTAAAAAATACCATCATTTTGCGTATCCTCGAATATATCGCAAAATCCGTTTAGTAGCTTGCAAGTGAGATTGATGTAGGAGTCTCCATAAATCTGCTAATCAATCCGACACCAAACATAATATCTGGCCTAGTAGAAGTTAAATATCTCAAACTTTCTACCAACCTTTTAAAATAGGATTAGATTCACAAGATCATGTACCATCTCTCATCAATTTCAACATCTCCTCAACTGGAGTCAAAATTGAATTGGACTTGTCCATCCTGAACCTTTTCAAAATATCACTAGCATTTGTTTGAACAACTTCAATGCCAAGAAAATAAGATATTAGTCACATATTTGTCATCTCAAAGTGAACTATCATAGCCTCCCTGAATTCTGAAATCAACTTTGGATTATTACCTAGTAAATATTAAATCGTCAACATATAAGCACACAGTAAGAATATCACTTATGTGAATTAGACTTGACATATAAAGTATGCTCATAAGGACATTTCTCAAAACCATGCTCAATAAAATAAGAGTCAATGCGTATATACCACGCTTTTGGCGCTTGTTTCAATCCATACAAGGCCTTATTTAATCTAAAAACTTTATTTTCACGCCCTTTTATCACATAACTAGCAGATTGCTCAACATAAACCTCTTCTTCAAGTACATCATTCAAGAAAGTAGATTTAACATCTATTTGAAAAATTTTCCAATTATTTTAAGCAGTAAGAGAAACAAACATACGAACTGTATCAAGTTTAGCAACAGGAGCAAACACATCAAAATAATCAATACCTGGCTTTTGTTTGTAACCTTTAGCCACCAATATTGCTTTAAAGCGATCTACCTCACCATTGGACCTGTACTTTGTCTTGTACACCCACTTCACACCAATTGGTTTCTTACTACTAGGAAGAGTAGTAAGTTGTCAATGTGTTGTTCTTCTCAATTGCATGAATCTCATCATCCATGGCTTTAATTCAATGATTATCACGAGAGGCTTCTTCAAAAGTCACTGGATCACAATCTGCAAATAAAGCAAAATTCATTAAATCTTCATTAGTTGGCTCATTATTACTACCAACAACATAATCCTGTAAGCGAGCAGGCAAGTGGCGCTGGCAGTTGAGGATGCCTGAAGGACTCTGCATGAGATGATGACACATTTGAAGATAGAGGATCATTAGTCTGAGGCTTAATCTGTACTTCAATCTGCGAATCTGCATTATTAAAAATTAAAGGTAGGCTGGATTTGATCATTTTGAGACCAATTTCCAAACTCCTTGCTCATCGAAAGTCACATCATGACTGATAATCATCTTCTTTGTTATTGGATTATACAACTTGTAAGCCTTCGACAATTGACTATAAGCCAATAAAAATATATTTTTCACCTCTATCATTCAAGCTTCTTTCTAAGATGATTTAGCACACTGAGCATATGTAATGCATCCAAACACCTTTAGGTGTTTAATGATAGGCTTCTGTCCACTCCAAGTTTCCTGTGAGGTTTTGTTAGAAACACTTCTAGTAGGGCACATATTCAAAACATAAATAGTACAAGCAACCGCTTTAGCCCAAAATCCTTTAGGCAAATTTTTAAATTTCAATATGCATTTAACCATATCCATAAAAGTTCTATTCTTTCTTTCTGTCACTCTGTTTTGTTGTGGAGTATATCTAGCAGTCAACTGATGTTTAATACCATGTTTCTCCAAAAAATCATTACAAATAAGATATTCTATACCTCTATCAATTATCAAAGTTTTAATTTGAAATCTACTTCGCTTTTCAACATAAGCCTTGAATTTTTTAAAAGTATCACAATCATCAGATTTATGTTGCAAAAAATAAACACATGCTTTTCTGCTAAAATCATTAATGAATGTAATAAAGTACCTACTGCCACCATTAGAAGGTACCTCCACTGAGCACAAATCTGAGTGTATCAACTACAAAGGTCTTTTGGCTTTCCATGAATTTCTTGTAGGAAAAACATTTCTATGTTTCTTTCCAATAACACAAGTTTCACAAAACTCTATTTGGGATATCAATAACAAGCAAACCAGAAACCCAATATTTTCTAGCAAGAAAATTAAGACTGTCAAAATTTATATGCCCAAAACACATATGTCATAACCAACTATCATCATCAATCATAGAACTAAAGTAAGGTAAACTCTCACATTTAATACTCAATGGAAATAAACGATTTAGAGTTATGTTTACCTTTACTATTAGCCACATACGATCATCATTAATTGTGCAAACTCCAGTGATGGATTCGCATATCATAACCTCTTTCTGAAAGTTGTCCCATACTCAACAAATTTTGTTGCAAACCTAGTACATAAAACACATCTGAAATATACTTGTGAGACCTATTTTTCAATCTGATTGCTATTTTACCTTTACCTATCACAAGTATCTTTGAATTATTTTCAAACTTTACCTCTAATCGAACGGAGTTATCCAAATCAGAAAACATGTCTTTCTCACCACACATGTGATTACTACAACCAGTGTCTAAATACCACTTAGCACCATCATCATTATCTACAACATTATAAGCCAGCAATACGGTTTCTATTTCATTATTACCACCAGGATTATTTTCAGCAACATTAACTTGATGATCTCTATTATTCAGCCTTCTAGATCTGCACTCAGACTTTTTTATGTCCGAACTTGCTACAATTAAAACATTGAATATTGGATTTATAAGATTGTAGATTAGAATTGTTACCATCCTCTCTTCCTTGGATTGATCTGTGCTGCCAATTAGTATTCTACCACTGATTGCCTCTGCCTCTTCCTCCACCAATCTGTTTTGCCTATTATTGCATATGCCTCCTCTATTGTTGTGATTCTGCCCTTTATTTTGGTAATTTTGAAAACGTTGATTAAATCCTACATTATTCCGAGACTCGCCTTTTTCATTTTTTAAATTTAATTGAGCTTGCAAAGCTTCATCAACTGAATTTTTTGATCTCTCATTCAAACGTTGTTCATGAACTATCAACGAACCCTGTAATTCATCTACTGTCATGGACTCCAAGTTAGCCGACTCTTCAATAACTGTCACTTTATATTCAAACCGTAATGTCAAGTTTCGAAGAATTTTTTTAACTATTTGACGGCCTGCAATTTGTTCACCATTAGTCCTCATCTCATTAACAAGTGTTGCGGTTCGCGAAAAATATTCAGAAATAGTTTCTGATTTTTTCACCTGCAACAACTCAAAATTTCTATGCAGTTTTTGTAATCTAGCATTTTTCACCTTATCAACACCAACATATATTTTTTTAATAATATCTCATACTTGTTTCATAAACTGAACATGAGCAATTTTACTAAGAACAGAAATATCTAAAGTTTGATAAATACAATTTAAAGTTTTGAAATGTACTTACCTTGTTATCCTCATCTGCATTTGTTGCAAGCTCTTTCTTAATGAATTTCGTCGTCAAACCATTTGAACCAAAAAAAGTTATCATCGTATTTTCCTAAATATGAAAAGAAAATTTCTCATTAAATTAATAAATCGTACAAATAAGAAAAGACATTTTCACGAACTATAAAAAAAAAAATACAAAACTCTAATATCAATTGTTAGATCCAAAATCCTATATCAATGATTGAATTTAAAACCAACCTTTACTTTGATTACCAAATCAAAACAATAATCTTATATATATATATATATATATATATATATATGAAATGATGGAAACAAAGCAAAAAGGCCACTGTTTCCAACCTTCAGTTTGACTTACGAAACAAAAAGGACGGCCACTGTTTTCTTATTTCTTTTTCTTTCTGGCTTGCGGCGTGCAGCGCTACTTTTCTTCTTTTTTTTTTTTTGCCCGCGGCACCGTACGACCTTTTACATGGCTATACAAATAAATAAATAATTATATATATATATATATATAAAACTTAATCCTAACACAATTAAAATTTTTATCACTATCCTACTCAGACTCAATTTTAAAAGTCTTATTAAAAATATAATAAGTTAATTTAATTAATTTACACTAATTTATATGTATTAAATTAAGTCTTTATTTTCATGACAATCAAAATAATTTTTAATCGCAATAGTAACATGTCTTTAATCTTAATAATATCATGTCAAATGTGTTATAATTATTTTTTTCGATAAATTCTAACACATATGATACTGTATTATTCAAAAAAACACATTATTACGTTATGACCCACTACTACGTTGTGATTCATTTTCACTAAAAAAAAAAAAAAATACCTCAAACAGTAAAGAACAGGGGGAATACTTCAATCAGTGAACCAAAGTGTAAGATATTTGAGAGAGTTATACGTATAAAAATAATATTTAGTGTATTTTGTGAGAGTAAAATCATTCTTTTGTACTCTCTTTTTAAATAATAAAATCTTCTTCGTCCATGGACGTTAAGTCCCAGTGGATCTGGACATTGAACTTAAGGGGTGCAAGAATGCAAAATAAAATTTAGTGAGATATTTTATGAAAATTTAATTTTTTTGGGAAGGTAATTTTTAATTTTTTTAAAAAAATTGACTATACAAAAAGGGGATTAAAAATCAAAATATAAAAACTTTGGGAGCAAGCCGTGGCTTCGCCATTGGGCTGAATCACGTAAATCGTAAATCATTGTGGATCTGTGTGCTAATTATCCATTTATATTTTGCTAATTTGTCCAGACAAATTAGTATTTGAGCTTCCATGATTGCAACAAAGACAGAGAGCACAGGAATTCCTCTTTATTACATGTATCCATTTGCCTTGATACATTCCTGCTGCAGCTTGGCTGGGCTAACACCAAAAACTTGTAAACATGCTGCTTAAACTTTTTGAGGTTGCTATCATGTGTGGTTGCACCTTACATTTGTACCTGTGCATTAAACAGCTGTGTCACCAGGTAGTTTTGTAAATTAAGAGTAGAACAATTATCACATATTGCTGTGGCAACTCAAGCTTGTTTGGTCTTTTACCATATTGGTAGTACATATATCATGAATAGCACCATTTCTTTAATTTTTTTTCTTGTTTGGAAAAGATAAATTACCTTTCAGCAATTGAAGGTATACATTTGTTCTTAAAAGATGCCTGAAACTTGAACAAAATCATCAAAGTAAGTTTTTTTTTTTCTAAAAATCAAATAACTAAATAAGAATGGACTTGACCAAACTCATTTTCAGGAATTCCCAAACAGCCTCTGATATCACAAAGTATTTTCATGGCTGGTTGTAACTTTGAAATTTGGACTAAACTGGACCACTACAAAAAGTCTCAGAAATTTTTTTATTTTTGGCTCACCTTGGACTGCCATCTCTCACCCAGGTACCACTCGACGCAGCCTAGGTATATCAGCTCCACTCCGGCAAGGAAGTACAGACCATTAGCCCCTCAATCTTCATATGTTGCCGGTAAAATACTACCAACATTTTCTCAGACACAAAAGTTCAGCTCGAACAATGTTGGTCCTGCAATCTACTGCCAGAAGCAGACACTTCAGTTGCCATTCTAATCACAAGTTTGTGCTCCAAAGGGAACTACCATTTGACTACATTGCAATCAGCATACCTTGATTACCACTTAATCTGTTGATCAAGAACACTAACCAAATATGTAAGCATTTGCAAAATTGTAGCTTCATAGTTGGAGTAAGCTTACATTCTGTCAACAGTCATAGGCAGTGAACAAATCATTACCCAAATGCATCAAAAAAATGCAACAAAAAAAAATGAACAGAAGATGAAAACATTGATAATCGAAGCATATAGATGCCCATAATCTCCTTTATTGTCTTTCCCCTACTTTCAAACACGTAATGCCACCAACCCCCCTGCAGGAGTCGCCTGTCACCCCCAGACTTTGAGGCGTAGGGGAAAGTTCTAATTAGGATACAGGTGTGTTGTACTTAAAGAAAGAAGAAGAAGAGGCTAATATGTATCAAAGTGATATTAAAAGCCAAATAATGTGCAGGAATATATTGATGAATTCCAAACTGCATTGCCAACAATGTGGTACTTCTCTTTACAATCGACCCCATCCAACTGAGAAGCCCTTAAGCATTAAATGAATGAATGTGGTTCCATGTTTAATCTTGTACAATTAAACACCAAATATTCTGTACCTTTGTAAACGAATAAATGGAGCCAATTCCCTAGTTCGCAGCATAAAGGGTGCCACTGAAAATGTCTTGCCAACCTGAGAGCTGATCAAACAAACAGAAGATTCATTTTTAATTGTACCATTTTCTGACCTAGGCTCACCAAGCCCCAGTGAATTTGGGGGATTCAGCCGCAGAAGAGGAAACCTTTCAAATGATTAAAGTTGCATCAATAGAAATGGTCCAGAAACAATTATCAATCCAAAAGAAGCCATATATTTTTCTCTCAACAATGTCAAGACCTTACAAAGACTAGCATGAACTGCAAACACAAGTGCCTTCGGTCTCCCTTGGGACAAATGGGCCACAGCCAGAAAAACATGCTTTTTGATGGTTTTTCAGGAAGAGAAGAAAAGACATACCTAGATAAACAGTTACAAAACGCAACATGCTCAAAACTCACTTTCTCCAAAAAATTCTTGAGCTACCCACCATTTGTAACTTTTCTCGACTTGCTTCTTAAAATTTCCGTATGCTGTGTTCTCTTCCCTTCCTCGGTCTTAACAAAGTCGCACATAAGAGGCTCATCACGGGCTTCCCAAGAAGTGGATATCCGCCTTCAAGGGCTTTCCAAAGAACTAGATATCCGCCTACCTGGCTCCCATGGGAAAACAAATGCAATAGTTTCTGGACACCTTGTTTTCTGAACAAGTACAACTAACTTTCAAAAGCATAAAAAAGAAAGAAAAATAAATCAAAACCGATACGCCAAAATTATGCTAACTAACCATAATCTGACACGTGAATAAGTTGTACTTTGTGCAGGTCATAAAGTAATTGGGTATACCGACATGATGTCAGTCCGCCGGGCTCGAAGGCATCAATCACCAGGATACCGAACTCGTTTGCCAACATATCAAACTACTAAACAGATCGTCGTCGTCATCTTGCCCTACCGACCTCAGAATGATGGGACAGATGGCGATGTACAATGATAAAAAAACCAGGGTAGTGCTGAAGAACAGGGAGACAGGTGGTGACAGTAAGGCAGGTGATGACAGTAAGATTAATGATCATGATTACCACAGTCAAGTGACAGTGAACCCATGCCTTGGCAACACCAACTCCGTACCCACTTTGGCAGATAATCAGCTGATAAATACAAACCCTTGAAGGTATGTAAAAAGAGGACTTCTTGAATTATTACTTGAAGTCTTATTATACACTCTATCTAACTTAATCATCTGGGGGGGCTACCACCGGAGCTTTCCTCGGTGGCATTCTAATTGTATTTCGTCTCAGGCTTCACACCAACGGAGGGCAGAACCTTGACGGATCAAAAAGTGCAGCAACAAAAACAATACTAAAGAGAAAGAGGAGAACAGGGCAGAGAACGAGGCAATTTACTGCACAACAATTTTCAAGGGTCAGAAAAAGAAAAATATGGAAAAGGTGGAAATTTAGCATTCTATTAAGTATTAACAATAAAAGAAAAGAGGCCTTTAGGTAAAGTAGCATTCCATTTAATTATCGGTAATTTTAGAAAGAAAAGGAAAAATTGGAATCTTACAAGAGCTAAACCATTCCCTTAACATATTTGACCACGTACAAACTCCAATATGGGTCATAAGATCAAGCTCTGTACACATTTCCTAATGTCATTTTGCCCGAAGACATCTTGAAAAACTAAGTGTCAGCTGCTTAATGAACCAGTTTTTACCGAAAGGACTAGTACTTCGTAACTTAAGATGAAACCAAGTGCATTGCACTATGGCACTATGAGTCAGTTAGATCTTCTTTGCTAGATTTTTCCTCAATCCTATAGCCAAATTTTGCTGCTTTTAGCCCAGCAACCAATTTCTCAAGTTTGTTAATCCGAGCCTCAAGTTCCAATCCTGGTATCTTAAGTACACAATGGCTACAGCTTTCTCCTTCACTGTTGTTCATGCTTACTGACAGACTCCATAACTTACTTCCATGTACATCTTCCATGTCTCTCATTGGTCTTCCCATCAAAGTTTGATGCTGCATGCTAATGTCTACAGGTTTCATCAGTGAGACCATGTTCCTAGCATTTGCACTATCTGCAGCTGAAGGAGAGGAAATTTGACAAGAAGTGTCTGGCAAAGGTTTATTGTCACCAGCTGGTCTGTCTCCAAAACTGTTACATTTGTTGTCAAGTCTCAACATTTCTGCAATTGTTAATTTATCCTCCTCGACTTCCACCTCAATATGTTTGGAAGGGAAATGAGGAAAAAGGGCATGGCTATTTTCCTCCTTTCCTCCAAAAACCCATGGCAATCTTTTGCAAGTCTTTGAACGTTGCTGCCTCACAATGCCCCTAATTCCATCTTCCCTGGCCAACATCCATTGCCTCCACCACTTAGAATATCGAGTGGTAACATCCGATTCAAAGAGTCGGGGTGGCATATATATTTTTGCATCTGTAATTGGCCTATTGTAATTTCTCCAAGCAATTTCAGGAGTCTCATTGCAACGAGTGACATACCCCGGAAGATCTTGATCCATTCCAAACTGCATTGCTACTCGATGTGGGAGATACTGTTCTATACAGTCTAATCCAACTAGCTCACAAACTCGCAAGCATCGAGCAAATGACTCTAACTCTTTGTCCATATCAGAGTCAACCAACACCCAGTCCTCATTTTCCCTATAGAACTTACTAATCATCCAGTTGTTCACAACTAGTATAGCATAAGGGCGCCATTGAAAACACTCCATGGCTGAGTCCAGCGCCATCCCCACATTCTCAACTTTCAACTTTTTCAATCTCTGCCAACGAGCGGATATTGGCTCTCCACATCTGATAAAATTGGGGTTAGGCCGCAACGATGGGAATCGCTCCCAAGCCCAAAGCTGTACTAATTGAAATGGAGCCCAAAGGGTGACCGTGAAACCATCACCTTCACACTCACCATTCCTGCACTTGGTTAAAGAAACTATTGATTTTTTCAACAAACTCAAATCTCTATAAATGCTTGCAAGAACTGCGGGTGCAAGCGCTATTGGAATCCCTCTAGAGAGATGAATTGCAATCGGAAAAACATACCTTCCTACAGTATCATCTTTTCTGGGGAAGATGTACCTTGACAACCACAAGGCAAGAAATGCTTCGTGCTCGAATCGGCCACCACTCTCCATGAAATGGTCCATCCATGCGTAATGGGTGGTGTATGGGGCATTGCGTGGTCTGCAATCCTTATGAGCTTTGCCCAGATTTTCTTCAATTTCAATCAAGTCCTCGGTCTTTAGAGGGTTAAAAACAGGGTCACCCAAAACAGACTAACCACCTAAAACCATCATATCTTCCAAAGTAATAGTTGCTTCACCCCAAGGAAATATGAATGTATTTGTTTCAACACACCATCTTTCCGCAAGCCCAAGAATCAAATCATTGTGTCTTAGGATTTGGTACGTAGAAGCCAAGATTGCTTCATATATACCAGCTTTCTTCCATATAGGTTCGTATATAGGTTGTAAACGATCGACCCATGACTTCCACCCCTTCTGGGGGCATCGTCGGCCCTTGAACTCGACCTTCAATGGGGGTTTCTTGAGATCAGAAATAGTGGGTTTTGAGGGGAGAGAGAGTGAAGGAAGGTCATTCATGGAGATGGAGGTGACAGTGGGTTTGAGAAAATGCGCAGTTCTGAGAGTTGGGTTTCCACCAGTGGGTGAAACCATGAGCTCTTCTCTCTCCTCCATTACATTGTCTGCTGATGGGTTCGCCATTCTTAGGGTTCATATGTGTGCATGGGAAAGTGATGGAGAGAAATTAGGATCTGGACCACAAAGACCCTGAAGCTTTTTGTTTTTCTGCAATTCTGATTACTGGTTTGGTTTGAGAAATGTTATTTATGTAATATGTCACTAACCGAAGGAAAGGGGGACCTGAAACTCCCTCAAGAGAGGAGGGTGAAGGAGAGAGAGACCAACGAGACTCCGTCGAGAGGGACCAGTGACAATAACAAATTACATGAATAAAAGTATAAAGATAAAGATTGAATGTAAAATAAATCACTACTCATCAGATTAATGCAATCAAATCACAATTTTGATTCGCCAAAGACTGACGGTAACGTTGTTCTGCTGGTTTCCAAAAATGGCAAGGAGAGAGAGCATACTGATGATACTGTATTTACTTTTTAACTGAAATAAGATGGTACAGCTACCGCGCATTTGGGATGGATAACTTGGAGGCAAAGAAAAGGAAACGAGGAAAAACGATAATACCTCTGTGTTGGCTTAAGTGGACCTTGTTTCATGTTAAATCACAATTTATTTTTTATATATATATATATATATATATATATTTTAATTTAATTTATTTTTATTTTTAATTAAAATTAAATAATCGCATGATACTTAGTATAATTACGTACATGATCAAATAAGATTATAAGACACACTTAAATAAAATAAAATAAAAAGTTCATCATATTTAATTTAAAACCAAACAATATCCATTCAGAATGTTTTATAAAATAAAAATTTTCTCCGATATGAGTGACTTAAAAAATTTATTTAACTTCAAATAAAAGATTGAATAAAAATTTATTTAACTTTGACTGCTTTTCAACACTCATTTAGTTTTCATTTAAATCTTTTTTAAAAGTTTTCACATTGTCTCAAAAAAATCTCATCTTACCCAAAATTTTTAAATTTGACTTCGAAGTTTGAACATGAAAATTTGGATATATTTTGAGTAAAAATAAATTTAATACGAGTTTCAGTACAGAGGATTCTTGAAATTTTTGACTCAAATTTAAATTTGACTATAATTTTAAATTTATGTTAGACATGCAATAATAAAGTCCATGTTTATTATTTTAACATGTGTCTTGCTTGGTGTAAAATTAATATATGAATAAAAATTATTTAGAGTGGATGCTGTCTTGTGTGTACATGTGAAATTTGTTTTTATTTTTTTATTTACTCTTATATCTCACCTATCTTAGTTTAACATTCAAATAAGGGACAGAAGTTTCACTTTCATTTCCTTCTGTACTTCTCTCTCTCCTCTTCAACACTAGCCTTTCCTTTTTTTCCATAATTCCAAAAACTGCTCTGGGGCTACCATACTTCCATCATGAATGCAAATTACCCAACATAAATTCATAAAAAACTTTCAACGAAAAACAAGCATTAAAAGATGTGTGTGGTTCCATTCTTCAGACATAAATTGCCTAGCTATTCTTCTACTTCTTTTTTGTAGCTAGCTCTCTTTCTTGGTTGGTTGGTTGGTTATTCAGTAGGTAATTACCTCATGTTTTAGGTGAGTGTATTAGGCTTTAGGTCAATTATTAGTTAATGAATAGATAAAAATGCTCCAATAAATAGAAAAAATACTCCAATAAATAGAAAAATACTCCAATAAATAACTTATCTTATACATTAAACATGACAGTCCCACATCATACGTTAAAGTTATTGCTAACTGTGACTCGCATTTTGGCTTACCACATCACTCACGAAATTTTCATCTATCGCGGTTCAGCGTTGCAATGCGTTTATAAGGGTTGCATATTTTTTCTCTGCTTTTGTTTAATTAATGCGAACGGACAAAAAGTTATAAATTTATGAGGATTGCATTTTTTTTTCTTTGAATTCTTCTTCGCCTTGTCTAATTAATGTGACTGACGAAAGGCTATAAAATCTTTTGCTTTGCAAATGGTAGATTGCAGAGTGAAGAGTGCAATCAGTACACCAAAGTGCGAAAGATATGAGAGTTATGCATAGAAATTCATCTATATATTTTGTGAGAGAGTTAATCCAGTCTTTTGTACTCTTTTTTGTAAATAGTGAACTTTTTCTCATTTTCTTTGCCTGTGAACGTAAGTCTAAGGCTGAATCATGTAAATACTTGTGCATTTATGCAATTATTTTGTGTTTAATCTTCTGCCAATTGTTCATTCTATATTTTGTTGGTTTGTCCACTGCCGCCATCGCAACAAATGGTGTGTTAAGAAACACAACACTTTTCTCTAGACCTTTGGTAGATCATTTTCTTAGAAGATATATTTTGGGGGTGTGTCACTTTTGGAATGAAATGGCTCTCGCATGCTCCTTTGTTTTAACATTAATCAATGACACTAGACATTACAAGTTACAACACAAGCAAGGCTTTAAGAAGTTAAGCAGAGATTGATTGCAAAGTCATCAAGTGAATGAAATGGTTAAACATAAGATTTCCAATAAGGAATCCACATTAATAATTGGGTTCGGTGTTATCACAAGCTGATCAGCAATGAGTTCATTCAAACACTAGGGCAGTTTCTGCATTTAGAAGGAATACAAACTTATCAACAATGGATGATTTTCTCAAACGATAGATATTAAAATAGTGAGACTGTAAAGTTTATTTTTCTCATACAATACATAGGCAACACCACTCTCTCTCGCCTAACTTCTCTGTTGTCTAATTAGATGCAATTTCAAAAAAATTACAGACATCTACAACCATACCTCTTAAATGAGAATGTCATTTTCTCAATTAAGCATTCTTTCAAAGAACAATTTTTTATAATCAGGAGTGTTGTGAAATAACGATGTATGTAACTATAGTGAAAAGAGTTAGAGAGAGAAACAATAGAGAATTTACATAGTTCGACAATGTGCTTATATTCGGAAGCAACTATGTTCTTCACTATATGAAAAATAGGATTATAACGTATTGATACTGCCTTATAATTAAAACCCTGACCCTAACTCGGTATATTAAAAATTTCTAATATACCATTACCATACCACACGATTGAGCCACCATCTCTAACAACGAGATTCTGACAAAATGAACCCAGGCCCCCTCAAAATTTATTTTCTATAGTTTCTCTTTCTGGAGCTCAAAGGAGAAATGGATAATGTGCTCATTGCCCTAACTTTTATGCAGCAACTTAACTAATATGATTTGCCCTTTTCTGCCAACAGCAAGAATCAAACTCCAAACCCCACATCCCCACCGCCTCTCTCTTGAATGTCATGCCAGCACTTAACTATATATGCTGATACCAAGGCTTTATCAACTTAAATATTTTGATAGTGCACAAGATTTTGGAACTTATCATTGGCAAATCAGGAAAGTTCATATCAGGGGAAGAGCTTACTTAAAATGATGTAGCATAAGCTACAAAATTGTTTCAAACTAGCAGCAGTAAATGACTAGCATTGTTTCATGTTATCAATAAACAGCCATGTGTTCTTGGTGTATGTATTCTAGGGCTTGATCTACTTAGCATTCCTCATCAGATGAAAAATAGTTAACAGATTCCATAATTTACAGTGCAAGATGTTTTCGGAAGAGAAATACACCATATAATCAACTTAGAAATTGAAAATGAAAACACAAATGTTCATTCTAGTGATAGTTTGCCTAAGATCGGAGTTCAATTGAGCAAAGAAGGCTTCAACCATACATGCCAAAGTCAAGTTAGGATGCAAAAAAGCAAAAATGATGTAAACTTTAAAAGAATTCATACCTCAGAGCTCAGTACTCATCAATGGATATCAAGCTAAAATATAAAACAACCAATGGGTCCAGTGTTAATGAAATCCACTGAAACAGCAAGTGAATTAGAGTGCCATTTACCTGCAGAGTACACTTGACACCATTGTATAATATCAATTATAAGAATCAGAGTCATACAATCTAAATGAAAAACATTAATTGTTCAGATCAAATGTGCATAACTATATGAGAATTCAAGCATTTTCCAATCTGTAAATCTTTTGACATTCACTAGGTTGCTAATGAACTGAATGATGCCGGATAAGATATAATTACAAATCACTAAACATGTAACCATTTCAATGAAAATGCACAAAATACAAAAGTTCCAAGTTTACTACCCAAAGAGGAACAAAATATGCAAAAATGAACAGAAATGTTCAGAAATCTTAAAATATGTAAACAGAAGATTATGTGAAGACCTAGAATCTCTCTATTGGTTGTCTTAGTCTTTGATATAGGGTTACCTCCAACAGTTCCTCTAGCTTCTGAACCCTCCCTTCTAGATCTAGTCCACAGTTTCTGAGATCTTCTTTTAAAAGTTTCGATGCAGCAATCAACATCTATTGGATTGTTGAAAGACCCTCCAGCCTCTTTTCTCTCTTCCTCAACATCTTTAACTGGTTCTGTGCCACCTTTCCTCAGTTTGATCCACTCGCTTAGTGAGACAGAGTCTAATGGGTCATTGGCAGAATCGGAAGCCATTCTCTTCGCTCGTCTAGAAACCTCATTTGGACCATTGCCAGAATCCACCTTTCTCTCCCCTTCTTTGGCAACCCTGTTAGTTGATCTGATGGTTGCTTTGCCTTGTGGGTTCTCTTCTGTTTTGCTGACCGATTTTCTTTTTCTACAGTTCTCATTGACAGTTCCACAAGTGGGAGAAACATGTTTTGCTGGAACTATACCATCGTCACTTGAATCTTGATATGTAATCTTGGAACTAAATTCATGAGTAACCGAGGCATGCCCCTCTTCAATATTGGATTTGGAAGATAATTTCTTAGGACTTTTCAGTGTCCTCGATGAAACAGCAGCGTGGCTATCATCCTCACAATTTTTTGCCTGAACTGATGCTGACATTTTAGGTTTCATAGTTGTTCTGCTAGCACCACCGGCTCGAAGCACTGAATTTTCCAGAGAATGGTATTCGTCGCTCCAATCACGAATTATTTCCATCTTGATCTTGGAAGATAAATCAGGAACAACCAAAGCAAGGCTTCCCTTACCAACAGATTTTGTTGAAGCTTGTGATGGTGTACAAGGCCTTTTCAGACTCCCTGATTCAACCGAGGCCTGACAATCCTCCTCATTTATTTTAGCTTTAACTGATGGTGAAGTTTTAGACTTCTTCACAATTCCTTTTTGCACAAAGACATCAAAAGCCATTCTCTTCAATTCTCTATAAACCTCATTTGGGCCATTGCCAGAATCAACCTTTCTCTCCATTTCTTTGGCAACGCCGTTAGTTGATCTGATGGTTGCTTTGCCTTGTGGATTCTCTTCTGGTTTGCTGAGCTGATTTTCCACAGTTTTCATTGACAATTCCACAAGTGGGAGAAACACATTTCGCTGTAACAATATCATCATTACTTGAATCTTGGTATGTAATCTTGGAACTAAATTCAGGAGTTACCGAGGCATGCCTCTCTTCAGTATTGGATTTTGAATGAAACTTGAGATAATTTCTGAGGACTTTTCAGAGTCCTCGATGAATCTGCAGCATGGCTACCATCCTCACAATTTTTTGCATGAGCTGATGCTGACAATGTAGGTTTGATAGCTGCTCTGCTTGCACCATTGGCTCGAATCACTGAATTTTCCAGAGAAGCAGGGCTTCCCTTACCATCAGATTTTGTTGAAGCTTGTGATATTGTACAAGGCTTTTTCAGACTCCTCGATTCAACCGAGGCCTGACAATCCTCCTCATTTATTTTAGCTTGAACTGATGGTGAAGTTTTAGACTTCTTCACTATTCCTTTTTGCACCAAGACATCATTGACAGCATCTCTGCGAGCAGACATAGACTTCTTCCACCAACTGAAGTACCTCAGGGAAACACCCGGCTCAAAAGATCTTGGTGGAACAAAGAACTTAGTATTTTCACTTATTAAATTGAAACCAGAATTATCACCAGCAAGATCCTGATCCATTCCAAACTGCATCGCCACCCGTTGTGGCAGATACTTCTCTTTACAACCTATTCCAACCAGTTCAGAAGCCTGTAAACATCGAAGGAAAGATCTCAACTCATCATCCAAACTAGAGTTATCAAACACCAACTGTTGAGATTCTTTGTAATATGATGTATGACGCCAATTTTTCAAATTAATAGCATAAGGCCGCCACTTAAAATTTTCTTGCAGCCTAAGAGCTGATCTGACAAGAGGAACATTGATTTTGGAATTCAGTTTGTGCCATAGAGCCACCCGAGGCTCACCGGGCTCAAGGGAATTTGGGGAATTTGGTCCTGTGAGTGGGAACCGTTCAAATGCCCAAAGCTGCACCAGCTGAAAAGGCGCTGAAACAATAATGGACCCAGAAGATGAGATAGCTTGTTCTCTCAAGAATCTCAAGTCCTTATAAAGACTTGCCAGAACTGCAGGAGCAAGAGCCACTTGAATTCCTTGGGACAATCTTGCAGCTATGGGAAATACATGTTTTCCAATGGTTTCTTCAGCAAAAGAAGGAAAAACATACCTTGAAAGCCACAGTGACAAAAAAGCTACATGCTCGAACTCACCCTCTTCCTCCATGAAATGCTTGAGCCACCCAGGGTGGCCCGCTTTTCTAGCTTTACTTCTCGACATTTCCATTCTCTGTTTGTTCATTTCTTCTTCAATTTTGATGAATTCCACCGTAAGAGGACTAGACGTCACGGGCTCTCCGAGCACGGGAAACCCACCGAGGATCATCACATCTTCGAGAGTAATCGTCGCTTCCCCCCACGGGAACATGAATGTATTCGTCTCCGGACACCAAAATTCCGATAACCCGAGTACTAATTCCTGATTACACCGCACTTCATATATAGAACTCATAATAGCATCACAAATACCAGCTTGATTCCAAATGATACCATATTTTTCAGCTAATCGATCAACCCATTCTTTCCATTTCTTCTGAGGTAGTTTCCAACCTCTGAAGAGAACTTTTGAAGGCCATTGTTGAAGATTGTGAGAAAAGATTTCAGATAACAATGGGGTATTAGGAATAACAACAGCTTCATTGACATTTTTTGCTAATGGTTTGAGGAATCTTGCAATTCTGACTGTAGATTTCCCACCTTTCGGGGAAACAATTTTCTCAACTCTTGCTTCATAGATTAGAGTTGTCCGTTCTTCTTCGTGTGCCATCGTTGAAATTAAAAAGATGAAGAAGATGAGAGGAGGGAGGGGGGTAATTAGAACAGACAATATTGAAATTCAAAGTTTAAAATTGGGCTGTTCATGCAGCAGTATCTGCTGGGAAGTTGAAAAGAACAGATACGAATGATAGTCGGATCGCCATTACCATTAGCCGCTGCACTCTGAAGAGTGAGAGCACTCACGTAGAGTCACCCTTTTTTTTTTTTTGGTAAATCACGTCGAGAGAACTCGAGAGCGCGTCCGAACTCCGAACTAGAAAATTGAAGTGCTAGCCTCTAACCATTCTTTCACATTTATACATAAAATTAAACCATTTTCATTCTTTTTTTTTATGTCCCAAATTGAAACTTATATTTATAAACCCAATAGATAAAATATTGTAAAGTTTTTATTTTATTATTATTCTTTAATTTGATGTATTTTGTGACAAAAATTGAAAAAAAGACTATTTTCAATAGAAGTAACAAATGTATCTTTTGTTATTTTATATACAAATTTAATATTTTTAAATTTTAGTACTTTAATAAAAATATTAATTTTTAATTTTTTATTATTATTATTATTTCGTCTTTTATTTACGATAAAAAGTTGGTAAAATAAGTACAATTTTCAAATAAATGAAAAATTATTTAATAAAAAAAAATTTGTTATTTTTTTTCATATAACAAATTAGATGTGACTAAAAGACTCTTCGTAATTTTATTGTGTTCGTTGGAGTCTTTTTTTTCTCGGTGGCATAGCAAATTAAGTTTGCTACTTGAAAGGTGGAATACAGATAGTGTTAGTAGTGTAATTTTGTATTATTTATTTATGTGTGAAATCATTAAATGCATTATTTATATCCTTAAAGAATTAGTTTTCAAAGTATAGTCTTTTATTAAAATTGGATGAGGGGAGTACTAATTTTATAGTTTCATTTATTAAAATGAAATCTCTTAACTATTTGTAGGACAAGTAACCTCAACATAAAACTTCATTCAAAAAAACCTTTGACAAATAAGAATATCGTTCCATTGAGTGCATTTAGCATTCTTAAGAGTCCTATAATAAGCTACCATAAACATTCATGTTATCAAACAATTTGAGCCTACATTGACACCTTGCCTAGTGAGAAAAAAAAAATAGGACAATTCCAAATCAAGTTGAAAGATAATATCAAATATTTGTTATAAATACAATGCAATAACATGAATATCATGTAATTATTTATTTTTAATTAAAAAATAAATATATATTGTATACGTTACATATTATAATCAAAACACATATAGATAAAGAGAGTGATAGTAAATCGGGATCACTACTTAGAGCTCATACTAGTAAGTGTATGTTGCTTTATTTTATAAAATACCACTTTCATTCCACTTGTGAGAGAAGTGAAACGAAAGTGATAGTACATAAAACATTACTTTTATTTTATTTTGACAAATATCTTTCATTAATTTCTACATTTTATTTATTGGGTGATGATTTGCATAAAGAGTGGTAGAATGTGCAAATTACATTTTTTTTATACAACAATGTTAAAAAAAAAAAAATCGAACACAAAATATTTGAATAAAATATAAGCACTTACATCACTTGAGTATGACCTGTATAAGATTTCCTATTTTACCATGTCTGTAACTATGTATAAAGATGATTCTTGTTCTGGAACATCACAGAGGCCTCATCAAATCTACATTGCCCTTTCACCATTAATATTTTATCTTTCATTTTAACTTTTCCCATTCTTTCTGTCCTATAAATACAAGTTGGAGTTTTGCTGTAAATATGCACTTGCTCATTGCCATAATTTTTTCTGTTTTGCTCAGCACCCATTTAGCAAATCAAGCCAACAAAGATGTTTATCAGACCTGGCTTCAATGCTCCGAAGCTACCCTTCGGATACCCGGGATGATTGGAAGGAGACCCGAAATGCTTATGTCTTCAGAGATGGCTTCCCAGGACTAAAACTAAAAGAAAATGAAGTCAAGTGCAAGTGCAAGTGGAAGAAGGTAATGTCTTGAAAATAAGCGTGGAGAGGAACATAGAGATAGAAGAGAAAAGGGCCAAGGGGCACCCTGCTAAGCACTGCAAACTCAGATTGCCTGAGGATGCTAGGGCTGATCGAGTGAATGCAACCATGAAGGATGGAGTGCTTACTGTTACTGTTCCCGAGATGGAGGTGAAGAAGCCTCATCTGGAAAAAGAAATCTTGACTAAATTAAATGGTTCTTCAACTCAACCTGCTCCTCAACCTTTTACTTCAAGACTTGTTTATCCTCTGGTTAATCCAGCTGGTGGCAGTGACATCTTTCCCGGAACTCCTCCTCAAACATACCCTGCGAGGGGTGATTGTGGTGCTGGTGGCAGCATGTTTGCGAGTCTCAACCATCCGATGTTTGGTGGGATAGGCAGAGGCTCAAGCATCCCCAGAAGACAACTGGGTTTTCCATTGGTTATTCCACGAGCTGCTCGTTTTGTTCCTCATGTACCCACCTCATTTTCCTGATTTTGAACCCAATTGACTTGTAAGGAGACCGTGGAGACCTGGAAGGGATCCACCAGTCAACCTCCTCGCATAAGAAGTGCCAAAACATTAAAACCACCCATATCCACAAATCCGACTGACTCCACAGTCCACAATTCAAAGTTCAAATAGCCAATGGTGAATGATTAAGCAGTTGCAGGTAAAATAAGTGGGCACTTTTGAGTTCAAATACATTCCAGCAAATATTGCTTTAACTCCTAGAAGTAGAAAACAAAAGTAACATTTCAATTGTACAGTACATTACAGCAGCAAAGGCACTCAGAAAGTCAGTACTGATTCTACTGAAAGAGCTCCTGCTTAAGCAAGCAACCTTCAATATTGTAAAGATCAAGGTTGCATGTTAAAGATGCATTTAAAGAAAACAAACAAAGTTTAAAAGACAATAATCCCTCAGAACTAAGTAATCGTCAGTGGATATCAGTCCACTACTTTTAATCCATGCCACATTCTTCACAGGGATACAATACATGACTTTGAAAAATACATAAATGTGCAATAGAGAAAAACAAGCAGACAGAATCTTGTTAAATATAAAAATATGCATACATACATATATCATTTGTGTATCAAAAGCAAAGGATACATAAGAACAAAATGATACCTAAAAGGATGGTTTATCAAAATAAGTTAATAACAACATCCCTCAGAATTGGTTAGTCATCAATGGATATCAGTCCACTACTTTCAATTTTCATTCTTCATAGGGATGCAAGAATTCTATGAACTAGGATACAAGTGTGCATGCACACAAGTACACAACCAAACAGGCAAACACACAACCATTACCATTTTAGAATCATTATGCATTGTGTGACACACCCGCTATTACCATCATAGAATCACGACGCATTAGAAGTGTATCACAAAGGAAAAGCAAATGTTCATCATATTTTGCTTCAACACTGAATTATTCAACCTGTAAACTTTATGCACAGGACATCTTGGAATAAATGACAGATTCATAATAACATTCTCAGGGGCAAAGTTAAGAGCTTTGATACTAACATTCGAAAAGCATGGATCATCACAAAAATGAACCTACTGTAGGCAATGCATCCAAACCTAAAAAGTTGAATATAACACACAATATATATCACCATAGTTAAAGTAATATGCAATAAATCAAAATTCAAGTATGAACAAAGCTAAAAGTTGATGCTACTATTAGAAAACCATAGATCATCACAAAAATGAGCCTACTTTTAGGTAATTCATCCAAAAGGGAACAAGAATAAAAACCTACAAAGTTGAATATAACACACAATATATATCACCATAGATAAAGTAATATGTAATAAATCAAAATCCAAGTATGAACAAAGCAAAAAGTATTATGGTACAACAGAGCTATATTGCACAAGTGTGAGAGACCTATATTCCTTTTTTTTTCCCCCCTTAAAATACACAGACAATTTAAGATCTACTAATTACAAAATAATTGTTAAACAAAAGGAAATCTATTCAGAGGGAATAGATAAAAATGTCACTCTGCATTCCATATATTATACCATTTCATAGCCAACAATTATAAACCATTGACTGATAAATGAAGCTTCAAAAATTAACAATCCAGATATCAAATTCTCGGATGCGGTAGTTAAAGAATTGAGATTGAAGGAAAATGTGTCAATAGGGGCATCACCACCTCACCGATGAAACCCTAAAATAAATTTATCATATACTTTTATGAGGCTTATTTGGGGAGGCTTGCGTTTCTGGGTCCTCGTTGATGAAGTAAAAGTAAAGAATCAAAATTCTATCACTTCCTCCTATAATCTCCTCTCGTCAAACTCGAAGAGGTTCGATACTTTACAATGAGCAAAAAACCCTATATCATAGAGGGATGATTAGAGCTTCACCTGATATGAAAGATGGCGACGTCAAGAATTTCTCCGGGAAGATGGGTTGAAGAGAGTGGACGTGGCGAAGAAGCAATGAGTTCGAGCAGAGATTTCCAGATGGCGAAGACCGAGGAATACGATCTGTTTGGGAGCAGGAGAAATCATACTCCAGTAACAGACGGCAATTCCTCTGCTGCACTAAATTAGAGTCGTGCTTTATCTGTGTTTTCTTTAGGATTATCGTTTCTTGTAATTGAAATTGAAATAGAATTTCAGTACATTGAGATTTTAGTAATACATGTGACTTGAGAAAAACCTAGATTATGGAAAAATGTTAGATTGAAAAAAACAACTCTTAATAGGAAGGGAGAAAAACAAAAAAACAAAAAAAAAAATCTTGAGTGGGTGAAGCTGCTCTCATATCAGAGCCAGGTTTCGATCCTGGGACCTGTGGGTTATGGGCCCACCACGCTTCCGCTGCGCCACTCTGATTTGTTGAGAAAGGGTTTGCCTAAAACATATTTATACGTTATTTCCTCACTCTTCTCTCCCTCAAGGTCTCACTAAGACTGTTACACATGATTGTTCAGGTTAAAATTGGTGGAAATCGATTAAGAAAAACAAAAAAAATTGAAAAATGAGGCGAAGACCTGGAATTGGTGGTTTACAGACCGCTGCTGCTGCTAGGGTTTGTTCTATTTCTTTCCATTTATACAACTTACTTGTCGATTACAATCGGTACATCAATCTTAATTATTAATATTTTAGGATCAATACCGATTGCTCGGAGAAAATGTAGCGAAGTTAAGAACTGATCTTATGAAAGAACAGCTTGTCACTTTTCGATCTCAGTTGGAAGAATTTGCTCGCAAACATAAGGTACTCGATTCCTTCTGTTTTCTTTTTCTTTGTTTTATCCTTCTTAATTAATCAATTAACATGGTGTTTCTTTAATTAAATTATTGAAACACTGATATTTTCTTAAGATTCGTTGGCCAAACTCATATCCAATTATGTCCTTTGAATTGAATGGGGAACGTTGATTTAAAAAATTTGAAGAACTTGATTAAAATACATTTGGATGAAGTTGGACTTTTTAAAATAGTTTGGACATGTAATTTGGAATTGTGAGAAGAATCAGTTGTGGATGAACTGTCAGAAAACATGGATTTTGGGCTGTTCAAGTCGACTGGAAATTTGGCAATTCTAAGTGCATAATCTATTTTGTTAATTTTTTCTTGAGTAAAATGGATGCTCTATAACTTCTGCAATCTATTTTGTTACCTGTGGATTCCAGACTATTCTAGGAACAAAATCCCATTCTGTTTCCCCTTGTTGATTCAAACTCTTCAGATATTGTTTTCGCCATCTCTGTATATAGATGGCAGTGATAATGGGAATTGTGCTTTGTCTAAATGAATACCTAAAGCAGTGTGTTGGATCTGGTTGCTGCTTTTAGCAATTTAAGACAGTGATATTAATTTGTTTGGCATTCAGTGATTTGATTTTACTAACTGTTGATATGGTTGCTGCAGAATGACATTCGTAAGAACCCTGCTTTCAGATCTCAGTTCCATGAGATGTGCGCTAAAGTTGGAGTAGATCCCCTAGCCTCAAATAAGGGTTTTTGGGCAGAGCTGTTAGGGATTGGTGACTTCTATTACGAACTTGGTTAGTACCATTTTCTTAATTCTGGTTAACATATGACAAGTCTCTGAAGTCTTATTTGTCATCACCATAGAGTAGGGAGCTATTATTTTGATTTTCACAAGTACAGTTCGTATATATCCATTCCAAAGTGAGATATAATGTAGAAAAAAAAAAAAGAGAAACATTATGTAGCTATTTTATCTTACTTTTCTTCTGGTGGCTGTTCCATGTTTATATATTTAGTTAAACGGAGAAGTAATTATTAATTTGGAACCACGTCTTTGTACACATTTTTATTTGTTTTAAAACCCTTCTGCCTAGGGAGGAATACATATTCAATCTTTTTACCGTAGGATGCTTGTGCCTGATGATCCATGAATGATACAGTTAATATTTAAATTTTAAAATGAGATTCTATATTTTTTGATAGGTCAAGTGTAATTGTACTAAAAGGCGCCCAAGGGGGGGCGGACTCATATTTACAAAAGGAAACCGGGACAAAATTAAATCCATAATTCCCCCAAAAAATCAACCAAAAAAAATACATACAAAGGATATGCCTCCATAATCCAAAAATGAAGCATCCTTAAAAAAGTATCCTTAAAACTATTAGGATAAAACTCTTTCCCCTCGAAAACCATTGATTTCGTTTCCCTCCAAATACTATATAAAAGACATAAAGGGACCATATACCAAGTCCTCCTTAAATCCTTCCTCACCCTACAACCTCCCCAACTGAAAAGCAAGCCTTTGATTGAGAACCCACATGTAACCAAAAGGGCAGAAAATGATATCAGGTAGATTAGAAACTGGGAACATTGTTTGTCTTGCAAACCCATAAAAGTAGAGATAAGGCACTGACAATTTTAGTGATCAACTTAAATGTGTAGCATCTTAAAGTAGAGATAAGGCACAGAGCTGGATGATGGCTGAACTTGCTGCAGAGGTTATCAATGCTTTGGGAAACATTGTCTTTGCATTTGAAGTTATTGTCTTTGCTGTGCTGATGAGTTATTGCTTACTTCGCATCGATGATTTATTGCCTCAACCTATGCCGCTGATGAATTATTGCCTCCACCGCTGATGAGCTGTATATATAACACAAACCTACCCTCGTTTGTTGAGGCAGCGATGTGGGGGAGGGGATTGTGGAGGCAATGGGGAAGGGGATGGTCGTGTTGGAGGAGGGGCTGGTAATGGTGGTTTGCGGTTAGGGTTAGTTTTTTTTTCTTTGAAGATGAAGAGGCTGCTGTAGGGTCAAGGCTGAGGAAGAAGAAAGGGGAATAATGTTTTTAATTAAGGATTATTTTAGTCTTTTTGTTAATATGCTAAATTTGACTTAAAATATTATTAAACAAATAAGGGTTATATTTGTAATTGAACAAGTTCTTTTAACGGTGTTAAGCCGGCAATCTTGACAGGAGAGTGCAATGTAATTAGTCAAATTAGAGGGGAACTATCCACAATTGTTAGAAACCCCAGGGGTGATAATTGTAATTTACCCAAAATTCCTTTATAAGGATCTATTACCCAATTTTCTAATAGTAAAACTAATACATGTTTATGCATGTCTAGCAGCCTCCAATCTCAGTTTTTTTGGCATGCCATACTTGTGTGCAAGTTGTAAACTGATTTATTACTCCAATTTT
The DNA here is from genome assembly GCA_008638375.1 of Nyssa sinensis. NCBI lineage: Eukaryota > Viridiplantae > Streptophyta > Magnoliopsida > Cornales > Nyssaceae > Nyssa > Nyssa sinensis. The sequence goes on from CM018046.1 coordinate 55,377,196, forward strand.
TATGATTCTTGTCTAGTTCACGCCTTTCATAAGAAACTTTTCATGATAATCTTTTGTTATGTCTAAATGGAAATGTTGTTACTTGGCTAGACAGGAGTGCAAATTGTTGATATATGCTTGGTTACTAGACCCCACAATGGAGGCTTGATCAAATTGGAGGAACTCTGTAAACTGCTTGGTCAGAGGCGAAAGAGCGCTCGTGAAGCTGTCTCTGAGGATGACTGCTTGCGTGCTATAAGTAAGCTGAAGGTATTGTAGTTGAGCATTTGTGCTGAAGTTTTATAACATGCTATTGGTACACATGAAGAAGCTGCTCCTAGATACATTATATTCACTAGCCCTTGCATCTGAGAATGTTGCATGGGTTGTGGCTTTCAGTTAATGAGGTGAAAATTGTAATAGAGTCAAGGCCAATGGGGAGAGATTTAAATCAAACATCAAATATAACTGAATAGATTGCTTTAAAGTTTTGATTTTATGGGTACTAAGGGAAGTTTTCTTTAGGAACACGGTAAGGTTATGGACAGGAGTAACAAATTTCGTGTTTTCGTGCAATATAGCTCAGGGGATCTCCGAAGCAAGAGTTGACCAATTTGATCATCATAATTCTCACGTTTATCGGCTTATTTGGCTGAAAACAAAAAAGATGAATGATAGTGTTGAGATTCAGACACCCTGCTGTTAAAGTTATCACTGATTGGAATTAAAATAATTTTCCACGTGTACTGATCTATGATTGTTACCATTACTGTCCCTCGTATTCTGTGACAGAAGACAGCATTGCTAATTTGCAGGCGTGAACTTTTTATTTTTGTGCCACACAGTAGATAGGTTTTTCTTCGCATCAAATAATGTAATTTTACGAACATATATTTGTGCAACACTTATGTTATACACTAACATTCAGTGCATGAATTTTTCCAGGTATTAGGCAGTGGTTTTGAGGTGATTTCTGTTGGAAAGAGTAAGCTTATTCGCTCTGTTCCTACTGAGTTGAATAAAGACCACAATGAAATTCTAGAACTAGCACAGGTATTCTATTATTTATTTTCCCTTCAGACTTCATCCTTGAATATTCTTTATACAAATTCTTTGTAATTTCTCGTATTCCTCAAAATGTGATTGTGATTTGTGACTTATATTAGTTTTATGGACATCAATTTTTCCCCCTTCCAAATTCTGGTCTATAGATAAGTAATGGATTAATTGGCATTCTTCAACTAAATATGGTTCTTTAGAATGCATTGCATTGTCTAACATGCTTGCCCATCTTAAATAATAACTCTGAAAGTTATAAGCGTACTCAGGTTGGATAAGAGTTACTTGGATTCATATGCGTGTGTCAATTAAAAATTTGCTTAACAAGGAAACACAGTAAATAAGTGGTGATACACTTCTGAGATGTGGGTTTTACTTATGAGACACCTTTAAGCCATCGTGAATTCACTCAGGTTCATCTAGATAAACAATTGGAGGAAAATGGTCAACTCCCTTCTATTCTCTTTACTTGTTGCCTTTGTAACGATCAAAACAATCCAAGTTATTATAGTGACGAAACAATTAAGAATCTAAGATGCTACATGTCCAGTGACAAGTGACAGTCAATCTTACTAGTGACAAAATTAGGTAAAATGCACTTTCTTCCAGTGTACTCTGTCCTCATGCCATACTTTTTTTCCCTAAATATATACAAGATTAATTGTATTCATTTTATCAAACTGTTAAGTGTTATTAAAGCTTCCTGAAACGCATACATTCCGTTCTTAAATTTCATAATTATTTGGTCAGAGTGGTATGGTTGCAGGTAGTTGATCTCTCTCTCTCTCTCTCTCTCTCACACACACACACACACACGCACACACACGCGCGCACAGTTATTTTTTCCTTTTTAGTTTTAGGTGAGGAGGTTGAAAAGTTTGGCTTAGAATTACTACACTGCTTATTTGATTGAATGCTTTAGTCTGTTCGTGCATATGATTATCATTTTCTTGATTTGCTACTCATGAGCTTACAAATTTATATATTCTTACTAGTTTGATTATAACAATCAAATTGGACTTCTTGTTCTTGTAGTCTCAAGGCTTTGTGACTGTTGAAGAGGTACAGAGACGACTCTCCTGGTCCTCTGGCCGTGCCACCGATGCCCTTGAAATTTTATTAGACGTAAGTTGTTACTGTGTTGGCCTTCATTCTTTTTTTCCCAGTTATTAGTGTTCCATTAAATTTTTTCCGTCACTGTTTCCTTCTTGTGAGGCCCTTACAGAAACCCTGTTTGAAATGCAGGAAGGTCTTGCGATGATTGATGACGGTCACAGAGACGGCAGACGCCGATACTGGTTCCCCTGTGTATCTTCTGCTTCCTCCTATGTAGGAGCTGATACTCTTTAAGATTTGATTTTTGACAGAGTTATTTCTTTGAGTGCAAGGGAGTGAATGTTTTATTTGGATTTCCAGACAATGAAAATAAAATGTAGTTTTGTAATTCTATTTCTTTTTGTTATGGTTCTCTAATTGGATGTTGCTGGGAAACTCTAGATGTTAGCATTTTCCCTCAATGTTCAAAGCATGCAAATTTTTTTAGACTGATGAGCTTCTTGGAGTAACTTGCCCCTTATATAATGACCTAGTTATTTATCTTTGTTTTGTTTCTTGTTCAATTGATGTGGTGCAAATCGGCATGAAAACATTAAACCTCTCTCTTCCATTTTATACTGGTTTCTTGACTTAAGGCGTTAAGATGAATTTTCTTTAACTTAAATCTGGATGGTCCTTGTCCTGGATTAGGTGGGTGGGTGGAATTCTTGGTGATGACCCTGGAAAATTCTTATTTGGTTAGTATTCTTTCACTGACGAAAGCACTAGTGCCAAAGCTGAATGCCTCTATATCTTTGAAGGTTGAAATCACTACCTTCAGAAAATTAATACAGTTACAAATATACACCAAAAGGGTAAACAAAAATGGAGACTTTGATTTATAATTCTGAGGAACTTTTCACAGCGATTGCTCTGGGAAAATCAATTTTGGTAAAACTCTCTCCACATACATATCCTAGACCTCTTAGGACCTTTATTAAGGTCCCTTGATATATCAACCATAACAATAACAATGTTTAAATCTTGGACATGTCTGACCTTCAGAACTTTAGAAGGGACTTGCCCTTTTCTTCTCCTGCCGCCCAACTAGTCAATTTTTGATTAAATGACATTCTGGTACATAATTCCAATGTTTATCTTCATAAATTTTCTTTAAATTTATTCTCTTTTAGATTTTAATTTCATAATAGCCATCATTCGTGAAGCAGATGTCCACCAAATGAATTGATGAACTGAATTTTCAATCTATGCTTTCAGTCTTAGCAATAGTTTTTACATAAAAAAGCATCAGACCAACAACGACGGATTTTATCATACATAAAAAATACAAGAAATTATATTTAGGAAGGCTTTAGTATACATAAAAAAATACAAAAAGTGAAAATAAAAATTGAGGGAGGCAATTCTTATTTTTCAAAGAATTTTAGCAACATCGTAAAGAAAAAAAAAAAGAAATTTTCATTGTTTTCAGCCACAAGAAGCTTTTGACCCCCAAAGTAGAGAAATGATAATTCTAAAAACAGTACAGATGCTACAGTGACTTAAAAACATAAACAAGGCTAGCGGCTGCAGCCTGTTCCATTTATATAAATACAATCACAACATAAACTAGGCAGGCTGCAATTTAGATACAGCTCTACTTCATCATTGTATCTCAAGACACAAAGAAGCCAAAGCCATTCCCACCAATTCAAGTACCAAGCATATGATACATGGAGTAGGATAGATTTCTCATTACATATTTACATATAACTTTGCCAGAAATTGCATCCATATGTTTGCAATTCTAAGGTGCCAAAAGCATCTTCCTTAATTCAGGGTTCTTAGTAAAGCATCCTGCACTGGCCACAGAGGTTATCCAGACCTGATCAGACCTCACTGGTTCATCATCATCATTCCTGTGCCAACTCCAAAAGGCATGAGTTGAATTCACCATCCTGAGCTCGCCGTGGCCAAAGCTCGCTTCACGAAAGACTGACCACTTGGGCCGTGGGTCTTTATACCTGTCAATTAATTTTGCAGGGACTTGGTGAGATTAGGCCTAAGATCAACTGATGTGTAAAATTTCAGTTACTGTAATCAGTATAAAGACTGAAAATGAGAATGCATTTTGCGCAAAACGACAAAAAAAAAAAGCAGCTTTCGAGAATGCTATAATCTCATTAAAACCGAGAATTTTCTGTTTTCCATTCAAAATGTAGCAAAATTAAGTTCATGCAGTATTTATTAGAGAAAAGCTACTGCTAATTCACATAGCCAACATATTTGATGGAGTGGATACACCCTCCTAGGCATCAAACTACCCTCTTACCATACCGTGCTTTATATGATGCAGCAAAGGGACAAGCAAAGCAAAGCAGCATAGAAAATCTTGATTCACGCATTCATCACAAAGAAAGCTGAACTTTTTATATTATATTCGTAATACAATTGTTCAGACAGCTTTTTAAAAGGAGGACACACCAGTGTGCTAAACCTTCTCTGTTTCCTCCATCACCAATTGTTATGTGGACGGCACCACAAGGATCTGGCATACCATTATAGACACGTTCCTGTTATACAAATAACCACATAAATAAGTCAAGTGCCATCTATTAAATCAAAGAGAAAAGCAAAACCAGTACAGGCATACCGAGCGTTCATAAGCATGCACATGGCCAGCAAGCACAATATCCACACCAGCAGCATAAAGCAATGGCTCCATTGCTGCCATCATTTCATCCCCTTCACCTTGATGAGCCCAATTACTGTTATACCATGGCACATGAAATAGTACAACTAACCAAGGTGTCCTTCTCCGGTCCACCTTTAAAAGATCAGCCTACAATTCAAGATTGAAAGGAAATTCCTGTCATATGAATAAAGGAAAGAAATATAACAAGAAACAACTGTCATTCAGTGCTTCGCTCGATCGTTCTTTAATTCCATTTACATTTTTCTTTCCCTGCTTGTGCATGGGTTGGGAGGGTAGTCCAGGCCAAAAAAAAAAAAAAGGGATAAGATATCCAAACTTGTGTGTGAACAAAAAATGAAACCTATTGCTTGAAGATTATGTGTACTCATCATGTCTTCACCATTACATTTAAAGTGCACGGTTCATAATTCACCAAAGACAACCACCCTGACATTTGTTATGACCCAATTTTTACTTTTACATTTAAAAGTATACTAGAACAAATCTTCTCTGGTGTTTCTGTTGTTAAGGACTTGCAAAGGGGCTATGGGGATTTGACCCCCACAAGCAACCTGTACCCCTCCCTTTCTTCACCCCGAATATATATATATATATATATATATATAGTGAGGTAAGAGGAACCTCTCTTTGAAAACTGATTGTTGAACGTGAACTTCAATATCAATTTTATAACAAAAATAATTTCATCTCTTCTGAGTATACACGCATGCATCTGCCATCCCTACCAACTATCAATCTGTTTGCAGTTTTTGTTTTTTCTCATGGTGGTTGGAGGGAAGTAGGGGACACAACACCATGCACACACAATACCAAGTAATGTAGCCAGCATAAATAAACTTGGGTTTTCTTCTTTTGATACACGAAGTTTTTTTTCCCTTTCTCATACAGAAGAAAATAAAAAAAGAACATAATTAATCATATAAATAATCAAACCATATTTTAACATTTAGTATGATCTTATATAGCTGTGTTTTTGTAGATATTAGCCATTGAAAACAGGATCAGTACCAACAGTAAATGGGTCCAGCGAAAGGTACATGAATACACAGAAAAGTTATGATGATAACATGATTCTAAGCTACATAAATGTTCTTGTTTGATTAATTTAATTTGATCGTGGGCCCAAGTGTTTTGGGAAAAATGATTTCCTATAATATTATTATTTTGTGAAAATAAATGTTTCTTTAAGAGTGATCAAACAAGATAAATCAAGAAATTAAACTAATTGAAGATTAGCAAATGGATTGATAGTAAATTTATTTAGTCCAAATACTAATTTATGTGGAGAGGTTTATTTGCAAATATTTAGCATAAAAGGGCTTATGTTATAAATTATTTTATTTCGGAGTGCAATTATTTTTCATGTGGTGGGATTAAAAATAATTAATAGGTTTAGTAGTTGGGTCAAGAGTTGACTAGTGTGCTATTAGGCCCATTGTAGCCAAGATAGGGTCAGGCCTATTAGATCCCACTCCTAACCCAACTTAAATTACAAGCATGAATCAAAAAAAAAAAAAAGGTGCGCCCAGTCAAAAGATAAAAATAAATATAAATATTTAAAAAAGGGATGAAGATAACCGGAACCTTTATAAATCCCAAGAAGTTTGGGATGTGAAAGCTAACTTGCAGTGATATATCTCCATGAGCTTAATACATAGATATGCGTTGTACATATCGATGGAGATTTTAATAAAAATATATTGGCCTTCGTTTTTTTTTTTTTACTCCTTTTCAATTCTGAGATTGAGAAACCACTTTCCTAAGGTCATGTTTGGTACGCAGGAATAAAATGATCATTCCATGAAATGAAATAGGGAATGGAATGGAAATGACGTAGAATGGAACAGGGATTACTCACTTGGGCCAAAGGAATGCTTGGAATGATTTTTAATGGAATGCCTATTTCATGGAATAAGCATTCTCAATCATACCAAACAAGAATAAAGAATGAAAAAGTTAAAGTGGACATTCTTGGAATGCCCATTCCACCATACCAAACATAACCTAAGTATTTGTACCGATTCCAAGAGCGGCAAAGGAATGAAGTTCTGGAGGCTCTCATCAAGTTGTCCTCTTCATTAAGGTTGCTTTTTTTTTTTGTTTTTTATGTTGTGATTCATTTTATAACAAAAATGCTTCCATTGCTCTGTATAACATTTTCTATCCCACATCATATATTTGAATTTGAAGTCCTCATCCCTTTCCCTTGTAAAAACTTGCTTAAGACTGCAAAGGCTGCCATCGAAACCGACCTTGGTCTTCATAAATGGATATTTTATACATAATGTTAGCACCACTATTGATTGCTTTACTATCTCGGTAGCAATCATTGAAAGTTCCCTTCAACCAGCAGTTTCCAATCAATGAGACCCTTCTCCAGCAGGTTGGTATGTCTAGACACCATGACTTTAAAAGAGAGACTGAAACGCAAGAAGGTTTTTTCCCATTTTTTCCATTTCCCTAATCACAATATATGTATCACATATTCAAAATATCTATAAAGCATGCTCTTTTCCTAATATCAAACAAGAATCACTCTCCACATTTAGCAGTCCCTAAAGGGAGTTAAAAAAATGAAAAGAGCAAGCATGAGTTTTATGTCTTTTCCTCTGATCCATTAGTGAATTTGAAAATGATCATATCTTGCAAAATAAGAATAAAAAAGATAGTTTTTGTTTCCAAATAAATGAGAAAACCAACTAACCTTCAGCCAGCTATATTGATTAGAGTACTCATCAAAATCTGCATATGAACCAAGCATAATAACATGAACCCCCGCAACTTCAAAAGAATAATAAAGATTCGAACTTGATCCGCTCTCCTCAAATGGCATCTTCCATCTAGCATTATAAGATTCAAACCCATCCATAAGTAAAGGAATGCTCTCCTCTTCATGGTTACCTTCTGTTACCATCCACGGCCTTGCACTTGCAAGTGGCTGCACCAGCTCACCAAATGTGTCCCATCTGTGCTGCATGTAATCAGCATATGAAAGGTCCCCAGGGAGCAAATGCACGTCATATTTGCATTGGTCTATATGGTCTAATGTTGACTTGGTCCAGCCAGTCTGACCCAGATCTCCGGCCACAGCAAAAGTAATTGGGAGTTGAGATGGCGGGGTCTTGAGCTGAAACTCAGGACCTTGTCCTCCACATCGATAGAAGTAAACAGTGCCATGTTCCAACGGCCCAATAACAGTGTGGTGTATCTTTCCCGAGCTATAGAACAGATACTGATAAGAGGTACTCTCCCCTTGAGCTATAGAACTGTATTTCCCTGGTGATATTCCATATTCAACAATTGAAGGAGAAGATCCATCACGGGTGACCCATGTGACTCGCATGTGCTTATCTCCTGCCAAAGAGATGTGGACCTGCAATGGCCATTTTGTGTGGCATAGTTTCAAATGGACCACTATTCAAGTTAAAGAAGACAGCACAATTTCTTTTCCATATAGAATATAACTAAATTAATTCGTCAAGAGAACATTCATAATAACAATATTTACATCATTCATACTTTTAAGAAAATTGGTTTTCAAATCGATGCTATGTGAAGAAAAGATATCCAGATAAATGGCTTATTTTAAAGCAATTCCGCCACTGTTTCTATCAAGATACATCTATAGCCATACAGATTGTGGCTTTAAAACAATAAATTCACACTTCAAAACACCAGGCACAATCCAATTATGCTTCCACTCGTTTGCCCTATAATTTCTTCTCACAAACTCCAAATACTTAATTGAAATATAAATGCCGATACCTGTTTGATCATAACAAATTAATGAAAAGAAATAAGGAAACAAGAAAGTGAGACTGGGAAATGTTCAGCATCAAGAAAAATATTGTTGCACAAACTTGGCACAAGCAAGGGGTAGAAATCAAAATTTCATTATTTTACAAGGAAGTCTATTCAGACTTCTAGCTTTCTTTCAAGATAAATAAATGAATGCACAATGCTTCATACGAACTTTATAATCTTCAATTCAGCCCTTGGTACTAGAAAGAAGTAGAACCATAGTTTGTCAAACTTTAATCCTATAAGACTTCAAAATATATATTTCACTTTTCAAAAAAATAAAAAAACTTCAAAAAATACTAGAAAGAGTGGTTTTGTCGTTAATATTTTGAAGCCATTTGTTAAGTGAGAGGCTAGTTGTGCCCACCATAATCATTAATACTATGCAAACAATCCAAATATTGGAACCCCAAATCTATCTAGAAGCCAGAAGGCCATTACTCAAGGTGGCCCTACCTGAGTAAGGTGTTAGGATAGGTGGACTGGACATAAGCTTAAAAGCCTTTACCATTGTTCTACACAAAGCGGTTCAAACTTGAAGCATGTTCCTACACCTGATAGCCTGAGAATTACTATTAAACCAAGCTAAAAGCTAACAATTCAAAAGATACGCACTCCACCAAACACAATCAACACACCCCTTTCCCAAGATCTCCTTTTAGACAAGCATATCGTTACGATCCTTAGAGGGTTAAAAGACTCAATCTCACGCGTTATATAATTATCATTGTTTTTGGTGTATTGGTCACGTTCGTTACATTTGGTATCAGATCTGGCACCGCATCACATGTTCGAGTTACTGAAAAAACGTAGAGGTAGGATTAAAATGCCTTGATATTATGCATGGGCACCGTGCCAAATCATTAAACATTGATATAGGGATGGAGCCGCCAAAGGGAAAAAAGGCTATCATCGGGTTAGTGTGGATAGAGTGGACTGTCGTGGATGTTGACTCAAAAGCGTAGTGGTTTGTTACCATCCAGGAGAGTTAAAAGACTTGATCATCCTGTCTGGGCTTTTGGTGTATTAGTCATGTTTGTTACATATGTTTACACTAACTATCATAATTGGGATTCAATTCCTTAGAACTCCCTTTGGAGGCTGAGAAAACAGATATAGAAAAAAATTAATTTTTTCTTGGGTCAACATATTTGCTAAAATTCAGATTTTAGTTTCTTTTCTTCTTTTTTTTCAAAATTTTCTGGGTGATGGCGACCAAACAAAGGCTATATAGAACTAGAAAAGTACAAAGAAACTGGAGAGTGTGCGTGTCTCTGTAAAGATAGAAATTACCTGTTGGGGATGAGAAGATGACTTTGGATTCCATGGAAAATGAAGGGTCTTTCGAGGCTGTGGTCGGACATAATCGGCTGTGACCGTTGCAGTAATTACCAAAACGACAGTTAATGCCGTCAATTTTGTTTCCATTATTTTTTGCGACCTAAAATCTCTGCAAGTGCAAGGTGTTTGGTCGTAAGGTTTTAGGTTTCAGTTATCGTCTCGAATCGTTCTATGAAATGACCAAGTCACCCTTCCAGGCCCAGCTACGATAGAAAAGGAAAGGAGGAGGATATTATTTATAATTAATTTTAAATAAGGAGGCAAATTTTTTTTTAAATGATAACTCGTAAATTTTAAAAAGTATATAAAATAATATTAATTTATAATATTTTTTATAAGTAACAAAATTTATAAATTAGACAAAAAATCTAATTAAAAAAATAAATCCTTAAAAATTTTAGATTACACAAAAAAAAATTCAAAAAGAAATTTCATAAAAAAGTCAAATTAAAATTAAAATAAAATATAAAATGTTAAAAAAAATTAGATTGAGGGAGAAAAAAATATAAATTAAAATAATATATTTAAAATTTTTTTGAGAAATATAAATAAAAAATGAGATAGTAAGTACCCCTCCAAGGTAGCTTTGTCCCTAAAAGAATTACTTTTTTCATCTCATAAAATGAGTCTCTTTTGGAAAAAAGTATAAAATTAATCCTCTTGTAACATTCATAATAAATTAGTAAAAATAATAATTTAAATTTTTCAGAACTTTATATATTATTTTTTTCAAAGCAAACTCGTATTTTGGGAGGATAAAGTGTTTCTTTTGTGTATTAAATGTTTCAAATGGAGATTACTATTTTGACAACTACTTTATGTAAGAGAATATGTTACTTGTTTTGACTATTTTTAAAAGCAAGTGACTTTTTACGGTTCTACTGATTCTTTCTATTTATATAGTAAAATACTTCATTAGATTTTATTTTTTTCTCTCTTTTTCTTAAATAATATGAAAATAATTATATTTTTTCTTACATTAATTACCCAGACAAAAATTGAAGATTACAATATTATCTCCTATCTTATTCGACCTTCTCTCTCATAATTAATATTAGCATCGTCTTTCCCTCTCGTTTTTATCTTTTTACTTACTAAATAAACTTTTAATTCCTATAATTTAAAATGTGACACTTCTTTTTGTGGTCATGATTGAAGTGTCATTAATAATAATAAAAATATAAAATGATCAAAACAATTTATTTTTAGTTTGAAACTTTGACTATAATTTTAATTCTCATAAAAAAATTTGAAGACATTTTTAAGAGACTATTTATTTTGACAAAATATTTAATGAGTATTTTTCCAATACATTGATGAGAAGAATTGGAAGTAACCATTCCAAGAAAGTTATCAGTGGAGACAACATATAAATTGTTTGGATGAAAAGAGTTAAAAAAAAAAAATGAATAAAGAAAAGAAAGAAACTTATTTTATGTTTGATTTAATAATTAAGAAAAAGAGTTAGAATTTTTAACACTTATTTAACTTATTTTATAATCCGTGTACAAAGAAAAGGAGTCCAAGAGGAAAAAAAATTAATAAACATTTTATAATATAGCAAATAAAATTAGTATTTTTTATTTTTAAATAAATTTGAAGAATTGTAGTCTCGTTTCCCCTCTTCTCTCATTCTTACACTATGTTTGGATGGAAGAAATTTAAAAAAAAAAAAAGGAAAAGAAGGAGAAGGAATGAGAACTTATATTATGTTTGTTTTAAAAATTAGGAAGAAAGAGGGAGGGAGGGAGAACTTAACTCTCATTTAATCGATTTTGTTATCCCTCAAAAAATGGGCAGAAATATAAGGAAAGACAGGAAAAATTTAATAAATTTTTAATAATATCAATATTATCCTTAAAATTATAAAAGCTGAAAAAAAAAATGATACCTCTATCATAAAATATCCAAAGAGCATAATAATAAAATAATATAAAATCCTTTCATTTTCTTTCTCTCTTTTATCATTCCCAAACAAGATGTTAGTCTTTTTTCTCATTTTCTTTCATTAGTTATCTAAACATAAAGGAGAAATATCTCCCTTCCTTTCTTTTCTCTCATAACTAATACTTTTTTCTCTTTTATTTTTTTTCCTACTTATCCAAACCAACTGTTAGTTATTAAACATGAAGGGATGATTGCTATCAATCTCTTTCTCCTTTCCTGGTAACTGATGGAGAAGCTCTGAATGAGCCAGCAGTCATGGGAGAAGTAAAATGAAGAAAAGGACCTTATTCAATGTTTGAATACCTGATAATGGCTTCAATAAATTACCAAATAGGGGGAGTCCTAAAAGAAGCAAGAAAAAAATGGATGAGCAGTGTATTTTCCAGAATTACTTCTGGCAAGTCCTCAGGCACCTTGCTGCACCAGCTTTCGAAATTGTGCGTGTTGCGAGAGTTTTTCCAACTACTCAGAGGGTGTTTTTCCCCGATTTTTGTGGTGGTAATGTCTACCAGGAAAAAAACTTTCGTCAAAGGCAATGACATTCTCTTCTCTACGAAATTTCTGAGAAGATGACTGGCGTTTTCTTAAGCCGACAGTTTGACCCCTTCAATTGCAATGATATTACTTTAATTAATTGCTAATTTGATCATTCTGAGAAATCGGTAATTTAATTCTACAAATCACGGTTTTTGACTTGTCTGAATTCTGATTGATTCAAACAATTTGAAAAAAAAAAAATGCAAATTTTAAGTCTCCATACAGAGTCCTATCGACATCTGTTCGAGAAACTACTTTTTAATTTTCATATATTGGTATCAATATTCATATAACCATAAACATTGGAATGACGCTGGCCTCTCACCGTCTTTGATCCAAATCGTTGAAACCCTAACCCCTTTTTATAATCTCACACAGTCACTGTCCTACATTTGTTTTGTTTTGATATTAAAGTGTTGACTTCACCCCGCCCAAAACCATAGCAATGGAAGGCGTGCACGACACCAGGCCACGTGGGGAATGTTATAGACATGCTATTATTCAAGAAACCTACGGCCAGCTGTGTGGCCATATCTGTTCCCTGCATTCAGTCATGTGCTGTTGCTTCATCAGCAGGAAGGCGCTTAAAATTCAACGGTATTGTAGAATATGCCATTTTCATCCACTCGCGTAAATACCCTTTTGTAGTCTTATCAAGACTCGATCGATTTCCTCGCAGTTTAGCTGCAGCAACATTGCAATTATAAGAGCTGAGTTTTTGGCCTTAATTCATTCAGTGTTGCTCGCGCGATTACAATTCTATCACGCTCTCTCGCCATTTTAATACTCTGAAGAATTAAACGGTTGATCGTCTGCAACTGCACTTCCGGAAAGTTAAACAGAGGTAAAACTCAAAGAAGCCCTCGTATTTATGTTCTCCAATTGTAGTTGATCTTCGTCCCTTTGCAATCGCACTTGATTATTCTCTGTTACGTTTTTTTTTTTTCCTTCATTAGTGTTTACAATGACATTGAAGCCATGCTATGCTAGTGTTGAGAGACAGGATTCATCATCAAGTATTACTGGATAAATTGATTTATTTTGTGAACGAGTCCTCTAATCTTAAGTGCTAGTTGATCATCTCTAAACATTGCTGCTCGCTGATGTACTTTATATATGCAATATCACGTTGACTTGAAGGAAAAGTATTATAAATTGTTTGATGGGTGCAGTCTCTTATTTGGAATGTTGACGCCGTTGTGTTGAGCACCCTTTATTTTAGATCTTGGGGTTTCGACTTTGTCAATAGATAATTTTATATTAAAAAATTAAGGTTTTTGTTTTAAGCACCCTCTATTTTTGCATCTTGAGAGTTCAATGTTGTATATAGATGATGTTTTGAATCTTTTTTTTTTAAGCACAATGAGATTATATAGTCTTGGTTGTAAGAGGGTGCACCCCCTTGGTATGTTTTTTTTTTTTTTATTATATAAAATTACTTGTTACTTATCAAATATATATTTAATCCTTTGATTTGAAAGCTTTCATTTCTATCCTTAGGTATCATTGGTTCGTATAATGGTAGTTGTTAGGGTTGTCATGTATGAAAATATGGGCTCGTGTATGAGGGCCACCTCACTGGGTTAATAAAGCCATAATTAGCTCTACTGCCTAGACTGGCCCTCCAAGCGCCTTGGATTAGGTAATAGTATTTTTTACTTGTTTTAATTATTATAATTATTGCATTGTCCATATAAATTGAGTGAAGTCAACAATTAAAATGAGCTGATGTTAGGGGCTCTTGATCCATTAAGGTGGGACCGTGGGATAAGGCTATCGAATAGGCTAAGTTAGATTTGGGCCAAGTTGACTCTGTGCTCAAGCCAAAAGAGGGAAACCCTATTGCAAGCCAATGCATAAATAGGAGTTTTTGCTATTATATATGATGATGAAATAGAACCACTACATGTTGCACAGTAAGTTAAGTGCACTTCCTTTATTATTATTATTATAACACCCATTGGTTAATGTTGAATCTAGGTTGTAAACGAGTTCAATTGAATTGAATAGTGGGTTAGTTGAGCTCTACTCAAAAAAAGCTAACGAGTTGCAAAACTAGGGTTGAGCTTGGCTCATTTATCTCACAAGTAATTTTGTGCAAGCTTCTAATCAAACCGAGCTCAAGTACTTGATCTTTTATATAGTCTTAGAATGACTAAAAGTTTATCAAGTTGAGTTCAAATTGAGCTTCATAAATTACCCAACTTGAAAATACGAAGAAGTTTGGCTTGTTTATTTCAAAAGTGAGCCTTTGACCAAATCAACAATCAGCCTAACTCGAGTTACTTGGTTTGTAGTACGACCTTAGTAGAATCCCTTTCATATTAATATAGGGTGTTGGTTTTGACCTCCATAAGTTAAGAAGCACGGATATGGACATGAGACACAGATACGACATGGACACACACACACATTTTTTCTTAAAAAAGTAGGATACAAACACGTTAGGGATACGTTGAATAATTATATATAAATTTTATATTTTTTATATGACCATATAATAAAAACCTAATGTTATTTCAATTAAAATCGGTATAAAAACACACAAATTTAAAAAAATAGTATCAATATATTAAAATAACAAAGCCATTAAATAAAAAATAAAGAACTTCTTCATTTAATCATCAACATTCATGATTTAAGTGTTCGGACATGTGTCCGAGAGTGTCGGTGTCCAACACGTATCCAACACGGACATGTGAACCAAAGTAGTGTGTCCGTGCTTCATAGTCCATAAGTGTGGCTTAGTAAATTATTTACCAGTTAATGAGCTCAACTTGGCTATTTGAGTGATGCGAAGACGTAAAAGGTGTTGGATTCAAACTCTCTCCTTTGTATGAAGTTCTTCTGTGTGACAAAGATATATTCTTGTGTGTGTTTATAAATTATCATACCTAATATGTTTCAAGTTTCTCCCTATTGCTTACCGTATTAGCCTTCCTCTATTGGGTTTGTTTGTGGGAAAAGGATTCATGGTATTACTATCCCTGTCCAACAAGGTGTTGGTACTAACCTTTTGAAGATAGAGCTGATGGTAGTGTTGAATGTACTTAAGAGGGGTCTTTCCTTATGTTTATTGGATTTTTAGGTTACATGCCTTTTGATGGTAACTAGTGGAGTTTATTTATCATCTTTGCTCGTGAACATGGTGTTATTGTGGGTGGATGACGTAAACTTGAGTTTTGTGTTCCAATGTTTCTTGTGAAGTCTGTGTATGCTATTTGCCGCAAATCTTGTTTTTACATATGAAAATATAGAGGGAATAAATACTAAATTAGAACTTTGAAGAGAAGCTCTAGAATCTAAACGGGTTTAAGATAAGAGGACTAGAACTGAATATATAGCATTCAATTGTAGCAAAACTAGGCGTAGAATTGGGGATGTAATATAGATTGAAGGTCAGAAGGATACTAGTGAGTGGGCATTTTCATTACCTAGTGTCAATTATTTATAAGGATTGAAAAATTGGAGATGATGTGTCTCATAGAATTAATGCAAGATGGGTTAAGCGGAGTGCCTCGGGCATATTGTGTGATTGTCAAGTATCTATAAAGTTAAAAGAAAAACTCTATAAAATAGTTATTAGAGCAACTATGTTCTATAGGACAGAATATTGGGCTGTTAGGATACAGGTTCATAAAATGAGTATAGTTGAAATGAAGATGTTGAGATGGATGTGTGGCAAGATGAGAAATGATAAAATTAGAAATGATTTACAACTACTCTGGTGAGAGAGAGAGAGAGAGAGAGAGAGAGAGAGAGAGAGAGAGAGAGAGAGCAACATGATACCCTATTAAAGATAATGGTAGAGGAAGGGGAAAACCAAAATTACTGTTGGTTGAAATAATGAGAAAGATATGGTAATTTGTGGTGTAATTGGATCTGTGGTCACAAAATAAGCGGCATGGGGAAACATGATTTATGTAGCTGGCTCCAAATAGTTAGAATAAAGGCTTAGTTGTGTTGAGTTGAGTTCTTTCTTGTGAAGTTTCGTGGTTAGCAGTATAGTCTTGGAGTTTTTAAATCTTTGTGGAGCTTTATGAATTTTAGAGCTAACAATTTGGCAATGAGAGAACTATTTTGGATTGTGGCTGTGGCCAGATTGAGGTTCAAGTTTTGTTTATTTAGAAGGCATGCACAACGGATTTGATGAAAAGGAAAAAATGGAACTTTTGAAGAGCTTCGGAAAATCCAAGTTGGTGTGGTGGAGACGACTTGGCTGCTTCAGGAAAATTCATAATTTTGTTGGGCTTCTTTTCTGGCATTTTCTTGTGGACAGTGAATTCTTTATTTCCTAGCTTTCTCCAACAAAAAAATTGGTCTGACTTATATAATTAAATTAGAGATTGCCTAGGTAAGGAGGATCCTCCCTCATGGAGCTTGTTTTGTTGTGAGAGTTTGGGCAACTCTATAAAACTCCTTTTGAGTTTCACTTTGGGTATAGATTATAGTATCCAATAAAGAGAGTTTTGGTTTGAGGTTTTGTGCAATCTTTAGGTTTTTGGTAGTTTTTGGAAAAATCCATGTTGATTTAATCTCCATATTCTAGTAAAGTTAGTTTATCATATTCGCTTATAGACAACCATATTGTGAGAGATTTGTGTTGTGATCTTTCTTTTATCAATTTCTCAACTCAAATTGCCTGTGCTGAATTCAACCCAAATTAATTTTTGTTTTCGCTGTGCCAACTCAATCATATCTCACTATCAGTGCCAAATCAAGAACGTTGGTGTCACCATCCTATACCTAGAATAGACTTGATCCCATGGTGTCTAATTAACTTTCACCAAACTCTTTGAGGTTGTTTCTGATACAACATTGGTGAAAAGGAAGTCCTCGCAGTGATGGGTTTTGAGGCCACCGATTTTGTAAGTTACACTTTGAAATGATAATTGGTTATCCAAGGTGTGATAGCAATTGGAGGTCATCAGGGTACACCTTTAAGGGAAAAGATTTCGCTTTACTGATGGATTTGTGGTCACAGGGTCTATAGGTAATACCTGAAAAGGGCAGGGCAGCATCATAACTCAGGCCAGGGCATATTTGAAATGCACGCTGGCACCTGGGAATGCTTACATGCAAGACAGCTTGCAGATGAGATGGCCACTCAAATGTTTGAAGTTTTATTTATATATAATGTAAATGCCACATGGCATTAAATCCTTAACTTGTTGAAGGAGCATCACGAGGAAGCTATTAAAGACATTGGGGGTGATATTTAGGGAGGTTGGCAGCCTTTCATTGTGTTGCAACCAATATTGGACAAACACACCTGTTACAATTTATATATATTCGAGGCAAGCTGCAGTGGGTTTTATTATATTCAATTCTGTTTGGGACTGGAATTGAGTTTATTATCTTGTTCCCATACTGCCCCTGGTCCTATTTTTGACATCTCAAACCTGTCCAACTAAGGTGGGGTGGGATACCCAACTCTCAGGTCTAATTGCAACCCCTAGGCATGGAGGTAACTGGAGGCTGCCGGTGCAGTAAACCACTTATCCACAAGTGGTGGATCAGATAAAAAATTCAAATGGGACATTTTGGATGTAATATGTCTCTTAGAATGGGAATGAACTAATGCAATCGCATCTTTAAAATCATATGCTCAAGCTGTATTTTGTACTGAGTATATGTTATTTCTCTAGCTAACCAAAAAAATAATAAAAAATTATCATGTTTAACTCAAAAGTAGTACAAATTGGCAATCAATTGGGACCCTTCTTTTACTTATCTAAAAAAAAAAATTGGGACCCTTCTTTTGACCCATGGAGTGTTTTTCTTGGAGTTGCTAATACTGTCTTTGCAGATTTGAAAGAACTATATGGCTAAATTGAACAGAGGCAAAGGGGGAGGGGGAGGAGAGAGAGAGAGAGAGAGAGTTGGACTCTTGCTACATGCTCAAATCCAATTTAAGAGTCAAGCTAGCGAATAGTTCTTGACAAAACAAATGCATGTTTTGACAATTATGTACGTGTTGAACCGAATGTCCCTAGACGGAGTTGGTTTCTCTTATTTAATTTTAACTAACAGCAAGCCTGCATGATGATACTCTGGGAGACAATCAAATCAACGATGAGAAATGATAAAAAACATGTGACTTACATATAATAGATCTCTCCTTATAGATTCAGTATACTGAAAAAAAAAGCCACACACACACACACATCTTGATTTGATGATGTTTGCCTGTCTGATCTTAACGAATTCAAGTGGACAATGTTTGAAATGGGCCAACATTACAAGATTCAAACGGTTTGTGAAAGAAGTGGCATGATAATGCTTATCCAAAAAAAATGCCCAGAAAAGAGACATTAAAACATAAAAGAAAAGATGACAGCGTGACAAGTAAAGAAAAACATTAAAACAGCATTTGAAAAAAAAATTAAAAAGAATATGTGGTCTTTAATTCAAGAAGATAAATGAATTAGCTGTAATTTTTTCATATGAGAAGCACAAACAATCTCGACCCACCATGCAATATATCCCACTAAGTTGAAAGGTATAACATTGTCATATGGAAATTAAATAAAATAAAGTACGAGAGATTGACAGATTCAAGGGGCCAGAACAACTTGTATAGTATGTTCTTAATTCATGCTAAAGGCCATACAACACTTAACACTTTTATAGACTTTGATAGCCTAATTTTCTAAATTTATAAGCTAAGAAGCACAAACAAGGACACGACTACGACATAATACAGTATGGACACTTGGATACGGCATTTTTCAAAAAAGTAGGACACAAATACCTTAGGGACTCATTAAACGTATTTTTTAAAAGCATAATAAAAGCATAACGTATTGTATGACCATATAATAAAAGCATAACATTATCTCAATCAAAATTGGCATAAAATTACACAAATCACAATAATATTAATAAGATATCAAAATAACATAAAATTCATGAACTTCTTCCTTAATCATCAACATCCATGATCCAAGCTCCAAAAAAAGCTATTGACTATTAGATAAAACATTAATATGTATATATATATATATATATATAACCATCCCACCCCCCCAACCAAAAAAAAAAAAAACTAAACAAGGAAGAGGAGAAAAAGAGGGGAAAATCCGAGAAAAAAAAAGTATCAAAAACGTATCCCCAAGTTTGTCCCAAATTCATAAGTGTGTCCGACACGTGTTCAGGACATGTTCAAACGTATTTGACACGGATACATGTGGCAAAATAGAGTTTCCATTTTTCATAGATTATAAGACTCTTGTTGGACCCTAGTTCTTATAATTCTGAATAAGAAAATAGAATCTATAAAAAATTCTAGAATTGTAGGATGGATAATATTGCGTGCTTCTTGGATGCTCTTAACCAAATTAGTCCTAGAAGAGGTGCTATGGATTTGATGATTTGGAGGAAGGTTAGTTGAAGGAAATTTACAGTTAGGTCCTAGTAGAAGGACCTAGCTAGGAAGGGGGTGAGTAATTTCCTTGGAGGATACTTTGGTCGCCAAGAATCCCTTTAAAAGCTGCTTTTTTTGTTTGGTGTGCAGCTTGGGAAGCAATTCTGACGGCGGAGAATCTTCAAAAGAGGGGTTTTTACCTTGCGGGAAGATGTAGTATGTGCTTGAGAGAGGGGGAATCAGTCGATCGCTTATTTCTAAATTTCTCTTTTGTGAGGGACGTGTGGAATCTTGTGTTTGTGCTTCTTGGGTGTAATTGGGTCATGCCGCTCTCGCTATTTGATTTTTTTGAATGGATGCCATGGTGTTAGTAGGAGGAAAAGGAGAAGGAATGTGTGGGGGATGGTCCCATCTTGTTTCTTTTGGTGCATTTGAGAGGAAAGGAACAAGGAGAGTGGATGTATAATTGTAAATTTAAAGATAGTTTTTTGAAAACTTTGTTTTTTTGGTATATAGACTCTAGAGTCATACCCCTCAGCCCTCATATGTTAATACTTTTGTAAATTTTTTGGACAACTTGAAGCTTAGTTGAGTTTTTGATGTAAATGGGATTCCCCCCCTTGGCCATTTTAATGCCCGAGCATAGATATAAAACAAAAACTTAAACCGAAAATATGGTTACTATATTGGATCTTATTAATAAGTTATTTTAATTCGATGATTTTAATAAAATGACATTATCAAAATCTAACATTTTACATAAAATCATTCAAGGATGCTTGATTTCTTCTCTCTTTTTGTGTATCCTTTCCTTACCATAGATGGGGAGATTTTAAGGAAAAACATGAGAGAGGGAAAAAGAAGGGGGTGAACTAGAAAGATTTTTTCATGTTTGATTTTAGTTTTTAATTTACTTTTTCTGACAACAATTTTTTTATTGAATAGGGAAACAATTTATTTCTGTGCTTTTTAATTGTTACAGTAATATTTTGATTGGGAACATGACAAGTGACAGGATAAAAGATTGTATTGTCACTCCAACATTCCATCTTTAATGTGATTCCATTAAGAGAGGAATCTCACAATCCAACAGAATATTGTTCATAACCATCATCTCTGGTGGTCTATGTTCTCGTTTCACCTGGCATTTTTGACTCCCCTACTGATCTCTCACCTTGTTTATAGTCCCAGTTGGAAGGAAATCAGCAGTGAAGGCATATTGTTTGATCCTCATCATGTAGTCTCCATTTGTCATCCTTATCTTCACAGTTTCAAAGATGATAGGTAATACCCAAATTCCCCTCATCCCCAAGGATCAAAATTTCGTTTCTTTTCCATCGAAACGGCCGAAACGTTTCCGTTTTTCAGGAAACCGAAACGAAACATTAGTGGAATATCGAAATTCATATGTTTCCATGAAAAGAAAATTGTTTCAGTAGAAACATACCGAAACTAGTGGAAACATACCGAATCAGAGGAAACATTTCTTTTGTATCAACAATAATTCTAGAAGTTAGTAAAAAATAATATCCATTTATTTTTTAAGGATTAAGACTCAAAATTACAAGAAGATATTTCTATTATTTTTTCTAAAATAATAAAAAAGTAGTAGGGGAAATAACGTGTAGAGAAACAACTATTTTAATACTAAGTTACTAATTATAATAGGTTTAAATCGTTATTTGTTTTACTTTTTATTTTATATGTAACTTATGTCAAATTATCTAATCCGTGGATATTACATAGTATATATCTATTATGTCATTTATCATGAATTAGTGTCATTTATCATGAATATGATGTATATGCCTTAAACATGCACAAATATTCAATAAATAGGCTTATTTGTATAAATAAATAAATTTTAAGTTATGTTTCTATATGTTTCCTAATTTTTTTTCCCGTTTCCATTATGTTTCCGAAACATTTCCCAAACATTTCCGTTTCCGGACAGACCGAAACTATACATCGAAACAATATTTTGATCCTTCCTCATCCCCTCATATAATTGTTGATGCTCTGTTTACTACGTGTATCTTCCAATTTCAGATATGTCAGCAGTAATGGAGGCAATTTTGACGTCCGTTGTCTCTAAGGTTGGAGAGTACATGGTGGAGCCAACCATACGGCAAGTTCGGTATATGGTTTGTTTCAACAGCATCATTAAAGATCTCATGACGGAATATGAAAGTTTGGAGTCAATGCAAGATGAGGTGCACAATTTGGTCCAAATTGCTGAGAGGAATGCAGAAGAAATTGTAAAAAATGTTCAAAAGTGGTTGGATGATGTGGATAGTATCAAACTGGAGGTGCGGTCTTTCAAAGATGAAATCGAAGCAAACAAGAGGTGTATTAATGGGTGGTGTCCCAACTGGCGTTGGCGTTATAGGTTAGGTAAGAAACTAACAAAAAAGATTACCACTATTACTGGGCTTCAACAAACTGGCAAGTTCAACAGTGTGTCACACCCTGCACCTCCTCCCGGGATAGAACTCTTGCCATCTGGAAATTTTATGACTTTTGAATCCACAAAATCTGCTTTTATTCAAATTATAGAGGCACTAAGGGATGATAAGACCAATATCATTGGGGTATACGGAATGGGGGGAGTTGGCAAGACAACATTAGTGAAAGAAGTGGGGAAAAGGGCCAAAGAATCTGAACTATTTGATCAAGTTGTGATGGCAGTTGTGTCCCAAACTATCAAAATAAAAGAAATTCAAGGTCAAATTGCAGACATGTTAGGTCTGAGATTCGATGAAGAAACTGAAACCGGAAGAGCAGGTCGATTGTGTTTAAGATTGAAGAAAGAGAAGAAGATCCTCATTATTTTGGATGATGTTTGGAAACATCTCAACTTGGCAGAAATAGGAATTCCCTTTGGTGTTGATCACAGGGGTTGTAAAATTGTTCTCACTTCACGTCTCCAACAAGTGTTTACCTCTATGGGGATTCAAAGGAAGATTGCTCTAAATATCATATCCAAAGAAGAAGCATGGGCTTTATTCAAAGAGAACGCAAGTGTTGGAGACAGCAACCAAGCCCTAAATGATGTGGCAATGAAAGTTTCCAGGGAATGTCAGGGGTTGCCCATAGCAATTGTAACAGTGGGAAGGACTCTCCGGGATAAAAGTCTTGATGAATGGGAAGAAGCAGCTCAGCAACTTAGTATGTCTCAGCATGTGGTCATTGAAGGTGTGAATATAGATGTTTACAAATGTATTAAGTTGAGTTATGATTACCTAGTTAGCGAGGAAGCCAAGTTGTGCTTCTTGTATTGTTGCTTGTTTCCTGAAGACTATGCAATTGATGTGGAGGACTTGTGTAGATATGTAGTAGGGAAAGGGTTATTCCAAGATGTCGATACAATTGAAAAGGCAAGGAGGAAAGTTCGTATTATCACCAACAACCTCAAAGCTTCTTGTTTGTTGCTAAATCATGACGGGGAACAATTTTTTAGAATGCATGACGTCGTTCGTGATGTTGCCTTGCAAATAGCATCCAAAGGAAAGCATACATTTATGACACAAGCTGGCTTCAGTTTGAAGAAGTGGCCAGAGAAGGTAAAGTTTGGTCATTGCACTGCAATTTCCTTGATGGCCAACGAACTTTGTGAGCTTCCTGATGGCTTGGAATGTCCAAAACTAGAGACTTTGTTGCTGGGTAGAAATAAAGCTTGTGTAAGTATCCCAGCTTCATTTTTTGAAGGGATGAAAGGACTCAGGGTCTTAGACCTAAGTCATAGCCGGGGACAAGAATGGCCAAAAATGCAAGATCCCTTGTTACTACCACAATCACTCCAACTATTGACAAACCTTCGAACCCTATATCTGTGTGATCAGAGGTTAGGTGATGTATCTGTAGTTGGAAAGTTAAGCAAACTTCAGTTTCTTAGCTTTTTTAATTGTGAAATTTATGAACTGCCAAATGAAATAGGGGAGCTGAGCAATCTGAGATTGTTAGATTTGACAGATTGTCGTGCACTAGAAAGGATTCCTGCTGGTGTGATTTCAAGGCTATCCAAGCTTGAAGAACTCTGCATTGGTGGTAGAAGTTTTAAGAGGTGGGAGGTTGCAAGCACAAGCAGAGAACAAAGCAATGTGAGCTTATCCGAGCTGCTTTCACTGTCCCACTTGACAGTTTTAGCAGTGTTCATGGAAGATGTTCTATGTCTTCCCAAAGACTTCCATTTCCGAAACTTGAAAAGGTATAACATTGGAATAGGCTGTGATTCAGTTAGAAATTCAAACTCAAACTCCTTACAACTCGAAAAAGTTGATTCCCCCTTACCAAGTGCTATCAAGGAGTTGCTGCCAAGAACAGAATATTTATACCTCTCATGGTTGGGAAGATTACTATCACAATGTTGTCCCTAACATAGAACAAGAAGGTTTGAAAGAGTTGAAGTGTCTTAAGCTTCATTGTTGTGATAAGATGGAATGCCTGATTGATACATCACATTGGAAACAACTAACTGCTTTCCCCAACTTGGTTGAGTTACATCTGGATGGAATGAACTGCTTGAGAGTGGTGTGCTGTGGCCATCTTCCTGCAGGTTTTCTGCAAAATTTACGAGTATTTGTGGCGACAAAATGCAGAAAGTTATGCAATATAGTTCCAGTGCTGGGATCACCATATTTGGAAAAAGTGGAGATTGGACATTGTAATAAACTAGAGTTTTTTCAACATGAACATACGCCGTTGCCCTCAACTTTAAAAGAGTTGAATTTTTCCTACTTGCCTGAACTCCAGTGGATATGGAAAGGACCCGCCCACCTTGCAAACCTCCAAAACCTTGAAGTACTAAGAGTGAGGGATTGTAGAGGACTCATGAATCTCTTCCCGCTTCACCTTGCTCAAAGTCTTGTTCAGCTGAGAATTCTTGAGATACGCATGTGTGAGGGATTGATACAAATCATCGGGGATGAGGATCATCAAGTGAGACAATCATCATTGAATCACCGCCAACCAGTAGGCTTCCCAAAATTAGAAGCTCTCATAGTAGAAGGATGCGACAAATTGAAGAGCCTCTTCTCTATCACCATTGCTCAAGGTCTTCAGCAACTTAAAGAACTTAAAGTAGTAGGAGCATCTGAGTTAGAGGAATTATTCAGTGAAGAAACGAAATTCGACGTCGGAAATGAGAAGGAGATTGTGCTTCCAGAATTGAGCTACCTAGAACTCAGGCAACTACCAAGCCTCATCAGCTTCTGCTCAGGAAGTTACCGTTTTATATTGCCATTTCTGGCAGAGTTGCAGGTGGAAGACTTACCGGGAATGACAATGGGTGCTTCTGCTGATCTGCTCTACACAATGCTTTCCCAAGGAAAGGTACATACTCTTCAAGAAATAGATGCACGTGTTCATGGATTTGTGTTTGTGCGTGTGCGTGTGCGTGTGACCATGTGCATGTGTGGAGATCATGCAAATACACTACTACTTGGTTGAATGATGTTGAAGAAAGTTAGGTGCATAACTCCTGTAATTAGGGTTCACATCGCTAATCCACTGCAACGTAATATTTTTGCAAACATATCGGTTTTCTATTATTGTTATGTACTTCTCATTATTTCAAAATTTTAGGTGCGCACAAGGTGATTGTATTACAATTGCAGTAAGCCTGCATTTCACTCTTTATGTCCATTCAAATCATGGAATCGTTTCTTCTTGTTTACTTTCTGCCCCTTTTTTTCCTTTTCCTTTTTTCTTTGGCCATAACCTTGAAGAATTCCCAAATCCTTGATCCCAATGAGCTGGATGGGTCTATTCTAGGGCTGCAAGTAGGTTGAGCTAATCCAAGCCCAACCCAAATTTCAACGGACTTGGGCTGCATATTTTATAATTCGGGACAGGCATGGGCAAACGAACTCAAGCCAAACCTCAATTAGGGCTGGGCTTAAGATGAAGCTTCGGGCACCCAATACAACCTGTGTCTAAGCTTGAGCCAAATACACATATTTTTGTTATGTTTGTATTTCATATTTATATTATGTGTATTTTTATATTTTATTTATGTCCTTGAGCCCGTGTCCAACCAATGTATAGCCTGACTTCTTTAGACAACTTGAGTGAACCCGATATAAATAAATTTGAGCTTGGGTTGGGTTGTTTGGGCTCAGTGTTGGGCTTGGGACGGGCCTGGCCGAACTATCTCAGAATTTGGGTCAAGCCCGGCCAGCCCGACTTGCAGTCCTCGTGCATTCTGATTAATGCTATTAAGGTCATCTCCTGTAGTGACTCAAAATTTTATCCAAATTTAACATATAATTTGAGTAAAAGCTAGTTTTGAGTTTCGTGCTCTCCAATGGTCTTACTCAAGTTAAGTTAAGTTACAATTATAAGTTTGAGTTCATAAACACTAAGGTATAGATTTGGGTTTTAGTTTGAGTAAAAACAAATTTAGTAAAAACAAATTTGGTATGGGTTAGAGTCTAGGGTTGGAGAAGGTTTTTTGTGGATTTTAATTCAAATTAAATTTGAGTCTAGATTAGAGTAACCACTAGAGATGCCCTAAGACCACAAAAAATTTGAAATTGTAATGTAGTCAAACTGAAATATCTACATTGAGTCTTTCTTAACGTGGTTCTTTTATATTTCTTTAGAACCTACATCCACCTACTAAGTCCATTTATAAAACTTGTCACCTTTGAGTTCTCTTATCAGTCAAATGTAAAACATCACAAGATTCTAAACTCTATTTAACTTTACATTGAAATTTACTATTTGACCATGTTTAATACTTGAGTCTTCTATTAACGTTTGTTGTTGTCATCTGGTTGGTTCAACAAGGTTCTTCTTCATCCTTTTTTTTCTTTTCTTTTTTTCGGTTAGTATTTTTTCATCCTTTAGGCCTACAAAAACCTCTATTGCAATGTCACCCAAACCTGCATTTGTCTGAAGTGTTTAATTTGTGGCTCTTACAGTTTCACTTCCCAATTTATGACTACATTTTCAATTAAATTGATGACAAATTTCAAATTCCCAATGTTTGTACATAAAACAAGCCAACTTGGGAATAAAAAATTACATGTCTAATCTGAATTTTCTTTTAGTTCAATTCATACAACAAAATTAATAATTTGAATTCAGTTGACTAGGCAGGACTGTTCCATGAAATTTATGAAACATGGCATGGAAATTTGTTTTTTTTTTATAAGTAAGAAGTAAGATGTATATAAATAAAGGTGCTCAAGAAGGGCAACAATGGCAAAAACCCCAAATGCTTTACATTGGTCTTAGAGACCCCAAAAAATTAACAAAAGAAGAGACATTTAAAGGGAAAGCCTCTTTGGCCCAAAAAAATAATAAGCGCAAAAACGCATTTTTAAAGTGAGGAGTAGAGAGTTCCAAATCTTCAAAGACACGATTGTTCCTTTTAATCCAAATACACCACAAAAGGCAAATTGGGGCAGTCTCCAAATTCTCTTAATCTCTTTTGGAAGGTTGCACCCTGCCCAAGCCAACAGAAGGTCTGACATAACCCAGGAGAAACCGAATTGGGCAAAAACAAGATTCCAACAGCTCCAAAAAACATGACAGTGGATGAGAATGTGATCCACCATTTCCTCATCATTCTGACAAAAATAGCATATGATAGCCAAAAGAAAGCCTCTTTTCTTCATATTATCCGCAGTTAAGATGGCCTTCCAAAAGGCTTCCCAGACAAAGAAGGAAGCTTTAAGGGGGACTTTTGAGTGCCAAATGAGCTTCCAAGGGAAGAGAGGGCTTACAGAATTGAACAAGCTCTTGTAGAAATAGCTAACAGAAAATGATTTCTTATTCGGCATCCAAACCCTCTTATTCTCCCTACCTTCCATAGCCCGGAAATTGCTGATGTGACAAAAGAAAGAGCCCACCTCTTCAAGCTCCCAATCAAGGAAGTCTCTCCTAAAACGAGGAGTCCAGACAAGCTTATTCCCAACTCTCTCCATACACTCGCTAACGCAAGCCGCCTTGTTGCTAGCCAGATTGTATAACATAGGAAATTTCACCTTCAGCGGCTTGTCCCCATTCCAAACATCATCCCAAAATTTCACCCGACCACCATTCCCAATAACAAAATTACATTTTTCCTTGAAAATCCTCCATTCACTTCTAATGTATTCCCAGAGACCACATCCCCTTGGCCTCTCCGCACTGCCCGAACACCAACCCCTATTATCACACCCATACTTAGAGACAATGATCTCCCTCCAAAGCTCCCTATCACTTTCACCGAACCTCCATAACCATTTCCCTGAAAGTGCTGTGTTGAAAAATCTCAAATCCTTCACCCCTAAACCTCCGAGAGACACTGGCTTCTTGATTATATCCCAAGCAACTAAGTGAATCTTTCTGCACTCTTCTTCGTAGGCCCCATAAGAAATCCCTTTGAATCTTCTCCAATCTTTTCCTAACTGTCTTCGTCATAGGGAAGAGAGACATGAAATAGGTAGGGAGGTTGGTCAAGGAGCTTTTGACAAGGGTGAGCCTGCCTCCCTTAGAAAGAAGTTGGCCTTTCCAACCTGACAGCTTGCTAAGAAACCTTTCAACCACAGGATCCCAGACCCCTAATGGATCTCGAAGAAGCTCCCAGCAGAAGACCCAAGTATATCGAGGGGAAGCAGCCCACTCTGCAACCCAAAGTGCTAGCTAGCATGTCCATCTCTTGAATCGACCCAATTGGAGTAATACTACTTTTAGCAAGATTGATCCGCAAACCTGACACAGCTTCAAAGCACACAAGAATGCAACGGACAAAGCAAAGTTGACGCACTGTAGGGTCACAAAAAATGATGGTGTCGTCAGCAAACAAAAGATGGGAAATGGCGGCACCTCCACCCCCTCTGTCCCCCACCTGAAAGCCTTTGATGAGGCCAACTTCCTCAGCTCGGAACATGAAGCAACTCAAGGCCTCCATAGCAATCACGAAGAGAAAAGGGGATAAGGGATCCCTCTGTCTCAAGCCTCTAGAAGAACGGAAGAAACTTGCAGGGGAGCCATTGACGAGGACCGAAAAGGAGACTGTGGATATACACGACTGAATCCACTTCCTCCATTTGCCCCCAAAACCCATCTTAGCCAACATACCCATCAAGAAACTCCAGCTAACATGGTCAAAGGCCTTCTGAATATCCAGCTTGCAAACAAGCTCCTTCCTTTTCTGCTTTATCCTAGAATCAATGCATTCATTAGCAATGAGAGCCACATCCAGGATTTGTCGACCATCCACAAAAGCATTTTGGCTGGAAGAGATGATACTACCCATAATCTTCTTCAACCTTAAAGAAAGAACATTTGCAATCAACTTGTAAACACTGCTCAATAGACTTATAAGGCGGAAGTCCTTGATGTATTAGCTCCTTCCTTTTTACGAATGAGGGCAATGAAAGAGGCATTGAGGCTTCTAAGCTGTGTAGAGAATGTCCTTTTAGCATCTAGCAATATTCATTTTCTAGCAAGTCTTCTGAGCTGTGTAGAGAATGTCCTTTTGCCAACTGCTTTGGCAAGCTCCATCTGGAAAAGAATACCATGGAGAATGATTAGGGTTGGGTTCTGTGATTTGACTTTTTTATTTTTATTTTTTCCTCATCTTTTTGTTTCTCTGCCTAACTTCAGACTGGGAGATATTACTCAAATGTCAACTCACATATCATATGAGTTCTGCATTGTCTAACAGGGCAGACAAAGATTTTGGGATTCACCATCAGATGCATCCCACTAGGATCAACTACAAAATATTAACATGATTAGATAGTTGTAGTTATTCAGCTTGCAGCATACCTTTTACTCTATTTTCTTGTAGTATTTCAATAGGAAAACATTATACAAAACAATTTTTTTATACGGAAATTCTAGACAAACTGAATAAGGCCAGGACATTATTGAGATTAATGGGTTCGGGACAGTCATTAATTATGCTCAAAATAGAAGGTAAATGATGGCCATATGACTTCTTACAAAACTTAACTACAGATTGTTTGCCAGTAATTGATTATGTAGAAAATTCCATTTAGTTGACTAGTTGAGGTTAAAGGTTTGATTCTGTGTTTGTGTTAGAGGCCCAGATGATAACCACATATTGTCTGCTGAAGGAAAGAAATCATTAAAAGCCCCATAATCAGATCAACAATCCCCTCTAACAAGATGGGGATTAAAGCTTTGTGGAGTTTGAGTTGTGTTGTTGATTGTTTGCTCAAGAATTTATTGGCTTACATTCACCCTTCTGCACTAGCTATGAGGCCCGTGGCAAAAAAAATTAATTGGTCTACATTCAGACTTCTTTGCACTAACCATGAGTCCCATTGCCAAGGTGGATGGACCAACCATTGTTTGTCAATATAACAATAATCTTTAAGAAAAAACAGCTAAAATTGTTGATAAAGCTCGTCAAATTGTTAATCAATCTCATATATAGCTCTGTTTATCCCCTTTCTGCTGACCTCATTGATTCGAGGGTACTTGGTCTTGCTTCAGGTTTGTATTGCCTACTATAAGAAATCCACACTTCTCAAGCATGAGAGGTATCTCTTCCATCTCCAAGGGGGAGACTGATGGTTCAAGTCCCAAATGGGACAGCCATTGGATGACTGAGGCCTTTACTTGAAAGTTTAAGTATAATTTCATCCACAAGGGACAACCATAGAAAGCATATTATTGGGAGCACTGGAAATATATTGAAGATCCAAATTGGAGTAGACAGATGATCAGATGAGATCAAGCTCGTGTAATGAGCATTTTAAATTCCTTTTACATGCATAATAGAATCAATCCGATCGCATGACTTTGAAATACATGTGACATCATCGATAATGCAGTACAACAACTAGTCGCACTTCTTAACTTCATTGAAATCTTTCTAAAGCAATGGCATTGTGTAGGATTTATGTTCCATGTCTCGCTATCAACTTGGTTTGTCATTTTTACAGAATTTACGAGTGCTTAATGTGAAAAGATGCAACAAATCATGTGCGGTATTTCCAGCCAAGTTCCTGGTGAATTCACCGGATTTAAAAGAAGTTACAGTTGATGATTGCAATCAAATTCAAGAGATATTTCAACTCGATGAGCCTATAATTGAGGAAGAATATATGCAGCTCCTCTCAAACTTAAACACTTTAAATTTGAGGTATTTACCTGAATTGAGGTGCATATGGAAGGGGCCCACCCAAATTGTAAGCCTCTGTAATCTTACAGAAGTAAGAATAAGAAGTTGTAATAGATTGAAAAATATATTTTCCTCCACTCTTGCTCGAAGTATGCAGCAACTGAAACTTCTTGGTATACGTGATTGTGAGGAATTGGAGCACATTATTGCAGAGGATGACAGTGAGGAAATGCTATCAGAGAATTATCTCCAATCTATATGCTTCCCAAAACTGATCCTCTCTCTCGGTAATTGAATGCAACAAATTGGAAAGCCTTTTCTCAATCAACATTGCTCAAGGCCTTGTGAAACTAAAATCTCTTGTAGTTTCTAAAGCTTCTCAATTGAAAGAATTATTTAGCCAAGAAAAGGAAGGGGTTACTGGAAATGGGAAGAAGATTGAGCTCCCTTATTTGAAGGAACTTCTACTCCAAGAACTACCAAACCTTATCAGCTTCTGCTCTGGGAGTTTCCAATTTGTACTTTCCGTTGCTGAAAGAAGATTTCAGGGTGAATGAATGCCCCAAAATGATACACTATGTTCGTGATTTGGATGGTACAATGCATGCCACTGGAAATTAAGGTACTTATTGCTACACAAATTTTTGTTGTTCTTAGTATGCTCTCAATAGATTTTTTATTAAGAAATTTGAACATTGAATAGAATAATGAATAACAAGCACACATAATAAACATAGTCCACAAGTATATCCCAAAATTTGATGAGTTTACAGTTAGAACCATGTGTATGTCACATCCCTTAAGGTTGTATACAAGGTAGTTCCTTTTTTTGTTTCATTTTATTTCCTACTTTCATCCTAAAATTTTTCATCATGATTGTATTTTGATATTTTGGGTCTTTCATAACGCAAAACATGGTTTTAAATCACAAAAGTATGGTTTTTCTTTTATTCCAAACTGTGGTATTCTCACCAATTTTACCCAATGCTAACAGTCAACCCGTCTACAGTGTGTGGGTGCCACTCCCTATGCAGAACTTTGGCTCCTACTATGAATGTGATGCACTAGTTGGGGAGACTTATCTTTTCTGCACTTTCTCAAAGACATTCAGAGAAAATTCTAGTTATAAAAATAAAAAAAGTATTCTCACACAATTAAGCATAAAAAGGAACAGAAACATCCAATGGAAAAGGGTAGAGAGTCCATATTTTGCACCATTTTATTTGTTATTTGGTGTTGGACCAATTAAATCTGATGTGGCTTAAATTATTAATATTTATTAGTTTCTTTTATTTAAGACATGAGTGACAACTTGTATATATATTATTTGTCATAATAGTTTCAATCCCTTTTTTTTTTTCTGGGTGTCTACAACCATAATTGGTCATGTGGCTAGCACATGACTATTTTAAGTGACATGGCACTTGGACTTAATAGAATTTTAACATGAAAGCTAAGGCAAATAGATGGCTATGATCTTACAATTTTTTTCGTTATATACCTTTTTTTACCTATTGGTGGGGAGGGGTTGACATTAAAAGACTCCTGTTATCTCTATTCTTCTCTAGCTTTCCAACAACTTCTGTCCTATTTCCTTCTTCTTCTTTCTCTGCTTTTATTCCTTATTCTTGCTTTTCTTCTGCTACATCTCCTTGCTCCAGGAATGGCTGTTGGGATGCTAGGAAGCATCTTTGGACTACTTGTTTTGTATTCCTGGACTCTTAGACTCATGGAAGCCTGCGTTGTGGCTACCATGAGAATGGTCCTTTATTGTGGTTACTTCCTTGATCCGCTTTCATTACTAGTCCTTGACTTCCTTTGTGCTTAGGTTGTTTGAATCATCTTGTTTTCCTTTTATTGTAATGAACCAGTTAGCAATTCTGTATCAAATTTGAGTTAATTGAATTTTAATTAATAAGAAATGAGGATGTTAAGATGGATGTGTGGTATAACAAGAAAAGATAGTAGATAGAATTAGGAATCAACATATTCGTGAGATGGTAAGAGTAACACCTATAGGAGATAAAATGAGATAACATCGGTTAAAGTGGTATGGTAATGTAAAACAAAGACCAATAAAAGCACCAATAAGGAACACCAACTCGTGGTATTTAGAAGCATAACCTTCTTCTGTAAATTCTTTTGTTTCTTTTTTGGAACGATTGAGATTGTAATTATGTTCTCATTCCTTGTTTTGTGAATGGATTAGCCCCCTCTGGTGTACTGTTTACTTATCAAAAAAAACAAAGGTAATACTAAATATCAGGCTCCACTGCTCTGCTTATAGTCTCACACCAGCTCCTGCTTTTACAGATGTCTACACATCATTTTTACAAAGGATGTAAGACCTTAAATTAAATTTCAGAATATGTGATACTTTATAATATGTATATACATATGTGTGTGTGTGTGTGTGTTTATGTGGCCCTAGGCTCATGGTACTGAGTTGTAGAACCCAAATTTGATAATTTGAGTATATCATATGCGAGGATCCTGTAATGTCTGGCAGGCTGCTCTGTTAAATGAAGAAACAAATGTGACACATTCTTTATTGCCCTGAATTAGTTCTCCCATCACATATCTTTAATTTCCCGCTCCATCTATCAACTTCATTCTCATTAGTAAATTTTGAATTGAAAGCAATATGGCATGCCAATTCAGATGTGGATGAATATGGTATGCAACCTTTCAGCTTGTATGCATTGTTCTGAGATTATTTAACCATCTTCTGAGAAGGCATTGACTTGTTCCATTTTATTTTTCAGAGAGATTCAATGGTTTTCTTGCTGTACATCTAGTTCTTGAGGCTAGTTATATTTACAAATATCTTATGGTTCCAAATTGGCAAAGAAATTTTAGTTTTATTTTATTTTATCCTTGACTACATAATCATACCATTCAAATGTGAAGGTGCAATGGAATGAGCAAGAACCGGAGTTAGCCGAGGAACCTATACTGGAAGGGCCTACAACTGAACCTAACTGGATGCTAGTTAAAGGCTTAACCCAGACAGACTATCTACATTTGTGTGATTATTGTTCTATTTGGCACTGAAGATAGCAATGGGGGGCGGCACTAAGCCAGCACATGTGAAGGGGAGTTTGGAGATGGATTGAGATGCTCTATTATCAGTAGTTCAACATGCATTAAATATTATTACACATATAAGAAAGAATGAGAGGGATAGGAAGATGAACCTTAAAGCTTCAGTCACTTTACCAGGTAAACCTTGTATTCCTGTCTTTTTCTTTTCTCTCTTACCTCACTGCTTTTGGGCTTCATTAATTCATGACTATACTGACTGTGGGTAGTTATCGTGCTTTCCATTTATCTAATACTTCATCAGATTGTAGCTGTAATAACGTTGATGTTACTTGCTAAAAATAGGCAGCCTTTGCAGAGATGTTTCTTGACGTCAAGTGAAGGGTCATTCTCTTTCCATCCAGACTTTCATATTGCAGAACTGATATGCTTCATTCCCAACCTTAGTACTTTTCAGTTGTTGAGCACCCCAAAATGGACATGTTTAACTGTGTGTGGTGTGTGAGATAGAAGGTGTTACAAAAGTCAATTTAGTAGTTGAAAGATTCAGGAATGAGTAATAAAAATGTTATGTGATGTCTGGGTATGTTTACCTCTGTTTATTTGTGTACAAGTTTCAAAACTCATTTGTACTTGACTTCAGCAATCAAGAATAAAAATGTTATTTTATGTGTCTTCGAGGTCTGTAATAAAGAATGATCCAGAAGAAGTAAGATTTACCATCTACTGAAAGTGTCTTCCCACATCCTTTCTTTCATAGTAGTTCATGATTAGCAATGAGTACTTCAGATGAAGCTAACAGATGGCTGCGAGATTGTGCGACGCAAAAATATATGCATGCTGGCACAAAATCAGTCCATTTTAGCATATTCTGGACAATGATAGGCAGAATGAGGGCAAGGCACACCTCACTCCAGATAACCAGAATCCTGACGAGGATAGAAGGTAAAAACAGGCCATGCTCAAACTTAACTGTCCAGAACCCCATGCAGGTTTTTGATCCTGCTTCACAATCACATTCTGGCATGCTCAAAGGCCTCGTTTGGGTGCCAGACAAGATTAGTCAAACTGAATAATACAAGGATTAAATAATGAAGGGAAGGAAGAATATAATTAATTAGTGTGGTAGTTAAATTTAGTTGTGTTTGGAACAAGTGGGACTATCCTACCTGGGGACAAAATAATCTCCATCCAAAAGTGATTCAAAGCACAGTATTTTAATTTTTTTTTGGATAAGTAAGAGTTGTATATATAATGGTGCCCAAGAAGGGCATCAAGGGCGAAAACCTCAAATGCTTACATTTAGAGAACTCAAAAAAACTATAAAAGAAGAGACATTTACAAGAAAAGCTTCTTTGGTCCAAAAAAAAATAAAAAAAAATAATAATAATAAACAAATTCAAAACACAGTATTAAATGGGATAAAATAGTCTATCCCAGGTATAATATCAAAAACAAACGCGCCCTAAAAGTTGATCCTCCTTCGAAACTCACTTCAGTACTCCATGTTTGTTATTCCACCACAACTCTGTAGTAGCTGCTTGACGAGCCATCAAATAAAGAATAGAAAAATCACTATTCTATGCCAGAAAATTCTGTACCAGTTTAGTCTTTGAACATATTTTTAGTTTCACACAAATACCCACTCAAACAGGTATCTGTGCAACACAAATATAACTAGGCACTCTAAACATAGTGTTCTGAAATTTTTTGCTTAAATGTTCTTACTCCACACCCTGGCGGCAGATATTTGGACAAATTAACACAACAGCTCTAGAAGATAATCTTCAAATGTTACAAATAAACAGATGAATGAATAAACCATCCCAGTCCCTTTACAAAATGTCTAATCCAAATCCCCCCAAAAAGGGGGGGAAATGGAAGAATGCTTGAGAACACCTGATAAGAACTTGAAGTAACAATTAAACAATGTCATACTTTCACCAATAAAAAAATGATTTTTCAAGTGCCTGAAAACAAATATATTATCACTGCAGATTCATTTCTGCTTCAATTTCACCACTGAAGCATACACAGTAACTGCAATAATCTCACCTCATCAGCAATCATGGCAACTTTTAGGAATATGAGTTTTGTTAGCCATTCAAGACAAATAGGTACAACTACAAAAGAAAAACATATCAGAACATCAGAAATTACAGATTGTGAATCGCAATCTTAAGATACTCACATTTAGGAGCTAAGCATGCTCAAGGGCCTGTGTTCTTACTATATCCACTAATAAACATGCACTCAACAAAGCAACGCGATAATGGTGTTGCTACAGTTGGTTTCCATGTGAACACTGCCCAAACGGACATGAAGAAGAGGCTCTAAAAATCCATAAATATATGGAATGCCTAGAAGTTCAGGCATCTTCAATATGTGTATAGACACACACACACATATTGGCTAAATAAGCATAGTATAATGATTACAAAAAATATATAAAATCTTACAAGGGGGCATGCCCCAGGTAGTTACAGAAAATGAGCTAACAGAGCTCAACCAAAAACAGAGCATCTTCAAAGTATTAGTGAAAACTGTGTCCTATATAGTGTTAATTCTTTGAGAATACTTGACTACTCCACTGTCATCAACCTTCCCCCAAAGTTCAAGCAAGATTTGGTCTCTTATTTCATAAATAATGAGCCCATGTCTTAGGATAGATACATTTTTCTTGAAATTTATGACCAGACGGACAACTGTTTTAACATCTAGGGGCATATAACAATATCATCAGTCAGTTTAACCTAGGCCCTCACAGTGCATTAGCTTCATTGAAGTCATGCACATTTCAACTTTTTCCCAACTAGTAAGTTGTGACACTTTGATATCTCAATTTTCCTAAGCAACTAATTGCCATGAAAAATGAACCATCAGTTTCAGTTTGGTAAATCTAATATGAGCCTTGAATTCTACATTGTATTATTTATTCTCATGATTTGGTTATTTTGCTAAGCTTAATGATCCATTATCATGATAAACATTGATTATAATTATAAGTGCATTTTCATTAAGGTCAAACCTACTAAATAATGACCCATCGAGCTATATTCATTTTAATGACCAATCCACCAACTCAACAAAAAGAAAATAAAAAGGAAGAAGAAAAGCAAAAGAACGAGCTAATGAAAAGGATGTCAAGCACAAATGCTCACACCTTATAGAAGAACTGCAGTCCTCTCTCCTAAAATTGTATCTTTCTAGAGCGGAAACAAAGACCACATTAAGAGAGCTAAAAATCTGCAAGTGATCATTGAATTTTTGTTGTCATTGTTCTATTTTCATCCAAAGAATTGGCAAGACTGCAAAGTTCAAAAAACGGAAGATTGAGATGGCCCCCAAAAAAATCTTCTCATTTTGTACCGTTTTGGTTAACACTAATTTTCTTTTCATATGTTTCAACAGAATATATTTCTCAAAATTTTTGTTCATTCAAAATGATCAATTTATATTGATAATCTACCAAATGATGTCGGAGCTAAATAAGTACGTGGCTAAACAACATTACAATAATCACCATTGATTTCCATTCTAAACTTGCAAGATCACACAATTAGACATCTTGCTAGTAAGTCACAGTTTTCTATCCCTCTCAGTCAGCATCTCTAGTCTCCTGCAGCAGCATATGTTGATCACTAAATACACGTCTTTCTGTATTGCAATTTCTCTGATCCCAGACCTTCAACATCCTTCGACTGATAATAGTGAGGAGCTATTTCCAGCAGCCATTCTGGTTTTAACTCAGTAACATGCCACATGTACTCCTTGGTAGTCAGAACCAATTCATGATAGATAACCCATCTAGGAAACTCCCATCTTAAACCAGAGCTGGGGTGAATATAAACAGTGTGGGGGTATTTGACTGTTCGATACCTATATTTCTAACCTTGCAGAGTGGGGGAAAAAAACCTGATATTATAGCCTTCTGTATTGCTTGTAAATCATTGGGGTTAGATATTAGTTCAATTTCAACCCTCGCCAAGAGCCCCTCCAACAGGTCTCATATATCTCTGGCCCGTTTCATACTCCTCAGCTGGATAAAATTTTCATAGCACCCTTGAGTTGAGAAGTTGGTTTCCTTCCAAGAATTATAAACCTTAAGCAATGCAATATGATCTCCTACTTTCTCAGCATGGACCTTTTTGTCCTTCGGACAGTAAAAGATTGAATTTCCAACAGAAAGCATAGCGGCAATTGATATGATCTCATCCGAACACTTGTACCTGTCAGATGCAATAATCATTTTAGACAACATTGGGTCAAGAGGAAACTCTGCCATTCTTCTACCTACTTTTGTCAACTCACCTGATTTATCCAGCGCAGACAGGGCATAGAGCAATTCCAGGGCTTTTAGAATAGCTTCAGCTGGTGGAGGGTCCATAAAATCAAAATTCAACAAGTCATGAATGCCAAGGCTCTTTAAGAGTTAGAGCAACATTCGCAAGGTTTGTACGTTGCATCTCCGGGACAGTATTGTCTTCCAGCTCATGGTAATAGTTGTGGGCAGAATACAAACGGTAGCACTTTCCAGGACCAGTTCTTCCAGGCCGACCAGCCCTCTGCATTGCTGATGCCTTTGAGATGGGAGTGACTGTTAATGATTCCATTCCAGTCCGCGGGTTACAAGATTTCATCTTGCAAAATCCTGGATCAATGACATACACAATCCCATCAATTGTGAATGATGTTTCTGCTATATTTGTTGCCAGGACAACCTTATGTGCACCTTCTGGAGTGTATTCAAACACTTTTGCCTGAAGCTCAGTTGGGAGGTTTGCATAGATTGGGCAAACAATGAGCTCTGCAATTTTCGGGCACAGCCCCCTTGTCCTTTGTTTAATCATCTCCTCAGACGTTTCAATTTCCTCCTGGCCATTGAGGAAGATCAATATATCACCTGCAGGTTCTGTCACATGGATTTGAAGAGCTGTGACAATTGCTGCCTCCAAGTAATCTGCCCCTGGTTCTTTTGTATGGTATATTTCAACAGGATATCGCCTCCCTGGTATTTTAAAAATTGGAGCAGAATCAAAATAATCACTGAACTTCTCTGCATCCAGAGTTGCACTTGAGATAAGCAACTTCAAATCCGGGAGAAACTGGGCAATATCCTTCAATAAACCAAATAAAACATCAGTGGAGATTGTTCTTTCATGAGCCTCATCCAGCATCACCACACTGTAACTAGCAAGATCAGGTTCACTGAGAAATTCACGCAATAACATTCCATCAGTCATATATTTAATAACAGGTTTATCAGATGTACAATCCTCAAAACGAATAGAGTAACCAACCTCATGACCAAGCTTGACACCCATTTCTTCAGCAACCCGAGAAGCAACACTCATTGCAGCAACTCACCATGGCTGCGTGCATCCAATCTTCCCGCGTTTGGTATACCCAGCCTCATGCAGATATTGGGGAATCTGAGTAGTCTTTCCAGAGCCTGTCTCTCCCACAATAACAAGAATCTGATGATCATCAACAGCTTTAAGTAACTCATCTCGAAATGGGTAGATAGGCAAATCTTTTCTATCATTCCGGAGCCTCTCAAATGCTGACCTTGCTCTTGCCATAGATATGCCAACTGGTTCTGATCCTTTTGATGGCTCATCTTCAAATGTATCACCATTTATCTTCGCTACCTTCGTGAACTCAATCGGGTCATCGAACACAAACTGATAGCCATCAGATAGTTGCTTTCGATCTTTTGAACCAAACTTGAGATTTGCCTTTCTGATCTGAGTCTCCTCCCAAGCATCGAGTGGGTCTGTTCCTATTCCCAGTGCTTCTTCTGTCTCTGCCATTCTGCAAAGCAACAGCAAATCTTTTCTGTTGATTTACAGTCCCTTCCTGATCATAAGCTTCAGGCATTCTATACTCACTCATATCATCATCAACCTCTCCAGACCGCTTCTTAACAAGCTCGAACACTTCTCTCTTGTATCTTAGATCAAGATTTTCTGCTTCAGACAACTTAATTCCATCGAATAGATACAGATCGTCTTTTATATCATTTCTCATCTCCCCCAATTTATTTCGCTCCCTCTTCTTTAAATATTCTTGCCTCGAAACTTTTCTCAGATTTTCAACTGCATTGTTCTGCTTCTTTTTCTGAATTGCTTCTTCCTCAATCATTAGCTTTTCTTCCTTTGATTGTGTCCGTCTTTTAACTTGCCGCGTTTCTTCTTGATCTTTAAGATTCTTCTTCCTGAAACGTTTCTTGTTGCCATCTCCGGCTTTATTGTCACCACCAACAGCACCATCGTCATCATTAGCTCCCGTTAAAATTGTATAATTCTTTTGCTTCCTTGTCAATCTTGCCGCCTCCCTTTCTTGTTCCTGATAAAAATTCAACCCAGAAGACGGCTTACGCGGAACTTTAGCAAAAATTTCTTCCGCGAATATGCATGTCTCATTCGACAACGAAAACCCAATATCTGCAAATTCTGCCACAAGATCAGCCGTCGATGAAACTTTTTTGGATAAACAAATCACATATTCGACAACTATATGCTGTGAATATCCCAATAGGGACATCAACTTGTCGGATACGCATGTTTTCAACTCCATACCCATTCCAATATAATATGTATGTATGTATGTATGTATGTATGCATGCTGTAGAACCCAATAGAAGTAAAGAAAATCAGAACACAAGAACGAAAATTTGAGATCACGTACCAGGACGGAGTAAGCTTGCCCAGACGATGATATTCAAACTCAATCGGGTCTCATACAATTTATTGGGATCTCTCTTCCTAATTGTCAGGCTATCACGGGTCATGTAAATATACGTAAACTCTATTAATTCTAATTCTAATCCTGATCTAAGAAGGATTTGAATTATCAAAAAATACTTCAAATTAGGAACCTTCCTAGAATGAATAGACTTGGTTTAATTCGTCTATATATATATATATAAGATTTTTGGAAAACAAATGTTTTCCGTTTTCGTCATTTTAAAATTTTCATTGCTTTCTTTATTAAAAGAAATATAAGATTGAATTCTAAAAATTGGTTATTTATTTATTTATTTATTTTGTTTGGCTAAATATGATTTCGAACACAATTTATTTATTTACTTCTCAATATTTTAATAGCATTTTAAATTAATTTTTTTTATATATACTCATTTAAAATAAGAAAGTATTTGGTATACCTGTTTGATTTATCGAGTTAATTCACCATATGATGTATTAATGATATTTTTATAATTATAAATGTGTTTTATCTTTTTATTTAAATTTTAAAAAATAATCATAATAGATGATGTAATTTCATAAATTAATCTGGTGTATCTAATACTACTTTTTAAAATAATGTAAAAACTCCTAAAACCCATGCCTCGAGAAAAAAGAACATCGTAACAGATAATTTTATAATTTATGTTTATATGATATTTGATAAGATTTTACATTAATTATTAATTATCTAATGCAACATTCTCCTTTTTTATGGTCTTAAAAATAATTGCGTAAAAATGGGACATAGGCAGATGTTTATGATGTTAAATATGAAAAGTCTAACTATAACTAATGCAACAAATTATAGTGTTTTTTTTTTATATATAATAATGGGAGAGGAGAAGATATGAGATTTGAATTCTTAACAAATCATATTTATTAAAATAAGACTCAAGTTAGAGTTTTGAAAAACTTCTACATCTCTTACCTTAAATTAAAATTCTAATTTTTTAAGGACTAAGATCTTATCTAAGTAGTGTAAGTATTCATCAAACTTCGATTCATTATTTTCACTCAACTATAGATTAGACTGATTTGTCTATTTAAGACTCATATATATTTAAGAACTTCGTGTTGTTATTAGATTGTTAGATTATATTCTTTTATTGTTATTCGATTGCATAAAAAAAATTTTTTTGAAAAATAATAATTGTAGACTTATTTTAAAATTATGATGTGATATATGAGAAATATAGTACTGCCAACTTATAAAAATAAATAAAAAAATATTAAAAAGTCTTTAAAATAATTTTTTCAATTAAAAAAGTTCATGATAAATTTTTTTTTTATCTAAAAGATCCCAAAAAATAAAATTTTAATACAAAAAGGTACAATTCTTAATTTTCATAAAAAATATTATTAATTATATTAAAATAATATTCAAGACAGATTTTAAAAAATACTAAATAATAGAAATAGCAAAATTATCAATCTAAAAAAATAACATAACATTTTTTATTTATCTAGAATATCTAAAAAATAAAATTTTTACTTTATAAAATATTATAATTTTTTGGG
This sequence comes from Nyssa sinensis, assembly GCA_008638375.1. Classification (NCBI taxonomy): domain Eukaryota; kingdom Viridiplantae; phylum Streptophyta; class Magnoliopsida; order Cornales; family Nyssaceae; genus Nyssa; species Nyssa sinensis. Next base: position 55,419,375 of record CM018046.1, read on the forward strand.
ATTGAAAATTTTATTTTATTTATTTTTAATATATTTTTTATAATGTATCTTTAAGACTATTTTAATATAATTAATAATATTTTTTAACGGTGTTAAGATAAAAATTAATAATTAAATCTTTTATAATAAAAATTTATTTTTTTAACATTTTAAATAAAAAAAACATATCATGAGTTTTTTATATTAAAATTTTTATTTTAAAACTTCTTAACATTTTTTCAAATAAATAAATAAATATATATTTATAAATTTTTTTAATTAATAAAGTAAAGCTAGCATTACTCTTTCAGCCCCCTTTTAATACAGCCCAAAACAAGTAAGCGCAGCAACCCACGAACCCAGAAAGAAAAACAGCTAACCCGGCGCAACACCGACTTCACCCCAATCATAACTGCCACTCGGCGCTCGCTGGGCTATTCTCTCTCTCTCGCCACGTTAAAAGCCCATCCCACCTGAAAGAAATCTCTCTTAGCACAACCGGTTAACCCTTTCGGGATTAGGGCTCCTTCGATCCCTTCTGACCCTTCGTCTGGGGTTTCCAAGTTTCAACTACTTCTATAGATAGAAATCAGTATCTCTATCATAAAATATTTCTAGGGCGTTTTTATTTTCTGAGATCGTTTACCTTCATCTAGTTTCAGATTTTTCATTATTAGGGTTAGGGTCAAAGATTTTATCCGAACAAGATGATGCAACCAGCAACCGGTGTTGTCCCACCTCCGATGCCTTCCGAATCAGCAACAGCAACCGCAGTACCAACAGCCACCGCCAGCGCAGCAGTGGATGATGATGCCTCAACAACAACCACCACAGCAACAGCCACCACCGGCCTGGGCCCAGCAGCACCTGCAGGCGGCGGTTCCTCCCCCTCAGCAACCTCAGCCGCAGCTGATACAGGCGCAGACTCAGCCGCAGCAGCAGTATCATGCTGCTCAGACGACTAACTCTGACGAGATTCGCTCGCTTTGGATCGGGGACTTGCAGTATTGGATGGATGAGAACTATCTTTACAACTGTTTCTCTCAAACTGGAGAGGTAGTACACTAATCCTATATATTGTTCTTATGGTCACTTTTCCCTGTTTTTTTGAGTTTAGGCAGTTTTCGTTTGGTTGAAACACTAAATCTCTGTTTGGTTGCCTAGAAAATCCGAGAGGGGAAAAAATAAGTGCAAGACTCGAAATATTAATTTGTTATATCTCCTGCATTTTCTTGACAACCAAATGGGGTGTAAGTGAATTAAAAATTGTAAGTTTTACATCATTGAAATGAGAGAAATCATATACCATGCAGTACTAAACTGAATTTCTTCAATACTTGTTCTTGCATTTTCTTGGTATTTTTCTGCATGATTACTCTGTTCTGGCAACTAAACTTTATTCAAAGGGACACTCGGTGGCCTTTCCTTTTCACCCTAAATGGACGTAGTAGTCGTTGGAGGTTAAAAACTATGACTGATTGAGGATCTCATCCAATTTTTTCGTCTTGCATAAACAGTATTTCTTGGCTTTCGCTGGTCTGCCCAAAACTCCTATTATACTTGTCTAATTAATGTGAAACAAAAGAGAGAGGATCCGTCCTCCCACTTCCCATCCTGTATCTTTGTTCTAGTTCACATAGGTTTTAATTTTTAGCTGTTGTTTTGTTTATTAATTTGATAATTAAGTAGTTTGTGTATTTTTTTGGTGGTGCTTTCAGCTAGCTTCGGTGAAGGTTATTCGGAATAAACAAACTGCCCAGCCTGAGGGTTATGGTTTCCTCGAGTTCACATCTCGTGCAGCAGCAGAAAGGATTTTACAGGCATACAGTGGCACACTTATGCCAAGTTCTGAACAGAATTTCAGATTGAACTGGGCCACTCTTGGTGCTGGGGAAAGGCGTGCAGATGACACTCCGGACTATACCGTATTTGTTGGAGATTTGGCTGCTGATGTTTCAGATTACATGCTACAGGAGACATTCCGAGCTCACTATTCATCAGTGAAAGGTGCAAAAGTTGTCACTGATAGAATCACAGGGCGTTCTAAGGGCTATGGATTTGTAAGGTTTGGAGATGAGAGTGAACAGACCCGAGCTATGACTGAAATGAATGGAGTGCTCTGTTCTACTAGGGCTATGCGGATTGGGCCTGCTGCTACCAAGAAACCTGTTGGTGGTCAGCAATTTCAGAAAGGTGTGTTTTGCAGTTGTTCTTTAACCATTTCTTTAAGCCATGTTTTTGTTACAATATAAACAATCTTTGATGGTGTCTATTGTTCTTCTGTTTAGATGTTATTTTCCTCAAGCCAATCCATGTTGGTTGCTCTTTATTGTCTTTGATATTTTTGAAGTTACTATTGCTTGCAGTTATTAGTTGATTGGCGATAGTTTCGATGTGTTATTTGTCAATGAAGTTGTACAATTTGATGTTCTTTCCGTTATGCACTTGAAGATACGCGGAATTTACACAGTCATTTCCTTCCAGTACTTACCTTTATAAACTTGGGCGCATTTAATTCTGTTAAAACTTGCAAAAACTTATAAAACTCATGTTCTCTCAAAGCAGGACACAGAGGCTCTCATTTTGTGGGGCCTGGAACTGATTTCAGCTGAAATGATTCCACTTTATTGCGTGGCCTCATTTTAGGTCAGTTATTTTGTTTATGTCATAAGCTTTTGTCCTTACTTCATTTTCTTGTGGCAGTTATCGTGCTACATTCACTTGCGTTTCAATTCCTTATAGTTGAAGTTACCAGTCATTCAATTTTTTTCTGTCCAAATTTTCAAAGGTTACGTTTCCTTTTCCGTCAATTTTTTTTCTTTTCCGTTTTATGCAAATCCACAAGATTCCTTTGTTTTATTTCATCATGGATCAGTTCCTTTGCACTATATACATATTGTTTGTGACAAGTTACTATCCAATTTTCTTTTTGGTCCCATGTGTGTGTTTTAAATTTCCAAATAGCCCTGCAGTTCGCTCTTGCCCCTTAGATGTTCAAAGGGTTGTTTATGGACATACTCTAAATGTGTTCTTTCTTTTGCATTTGTAATTTGTTTACCTTATTTTATTAGTATTGTTGTTTCCGAGGATGTTTTTGATTGGGAGGAAGGGCTTACGGTTGAGACATTGTAACTTTCCTAGTCCACAGGCTTGCATCGGACTCTAATACATTTCTGGATTTAAGTGCTATAGAAGCAATCATACTCTCTTCCAAAATCTTTCAAAACATTTGGTATGGACTGACTTGTGAGCATAGTTGTGACAATGTGTATCATTTTACAAAAAATATTGTATCGTGTATCGTAAGATATGCTTAATTTTTTAAATATATTTATAAATATATATAGCTTTATGTATATACAATGTTTAAAATGATATAAATAATATTTCAACTCGCTTGTTAAAAAAATCAATTGTAATTTCATACAATATAGGAATCAAGATTTATAATATTGCAAGTTCCAAACCAAAATTTAATAATCGAAGTTTCCAACATAGTTCATTAATATCAAAATTTATCAAAAAAATCCCAAGTAATTCATTCTTAGAATCCATCTCATTTTTATCTCAATTTCTAATTTTAATGGCATCAATATCATCATCATTATCAGATGCCAACAATTTTTCACATACTTTTTCTTATTTAACTTTTTGCGTGTCCTCGCTACTCATCCTTATTCTCATCTTGATCTTTTAAAAATACTTGTTTTTCTTCTTTCTTGTTTGAGGAAAGATCTCTAAGCATTACAAATAGGCCAAATATAAAACCAAACAAAACAAACTGATCTCTAAGCGTAAGATACGGTGCAAAAAGATATAACTATAAGATATGTATCATTTAATGTCCATGTTGCAATGTATAATAAGATACATATCGCTTATTGTAAGATACTAACAACTATGCTTCTAAGTATATCTACATGGTAAGCCTTTTTGGTTGATTTTTATTTTCCAACTTATTTGATGTGTTGGAAAACTGTCTTGGGGTTGTAGATTCTATGTGGTTTTCGTTATTTTTTTTTAGGGTAGTGCACAGTGCACAATTCATGTAACCAGGTTATCTCAAGTGATCCATAATAGGGTTGTGGATTGGGTCTTGTAGATTTTGGGTATGTACACAGTGCATAATTCGTGTTAACTTAGTTTCTCTAACTTAAGTGGTCCATAAGAGGGTTGTGAATTGGGTCTTGTACTTCAGAGTGCCTTAAAGTAGAGTTTGGATATCTATTAGATCCCTTGAAAATGTAATGGTATTATGTTTTATTGGTTTATTATCACAAGTATGTGGAGCTGAAAGTCCTTCAACCCCCCAAAAAAAATAATAATATTTTTTTTTTTTAAATTGTCACTGAAAGTATATACAACTCTTTCATTTGATTGATGCACTAATCTGGAAGCTGAGCACACAAATGAGATTTTAATAACTGAGACCACTGGAAGTGCTGTTTCATATCTTATACACCGAGTTCTGTTTAAAAAAGGACCATTTAATTGAGGAGGTTTGTATAAATGACTTCATCAATTTTTAAAAAAGTGAAGTTTGTATAATCAAATGCAGAGTCTGACTAAAAGGAAGACAAAGAAGAAGAAGTGAAAAGAGAAAAGAATTTTTTTGAAACAAGATGTACTATTCTGAATAAACTTTGTATTTTGCTTATAAGATGACACTGATATACTAAATTGCTTCAAACTGTGTCCATACCACAAAAATGGTATTGAGGCCACTCCAGTCAGGCTGATTGAAAGTAAGGGTATACAGCAATCTATGCTTATCCCAATTTACAGTGAAATGAACAAGGGTACTGTCAAGTGTTGAGGTTGGTCACTTGCTACAACTTATTATGATTCAACAATACACTCATATTTTGAGGTTCATTTAGTGTCATTGAATTGTTGCTTTATTTAGTACTTTTTTTTCATGCTGTTGTGTTCTTTTTGTCTCTATCTCCAGCAAATCGGTTAGGATATGTTCTTCATCTGGGAAAAAGGAAGAACTTTATTGAATTTGCTTTTTAATTGGATTTAATTTTGAGACTTTATTGAACTTGCTTTTTAATTGGATTTTATTTTGAGACAAGTAATAGCATCATTATTACCAGAAATCGTGCTAATCTCATTATCTTGTCAAAAATTGATTCCAATTTGACAGCTCAGTCTGGCTATATAATCAGGCATGTTCTTCATTCTACCTGTTTGCTCATATCAATGCAAGACTGCTCTTCAAGTTTTCAGCACAAGGATCCTTCCTAACAAACATTTGGTCACATTATGCACACTGATTAGAACCTTATCTCATTATTGTTTATCCCAACTCTTCACATTTATTTGTCAATGCAGCTTCCTACCAGAATTCTCAAGGAAACCAAGGCGAGAATGATCCAAACAATACAACAGTGGGTAGTTTGTTTTGATGTTGAAATGATTATTTGTGTTCTATATATTAGTGACTCCTTACGTTAACTGCAGATATTTGTTGGTGGTTTGGACCCCAATGTTTCGGATGACCACCTGAGACAAGTGTTTAGCCAATTTGGTGAGCTGGTTCATGTGAAAATACCTGTGGGCAAGCGTTGTGGATTTGTCCAATTTGCTAACAGGTAAGTTAGCACATAACATTCCACAGAGGTGGTGACAATTTCTTTTCTACAATTTTCTTACTAATTCTGTTGCTTGCATATGTTGTGATTTAGAGCTTGTGCGGAGCAAGCTTTATCGCTTTTGAATGGTACACAATTAGGAGGGCAAAATATTCGACTTTCCTGGGGGCGTAGTCCTTCGAACAAACAGGTTTCTTAATCTATCACCACGAATGTAAACAATTTTTTCTTTTAGTGCATGTTCCCACTTATCTGACTATTGGATTGGTGCAGACTCAGGCAGATCAGACCCAGTGGAATGGTGCATATTATGGCTATGCTCAGGGATACGAGGCATATGGATATGCACCACCTCCTCAAGACCCTAACATGTACTATGGAGGCTATCCCGGCTATGGGAATTACCAACAGCCACAGCAGGTGAGATGAACTCAAAAGCTTCTGTTCATTTCTTTATTCTTTGTCGTGATGAAATAATAATGGTATTCTTCTGCTCATTTGGTTCTTCGCACGGTGGCATCTCTTTGTAGTTGGTTGGCTCCTAGTAGTTAACTGTGCGAGACCAGAAGTTGATTTATTGGAGTCACATGGATTTTTAGGATTACTTGATGATGAACTTATGTTGGTGATTCATGTTTGAATTGGGTGTTAGGCTGACGAGGCCAAAGTTTGATAATTCCTTTCACTGTTAGCATATTCCTCCAATTGAATATATTAAGGCATGATGATATTTCTATATTTGCAGTGATCTGTTGCTGTCTGGAAGAAGCCTTGGAGCTGGTGTGACTGGTTTTCTCTCTGATGTGGTGCAACTTAGTTGGCTGCAGTTTTCTAGTCATTAGACTGGCTATAATGTGAAGGTGCTCGGCTGTAGAGTTGGTACTTCAAGGAATATATTGGAAGTCTGAACATTGGTTTTTTTTTTTTTTTGTTTTGCTTTTTTTGCTTTCTAATTTCTTTTTCTTTTTTGGGAAGCTTCATGAGTGTGTTGAAGGTTATTCTGAGAATATTGATGCACTTTATTCTGTGGCTGGTACCATGGACTATAGATTACTATTCTATGGTGATGACTTCTTTTGGTTCTATAATTTTATCACGTTGTTCAACTGTTTTTGGAGTCCATGGGTATGGTTTATTTCGTTGAGATATGAGGTAAGATAAATCAAAGTTGGTTTCTAAAGGCTGGTTATTTTTGTGACATTCTCCATGTTTTTGGATCTTATTCTTTTAGTGATGAGATTTCCTTGCTTTTCATTTTTTTTTAAAGCTTCACATGGTTTTGGAATAGGAAATTCCAATGCAAAATGTAAATCAAATGTTTCGTGTGAGGCCTAACATTAGTTCATACACTTGTCTCTTATCAATCCTCGCATCAAATTTATTTTGAATCTGTAATTAGAGGATAATAAGTGGAAGCCTCATTTGATCATCCTGCTAAACTAGCTGAACGTGGACAATCAGAATATGGTATTAATCTCCCTGATTCTCCCTTTTAAAGTACATAAGTTTTGATAAATAGAGTTGAGATGAGTTTTATGTATTTTAAATTTTACATATACATAAAATATTGTTACATAATAAATTTTGATTTGATAGTTAACAAATTATTTATTTAAATCTGATAAGTAATTAACAAATTCTAAATTGGATTGGGGATTAATAGATTAGAATTTTAGATCTAATTTTCTTAACAAAAAAGGATCCAATAATCCATTCCGCTTTTACTGAATTGATCTCAATCCAATCCAATCCGTTTATTTGTTTTTGATCGACTTATTTTTCAATCAGTTGTTTATTGATTTGATAGAAATTGGGTGCAAACATTGTTAAAGAGGCCTGTACTCTTTTCTTTTTTTTCATTTTTCTTTTTCAAATATAGTAATGTTGGTTATCTGTTGCGTAACTTCGTTAGCATTAAGACCCTTTCTGCACGGGATATGATTCATGTCACTCTTTGGGACTTCGCTTGTTTGGTTTGGCAAGAACAAACCATCTGACTGAGTTACCTTTAGGGGAGGTTTGTAGTGGGGATTGTTTGGTATGGCCATATGCTTGCAGACTCAGAGACGCCAAAATTGAATGTGTGTGTAGGTTACACACCATGCGATCATTACAGGTGGGGACTGGGTTTGCATGTTGGTGGCAACCCAACAATGATACAATGCAGTATGTAGGCTACAGTGGGTATTTGATGTCTCAAAATAGAACTTCCTCCTGAGCGTGCTGTGTGAAGTGCAACCCCAGATCATTGGAAACGAAGACTCGTGTTTTGTGGGAGGTCTACATGAGACCCACAGTAACCTATATGTCATGGATTCTACTTGTAAAAATAGTCTCTTTACTTGTTAGGATAAGATTATATACATTTAACCCTCTCACAATAACGGAAGTACACGAGACTCGGTGTGAAGCTAAAATTATAAAGGCCGCCATACTCAGTGTGACTGGGATGGAGCAGATTGTTGGCCTACTTCACCACTGTCCCATTAAGAGCTCACCAATATTTTGAATTGAGCTTTTAGCAGCTCACTATCCAACCCACCTTGGCTCGTTTACAGCCCTACTAGCAAAAACTGATCTGCTAGTTACTAATGTAGGTGCTTAACCCAATTGATGTCAAGTCAGTGATGTATCATGCTCTGCCAAAAAGGACCTGATGGGATGGTACATATACCTCATTTGATGAGATTCCAGAGAGATCAAAGCACTATTAAAAGAGAACAATCATATCCAACAAAGTCTGTAGCTAGAAGACTACAAATCCTCCAAAATGCAAAATTGACAACACGAAAAAGTCTGTAACTGCGCTTGAAGCTTTTACTGTGAACTCTAAAAACGTACTCAGATAAATTATGATTGAAGCATAGAAGCAATACATGTATTTAGCAGCATCCTAATCTTTTACAAGGACTAGATTACAGCTAACAAATGTGAACAAGAAGTTAGTTTTCCCAAAAATCATAAATTAAAAGTTAGGTAGTTTTACCTAACACTAGCTGTTCCTGTAATCAGACACTTGATGCCCGAGAACGTTTCTTTGACTTAAACAGTTTCCTCATCTCCAGAATCAGTTTCTGGGCTCAGTCATCTGCGGTCACGTGTTCAACTTGAGACACCTCATTCTCAGTCATATTTTCCTGCAAAGCCTTCACAAAATGTTTGATTTCAGCGTGTATATTATATTAAGATATTCAAGGCATAACAGACTTTTATATTTTGAGTTTAAGCTTCACTCTACCTGCAATAGCTCAGACATTCTGCCAGTTCTGTTATTCTCGAAAGGTTTAGGAACAGGTGCACATCGGTTATGAACATCAGAACGTATAGCTTGCAGGGGCTCAATTAAGAGAGGCTCATTCATGTTACCAATGAGTGCTGGGGAAAGACCAGAATCTTCCACTGGTGATTTACCAACTTTCTTACTGTTTTCAATATATGGTTCCAATGATTGTGAAGAGACTTGAACCCTCTCATTAATTATTGACTTGGCTTCTTCCCCGAGGACCTCTGGTGTGCCTTGACGAAGAGGACCATTTTCATTCTGTAGACTCTTTGGCGTTAGCTGGTAGTTGGTTTGAGGTTGCACGGATAGCCCTCGGCTTGCAACCATCTGCATCTGTTTTCCTTTTGAGGGTATCAAATGAGCAGCTGGGGATGAAACCGAAGGTACATGGTTGGCAGGTGGTAATCCATTTGATAAATTGACTGGCTGGAGTATGACGGGCACCACAGTGCCTCTTGCGCCCACTGGAGGGACAGTGGGCACTGCCACTGGAGGCACATGTTTTCCTTTTGAGGCCATCAGATTAGCAGTTCGAGGAGCAAATCTATTTACCTGATTTGCAGATGGCGATCCATTCAGTAGAAGAGCAGTTTCATTTCCTCGAAGATTGACATGCTGCTCATTCCTCTCTCTGGAACGTGGGTTATGACCACGCACTCGAGTTTGGTGTTCAGTTGGGAGGTGAGTCTCATTTCTTCTGATCATTTGAACATGTGGGGCCACATCATTTTCTGCCGAGATGGGAACATAATGTCCTGGCTTGAAAACAAGGCCCCTCAGATAAGTATTGGAGTTTCCAATCCTAACAGTGAGCAAATAACCGGCATCAAATGCTGCCTCAACGACACCTGTAACTGCCTGGCCCACCATGCCATCGTTTGCATCATCAATTGGATCTACTTGATGGGGTTGGTTTCCGTTTAATCCTTCAAATCCAGGTGGCACACGAGTAGTCTCTGCACGATTTAGGCTCTGATCTTTGCGTGGGCGACCCCTCTTTCGCTTCACAGGGAAGTTTGGTGGGGGATCAGGATTGTTCCCTTCGTTGGCTTGGTTCATTTTCAGGAATTGTCACAAAAGTCTCTAGCCTTTTCCGTAAGATGTTTATAATCTGTCTTCCCTGTACAACGAAGGGAGTCTTTCTTGAGCCTATAGTAACAAAATAATGTTAAAAATGCAATACATGATTTTACTAATAGAGCATTTAGCAAGTATTCAAGTTTCATCTAGGAATCATAGTAACTCACCAAACTACTTTAATGCCTCTAATAAATGCCTGGTTCAAAGAATGCAATTTCAGGCATGAAGTTAACCAATTAATTTTCGTTTTTTTTTTTTTTGGATAGGTAAGGGGTCCTTAGGTGTTGCTAACCAATTAATTGCACCATAATGTAGCCAATAAGAAGCTGATGCAATTCAACCTTGTAATTTCTTTGGACATTCTATCACAAGTTCCAACTCTCTCTCTCTCTCTCTCTCTCTCAGATAAAAGAACTTGCAACTTCTACAATTCACTCAAAGTTATAAGTTGATTTCACAATATTTGATGATCTTAATCATCTTTCCCAACTAGATAAAATAAACTCAAAACCAAACAGTGACGGCAAGACATAAATGTCTCTGCCTTCCCTGCTTCTACCACTAAGAACTACTATGTCTGCAATTAATTCTTAGTAGTATATCACACCCAGCTACGAAGGAAACAACTTTAATAAAGAACAATCATGGATCCAGAGCCATGATTCATAAGCATTACTTTGGGTGTCACTATAACCATTAAGGTACCTTCAAATTCACATCTAGCTCTAGGTATAAACACAATTGTGTTCCATGTACACTAGTAAACTGGGATTGTCATTTCCATACAAAACTAGTTGAATTAGAATGTCAGAATTCCATTGTGCAACTGAGCTTTTGATTATATTCAACATTTTCTGAAGCAAGAAAACTCTCTTAGCCAAAGATAGAAAAACCTTAATTGAGTTTGTGAACTTCTGGCTCCATTTGATTAGGTGGAGGATGTTATAAAGTGAAGGAAAGAAAAAAATTCAAATTTGTTAGGAGATTGATTAGCAAGAAAGAGAATTTTTTTTTGGTAAAAAATGCATACACTAAACTGCCTGATTTTTCCCAAAAGGTGACTTCCTCTTTCCTATAACAATCACAAGAAAATTTATTTTTTTTCTCGCGAAAAACATTTGTTTATAATCTGCATTCCTACTTTGCCCACTATTTATTCTCTCCACGCAACTTCTCTTTTCCTCTATCAATATTGACAGAAATTCTTTTATAATATAAATCCATACAGAAATTCTTTCATACTAAAATCTTTTCCTTTAATACTGATAATTAATATATATGTGTGTGCGTGTGTGTTTTTGTGTGTGTAATTACAGAGAGTCTTTTACAGATAGTTAATATATATGTGTGTGTGTGTGTGTGTGTGTGTATAATCATGGATATAATTATTTTTCTAGATAGTTAATTCAGTAATTATTTTCATATATATGTGATTACAGATATATATATATATATATACATACATGGATATATATTATCTATTGTATAAGACATATGTAATTATAGAGTTTTCTATGTTTTCAAAATTACTTTTTTAAGTAACTAATTTTTTCTGTGTTGAAGTTGTGGCAAGAAACTTTGATTTTTAGAAATATATTCAATTAAAAATTTTACTTTTTTAAGTATTAGAGGACTTTTAGGATTTATATTGTAACTCTAATGATTTTTGCATCTTTATCCCTTTACCATCCAACAAAACTACTAGAAGAATTCATATTCTTGTAGACAACTTCAACCAATATAAACAAAAGACAATAGTACCACAACATAAGGTCATAAAAAAATAAAAGAAGGCCGGTTTCGCTTTTATAGGAACGTAACAAGCATGCATGAGTTTGTGATAATGCAGTGCATGTATGTACTACAAATTTAAAAATTTATGATATGGGAGATTTATACAAATAAAAAAAATTCCCTTGATGCTTTACAAAAAAACAAATTTTGATTTTGTTGTAATATGGATATAAGAGAAAATTATTTTCTTTTCACTTTCCTTTCTTTCACTTCACTTTATTCTACTTTCACTTTCTAGCATTTCTTTTGTTCCTAAATAAACGGAGTCTCAATGAAATAACTCCCCCTTGATGAGTCGCACTGAAGCATGGAAGCTACAAGCAAAATATTGGCGATATTAGTGATAACCTGCACATTACAAGATCTCTATATGTTAGTTTATCAACACTTCCACAAAAGTTTTCATAATTTTTGTGATATATCCATTAACATTTCTATACCTTTGGGGGCTCTGATATAAATAGTTTATCAATACTTTATACCTTGCCTAAGCACAAGTTTGAAACATTGCCTACCTAAAGCTATTATTTCAATTTTAAACTTCCACCAACTAGTTCCCACTTTTAGAGAACCTACAGATCTTCCCACCTCATCAATCATGTCAGGTCCATAGATCAATATTCCAATCAGTAACAAGAGTGTACGGTGACTAACAAGGGTAGATTTCACATCATTGTTTTAGGTTTTCCCACTCAGGTGCCCATCACATATTCTATATGTACCCACACACCAAAAGAAAAGGGGGTATCAATGCTGGTCCCCTGCCAATGCACAGGTGTTGGGAAAGAGAAACTAGACAAAGCCTAACCTTTGGCATTGATCGCACTTGTTCTACACATAAGTGCATATTTAACCCAACTTCATCATTGGTGATTGGACACAGTGAAATGCAAAAAAGTAATAAAAAAATCCAGAATTGGGTTTAAGAATCTGTATGATATAATCCCCACTCCCCCACCTTTTTGATATAAAAAAAACCCTTAATCCCTCCCTTTCTTTTAGGTGTCAATAATGTCATGCCAGCACTTTTCCACTGAGCCATAATGGCTTCAATATATGGTTCCACCCCCCAGCCCCCACATGGAGACTTTCTCTTCTCTCCCTTCTTTAATACTGAGAACCAATGATGAAATAACTAAATTGATCCAGCAGAAAGGCTACATGTTGGGAAAACCCACAATTTCAGCAATGATGAAATTCACAGAACCAGAAAGCTTATACAATTACTCCATGAAAAAATAATAATAATTAAAGCATGAAGGGAAAAAAAAAAAAGATAACCACGAAATTGGTGGGAGGACAAAAGAATTTCTGGCTTTTCCTATTCTACTGCAGGTTCTTGCGCTGGGTATAAATCGACTGTTCTTTCTGGTAATACTGGGCACTATGTGATCCTAGTAAGTGATCAGTATATTCTAATATTCCAGATCCATATATTTTTTTTATACTAGTGGCAGCAGATCTATTGGTAAAAAGGACCTTTTTTTTTATAGGTAAAACCCCCACACCCACACTTTGCCACTTTAGGGGACTTGAACCCTCAACCTACCATATGGGGAGGTGGAGGAGGTACCAACCAAGCTAGAGCTTGTTGGTTATTGGTAAACAGGACTTGGGTACACAACAAAACAACAAACATAACATGAGAGAATATATCTAGATCCATACAAGGAAGACTGAATATCTACTGCAATATTTGAGTTTCCAACTTGTTATTGGTATGACAATTCCATTTCTCATTTTCCAGATAAAATAAAACTTAATGCACAATATTTCAAATAGAAATTGGTGATAATTACTTTGTTAATAGTCTTACTTTCTTCACAACAGGGACTTCCATGCTTTAAAAATAAGTACTTATTAATACAAGAAAATCATGTCTATCTGTAAGTGCCCTAGCATTGTTATTTTTTTAGACTTATTATTATCTTTTGGAAAATCACGATTTTTTTCCTTCAAATTCTCCTAATTATCAGAAACTCTAAATTGAATTCTGCTTCCACACTTTCTGGTTCTGTAGCATATGGGAAACCTATATTACTATATAAAACTTTCAGCAAATTCCATCTCCAAAAGAGACATTACCACAACAGAAAAGTAAAACCCATTTTTAACTTTACATTTTCTGAAATTCCCTATTCATTGTAGCATAGTTTTTTCACTGCTTTATCCATGTCGATGAAAGCATAATTTGCAAGCTTTTCATATGCTTCTTAACTCTATATGTTGTGACAAAATTAATCATTAGAATTCTTAGAAATCTCCAACTAATTAAACTCACCAGGTTAGAGTTTTAATGCTGCATTTTCAACTTCCATCTCCATGCCCTATCCTATAACTGCTTCCCACACTTTACTAGTAACAATGCCATGGAATCAATGAAGAATAAATTATAATATACAAAGAAATTAAAAATTTACATGATGGGTAACAAGAAATGCATGACACACAATCCTCAGAACAACATTTAATAAGGACATAAAGGTCAACACATTTATATGTGTCTTAAACCATTGATGACACATCAGTACATTTTAAAAAAAATAAATAAATAAGTGCTTGGCAGTCTATAAACAAACAAGGAGATTTGTCATACCTATCACAGGCTAATTTTATAGATCTAACGGCTGATGTCAATGAGTTCAAACTACTGATTTCATTTAATTAAAAAAAAATATATATATATATATATATATGTGTGTGAAGCTCATTTAGGATGCAAGCAACTGTCTGCTGGCATCATGTACTCAATAAAATTGAAAATAGACATCAATCATCACTAGATTCTTCATAGAGATGGGAGCAAATAAAAGAACATTTGAACTATATAACCCTAACTAATATTACCAGAGAAAACAGCGACTTAGCAGGAATTGGGCAGTCACAAATCTTCAAAATGTCCTAGATAAGCAAAATAAACCGTCTATATAACCTATATAACAAAAACATTTCTATGTTTAACTCTATTTGCAGTTACAGACACATGCATATGCATATGCATTTGTAGTGAACATATACTAACACGTCAATACTTATACGATAAGAGCATGGATCAAAATTTCGTTTCGTTTCCGTCGAAACGGTCGAAACGTTTCTGTTTTCTAGTGAACCGAAACGAAACGTTAGTGGAATACCGAAATTCATACGTTTCTGTGGAAACAAAGTTGTTTTCGTAGAAACGTGCTGAAACTATTAGAAATATACCGAAACAATGGAAACATTTATTCGGTATCAACAATACTTCTAAAAGTTGGTAAAAATAATATCTATTTGTTGTTTAAATGGAAAAGATTGAAAGATTAAAACTTAAATTATAAGAAGATATTTCTATTTTTTTTTAAACCAGTAGACAATGAAAGTAAAAATAGTGAAAATAAAATGTAGATAAATAATTTATTTTAATAGTTAGTTACTAATTATAATAGGATTAAATTACTTTATTTTTACTTATCATATTATATGTAACTTGTGTTAAATTGTCTAATCCGTGGATATTACACAATATATATTTATTATTTTATGTTTATAATAATTTTGCATAGTTTATAAAAAATATATAATAAATTCATATTACATAAAGAAATTAACTTTAAATCTTTTATTCTAGTTTTAAGTAAAGAGTTATTTGGTATTAATGACTAATTAACATTTATGTGGATGGACATGTACCCTAAAATATTTTCAATTAATTATAGTATTTATTTTCACATATTCATATATTTTACTTTATGTTTCCAAGTGTTTCTATACATTTTAATTTTTTTCATTGTTTCTATTATGTTTCCAAAACGTTTCCGAAATGTTTCTATTTTCTATGAGACCGAAACAATACTACGAAACGAAATTTTGATCCTTGGATAAGAGATCAAACAAGATTTTACACTGGATAAACACGTCAATACCACAATCTATAATTTTTGAGTCACCTCAGACATCCTGATCTGTGTTGAGCACCAGAAACTGTAAAAAAGTCCGTAAAATCTTCTGTAACAATCGGTGGAGAAACAAAATGCATTTAGTGCAGTTTGAGGAACAAAGGGATACATATTTGACACTCAGAACAACACCTCATCGAAGGAGGCAGGCTTATGAACCACGGGAAAGATAATATCTGTAAGATATATCAATTGAAAAAAAAAATCCAGAAACCAACTAATAGAAGACCAAAAATACTTCTGATGCAGTTAGATGAGCCTAATGGTGTTGTAATTCAATGTCAAAGTTCTTAAAATCAAACAAAACCCCAACCAAAGGAGATGACTAGCAGTAGAAAAAGGATACTCATGATATTGATCATAGCTCCAATTTCATGCGTGGTTTTGTCAAAAAGAAATCATAATGTTGGTAAGGTAAATAAATCTGGATATTAAAACAAATTATCTACATCGTAGTTCAAGTCCAAGACAGATTAGGAAATTTTAGGGATCATGGAGTTAAATTTAATAGCCTATATATCTAATCTGAACTGCATTAACTGAAAGATAAATCCTGATAAATAAATGAAATTTAGAAGATTCCTGATGCATTTCTTCTTGGGCAGGCAATTGATGTTTGCTAAAAAGAATTAATTGGGATTTGAATTGCAGTACGAAACCCAAAAACCTTGAGTGGGAAAACATCTATAACAATCAAGACATTAATGCTAGAGGCAACATTAAAGAATCTAAGAAGCATGGTCACTTCTAGCAAGAAGCCATGTCCGTATCAAACACATGTCGAACAATTCTCCACTTTAAACACGCGTAATTCATCTAGAACATGTTCCCAATTTAAAAATAAATTTTTAAAAAATTGAACACGTAGCTGACACTCCCTAGACACTTATCAACATATGACCAATGAACCTTCAACATCGGGTATAACTTTCTTCTAACATGGAGAAAAGGTTAACAGGTTGTATAAATGCGCTATGATAATTAACATGGGCCAAAAGGACAAAGGCTAAAGCACTATAAGATGATGCCTACAAGTCCTACAAAGTCTGTCCATGTAAGACCTCTAAGTCCAGCAAGAATGGCTGCAAAGCACCAAATAATCATACACAACTGAAGTAATAAAAAAAATAAAAATTTATTATAATAGCTGTCTACAAACTTAATAAAGGCTAACAGGTTGTATAAATGCACTATAATACATGACTGTTAGATATGCTTACAGTACTATAATACATGATTGTTAGATATGCTTTCAATATCAAAGCATCTTGGGAAAAACTTTGTTATTTTCAGAATCATTTGGAAGCGAATTTTTATTTGATGAGGTGCAGTGGATGGAAAGACAAGTCAATAAGGAGAGAAAAAAGAAACTCTCACTCTAAAAATGGAATATAACTTCACTTCTTGAGGAAAATAAAAAATGTTAAATGTTAAATAACACCCATGAATAATATAGTTAATTGGTCTAAATTCCCTAGTTAAGTGTATTAATTATTAAAAAATACAAGATATTTTAAAATTCAGCATAAAGGACATTCACGGTTACTTATTTTAAGTAACGTCCTTTTTTGATTACGTGTCAGTTGGGCTTCATTTTTATTTATTTTTTGACAATTATACCCTAATTGACTGTTTTAGGATATTTTTAGTATGAAACGTGATTTTAGCCATTTTTTACATATTTTGTCGATATGATCTTATTCGTTTTTTGAATAATTTTTTGATCTCTTTGGCGGTGGGATTTTGAATCCATCCGCATCACCAAGTAACAACATTCAAAACCAGATCTGGGCATTTTTTCCCTTCTTCACAATCACCGAAACCAACCTCACCATCTACAATCTAGTGGTCCTACACCTTCGATCTGCCAAGCCACTGCTGTGAATTTCAAGAACCACAGCTGAAATAGAGAACAAGTAAGGGTTCATTTGTATTTGCTATTAGGTTGCAACCTAATAGCAAAGAGTAGATTTACACATGGCAACCACCATCATGGTGGCTGCTTTGGCCGGTGAATTTTCTCCTTCCTTCACACCATTACTCTAAAAAAAATAAAAGTGAACCTGAAGGTTAGGTTTTAATTATTTCCAACCACATATTTTAGCACAGAGCACTTGTTAAACTATTCCAACTGTTTGATCAAACAGATTTCTGTCCGATGGCTGGCGTGGAAGCAAGAGAGCGCAAGATCCTTGTGGCTGTCAATGAAGGCAAAGAGAGCATGTACGCTCTTTCATGGTGCCTCAAGAACGTAGTTTCCGAAAATTCCAAAGATACCCTCATCCTCCTCTACGCCAAACATCCTCCTTTAAACCAAGCCAAGTAAAGGTTTACCTTGGTTTACGCCAAACCAAGTAAATGTTTACCTCGTTCTCCTTTGTGTGTTTTCTTTTAACTTTTGGTCAAAGTAAATATTTACCTTTTGTTTCTTTTTAGTTGTTCCCTCTATCGTCATGCAAAATAAATATTTACTTTGGCCTTCTGTTTTTTATATTAACCAACGTAAGTCAGGGTAAATATTTACCTAGACTGTGAATATTTTCCTAATTTTTTTTTTTGTACTCTCAAAAACCTTGAATCCTAATTTCTGCACTATGCAAACCCTTGACTCCTCTTCTGCGATGGAGATCCTCAACCGAACACAAATTTAGCGTAAATTGTGTTTTGTGTTTTCAGTTGGGGTAAGTTAAGTTGCCATGATTTTAGCACGAATCATGGAATGGGCTTTTTATTTTTTTTGTTCTTTCCTTTTTTGGGGCCATGTTGTAAAGGGTATTTCGGTCTCTAATAAATTTAGTGGACTTAGTGGGTTATTAGTGTTGGTCTTGGACTAGAAAATAATTTTCATCTTATTTCTATCCTTACGACCCTTAATAACATATGCAAGAAGTTTCCAAACTCAACTAAATGAAGATTCCTTCAAGAGTTCCCTTCAAAAAATGAAAGGAACCAAAATAACTCAGTCAAAATGTAACTGCTTTCTGAGGAAGTGTTTTGAAGGTCCAAGAAGCGTACAATTTTCTGTTCATGGAATAGATCAAATGTTCCTTTTTTTCTCCTCACTCCCAATAAGTGAACAATACACATTAGAAAACTTATCCAAAAAAAAAAGAAATACTCATTGATATCCTGTGGTTCTAAATGACTATTAACATCTATAAAAGCTAATAGAGGCATTGTGGTGCAATGAGGATGGATACATGGCCACAAACCTTGGCAGATTTTGTGTGGAACTTGTTCAATCCTTAATCGGATGCAATAACATGCCTACCAACACATCAAGTTTCTGGTTAATTTCTAACACATTTGCCTAAAGTTTTTCAATAGTTTCTCCATGCTTTTGCAGCAGAGTATCATGTTGATTGAATTATTCATTACGTTCTACGTTCAACCTAATCATGTTGATGAAGTGATAATCGGCTCTGATACCAAATGTTGAGACTAGAGTCACGAGTGGTGATTTTAAGAATAAAAAAAGAATTTGATCACTTCGAGGGGATCAACCTCCAAGCCAGAAAGGGAAATTTTATTGATTGCGTGAATAGTTATACAGCATCTACAAGCTTATAAAGTCGAGATCCCAACTAGAAAAAGAAAAACAAAATTCATGGCATAACTAACTCCTAATAATTAGCAATTAATTTCATAATAATATCAACTTAAATGGAAGGCAATCTCATAAAAAACCCAATTGACTAGAGATTGTGAAAAAATTACTTATAAGAAGGTATATCTCTATACCTATAAAGTAAGGTTGGAGGAAAACTGGATTATATTATAGCATCTCCAACCCACATTCTTCATTTTCATTTTTAATTTTGGCATATTTTTCAAATTTGAAGATGGTCCACACATTTTCACTCCAACCATATCAATTTTAAATCACTATTCATTTTTCAAATCCTACTTTTAATAATATCATGTATGCCCCAAATGCAATTATTTAACATATATTTATCCAAAATTCAATCATTTATCACATTTTTTTTTGGTTAAAACTCCATGATATATTCAAAAAATTGCAAATTAAAATACATTAAATAAATAAATTAAAAACTAATAAAATACATAAAAAAAGATATAAATACATTACGAAACTAATGAATTTATATAATAGCCGAGGCTTGTGAAATCACAAAAATTACAACCACTAGTAAGGTGGTAAAGCACCTCCTCCATACCCACCAGTCATATTGGCTAAAGCCTACTGAAATTTTCACAAGTCATGACTAAAACCAGGTTGAAGTAATTATAAAAATGATTAGTGGATGAATAGTGATTACAAGACCATCTTCAATTTTTTTTTTCAACCTTCAAATTTGAAGATTACAAATAAAGGCCTATCTTCAAATCTTTAGATCTTCGAGATTTGAAGATGGGTTGGAGTTGATTTTTTCCATTCCCCATCTTCAAATTTGAAGATTTGAAGATGGGTTGGAGATGCTCTTATATATATAAAAGCACAAAGATGCATTTCATTCGGTTTATATACAAACATACCATTTGAAAATAAAACTTAACATATATCCATTACAATCGAAACGTGTTACATTAGTTTGTTGAAATTACATCATGGTTCTGATCATCTTTTTGCAGCAGACAGAACATAGCTCGCATATTTAATTCGCATGTAATTACACCCTACCGTTAATTTAAAAAAAGAAAGAAAAGGAAAAAGGAAAAAACCATTTATCAGAGAAAGGAAAAAACCATTTTTTGATGTCATCATACATTTGTATAATGACATCAAAAAATCAGTACAGTTACTATCACAAAACCCCCCAAGTTACAATAATCAAAAAGACAATCAAGAAATTTCTAGTGATTTTAAGTCTGTTCTTCACTCGCCAAGCGATTTGAGTAGAGAAAGTTACCATGCAATAACAAAGAAGGCTACACATACACATATATAAGTGGGGGAATGCAAAAGATCGTACCTTCAGGACTTGGAGAGTGTTCAGCGGTTTGGGGGCATGAATTAGACTCTGAAAAAATGGCCTAACAATCTGAAAACCCTAAATTTGTTGATCGACAGAGAGAGAAAAAAAGACGGTAATAAAACGTTTTGGTTTTGATTTTGTTTGGGGGTTTAGTCAGGGGGCGAAGAGAACGAGGTGAGGTGGTGCGTCGATCATCATGTGTAGGCGGAGCAGTGAGACGAGACCAGGTGGAGAGCGAAAGAGATAGAGAGAGGGCACGTAAGGAGTGATGGGGTGATCCAGTAACATAGCAGTCATAGAAGAAGTTCGGATGTGGGAATAGGGAAGCGACGTGTGTTCAACGAGGGTCCCGCTGGTAGGAAAACATAAGATACCAATGTGGAAACGTGGCACGATATTATTTGATTACGTTAGATATGTTTTGCCAGAAAAAAGTGCATTGAACGCGTGTGGACTCGGTCGAGGTCCTTTGTGGGCTTGATAAGTTTGGAATTTTTTTTAATGAGTTCGTTACATTATTATTTTAATATATTTTTATAATAATATTATATCATAAATATTTTTTTGTCTGAAAATAAAAAATATATATATATATATATATTAAAAAAATTTGTAATATGTAACATATTTTTATTATAGAAAGAAAATATTACTCATTCTATTTTCAAATATAAGACAATAAATTTTACTATAATAAATGTATATAAATTCTATTATCTTATATTTAAAAGTGATAAATTTTTTATATTTACAATAATACTCTTTGTTTTAAATTTTACATCTAAAATAATGTAGCATTAAATTATTAATAATATTTTTAATATTTTATTAATAATTTATTAACACTTGTTTTAAATGTGTGAGAAAAAGAAGTTCATCAGTCACTATATTTAGAGAAGACTTTACAAATTTACAATTGAAGAATTGAGAGTGTTGGGACAAAAGTCTTTACATCATCCTTGACTTACTCCATAAATGCTAAATCAGTACCTTTTGAAATAAGCATTGAAATAGTCTCAAGAGTCACTTTTCAAAATAATATCTAAATAGACCAATATTCAATTGCAAATTTAATATAGAGTAATACAAGTTATATATGATTAGTTTATTGAATGACATAATTTATTATTATTATTTTTTAATTTAAATAAAAAATCAAATAAATTTATTAATTATAATAACAAAAAAAAGTATTAACGCATTATTCAATACAATAGTCAAAGTTTTGATGCGTTTGAAAGCCATCGGATACCTCTAACTTCTTAGAAGGACCCAAATGAAATATATGTCAGTCTCAAACAACAACTGACTTCATCCAAGAATCCCAGAAATAATTGGGCTCATAATAAGCTATCTTTCAAGTACTGTGATGAATTTGTTCAAATATTGATTCATTACGATTCTGTCAATATTAGCTCCCAAGCGATTTTAGACTATGCATTTTCCCTTTTCTCTTTATCTAATAAATATTATATTATATACATATAAGGAAAATTAATTTATTAATTGAGTGTCTGGTCCATATTGCCCAGATTATGATTTTTTCTCTCTATAAATAAATATTTTGTATATATATATATTAAGTATATTATATAGTATAAATATTATACACATTAAATATATACGTATATACCCCAAACACCCATGTTGCAGCCCAAAATTTGATATGCAACAAGAACGTGCCCTCCGAAATGGTGGGCCAAACGGCCCCTAAGAAGCGAAGCCCATTCAAGTGGGAGGCTAGCCATCGTTAGACCATGGACCCTGCCTAAAGGCACTGAAACGAGAGAAAACACTGAATCTTTAAATCAAGAGTCAAGACTATGATGTTGCACAAAATTAAAGTGAATAATTTCAACTTGACCAATATGTCACGGAGTCCCATGTCAGACAGATATTGAGATATCCAGAAACTCATAAAGCGAGTATAATATCTCTACTTAACTGGATTAAATTTTTTGGTCAGAGACTCGACTTAAGTGATATTAGAACCAAAGACTCGACTTAAGTGGTATTAGAACAAACTGAAGCCCTTATCCAGGTCGCATGCATTTGAAATACGAGAGAAATGAATTGGTAATAATGATGGCTAATTGTGAAGCAATGTATACAAGGCTAATGGAATCCTAGTATCTAATGTATCTTGAATAAGCAAGCTGACCTTATTGCATGAAAATCAGCAGCATAATACATCAGCACCTCAGCTAATCTAATTAATTAAGTTACAATTACCCTTTTTTAGCTTTTAAAACAGAACTTCCCAGGTTCAATGGCATTGAACTCCAAAAAGTTAAAATAGCAGAGCTACCTCATTTGTGTCTTGATTTGTTCTCAGAACCTTCTCCTTCTAACACAAGAGGCATCTGTGACTCTGGGAGGTTGTTGACATAAACATCATGTACCATTTTTACATAATCCTCAATCTTATCAGCTGTCCAATCGTCGGTTTTAATTGGAGGTAGATACTTTATAGCTAGTGGTGCCGGCCGAACATGTAAGCTGTCCTTCCTCCATGCTAGATGGGTACCTGTCAGGACAATTGGAATGATAGGGAGGCGCGATTGCAATGCCAGGTGAACAAAACCCTGCAAAGGAAAATAGGATATGATTTTGAGCATTTGAAAGCAGGCAGGAAAATAGGTGACCAGGTTATGGCCATATTAGTAGGTACAACTCCTGATTTGGAATGGATATATGCAACGATTGAACAATCATTATCATTTAGGTGGGATTCCCTCTTTGTTTCTTCCACCATCATAATTACAACACAAATGTATACTCTTTATACATGTCTGCCTCAAACAAGCTAAATATCACAGTATTCCGCAATAGGAATAGGGGAAACTGAATCATATGTTCTTGACTTTAGAATTCATGATTCACCAATCTACTTGTCACTAGATGCACATGAGATGGAGCAGAAGTGCCTAACTGATCAATGTGTTGGCAATTAATAAAATATAAATTTGATGCTCAGATAGAAGTCCTTACTCTAATACTTGGGCCCCGGCCACGCGACTGGAGGGTCCAGTTGGTGGGGTCAGATCCTATGTCACCGAAAAATAAAAAATAAAAAATTCCAGAAGCTTAGACACTCCAAAGGGTCTACCACATAAATCCTCTTTGCCTATTCCACCCTATTTGATGATTTATATGTAAGAATAATTAAAATACATAATAGACAACAGTGGAAATAATAAATTGCATACCTCTTGCCATGATAATTCAAGAACGAGCAAGAGCCTAAAAGAAAACCCACTTGATGAAAAAAAAAAATTTGAGTAGGAAGAGAATGTTCTGGCCTATGCCTTTTGCATTGTCATACTGATGGTGTACACATGCCCTCTATTTATAGGCTAGGCTAGGGAGCCTCTAACAGAGTTAGACTTGAACTATTCCTCCCATCAAGGAATAGGATAAAACTTATTCATTACTAGTTGTTCAAAATGAAACTCTTAATCCCCTATTTTAAATTTAAATTTAAACTTCATAAAATCTTATCTTCTTAACAGATAATATCTTATCAAAACTTGATAGCAAGAGGGTCACTCTAAATAGAACTCTAACATTATATGCATAAACCAAAAACATAAATAAATAAACAAGAAATTACCTTTTTGAATGGGAGAAGACGTCCATTTTTGGACCTGGTGCCCTCAGGAAAAATTATCAAAGAAAGATTGTTTTTGACAATTGCACGAGCAGCCTGAAAATAAGAAGATTGCTAGTTAGAAATATAAGCAAGATGTCAAACAGACTAAATGTGGAGAAAGAATAACATACCTCTTTCATGGACTCAATGGCTGCAGTCGGGTTGGAGCGATCTATGCGGAGATGGTTTGCAAGAACATCAAGCTGTCCAAATAGGGGGTACCATACGATCTGGACAAGAGAGACTCAAGTTTCTTAATTCACTTTTCATAAGCTCAAACTTATATGCACCTGGCTTGGGTACACCTCCATTATACACTTGGTTGGATGTGTATGTGTATGTGTATGTATACTGAGCGGAGGCACCTAATAACCCAACGACTGAGGGATGCCTTGGAAATGCACAAGAAATTGTTCAGAATCGGCCATTACCAGAGATGATTCCAAAAATTTGAAACACATAATTTCTCTAGCAATGAGACATGATCCTTGATGTGAGATCATAAACTCATTTTACATGCAACAAATGGAATATTTCAAACACTATGTGAACAGAAGATGTTAAAGTGCACCTTTATTTGGAATCCACATGGACGAATAACTCTTCAAACCCCTTGATTCAGGAGAAGTTGCACTTTGCCAAATGATCAGAAGTGGGGAAAGAAATCCATATCTTATGTGCCAACATGGAAAAGATGATTGGCAGGATATATTTCACCATAAATGTGAGTGTAACTTTTGCAGGCTTAACTAGCTTGCTGCTCAAATTTATCATATACTGTCTTCTGGAAATGTAGATGTTATTTAACTGAAAAATGTGCTATGAATATGAGTCAAAGGATTGTTGCATACCTCTTTCTTTGCAATACCAACAGTGCCTGTGGGAGTCAACCACATTATAAGAAAAATGTCGATGGGAGATGCATGATTACTGATATAAATTGCCCTTTCATTGGAGTATTCAATACCTTCAATCTTTATAGGATTCCCTAGAATCCACATCTGCAACCAATAATATGAAATCTTTTATCATATAAAACACAACAAATGCCTCAAATATCAAACTATAAGTAATAGATGATTTGGATCATCAGCATGGTATAATTCTGAATAGGAAATTTATGAGCGTACTGCAAGTATTGCTAGATACTTATGGATTTAGTTGTATAATTTATTAAAATGTGGTTTACATAGTTCTCAAGGCAAAGGTCCCTGATAGGTTTTCTACCCAACTAATTACCGTCACTCGGTTAATCTGAAAACAGTTTCCTATTTAATTTTCCTTTAAGTGACTGCATCTTTTTTTTTTTTGATAGGTAAATCACACACACTCTTTTGCCCTTTACGGGGGCTTGAACCCTGAACCTCCCATATGGAGAGGTGGAGGAGGTACCTAGAGCTTGTTGGTCCTTTATGTGACTGCATCTTTCAAGTGTTAAAATACTTGGATTGACATACCAATTAAAATCCAGTTTAGTGGTCAAAGTAAGGAATTCATTTCTGAGAGTTTTCCAGTGTAGAAATCAAATGTGTTGGACATGATTCGGTTCCCAGATCTTAGGGTAATAATGACCATTGTATCCAAATGAATTTGATGTTCCTAGCATGCTACTGTTCAGAAAAATTCAACACTTTCATGTTCGTTGTGAAACTTTTACCTGAACAAATCAACGTGTTCGAAGAGTTTTTTTTTGGGAGGGGGGGGGAGGGGCTTGAAAACTGTCCTGATTTCTAAGAGATATAACTTCTTCTTTTTTTATTGAAAGCCCTTAATTTGTTTTCCCTAAATCACTTTACATTTACACAAGCTCCACCAATAGCTTGTGACAATAATGTTGTTTACTTGACTCTAAATAAAGATTTTAATTAAAACAAAAGTTATTTTTTAATAGCTTACCCCCCCAAAAAAGGAATGAGGTTTTAGATACTTTGATTATTAAGGCAATTTGAACTACTGCTAACTGAGTAATTCTGAGTTAATTAGGTCTTCATAAAAAAGTTAGATCTTATTAGAGTTTGGGGAAGTTCTTGCTCAGTTGTATGGTGTATTAAATCAGTCCATAGACATGGTTAACTGTAGGTTGACATCAGCTATTATCTTATGGTTTATTATACTATACTAAGAACATTAAGCTGCTTCTAAGAGTTCAGTCTGTTTTCAAGTTTGAGTGATGAGTCACGAGGTAAGCTTGTATCAATATCTTTTTTCTTTCCCATTTTTTCTCATAGGCACTCTCTCTCTATCAACTTTTCATTTTCTGTTGTCATTAATCTTTTGTGATACCCTCAGAATTAGCGTATTGCCAAATCAACTTGACAGAATTTCCCCCAACCAATGCCAGTTTGTGGTCACAAACTTATGGCCCATACCTGTAAATGTCAGACTTGTCAAAAATAAACAAACAAAAATAAAAGAAACTTTATCATTGGAAATCCAACTGCTCAGTCGTATGAAATCTATGGACTAACCTCTCTCAAATTTTATTCTGGCATGGAATAAATAACTAAATAGTGAATTCTGTTCAAGGTGTATCAATGTCCAGGACATATTACACTCACTAATACATCATTGTACCTCAAAAAAAAAAAAAGTTAGCTTGCCTTTTAGTAGGCCTATAAACACATTAAATTTGGATTTATCTAAATTCAAATTTGTTAATTATCACATATCCCATAACTTAAAATTGATTAAAAAAAATGATATATAAAGTAAAGACATAGAAACTGTTAATTTTTTTTTACTTTCTACATTTGAGTTTAATCAATAAATATATTTATATATTACCGGATCAAATCGCTATCAAATCGTATGGGCTTACACTATATCTGACCCACTTAAACAATCCGATCCATTAACAGCCTTCGGCTATCAGGAAAGAACCATGTGGAGAACCCTATGCCTCTACTCAAGTTATCCAATAATTTTTTGCCCCATTAGAGAAAAACAAGTGAATAATCATTTCATGCACAAGTCATGAGACTTCATCTACGTGGGGAAGAACTTTAGCAGAGTCTGTGTGGTGACAATATTTATTCTCCTTTTTTTTAATATATTTTTGCTGACCATGCTTATTCTACTGGCAAGAGAACAAAGTTTTATTTTATGTAAGGTGGCCACATTGAAAACCTAAAATATACTATATGAATAACTTATCCAAAAAAAAAATAAATGCTACATAAATAATAAATACAGAGTATAAATGAGTATAGTTGGGGCAGAAAGGAATTAAAATCAAACCCATTGAACTAAAAAAAAAATATTTTTCACATCCCTTTTGTAATAACTTATTTATTCATTTATTTTTTTAAGAAGCATCATCTAATATCATACGAAATAATGGAATAATTCAGAATCACAGCTGTATAATTCGAAATTCCCGAACATTCAAAACTTAATTTGTTATAAAAGGTATGTAGCTTACCAGCAATCTACCAGTCACATGCCCATAGATATTACCCTGCCGAATCCTGTGATATGGCCATGGTAAAAGCAAGAGCATGATCAAGGCCCATATGAATGTTGTAAACATCATCGTCAAGAAACACACAACAATCCTAATCCAAGATATCAATACAGAGCACCATCCATCATCATCAACATACGCATCAGCCTTGGGCCTCAGTCCCACCTCTTCCTTCACTACCACTTTTGAAGGCCCTCCCAAATTCGAACCAGTGTTTGCGTCGAAATAGCTACCAAACGTCCTATTCCGTATATAAGCACCAACTCCAGTATTCTCCATTCGCAACAGCCTGCTATATATATATCAATGAATCCGCATTCATATCAGTAATAGAAACAGAAATTATATGAGCAAGACAAAAAATTCTGAAAACGTTTTATCTTCAGGTTTAATGGATAGTAAGAACATAACAGATTGAAAAGAACTCAGGAAAAAATGATACTGTTTTGTTTGGTTGCTGATAAAGTGAATTCAAAGGAGGGGGGAAAAAGGGATAATTGAAACCTTTTATTTTGCATTATCTGTTTCTAGGAAAACAAAGAAACGGACTCAAATTTACTAACAGAATCAGCAATATTCTGATTGGTTGGCGAGAAAGCGACAGAAAAGAGAATAGCAGGTAAAAAGAGGCCTCGTGCTTTCTGCTGTCAGATAAGAAAGTCAACTAAGTCTGATCCCATCATTTGGTTGCGTTTTCTACCTTCTCATACGAACTGGACGTCTGAACAGTAGACAACACGAGACTTAAAAAATTTCTATTCCTTTATTTTGTTGGCAACCAAACAGAGGCACGAGTTATTTTTGGTAAAATTGTTTGCTGAGCTTAATTAGATGAACGTGTTATACAAGCTAAACATCTGCAGTAATTACCGAAACGCTCTTAGGAAAGTGGAAACGGTGTACTTACCAATGGAATGGATTGTGGAGAAATAAATGGAAACAAAGTCACAGGAAATGAGAGAAGAAAATTGGAGGTCGGAAAGCAATCTAATGGAGATTGAGAAGAGAGAGAAAGAGAGAATGAAAGACGGGTGGCGAAGTTGGTGTGGAATGCGAGAGAAAAAAACAAAGAAGCGAAGACTCGTGAAGCTCAGAGAGAGAGAGAAGAGCCTCTGTAAGAAGCGATAACGAATGGTTTTCCTTGCAGGTTCATCGCGTCTTCTAAAGCAATTCGAAATGTTCGTCTTTACTTTTGTGCCACCGTTCTTGATAATATTATCGGTTTTGCCAGCCGCGGTAGCCCAACGGTAGTGTATCAAGTCCGGGTTCGAATCTTATTACCCGACTGACCTCAGTCTACTTGGATTAAAAGAGAATAAATATTAATCCTAAAATCGCAAATTACAAACAAAAGAGAACTTGTTTAGGTGAAGGAGTTACATTCGAGTTTTTCTAACAAATTTCTCACTCTCAAATGGAGAAAAGATGTATCTTTTTAAAATTGGATAAATTAAAAAGACATTTCTTTTTTTAAAAAAAAATGTCTTTGAACAAAAAAAAAATTAATTTAAAAGTGATTCTTAAAAAATTTCTCTTAAAAACTACATGAAACTAAAAATATAAGTAAAATAAAATTGTAGATCAAGAAATAAAAAAAAAAAATCTACATAGGTAGGATAAAAAAAATCGAGTACATTAATCAAATCCATGAATTTAAACAATTATTTCATATAATGTGAGTAAAAATAATTTTTTTCAGTTTTTTTCATAGTTAGATGAAAAAAAAAACAAACAAGGGCTGTCAAAGACTCAAAGCTCCTCTCCCTTCACAAATACGCCCATATTCAAAACTTAACACATGCGCACATATAATTTCTCCTCTTTTTTTTCCATCGTTTGTATATTAAAATTAAAAAAAAATAGATAACAAGTACATATGACATGATTTATTAACTCGATTTACTTGATTTTTTATTATTTAAAAATTAACTAATATATTATTTCATATTTTAGATTTTTTTATATTCATTGATTTTGAACCGAGTTAGATTTATAACACTATGATATATATTGTCAGACTTTTAAATTATAAAAGATGAGGTAATAATGAGTGTATTTTATAACTTGCCACATTTTTTTGGGTTTTCATGTTTCATTTAACACTAATACAAGTTGGTAAAAAAATAAAGGAAAAGGGAAGAAAAAATGAAAAAAAAAATCCTTATTATTTTATAAGGAAAATTAGAGTTTCATCAAAATTATAAATTTTCTTACTTCATTTTTTTTATTTTTGCTTTATAACTTTTTACCAAATTAGGGAAATAGAATTCGTTATTTTTTTTTTTATGAAGCCTAATGAGAGTAAAAATAATATAGAAGTCATGACTTTTTTTATTGAGTTACCAAGGACTAACTCCACTAGACACAAAAAATGTCACATGGCCACTATCAATTTCGTCTTTCTTTTTCTTACAAATATTTTAATAAGTACATTAGTCAAACGTAAATGCTATCAAAACAAAGGTGGTGCTATTGTCAAAGAGAAATTCGATTTTGCCACGGCATATTAAAAACAAAATATATCGATAAGACAAACAAACGAAGGAGTATGTTAATTGGATTGAAATTGGGATTTGTTTTCTCTCTATCTCAATGTGGCGAAGTACGTATAGGTGCTGTTTATATATTCACATAAAATATGGCCCTAATGCTTATATGGTAAACATCACATAAAGAACAGCACTAATACTCCTATAGTAAACACCACATAAAGTACGATACTCATGCTCGTGTAATGTTTATATACTCACATGAAATAAAGATCTATCATTATGAGTCCTACTAATAGGACCCACCTCATGTGAATCTTACTCATACATAAAAAAAAAAAAAAATTTATGATCATTCAAATCAATTTCTGACATGTGATTCATATTCAAAATTAGAACATTAATATAACATTATTTATTCAACATATTTGAAACTAATTTAAACGAGCATAAAATCTTTTCATGTTACTTTATCACTGAACTGTTTCTAAATGAGACCACAAC
Source organism: Nyssa sinensis (assembly GCA_008638375.1). Lineage (NCBI taxonomy): Eukaryota > Viridiplantae > Streptophyta > Magnoliopsida > Cornales > Nyssaceae > Nyssa > Nyssa sinensis. Next base: position 55,450,091 of record CM018046.1, read on the forward strand.
AAAGGAAAAAGAAGAAGAAAAAAGAGGCAATTCTTATTCATGAAAAAGGAATGGCAGTAGTACAAACTGGCATGCCAACATCATATGCTTACAACACCCAAATACAAAATGGCGGAAAAATATCCCACATTTTGCTGTAGAGCTTCAGGCTTTTATTTTTTCTTGGCAGATCTTTTCTTTTTTGACCTTTTAAATACTTTTCCGTTCTCCTGTCAGAAGAAAATGTGTTAAGACTGTCACAATTGCAAAATTTGGTATTTACTGCATCTTGATTCTGACTGGTGAACTAGGGTTAGACAAGTACCAGTCCAAATTCAAGACCTGACGATCATACTTTGTTATAAAAACATGCATGGTTCACTGAAGAGATGGTGCTACAAGTACCATTGAACAAACAAAGAAAAAAATTTGCAGGCTTGGCAACCGCACGCATAAGAATTATGCATAGCATGTACAATAAGGAATCATAAGAGAAGTACCTTTCTGTATTGTGTGTAAGCCATTCGACCAGTCAACTCCTGTCCATTTTTAGTGACGTAAACCTGAAAATAATTAAACCAAACTAATTAGCGTTGTAAACTGTAAACAGGACAGAAATGAAAAAAAAAACTAAAAATCTTAAACCCATGTACAAATCAACTATTGCTACTTAAAAGTAGACAGCAACATACAAAGGGCACATTAAATTCTTACACAACAAGAATGAAATATGACTGATAAGATGCTTGCTTTCTATTTTTTGGTGTGAATGAAAGTACCATAACTTGACAGCTGTATTCAACGTTCACTATACATGCCATTAATCTATAATGGATACAGAGGTTTTTTATAGGCAATTATAAGTGCAAGCTGTCATGATCAACACAAACATGATAATGAAATTGGTTCTCAAATATCCAATGAAATGCAAAACTAGTAGTAATGGCTTTCCAAAAACCCCATATCTCCCTGAAAACATCGATAGCTTCCATGCGGTTGTAGAGAGTAAAAATTGTTATTGCAATGATTTCAGATATATACAGAATATCAATACCCCTAATATAGACAAGGGCAGATCCAGAGGTTCTGCTGAAAGAGAGCAAAAAAAAAAAATATATAAATATATATATATATAGGAGGGCTGTTATAGAAATATCAAAAAATTTGAGGGGGGTAATTTCTAAATTATAATAAAATTTTCGTAGTGAAAAAAATCTCAAATCGTTGAGGGGGCAGTTCCCCCCCCCCCCCCCCCCCAAGTCTGCCACTGGATACAGACTTTGGGTATGTAAAAAATTATTAAGAGAGAGAATGAATCCAAACTGTAACAATTGTCGCTGAAAATTCGAATGAAAAAAATTTAGAAATATATGGCAAGCATATCAACTTACTCTCTTTCCATCTGAGGCCGTGTACCAATGACCAGAAGAATGACCAACTGCATGAACTCTTCTTTTGCCAGCATCTTTTGGATTGCCTGCACATTGTTTGGGATTCACCCAGCTTCCGGAACCTTGTGTTACCTCTTCAGCATTTGATTTTTTTGAATTCCTTGTGCCCTTAGTTAAGCTTCTTTCATAATTCATTTTCCCAGTTGCTTGCTGTTTAGAACCTTCTCCATGGCTAAATTGGCTCCTGAAAAAAAAATTAACATTACAAAAATACATCACAAAAACTTCCTTAAAAAATATTAATAATTCACTAAATTGAATGTAAAGCGTGTTACATGTAATCAATAGCAGATGCACTGGGCTGCTTATTTTCTCTGTTGTTCATGGCACTCAAGGGGTAAAAGTTGGGTAGGCGACTGCGAACTAACTTTTGAATCCTTGGATTGTCATGGAAAAAATAACAATGTGCAGGAGGAAGAGGGTTACCCAAATCCCAATGATGTTCATCATTTTTGCCGACACGACTATTTTGATAACAGCCTTTGTTGTTACCTGTACATCCTTCACTCCTCAGATTCTGAGCTTCATTCTTATTTTTCACAGATCTGAAATATTCTTCACAGACCTCATCCAGAACTGGCGTTGGAACATGGAAGCTCTTCTCTGAACAGAAATTTTTCCATAAATCCTCTGTTTGGGACGTACTCACTGATGCTTTTGTTCTCTTTTGTTCACTTGCAGTTGCATGTCGACCAGGGTTAGACTGTCTCTCCTTTGAAGAAGAATCTACTTTCTTAGTCTCTTCATTCACATCTTCAGTGACAGGATCATCAGAATCAGAATCAAGCAACTGGAACCTTCTAAGAGGACTGACCGTTAATTTTGGAAACGTCAGTTTGCTGCTGCTTGTCTCCAAACTTGCAGAAGCTGGGGCCTTCAAATCTTGTTTTCTTTTTCTAACTTTCCACTGGCTCAGTTGATTGTGTATTCAGAACCCCATGACCGTGCAATGGGTATTTTGAACTGCTATACATGGAATGGTACTGCGTTGACGAGGGTATATCCACTATAAAGGAGAAAAAAAAAGGGGTGAATCTTAATTTCAACCTTTAAAATAGATCTAAAAGGCGAGTTAAAACAAAGAGAAAATCAAATAAATAAAATAACTAATTTCAATCTTTAAAATAGATATAAAAGGTGAGATAAATACAAAGATAAAATATATATATATATATATATCAATTAACAAAATCCTTCTACCATGGAGAGTTCTAAAGAGATCCTATTATTCACACAGATGTCCCAGATTAACAACAAATGTGGTTAGAGAGTTTTAAAGAATAATGGCCTTGGGTCAACCAGCTAGCAAAAGGCGACAAATGTCCAATTCTAATCGAATAAACAGCTGTTCCACAGGGAGCAACAAATGGAATATGAACATATTTCAATTTTTTCACCTTAATCAGAGGATTTTTTTTATAAAAAAATAATATTCTTCTTTCTATATATAATGAGTTAAGGAAATGAGGAAATATTCACATAAAAGGTAAAGGAATTACATTAAAAATCAGTATATAGCAAGCACCAAGTTAACATAATAACATCCTATTGACAAAACCTGTCAAACCAACCAAATTTCACCAACAAGAATCACAAATGCAGCAATGATCTTTACTGGAATCTCCAAGATAAACCTCACAGAAGTATTCTCAGAAGGATTTTTTATCTACTGAAAAAGGAGATTGTGATCTAATTGTCTCACTACAAAATGAGAGCACAATTTTAATTATAATGTTTATGGAGTTGCCCAAATAACTACGTGAAGCCCCCAAGAATAGGCACTCCACCAAGGCTAGGCAGCCAACCACATTAATGGACAAGTGCCTAGGTGATCAGGAATTCACCTACACAATTGGGTGATGCTCAGACGCAAGTTTTCATTCAGCCACCCTCCTGCACTGAGATATATAATAACATATCACTGGTGATATGCAAAAACCTAACATGCAAACTATGAAATACGGATACTCTATTTTGGTTTACGTATCCACGTTAAACACGTTCGGATACTTTCCAAACACGCGTCAAACACACAAAAAAAGAGTTTAAAATTTTTGAATGTCGGACACGTTAGGGACACGTTACTATACAGTTCAGGCACGTTAGTATTCAGTTTGGACACTTTTTTCCCCTATTTTTCTACTTTTTAGGTTATATATATATATATATATATATATATATATATACACACACACACACACACACACACACATGTTCTATTTAACAGTTAGTACATTTATTTTGAAACTTAGATCATGAATGTTGATGATTAATAAAGAAGTTTTTGAATTTTTATATTATTTTGATCTTAATAATATTGTGGTGATTTATGTGTTTTTCTGTCAATTTTGATTGAAATAACGTTAAATTTATATTACATGGTTATATAAAAAACATAACAATATATATATATATATATTAACGTATTCCTAACGTATCCGTGTCCTATTTTTTGGGAACATGACGTGTGTCCGTGTCACATCCGTATCTTGTGTCCGTGCTTTTTAGCATGCAAACATAACACAACATTGTACCCTAAAAATGTCAGATTAAGTCCAACTAGAAAAATCAGATTGGTGAATTTTAATATACATAAAGATGAATTTAAAATTTGGGCATGGCTTAAATAATTTTCATGGACAACCAACCACAAGGCCCACAACAATGCCAGATGCAAATTCCAAACTCACCAAAACACTTGTACTCTAACCTAAGGTAACAATTATATCTTTATTACCATTGTGATATTATTTTGAATGTATTCAGAAATTACAAAATATAATTCCAGTTCTCTTAATCATTAGGGGGGTACTCATCAAGCATTCCATGTGTACACCTTGAAGTATGTTCACTAGATTCTTGATAATGATAGAGAATCCTAACACCTGAACGAAGTGAATGGATAAAACAATAATTAGTTCATTTTCTAGCAAATCAATTGCCTGGACAACTACTTAGGCTACGGGTCAGATCCACCTTTAAGGTTCTTTTTCTTGTTTCCTTTTTCTTTTGTCTTTTGGTAGCTACCTCGAAGGTCACATGGATAATATGACAGTATTGCTTCTAGCATAGGAAGAGGGGTAAACACAAAGTAGCAAAATGCATGAGGGAAAGTGTAATATAGGGGTGCCAATTTATGACATGCCACGACATGATAACACAATACGAGTTAGCGGTTTTAGGTTGAGCTTAAATAGGTTTGGATCATAAACAGGTTGACACGATTATTAAAATAGGTCAAGTTAGGGTTGACATGCAGATTGACACGATTAACACGAATAAATATGAAAAACTATAAATATTTTGTATCATAAGTATTCAATATATGTAATAATTAATATTTTTTTATAAGTATAGAAAAAATTTAATATTATTTAATATTAATCTTTTTTTAATATTAAATCTATATTTTAATTTAATAAAAATATAAAAAAAATACATTAAAAGAATGAGAATAACTCAACAAGTGTATTTATTAAATAAGTTATATGTGTTAGATGTGTCAAAATGAGTTATACGTGTTAATCGTGTCGATTTTAACACAATTTATTTATTAAACGAGTTGTGTGGGTCGTGTAGTGTTACACATGTAATAAACGTGTTGTGTTAGGGTCAACAATTTTGACACGATTAGTTAATCGTGTCGTGTTCGGGTTGACTCCTATAATCGAATATCCATACCTCGACATGACACAATTGACACCCCTTAGTGTAATAATAATATATAATTAGTTCTCATTAGCCCATCAAAGAACAATGTGGCAACATAACCAATGGATAAATGATGGATCATTTTTTATCACCAAAAGAATCAATTAACTTAGTTGATATTTCCTACGGCACTACTAGCCACATGGAGCCACCTTGTTTGACACACCATACAAACCCTACAGAACTCCCACTAAAAATGATTACAGGGTCAACCTTAGAATTTTTTGACAACTTCATCTAATGAATTCAAATTAATACAGTAACCATAAATTGTGCAAGTCACTAAAGAATGTCAAAAGGCAAATTTTCACTCATTTATCTCTAATGTATCTTCATAAGAGTGTATTTGTATTTAAAATAAATGTTGTTTCCATGGATTGTTGACTGCACTGCCTTACATGCTGGTTAAATTATTTACCGTTGGTCAAAATGCAAAGACACGTATAGCACCAAAATTTTCCTAAATTCTGAAAAGAATGGTAAAATTGACAAACATAATTTTTTATGATTAGTAAGACACCTCACTTTGTCTCAGTTTAGGACTTAAAAACCCTCAACTTCTTTTTTGAGAGGTGATGGAGATACAACTTAAGCTAAAGCTTGGTAAATCTGACAAATATATATAGGATAAAAGCAATTATGGGCATGTGTTTATACAAATTTCTTTTTGACTAATGGAAAAATTATTTATCATATCATGTCCATATCATATACTATAATAATAATGTAATGTAATAACTACATGCTATCCCGTCAGGGCCATCACAAGTCTCACAGCCAGCACCTCTTTCCACACTTCTTGCCACACATATCACATCAAAGTTATGGAGCTTATTCTTTTGTTTCCGTAGCCCATCCCTAACAGATGATGCACACCCCAAGGAGAATTAACCCCACAAACAACAAAAATTGGTTTGAATTATATTTCAAATACAGTGCATGACAGATTCAAATTCAATAATCACATGCAACCACAAGTGCAGATAGACTACCCCCAAAGGCCAATTACCTATAAAAAAAAAAAAAAGTACAGATAGACTACCTTCCCCGTTACTATCATGTAAAATGATGAAGACCTACAAAAAAGAGTACCTATTAAGTAGAAGCTTGGCTTAGAAACATCTTCACACAACTTTTGACAGAATAATGATATTAGTTTTGTCAAAATCAAATTCAAAAAAAAAAAAGAAAGAAATTTTAAAAAATCTAGTTCAACCCAACGCAAACTATAGCTTAAAAGCATTCCCATAAAGAAGCTGTTCAAACTGACCACAAAATATAAATAAATAAATAATAAGATTAACCCAAAAATAATTGTTAAGATTACAATTTGGGCTGTTCTGACACCTCTTCCGACGTGGAAGCTAAGGAAAGGATCCTTTTAAAGCTAGTATATGGAACATAGATTTCACACTAACACTGGACCTTGTCTCCAAACAAACACATACTAAAACAAAGAGGTGTCACCAAATTCACATTTTCTAACATTGCAAGCCAATCAAAAATCAGCATACACCAAGCTCAACTCCCCATGATGATCAGGATCTAAGCTTAGATTATAGCTCAGTAGCTAAAATTCACCCAAACGCCATGCTTGATTAAGTGCCAGTTTTCAGACACTAGATGTGTTCATCTCCTTTGGTAGCTACAAAAAAAACCTAAAAAATATAATGTGGTGATTGTTTCTGTCGGGAACTTATAAACAATGAGCCCCCAATGGATGTCCTCTTTTAAATATTAAAAGCCTTCATCCTACTACGATAGCACTTCGGCTTTTGACACAAGTTTGAGAAGCAACATGGTCACTGGTTACATAGGGTTATTGTGCATGACTGTGTGTACTGTTGCCAAAACCTGGATTCGCCTTCCAAAAACAATTTCATATTTTCAAGTCGCTAAATTACATATTGCAATTTACTAAAATAAATATATTATCCAAATGAGCAAGGGCTAAAATCCTGCATAGAGATGCACAAAACCAATCTCATTACCCTAACTTGAAGGGAAATTAGGGATAGATAAGGATATAATTTAGAGTTCACATTTTCCTGTCTCGCGTCCCCAATCAAATTAAAACTCAACTCTCCAACTAGCTCTTCAAAACATAAAAATGATCTCATCATCTCATTTTTCCAGAACGAATCAGCAGAAAGTACATGTGTTTTTTAACTTTCCTTTTCCTTTGCTTTGTTCTGTCTTCTCCTTCCCCAGGTTCCACGTTAACCCAACAGAGCAGCATTCTCCATTTGGCTGCCGAGAAGTATGAGAAGGGGGAGCACAAATGAATTAGTAGATCTTGTGCTTTAGTTGTTTCTGGTTGTTAAAATTTTGAAAAACTCACCTCGATTAAGCTAAATTTTTTTTTATAAATCCTGATTGAGCGAGATACATTTTTTGGGTTCCAAATAAAGAAAACCCTAAGGTTACAAATTTTGAATCTGTTTTCTTTTCTCGCATTTTCCGAGAAGCCAAACAACCATTAGGGCAAAATTGTTGCATAAAAACAATTTTCAAAAGACAAGCCAAGCCGTAAGTCTTTACCTTTACGCTGATCCTCCTGAGAAGACAACTCTTCAATATCGTCGTCAAAGTCACACCGCTCCTCCACGGACTCTAGCTTCTGGATCAACGATACGGGTTCAGTGGTGCGCCCTCGCCGAAGCCGTTTGAGAGCCTGTGGTCGATCCGAAACTTGTGGGTGTGGATCAATTGTTGGGGATTCAAAATCATCATCCTCTTCGATTTTAGGGAAGCTCGCAGTGGTTGAAGATTGTTGAGCTTGCTTGCATGAAGGGTCTTCTCTTACAGTGTGTTGGGCCTCCAAATCGAAATCGAGATCAAGCCCTAAAGAAAACGATGGAGGTTCAAAATCCGCCATCTACAAGTAACAGAGAAATGGAGTATGCGTGCGTGAGTGGGTGTTTGAACTGGAAGAAGAAAATGGAGGGAGGTGTAATATACAAAGGCGTGCATATATATAGTATTTACTTTCGCTGTTTTGCGCCAAAAACAATACTATGAGACGAAACTAGGGCGCGCTTTGGGGTTGCCGTAAAACGAGCAAAGCCCTTTAAAATTGGCTCATCATAGCTTTGATTAGGGATCCGTTCGAGGTTGACTCTTGCCATAGAACAAGTGAAGCTATTTCAAATTGACTCATCATAGGATTGAAATTGGTCATCATACTCTTAAAATAAATAAATTAAGTTTGAGACATATTTCAAATTTAATTTAATAAATTAATAAATAATTTGATATAATTTAAAAATATAAAAAAACTTACGATCAATTTGATTAAAAATTCGTTCGAAATCAATTCAAGAAATTAAGTATGAACATAATTTATAATTTATTTATTTTAACAAATCAAATTTAAACAAACTAATATCTGACTTGATTCATTAACAATCTTAATTTGATAATATACTAGAACTAGCCATGTAGCAAGACCATGTGATCAGAAATTATCTTCCAATGCCATGCTATAACTTAAGTTAGAAAAATGGTAATGTTATTTATTGTGTCAAATTTAGCTCAACATTATTATTATCTAAAGATTAAGTAGTTGTCAGCAATGCAATTTTTGTTCAATTGTGTTAATGCGATTTTATTTTTGTTAAGTTATACTCAAAAAGTGTTATTTTTCATGAAATGTATCGGAGTAAAAATACTAAAATATAATATTTTAAAAATGTCAAAACATACTCAAATGGGTAGTTAAACAATTGAATGTTCACCATAACTCCATTTCTTCATTAGGATCTTGTAACCAAGAAATTATTCAATTAACTCATCTTTATATATTATTCAACGTGGTGTACTTATTTCTTACAAAAATTTAAATTTTTTTTTATTATTTTTAATAAATAATTTGTTCATAAATCATAAAAAAATCTGTAAAGTTTGTAAAAAATAATCATGTCACACCTGATAATGACGTGGAGTGACAGTAATAATTTAACTCCTTGTAATAGGTTCGATAGTTTTTTTTTTTGGGTGATTGGAGATGGTCATCACTCCCTTTGGATTCCCAAGACCTTGGAGTCAATAGTCAATTAATCTACCTCCACTAAAACTGAGGTGTAATCAACAAATTGATTCATTTTACATTATCATCTCATCCCCTCCTACCGCTGCCAATAGCATGATTTTTATTGTTCTTCTAGCAATCTTCCTTCCATTAAATTTTGTCTGACTTGAAAATAAGCAATTGACTGAGCAGTGTTTCTGTCAAGAGCAAGCACTAAATGAATAGTTATGGAGGAGGTTAAGCCAAACCCGTCTGCTACAAGATTTTTGCAGATGAGTTTACCTCTTTTGCCATTGTATTCTATGGAGGAGAAGGCAGAAACAGGACAAGAACATTTGCCTAATCTCCTTTCAAATGTGTTAAAACGGACTACAGAACGCCTTATATATACTCTATTTGATTATATCAATTTTCACACTTTATATCACCCCATAGAGTCTTAGTCCTAATTATCAACCCCTTATAATGAGATTCTTCTTTCAAATAATGAAATCACTCATAAGGGCAATTATTTTTACACGTCTCAGTCGCTAAGTCAAATTTTTTTTTTTTTTTCTTGTTTGACTTAATTTTTGGTTTGTGGTTGATAGTTTTCTTATTCCATTATTGTCTTTAAATTATAAAATATTGTTTATACTTAGTCTTAAAATCTTTAAAAAATGCTTTGTGATTGTACAAATGGCTCATATTGATTGGCTCCTCAAATCAATAAAAAAAAAAAAAATTGTTGCAATTTTGTAATATTTGCAGAAATGGTCCAACCATTCACTTTTTGTTGGCATTTTGATTTGTACTCCAATTACATACAAAAGGAGCACAAACTTTACTCTGTTTCTTATAATGTATCAGTAGAACTGCTTTCTGAGGAGCCTTGGGCTCTGTTTGCTGGCATTGAAAATTAAACAAAAATCCAAGTTTCAGCTGCTAAGCTCATAGGGAAAAAGATCTGATTTGAAGTTTATATGATGGTATTAAGTTGTTTCCTCTCCCAATTTTGTAATGTACTGCTTATTCAAGTGAAAAATCTTTTTGACCCGGAGTAAGTTAGAGGAGTTGTTTGATTTTTCAGATAACTCATTTAATCTTATTTTTAATGAGACGGATTTGTGACTTTCGAGAAAAGAAAGTAAAATTTATAAACTTAGAAACGAGTTTTGAAAATAGAGTTTAAAGTCAACTCGCCTGAAATTACTTAAAATAATACCTAATCTACCAATGAATGTAGATTATGATTGAATAACAATAGTAAAAAAATCAATTACTTTGAAAATATAAAAATAAATTTGGTACAATCGAAGCAGGGCACGACGGACATGAAATTAGTATAATAGGGGCAGAGCGGGTATAGAGTAATAGCTGAGACAAGACTTAATGAATGTGAAAAGTATTTCTTTCAAGTGGAACAAGTTTAGAATAGAAATACTCCATCTCATACTCCTTCGTCGACATCCCTAAATGTTGTTTTTGAAGACAGTGACTACTAGATTGATCACAATTTTGTACAAGTCTTTGAGCCTATCCTTAGGCTTGTTTGTTTTCTTGGGAAAGATTCAAACTTGATCTTCATGTTAAATCAGATACACTGTAACTTGTTTGAAATGATCAGTCATTGTTTGTTTGAAAACCTCAAATTAAACTTACTTATAGGATCAGACCAGGTCTTTCATTCTCCACTCCTCCATCATCTAGATAGGAGACTTAGCCTTTGAAAGGAACACTATAAGCAATTCACATGTTGCTCCATTTATTGTGGGGAATTGGTATTTTGATGTCTTAATCAGAGTGAACCAAAATAGGCATAGCAGTTAATGTTTTGACTTCTTTAGTGGGCTTACAATACATTTTCTTAAATTAATTTAATTTGATTTTAGAATATTGAATTGGTAAGAGCTTGAAACAGCTGAGGAGGTTTAGTCAATGTTCTTGGTGGCTTTTTTTTATATTTTGATCTGAGTATATCATAAAACAGAGTACCCAAGATGATTAAGTTAAAAAAAAAAAAACATAATTTAGAATTAAAAATTTGGTCATTTAATTTCAAGAAAATTTAAGATTGAGTATGCAGAAAGAAATTTGACAATATTTTTTTATTTTATTTTTATAGATGATTCCGCTATATAAATTGTGATTAATGAAAACAAGAGGCATCCAAACAGGCCATAACAATATATCAATTAAGAAATATACATAAAATTAATTAATGATAATAATAAAATGCTCAATGAAAGTATAAGTTCTCTTTGAAAGTTGGTATGAGACAATTTTTTTACATTCCGTGGAGTTTAAAACTATCTGGTTTAATTTACCATGTTTAGAATTTCTTGATTACCAGCTCGTGCACAGGTACTCCCACAAAGCTGGAATATTACTTACTTTCACCCAAAAAAAAAAAAAATCATAATCATAATCATGCATCTAATCAATCGCCATATATATATATATATATATATATATATGTGTGTGTGTGTGTGTGTGTGTGTCTGTGTGTGTGTGCTGTAGGTGGAGTCATGATCATCAGTCACTGAGAGACAGAGAGATTAAACAATAACCTGCTTTCTATTTACAGGACCTCAAAAATTAACAGATCGAACCCTTCCAACTCCATTCCTCTGTCCTATATATATACACACATACACGCATATATATATATATATATAAAAAAATAAAACAATATAACATTGAAAAAAAAACTCAATATTGAAGGAATGGAGGAAGAAAGATTCTATATAGGACCTCGATCATATATTTACGAACATTAGTGAAATCGTCTCCGTACGTAAGTCCCTACAGGCTACAGCTCATCAACTCAATTGACCTCCGGTATACTTTGTAGGGCAGGCCTCCACGACCGTTGATGGGTCTCGAATTGATCACCAGCGTTCATCAACTGAGCCAACACCTGTTGCACCGACAACCCTTGTACGTCGACCTTGCCCAATAATTCCTCCAACTGCTTCTTCGTGATCTTGATCTTCACCTCTGTTGCTGTTCTTGCAGAAGAAGAAGAAGAGGAAGAAAAAGATGGAAAACCTCCCTTTATATCTTCTAGGAGTCCCTCCTCTTCTATCTTCATGGCTTTGTCATACAACCTGTCGTCGCCGGAAAAGAGTGTCTCCGAAGCCGGAGATCCCCAATCTTCGCCGGCCCATTGCATGGGCGATTCTTTTCTTATACAATTTCCCATAAATTTATCCGCTTTTGCGATTTTCTTTCCTTCGGAATTATCAATAAAGAGGAAGCTTTTTGGATATGGAAAGGATTGTGTTATATATATAGAAGGTGGTGGGAAAAAAAGTGCATTAGGTAGAGAGAGAGGAAAGAGAGATCTGGTTGCCACGAGGGATGGCAGGGGTGTCCTACCTGGAGGAAGATGGGGGGTTGACCTCACCCCACCACCTATTTCGGATTGGTCTCAGCCGAAGCATGTGCTGACGCCTCCGCCACTTGGGTTCTTGTTGCAGCCACACGGAAACAGTTGATCGGCTTGGCTAACTTCAATCAGCTTAGCTACAACTTTATTTTTACGGGGATAATTACACCGGCTCCATTATACATGATAATTACATAAATCTATTACCTGATTTTTGATATTATGTTGATTTTTATTGTCAAAACTTTTTAAAAAATAAATATTAATAAAAAGTATGAATTTATTGTTAAATTTTTAAAAATAATTATGTTAAATTTTTCTTGATATCTAATAATTAGAGAGGCTTTTTTTTCATATCCTCTAAAAAAATAATGAATTTTCTTATTTTTAAACACAAATTTGTGAGATTTTACTACAAAAATTCATGTGAGTTCTATCACCTAAGTATCTAAGAGTGAAGAAATAAGATGGATAAATATATTATTTATAGCACTAATCATTACTATGTCATAGGATTGTAACTTGACCGAGCAACCAGAATTTGACCCAAAAATTGACCCAAAAATTTTAGTGTTTGTGCAATATTTTTTTACATTTGGGACATGTGTAGGTTACAATTTGAAAGCCCAAATTAAAAGTTGACTTGAGCCTGGGCAAGGGTTTAGGGAACCCAAGCTCGAGCATTATATATATTGTCAAATTAAAATTGGACTGAATCAGTCATAAGTCATGCTAAATGATGTTGCACTTTTTTCGCCCTGGCACACCGTAAGTTTTTCGTGCATAATATTAGTCCGCTTTAGGTCTTAAGAGGCCTTCACGGCTTTGTTTCTTCTGGGCGAAAAATGCCTTGTAGGTGAGAGATGTGTCATCTTAGCTCAGTCATACAATATTGTCCGCTTTGGGTCTTAAGAGGCCCTCACAGCTTTGTTTTTACTAGGCAAAAAAAGCCTTGTGCACAAGGGAGAGAGCAACCTAGGAGCTTATAAGCCACATCAGTGTCCGACTCCTAATTAATGTGGGACTCAAAGTGGCACAACAGCTACTCCCCCTAGTCGGGACTGGTGGAGCACGGGAAAAGCAGTATGTAACTGGCCTCGTTCCTACAGACGGCACCAAACTGATGTTGCATTTTTTTGCCCTGGCATAAGGTAGGCTCTTCGTGCACAATATTGTCGACTTTGTGCCTTAAGAGGCCCTCATGGCTGTGTTTCTCTTGAGCAAAAAAAGCCTTATAGGTGAGAGATGTGCCATCTTAACTCAGCCGTACAATATTGTCCGTTTTAGACCTTAAGAGGCCCTCACGGCTTTGTTTCTCCTAGGCAAAAAATGTCTTATGTAAGAAAAAGAGTAGCCTAAAACTTATAAACGACCTCAGTACCCGACTCTTAACCGATGTGAAATTCAAAATGGCACACTACTAAAAATGTCTCAACTCAAGCATGATGTGCCGTAGTTGCACACCTACGCTGTCATAGGGCAGAGCCGCGGCGTGTTCCCAAAGCCAATGTACATAATATGAACTGAACTCAAGCCAGCTAACAGCCAAATCCAATGAACTCAAGCCGGCTAACAGCCAAACGCAATGAGCTTCCTTTAGGTGTGAAAAGGGTTGTGATGGGAATCTGTGCACATCAAAGTAAGTGTGAACACGCCTAAAGAAAGGGAATCTTCAGCCTGGCTTTAATCGCTTTTCCACGTCTTACCTGCTTAACTCTCTCATTATAAATTAAAATATCACACGTACGTACATGTGATTGTTCTAATTGTGTACCTGCACTAATTATCTCAAATTTTATCCATTAACTATGACATTTTATCTCTACTAATTAAATAATTTAAAATTTTCAATTAATGCTACTAATAATATTTATATTTATATTATATTATACAAATATAATTTTATATTTTAATAATTAAGATTGTAAATAATTTTTTAAAAATATTAAAAATATTAATTATTTATGACAAAATGAATTTGATTCTTTAAAAAATCTAATTATTAAATAATTAATTATAATTTTAACTTAGATAAATAGTGAGTGATCCTCAAACTACACTTTGAATTATACAAAAGATAATTAATGAGGATTGTCTAGAAAATAATATATGAAAAAAAAAGAGAAATAGTATAAGTAAGTGGGTATCTCATGTGACAAGACTCATTTCTCCTGAACACATTGTTCTAATTTGAATAGTTACACACATGTAGTATATAATTGGTTTTTTTATAATTAATATTAAATAAGTTAATAAATTTTAAAGAAATCAATTTAGTTCTATTAAGAGTAATTAATAATTCTATTACATAATAACTAATATTATTTTATAAAAATTATTTATAATATTAATTATCTAAGAAATAAAATAATTATATATATATGTATTTAAATACATCCCATGTATGAAACGTCTTATTAATTATATCTATCAATTTAACATAATTAAAGTAAAATTTATTATGACATCAAGAAATTGATTTTTTAAAAATTTAAAAGCATATTGTGAGTTTTTTAATACTTTAAGTTGAGCATTATATATTTTTTTTTATAAAAAATAAAATATTGTTAAAAAATTATATTTAATGTCTTATTTTTGTATCGAAAATTAATTTACATATAAAAAAATAATTAATAAATTTTAATTTTTCATGTATATTAATTATAAAAAGAATTGATTGTATTTAAAATTTCTTTCAACATTATTTATATAAAAAATAAAAATATAATGACAGTCATATTTAGTGACGGTGATATCGTAGTTTTCATTAATTTCTAATTTTATTTATTTTAAGAAAGAGTAGAAAACTTAAAAGTGCTTCACATTTATTTTTTAGGTGGTAGGAGGCTCCTGACAAGTGCTGGCCGACTTGCCAACCCATGCTACGATGGAGCTCACCAAACTCTCTGATTTGTCGGTCATCTGACCCTCAGCTCTCCAACATCAAACTGCCGTCATCTTCTCCAACACCGGTTACATGTGGCATTTATTGCTGAGGTTATTGGCTGTGACACCCACCGTCACGTACTGTCTCACCTGCATTGGACATATAATTTACTTTGTTAAATGCTTTAGTAAACTCGGACTTATATGAGAATTATTATTTTAAGAATTAATTATGTTTTAATATTTTCATTTTTTTATTTAATTTTAAATAAGATTATCGATAATTAATTTTAATAATTTAATTTCTCAATTTTTAATCTAATTTCAATCAAAACCAAGTATAAATAGTCAGTTAACAATGATCCTAAAATTTTAATAATAT
The DNA here is from genome assembly GCA_008638375.1 of Nyssa sinensis. NCBI lineage: Eukaryota > Viridiplantae > Streptophyta > Magnoliopsida > Cornales > Nyssaceae > Nyssa > Nyssa sinensis. The sequence goes on from CM018046.1 coordinate 55,465,900, forward strand.
TTATTTACACATTAAAATTATAGGGTCTTATTTAAAATTCATATAAAATTATAAGATCTTATTTGAAAATTTATATACAATTATGAAGGTACTATTTTTAAAACTCATATAAAATTACAAGATACTAAATATAATTAATTTAGTCTTAATTAAAATAAATTAAAAATTAAGGAACTTAATTGTTACAATTGATAATCAATGATTTTATTTAAAATTTAGACGAAACTTCATAATACTAAAATGTAATTAACTCTTATTTTAATCATTAGATAACTTATGAATTTAATTATAAAATGATTAAAATTAATAAAAAATTAATTTAAATATTCAATAATTCAAACAAATTTGTCTCATAAAAACTCGAATTTACAATAACCTTGTTCAACTTGTTATTTAAAAAAAATATGCAAAATACTTCACTCTATTTTATGTGTTAAATTTAGTTAAATAAAGTAGAAGAAAGACGAGAGGAAAATAAAAAAAAATTCTAAAAATTACATTGTATTAGAGTAACAAAATATATACTGGATGCACCGACAGATCTAAGGGGTGGCTAAGAGGGCCCCAAAGTTTTTAAAAATTAAACTTCTATATTTAGTTTTGCTATTTTTTTTAAAAAAAATTATGAGACCCAGTTACGAAATTTGTTGAACATCTTAATCATTTTAAATGAAATATATATTTATAAAATATACACACGTATATAATTTTATTTATATTTTTCGATCTAAATCATTTATATTTATGGAAATTTAGTGGTTAATAATGTTATCCAATATGTATATATTTAAATCAGTTTAAAATCATAATCTATTATATATATAAATTGACAAAAAAAAAAAAAAACAAAACAGAAAATTTTAGAAAAGAAAAATATAAATTGTTTTTTTTTTGAAAACAGGAAAACTACAGAATTTTTTTTTCAAAGTAGTAAAGTAAAATGATGTTTTTCCTAACCAGAATCGAAAATAGGAAATAGAAACAAAATTACAGTATAATAATATAGTAATGGAAACAGTATACAGAGACACTTACAGAAACTAGATTAAATTAAGGCTAGTGATTGTCACTATGTCCTTAAGACAAATTTCGTCCTTGCAATGGTGCTCACGATCTTAGATGTTTGCCTCTAAGGATACAATTATCTAAATCTCACAGTAGCAACACTTCAATCTGCGAGTTTGTTAAACCAACAGTGGTTAACTCTCTCTCAAACTCAAACACAGAATATAAAAAACTTATGTAAATCGAATGTGTGAATATTTATAGACCTCTTCATGGCTGTTTGGCACAGTCATAAAGGTTCAGTTGTGTCTGTTCATGATGAACAGACATAGTTGCACCCATGAAGAAGGCGACTATTCAGTCAAATTTCAAACCAACGCAATCGTAAAACGACGTCGTTTTGGATTTAAACTAAAACTAAAAAACGTATTCGCAGAACGGTGACGTTTTTAGTTTTAATTAATCTAGTAACTAAACGACATCGTTTTGATTTGTTTTTAACAGTAACAAAACGACAATGTTTAATAAAAATTTATTTAAATTAATTTTCTCCAAATATATATATATATATAACGGGCCAAGCCCAAGCCTGAACCAGACCCGGTTTGGGGGGACGGCACGTACGCGTGTGTGTGATGAACCAAGCATGTGTTAGGTTCTCCCCCTTCCATAAAACTTAAGTACTACTTGGGGCCCAAACCTACTCCAAGGTAAGTGTATATATATTTTTTAAAAGCCTTGAACCTATCCTATGTGGGACACAAGTTTTTTACACAAGTTTTAAGCTTTTGTTACCATTTTCAAATGGTAATATTTTGAGGCAATTTCTCATTCACTCCTTAATGATTTTGAGAAACTCAATAGACAATCTTAATATCCTCATGAAAGAGAACACATTTTTACGTGGACCTAATAAATTAATGTGTGAGACACTTTAATCTTAGTTTAAAAATAGTTAATTATAATGTTTAAAAACTCATTTTTTTCAACAAATAAAAATAAGAAGAAATTAATAATTAATAATTTTATTGGTTACTAAATTTAATATTCTCGTAATTACCGTGTATATCCTAATAAAATAGTAGTAATGCTATGAATTTTAATTTTTTGTTCACATTTTGAATTCCAAATTGTGATCATATATTAATTGACAACACATTAAATATATTGAAACACACAACATGACTAGTAAATAAATTATTTTTAAAATTTTAAATTTTTAAAAACACGATTATTTAATCGTTTAATACTTAAATAGAGTGCATAAATTCTCAAAAGTAACCTCATTTTATATTAATTAATACATTCACATCATTTTTACATTAAAAGAAATAATTTAAAAATTAATAAGTTGAATTTTCAAATTTTTTTCGAGATATTAAAAAAAAATAAAAAATTATAAGATTGAGATTACTAAATAATTATGAAAAAATATTATTATATGACTCATATATGTTTGTTCATAGTTTTGTTTAAATAAAAAATAATTATTAATTATCATCAAATCAACTGTTTTTAAAATAATCAACGGTGGTTGTTTTTATATCAGTAACATCATTGGAATATATTATTATTTTTTTGGGACGGAGATGTATGAGCCACACATAATATTATCCATTATTAAATGGTTCACTCTCCGACACGTTCACGATACGATCCAGGCTCGCTAAATATGCCGTGTGACCCTGACGTTTGTTTGACATAAAGCTGACGTCATCACTATGTCAATCTTACGTGCAGTGCTCCTGCCTCAAACGTCGTTGTTTGGGAGGGCCAGCCCTTACATTTGTCTACTTAGGGAATACTAATTGATATATCTATATTATTGTTGTTGTTGATGTGTTGTATCTTTCCTCAAGTGTTGGAAAATTATTATAGGGTCTGAAATTTACTATCTTGATTATTATGAATTATTATGTATATAATAAAATAAATTTTATTTTAAAAAAATATTATATATACATAACAATTCATAACTGATCGAATTTAGTTTTTAATCAATTGTCGACTATACAGTAATTTTTCAAAGTACAAAATACTTCAAAGTTAAGCATAGTCACAAACACTCACAATTATGCATTGATTAACAAAATTTTTAGTTGTATGAATGTCCGTAACATTATTTTTTAACGATACAACTTAATTTTATCATATTCACAGAGGCAGTCCGAAGGTGGTCAAGTGGGTCACCGCATCCTCTAAAACTTTGGGAATAATTTTATTTTTATTATAATTTAAAAATTATCCTTTAAGTTTTTTTTAATACTTATGTAACACCCAACGGCTATGTATATATATATATATATTTTGCTCACCCAAACATATAACCTTTGGTCCGCCATTGTTCGTAGTTAAACTACAAGATGTTTCATGTCTTGCATGTGTAGCCATCGTTGCCGTCACACAACTGTGATTTTTCTTAGTGTATAAAGGGTTTGTATTTTTCCCGCGAGGCTCTCGTAAAAAATAATGGAGATATATTCAAATCAAGCAGCCTAAGGGTTGAGTGATGGTCTAAGTTTCCTTTCACCAGACACCATCGATCATCCATGGCAACACGGGATCGATCGTTTGTCACATCAGAATGCATTGCCTTCTTCTTCTTCATCATCATCATCATGTATAATAAACATTACTGATACTGTTTTAAATGCAGACTGATCAGTAGAATAATTAATATTAGTTCTCAATAACGTCATCACTCTCTTATAGTCTACAGATCATATCCAAATGCATCACAGTTGCATAGATAATTGACCATTAAAACTATATATATAATTATATATATATGTCACTGTTTTGAAAGTCATGCATGTATTTAAAGATTAGCTCTTATCCCTTCAAGGACAATGACAACAGCTTTTATCTACTGTTGTTTCCTGTTTGGATTGTTTGATTTTTAATTTTCTTTTCAATAGTTACTCTTTGGCAACATTCTAATAATTTGACTTATTATACAATGCGTACGTAATATTTTAAAGAACAAAATCGATACAAACTATTCCATCTTAATTAGTTTTATACATCTAATCTTGTTGGACTTTGCAGTAATGATGAGAGGTTCTTGCATTAGATTAATAGTCCTTATTTAAATAAATATTTATATTTTATTAAGGTAATATTTATTTTATGTTTGATTCAGTTTACGTAATTATAAGTGAATTTTATATGTTTATATACATACACACATATATAAATAATGATATGTGTAGAGCTTTTTGCAGTGGATCTCTTCAAATAGAACATTGAGGAAGCTCTACCCTTTCAAAGTGAGTATTTGTTCCTTTATTCTTTTTATCTTTTTATTTTATTTTACTATATATAATGAATTTTCTCACTCCTAACACAAATAAAAAAATTTCATGTAGATAGGGAAAATAGGATTTTAGCATACTGTAACAAAATTGAGATGAAAACCTAGGTTACGGATTTCGATTCGATCCTGGCCACGTGCCAAGGTCGGAATGTCCGTGCTGCTCTAAACTACGAAACATTGAACCAATAACTCATATTATTTAGCTTAATATATTATTGATTCATTCTCTAACAACTTTCTTCTTACACTCTGTTATATGATAAAATGATAATACACGAATTTATTTAAGAACATAAAAGGAATGGGCCCAAACACAGGATAATCATCTTACGTAGGTTCTGGGATTTCTTCCAGTTTTGGACGGTTCATTTCATGCGAGCCCAGTCAGTTTCTGAGCCCACAATGATGTGGGTCGTACCTACTCTGCTCAAATGGGTCAAATCTTGCACCACCTAATTTAAACAACAAAATTCATGTTGATAATATATATAAAAAATAAAAGAATCGTCAAAACTTTGGAAGGAATATGAAGATTGAACTCCCACCTTTCAGTAGGATAGGTGATCTGGATACATCAATATTGGCTATGGTAAATTTTATAAGTTGTAATATATATATATATATATATATATATATATATATATTTGCAAACCAATTATCAGATACATTCAATCGTTCGGTGATTGTCATGAATTCGTTCGAATTCTTAATAATCTGATGTGACTTCAAATTTTTTTTGACCTGTGTTTTTTTGTTTTAAGTATGTTGACTTGTTTCGTTTCTTATGTTATATCTTACTTATATATATATATGTATTATTTTTATGATTTTAATTGATAAAAAGATAGTCGTCATTAACAGAAAATAAGAGTATCGAGTTTTAAGAGTTTTTGTTCTTATAATTTTTTTTAATATATAATAAATTGATCATATTATTTGTGAATGTAAATATTTTATCGAATTACGTAAATTAAATATCTTTTATGTATTTTTTATTTATTTATTTGATATTAATTTATTATTTATCTAATTACTTTCAAATAACATCATGATTAATATAAAAAAATAAATAAAATCACATATATCAACTACAAAGACTTCAACACATATCGAGAAGGTCACCAAGGGAGTGGATGTAGCTGGTGGAGTCAAGCCACTATATATTCTCTCTCTCTCTCTCTCTCTCTCTATATATATATATATATATATATAAATGTTTTGCAAATTGTTCAACTGCATTCTTATATGTAATTGGTGATGAAATAAACTCAATAGAAGAGAAGCTAGACAAATACCGTTATGATTCATTAAATGTTTCTCATTTGGTTATTTCAACGGCCCAAAAGAAAGAGTGCTCTATGCTATCATTTATTCCCTCCGACAAAGCCTCAATCAGAGTTAAGTTTCATGGAAAATTTGGAAGCTATGCAGAGGAGTTATATGTACCATCATCTCCTTAATTATCACGAGGTACAGAGTTGTTGCATATATATGAGTATGTATTTGTAAGCAAGCTCTATACATATAAAGTTTACTGAAGTAGTAGTAGTAGTATGATTTATGTATGTAAAGATGTAAAATAGTCAAAGTGGTCATGATTGTAGGAAGCTATAATTATCAATGTTGATATGGTGGACAAGCTGTCCCTTACCCAACGTGGGGACTACTCTCATTGCAGTCCATACATATGCTACTAATATGACTCACCATTTCGTAAGGACACGTATGATCACGTGGGCCATGGGAGCTCATTCTAACATAGATATCTCATTTTAATTATCTTATTTTATAACATGTATCTTGTTCGATCGTTTCAAAATATGATTTAAAACTTATGTAATCTCAAATAAATTATTCATTACTTCCGTGCATTATATTGTGCCAATAATAGAATGTCATACCTACATGTTAAAACATTTTTTGCATACACGACATTTTGTCATTAATGCATATAAATTACACCCAAAGTAATAAATAATTTTGTCGTATTCTGACGATATGACAGTATTTGAGTAGCTATCAAGTGACTCTTATATCATTTGGACAATGAGTTTTGTAGTACTAAAGTAATATGAAGAAATTCAGTGATCATACAAATCAAATTTTGATACGTAACAGTTATTTAAATTAAAGTATTATTCATTTACGTTACATGTTTAAAGATAATTTGCATAATCACTGAATATCTCAATATTAACTTACCACTAAGGTTTTTTCCTAGATTAATGCATGTTCTCGATAATTTTATAAGTCTCGAGACCTTTTTTTTTTAAATATTGTCCAATTAATGTCACAACACCTAGAATAACTAAACATTACATGTGTGCTAATGAAATAAAATCACATGATTTGAACATATACAATTTGGGCACAAATCCTAACCATCCTAAATCATAGTAGCAATGGTAGTATTACATAGAGTTGTTGAAATCAGGTAGATTTATAAAGGCTGGAAGTTCTCACCCCTCAATTAATGTTCTCACCCCCATGAACCATTAATATAATCACCACCCATGTTAGTGCATTTTGAGTTTTAACAAACCAGCAAGCATGTCCAGTCAGCCCCCACCAAGTGTGACGGTAAGGTGCTGCCACCTGGCTACTACCCTCGGATGCCTTTTTCCTTGTCCCGAACAATACAAAACCAATTAGATCTCCCAAATCTGAGAAGAAGCAAACAATACAATATGGGTCCGGTAATTTTTTTATCAGAATAATTACTTTAACCTCTCCAATAATATTGCTATTACTAAAACTTTTCTTATAATTTTTCATATTACACAATTTTTTTTTTACAAAATTATTGTAGTATTATATCACATCATGATGTAATATAAAACTAATACAATACTGTCACATCAGTTGTGTATATATTTTTAGTAAAAATTTTAAGTTAGCATAGTATTATTGCTAATAAAAAGTATAATTTTTTTTTGTCTAACCATCCGAGATAAATCTACTAACCTTTTTAATATTTGATAATTACATAATTTCTATGTTATCTCTAAAATAATACGGTAAATATAAGGATATTTTAGTTATAAAAAAAAATAGTTAAAATTTTAACATTGTTAGTAACAAATTTTATATAGTGAAGAAAGTTTATATATTGTTAATAAACTAAAAAAAAGTCAATATAATTTTTAAAACACAGAAAAATCCATTTTAATTATTCAATAATATAAAAAATGTAAGTGTAATTACCTTTTAAGGTGAATTACATGGACACTTTTTATAATTTATCTAATTTTGACTTACTCTTTATATTTTAAAAGTGAATAAATATACCATTGTGATTTTAAAAATTGAAGAAACACATTCTAATTTTAAAAATGATGCATTTAAATTTTTTTTTATGAATCAGTAAAGAATATTCTGAATCAGTTTACGCGTATCAAACTAAATTCTCTTATTCATATCAGTCAAGTCTATTTTTAATTTTTAATTGTTAATAATCGATACAAATATGACTCGAATTTAAGGCTATTGAATTTTATCAATGTATTTTAATTTTAAAATTATAAAAAATATATTTATTTACATTTAAAGTATAAAAGGGTTAAATAAAAATGGGTATACCACCGTGAGTATCCGTGTAATTTTCCCAACCTTTTTAAATTTCATCGGGGCCGGTGTTAGTAATTTAACCAGTTATTCTGGGCCATGACTGGACAGTTTCAATCTATATAACGCACAACATCGTATGGTGTAACTTATAATAAAATACGACGCCGTTAATTGTCATAACACTCACGTTCAACGACACCGCATCGGGTAGCATTAAGACATATACGCGTTGACCGTATAGATATACATACACATTGATTGATACATTATACATCGGTCTGTAATCGATGCGTCATTTTCTCCAGGAAATCCCTGAAACTGGAAGCTGTGTACTCTTCTTCCATTTTCACACACAAATGTATCGCTAGAGAAGATCATAGAGAGCACTCTCCCTCTCTCTCTCTCTCTCTAATCCCACACTCTCTTTCAAACCTCCCTCGAAGTTCTCTAATGGCTGAATCCCGCCGGGGAAGATGAAGATCACCGGCAAGACTGACCTCTCGGCGATTCTCTCGTCCAAAGCCCTGCACCACTCGGCAGACTCAGATCTTTTACAGAAAGGGATATCTCGCAAACCACCTCTCCGGAAAACTAGAAATTCCAGCTTTCCTGGCACCGGAGTGCGGTTGAGGAGAGACGGAGCTCCGGCGGGGAAGCGGAGTAGACCTGAGACTCCTCTTCTCCGGTGGAAGTTCGACGATAAAGAGAAAGATGTCGCTTTTAAGGACGAGAAGGTGCCGCCAGAGTTCGGTCGGAAAAATTTCCGGAAGGTGAGGAAAAGCATAGTAGATTGTGGTTTCCGCGAGGAAGCTCGCGGCGGGACTTTGGCGATTGCAGTTGCCGGAGATTGCCGCCGGTGGCAGCGAAAGGCATTGTCTGCCAAACAGCGATCGATTAGGGTTTCAGGTATGCTTCATTTAAGATCTATATTTTTTGGATTTTATTCTAATTTGAACAATTAAAGCAACGGTCCCATTGTTCTCACTGTAAATCTCGTATAATTAGTGTCCAGCTGGTTTCTTACCTGATTTATTACACAATTTATGCATGTTAAAGCAAGACTAGCAAGGACAGTATAGTACACCTCTTCTTAGTTCTTAGGCTTAAGCTTTCAATGAAAAAATTGGTGATAGGGTTTGAATGCAGTACTTCAATTCCACATTTAAATGACTACTTTACTCCACTGAAATAATTGTGAAGGACTCTTTTCTTATTGGATTCTTTGACCATTTTACTTCTCTTTGTCATTATTCAACTATGTTTTCTCTCTTCTTCGGATCCTCTCTATGGAAATTTCAGTATCCTCGATCACATTTGCGCCTTCCGAGACATATATGTACTTTATATTGACCTCTTAGAACTGCGTTCAGTTCACATGCATCTTATTTACTCTGGTGTTATAGATCCCGAATTGGTAGGCTTTGTTCTGGAGTAATTAAAATTGTGTTGTCAAAAACAGAAATTTCAGATTTAGCTTATTGTTTATTTTTTGCAGTCTGGTGTTGCACATGTACATGTCCCATTTCTTGGTCATTGCAGTCGTGAAATGCATGGTTCCGAAGCAAAAGATAGGATACAGAACAGCCACTCCATATCTGGTCCAAGAAAAGGATTTTTGTGTGAGGTACATTTCTTCCTTGAGTTCCTTAATTTAACCAATTGCCATTAATGTGTATAATCCATTGCCATTGGTAACTAGTTAAAGTGGGAGATACTGAAGCTAGGATCATGTTGGAATAAAGACACACCCTTATTGTCTGGCACATGCAGCACAACTGCCTGGGCCACATGTTAGGTTCACCATTCAGTGGCTCTTTACCAAGAAGTTCCCTTTGTCCCGTTAAGGTGATTTGGTGATTTTTATGTCCCATGCTTGATCTTATATGGTCATCTTTACTATCTAAAAGTATTGGAACATTTGAAAACTGATCGGAGATGGCCTGTTGATGTTGAAGTGCTAGTTACAAGCATGGGGATTTACTCAGCTGATTTTCTTTTCTAAATTGAGATAACCTTTAATTGTGATCATTAACCAAAGCATGTGGCTTTTTATTATTTTACTAATGTTCCCTTTCTTTTTGGTTCTCTACTCATTTGATCTTGGAAGTATTATCATATTTTTCAGCTTGAACCTTCATTTCAATTTTACAACTCCGCATTTGAGGGGCAGGACAAAGTGGGACCCTGTCTGCTTAAAAACATCAGACGAGGTACAGCAGATTTATGGTCACTCGAAGCTTCTCAATCCACAAGTGAGTGCTGTCTCGGTGATATCTTCGCTCAAGGTGGAACTTGAGCAGGCTCAAGCCCGTATACACGAACTTGAGACCGAGCGGCGGTCGTCAAAGAAGAAACTTGAGCACTTCTTAAGGAAACTCAGTGAGGAAAGGGCCACATGGCAGAGCAGAGAACATGAGAAGATCCGTGTGATTATTGATGACATAAAAACTGACTTGAACCGAGAGAGGAAAAATCGCCAAAGAATGGAAATTGTCAATTCCAAGTTGGTCAATGAGTTGGCTGATGCCAAGTTAACCACAAAGCGCTTTAAGCAGGAGTATGAAAAAGAGAGGAAGGCTAGAGAGTTAATAGAGGAGGTATGTGATGAGCTTGCCAAGGAAGTTGGAGAAGACAAGGCTGAAGTTGAAGCATTGAAGAGGGAATCCAGGAAATTCCGGGAGGAAGTGGAAGAGGAGAGGAGGATGTTGCAGATGGCTGAGGTCTGGCGTGAAGAACGAGTTCAGATGAAGCTGGTTGATGCAAAGGTGACACTTGAAGAGAAGTATTCTCAGATGAACAAGCTAGTAGCAGATCTGGAGACTTTTCTAAGTTCAAGAAGTGCAACCCCAGCCCCAGATGCGGACGAGATGAAAAAAGCAGAGTTTCTTCAACAGGCTGCTGGCTTGGTGAATATTCAAGACATCAAGGAATTTACTTACGATCCCCCAAATCCCAATGATATTTTTTCTGCTTTTGAAGATGTTAATTTTGGTGTAGCTAATGAAAGAGAGATTGAACCATGTGTTGCATACAGTCCTGCCAGTCATGCCTCCAAAATTCATACTGTGAGTCCTGAAGTTAATGTCTTTAATAAAGACAACATTCAGAGACAGTCTAATGCATATCTAGATCAGAATGCTGATGTAGAAGAAGATGGGAGTGGGTGGGAAACTGTGAGTAATCCTGAGGATCAGGGCTCAAGTTATTCACCCGATGGAAGTGATCTATCTGTCAACAAGATTTGCAGGGACAGTAATGTGTCAGGGACTGGAACCGAATGGGAAGAAAATGTAGGTGAGAAGACACCAATTACTGAAATCAGTGAAGTCTGCTCAGTGCCAACTACGCAATTGAAGGCGGCATCATCCATATCCCGGATTTGGAGATCATGCCCTAGTAATGGTGAAAACTACAAGATAATCTCGGTGGAGGGAATGAAGGGAAGGCTCTCAAATGGAAGGCTTTCTAACGGGGCCATCATTTCACCAGATCGGGGTTCGGGTAAAGGTGGGCTCAGCCCCCCAGATTTGGCTGGACAGTGGAGCTCACCTGACTCAGGGAATCCTCACATAACTCGAGGGATGAAAGGGTGCATTGAATGGCCACGCAGTACACAGAAGCATAGTTTGAAAGCAAAGCTTTTGGAGGCGAGGATGGAAAGTCAAAAGATCCAATTGCGCCAAGTTCTAAAGCAGAGGATTTAGATGACATGAGTTTTTGATGGTCAAGCCTGTTCTGGAAAGTGACTAATAAAGCGACAGAAATGAACAGTTTCATTTCAGCAATGTATGGTATCCAAATTCTGCCAACTGAAGCTACTCGAAGGTGTTTTTGAGGAAGGAACCTGTGAATAGATACATATGATTGGTCTCTTGGGATTGATTTGCTGGTTCTCCACTCTACTCGAATCAATCATGCTCTGGTAAGAGAGCGTTTCATTGCTTCCTCCGACCTCCTGGGAATAACAATCTTGATAGAACAGCTGGGTTATTGTCTGTCATGAGTAGGTGTTATTTTTGCTTGTTTAGGGTATAGCATCCTTCTCTGCAAACGATCCAGGAAGCGAATTATGATATTTGTACTGTACCATTTATAGTCAGAGGATACGGCCAAGGAAAACCAATTCATGGTAGAAGCTGTAACGTTGACATTCTACTCTATCTATCTTATAATTTTGTTATGAAACATGTCTCTTTGAATTGGAATATGACAAACAATGTTTTCATGGTCACTACTGGCCTTTGAATTTCTTCTGCAAAGTGAACTTTCCTTCAATTTAGGATGTTGCTTTTGATGGTGGTATTTGCAATCACAGAAGACAGGTTTTGGGATTGCAGGATTGTAGAAGATAGGAATCTCTTCTATTTTTAAATATTGAGTTATAATGATGTTAGATCTTTTTCGAATCTTGGAAAGTACTTGGGAAGTAAAGGAAAATGCTTTTGGATCTTGGAAAGAACTAGGGAAAAGAAAGGAAAGGAAAATGCTCAAACTAAGGTGTTGATAGAACAATGTATTTATCTTGGAAAGGGTACACTGGTATGGCCATTGCTGTTTTTGTAGCTGCCATGGTTTCCTACAAGGCTGGTGGTAACAACCAAAAAGCTTAGCCAACAAAATTGCTGCAAAAAATAATTATATTGTTCTTTTGATTGCAATCCTAAATGCCATTTTTTAAAAAAAATATTTGAAGTCACCAACTTAATAGAAGTATGCATCATTTTTGTTAATGGCTGTATGTTCTAAATGTTGAATAATTTCCAATACAACAATGAAAATAAAGATAAAAAACCAAAATAAATAATTTTTGGGGTTCATGAAACCCAAGTGCCCAAAACTAACCTCAGCACAGAGAGCCGTGGGTGGGGGGCGCTAGAACTTCCTCTCTGCCATTTTGTTATGGCATCAATGACTAATGCTTCAGTGCACGATAATTAATTCTATAGTCACTACATCTTTTAGGTCTTCACATTCCATTAGGGTTTGCTGTGGAAGACCCAAAATATGATCATTTCATGTTTCCACCCAAACCTCTTTCCATAGTCACTTAAAAGAGGAGAGAGGAAAAGAGATATGGGTCACCAAATATTACATCTAATCATTCTCAGACCATATAATGACAAGAGTCTCGTGCATTGAATTTACCTTTTTTTGAGACCAAGTTCAAGGTACACTTCATTCACTCCACTTAAGCACCTTCCATCATTGTGGGCCAACACCAAACATTCTCATCTTCAGTTTATCACCATATCCATGCATCAAATCTACATCAAGATTCATTATGTACCCAATCATACTCCCATCTATGGGTTGATGACTGATGAAGAAGATGGTTAAGTGGGGAGGCCAGAGTGCAGTGTTTGATGGAAGAAACATGTCAAAGTGATAACTCGCAAGCTAGTTTCAATTATATATCTATTTGTTTCAGTGAAACTACTTTACCTTTGGAAATGGTTAAACCCATACTAATCTGGGACTAACACATTTCTACTAGTTTTTGGATAATCCTCAAGCATGATAAAACAACAGTTGACCGATAAACTCGAAAACATTATTGGTACCACTTCGACAATCCAATCAGATAATTGATCAAACCATGCAATTCAATGAACTAGGTGCGAAGGAGCTCAATGAATGAAAATGGGTCTAACTTAGGTTTCTTATTTCTCTCATCTATATTCTTGAAAGTTGACGTGGCCGGTTACCTGTGCATGCCCCAGAGCCTCCTGCATATTTATTTAGAAAAATTTGTCGTGAGAGGCGGAACAGTGAAGAAATTTGAGCAAAGTGGGGGAAGAATGCAGATAAAAATGAAGATAAACATATTGGAGAGAGAGAGAGAGAGAACCTTTTGACCAATGACTCCAATCTGGCAAACCGCGCAACGCAAAGTGAAGTTGGCAGTGTCAGTATAACGTCTTTTCCTAAAAAGAAGCAGAAAATCAGAACATAATCATGCATAAGTAATATCTGAGCTAGTATTGTTAATATGATTCAAGCCTTTCTAGAATCAGAAAATAAACAAAATGGGGAGAACAGCAAAGACAAAAAGCAATTTATCAAGGGAAGAAAACAAAAAACAACAAAGATAATAAGTCACCCACAACATTGCGTCAAGTCAGTCTAACCTAATGTTAAGACTTCATGGCTATAAGATCATGCTATCCATTGCCACATTGTGTTACAAACTGCATTTAAGTATTTTGATCAGTAATTGAAAAGGTAAGAAACTTTAGTATATTCTCTAATGATACAACCATACTCCTTTACAACTTCACAACAAATCAACACATCTTCATTAATATCTAACTTGAGTCCTCTAAAATAGGGGCAAAACTGTAAGCAAACTCATAAACTAACCAAGATGCAAAAGGATTTGACCTCTGCTTTCAAAGGCCCAGTTCAATTAAAGGGCTAGGCTGAAGCTTAAGTTCCAAATTCGACTACTTAATAAGCCGTGCTTAAACAACCCCAAGCTTGGATTAGGCTCATGAGCAACTGAGGTAGCTAGTGCTCAGTTGTAGTAATGCATGCCTTGAGACATTTTCCCAAGGAAAAGCTTCAATAAGATTAATGTTGGCAAATAATATAAAGCCATAACTTGGTGGGTAGAGATAACGATAGGGATCCATCTAGATCTTGATTCACTGTTTCCATTTTTTTCCTGATTGATTGTCTTTTTTGAATCTTTGAGTTATGACAGAGACGTGAGTGAGTTCTTGCATTATGTTAATTTGTGGTCACTAATTTCGATTAGCTAAGTTAGGAGTAGCAGATTCTTAAGAGACATGAATGATGGATTGAGCCGTTTGACATGCTTAGTCAAGTTTGTAAACAAACTCAAGCTCCCTGAAAGGACTAGATCAAACTACACTCAAGCTAGATTCATTTTCAATTAAACCAAGCTTCAAAAGCCCCATATTTGTCCCAGCCTAACTAGTGTGGCCCATAATGTACGGTTTTACATGGAGTGAGTCAATATAAATACATTAGGAAAATCTTGGATATCATTACTTAGACATCACCACCATTGCAGGCACATGGTGTATATGGAGAGAGAGAGAGAGAGAGAAGGCTTAGGGTTTTTGAGGCAGAAAGAGCTATCCCCTAACAGATTTAAGGACAAGTTTTTGAAGGTGCTTCACTTTTGGTTAAAGGAAGCCTACCCCTTATACGTAACTTCTTTTGTAGATTTTTTGGAGGAACTTCAATTGTAAATTTTGTCGTTGAGTTCCCTTTTTGTACTGATGGGTTCACCCCCCTCAGGCACCTTAATATAATTCCTTTACCTATAATTTTTTTTAAAAAAGAAATCAGCTATAAATTGGTTCCATCCATATCTTCAATTGACATGTATATCAGAATCACTAGAGAATGCAGGAACCACCTAACTTTAGAAGGCAGTAGGACTATAAAAAAGGTTTAATTAAATTTGATAAAAAAAAGCCCACAGATCAGACCGTCATAATCATCTATTCATGCTAGTTTCAAGTCTGAGATTTCTTCAATAGAGGGCCATGCATTTCTGTAACTACTCTAATCCAGTGTTTGTGTTTGAACTAGGGATAAGAAAATTAATGCACCATTGGGCCCCCAATGAGAGCCCGGATACTACCTCTGTTGTTCCTTAACGAGATTAAGAGTGAGCCTCTCAACTGGGCCAATGGTCCTGTCCTTCTGCACAGCAAATATTGTCTGATCAAAGTCTTCTGGAGCTCCATCAGAAGGAGACATCTGTTGATACAAGACAAGAAATCAAACACTAGTAAGGTGAAATATATGTAAAACAAGGTACCTATGACTGGAGATAGTTTCAGGAGAAAGATAAATATAGTGGAAGCAAAGCAATTGAAACAAGAAGAAATTTGTATCATCAAACTCGCATCCAACACTATAAATACCATTATTTTAACTGATTAAAAATACCATTATTTGACAACTCTTATCCCTTGAGCCCTAGCAAGAGGTGTAACTTCCAAACTAATGGTCTCATGGTCACATTTTCTTTGTCTATGACCAACTGAATATGGTTGATATTACATGGTTTAGATCATCTGCATAAATTATATTGGCCAGATATCTGCAACAACAATGTTTTAAAACCTGGATGGATTGGCCGATCCATCTGTCTGGACCATTGGCGTCTCCTATTTAGTGCTTTTAAATCTGCCAAAACCACTTCAAGCCAGAGGCCATGATAGTCTAAGAAACTAGCTGGATTTAGCGATTAAGTTGTCAAATCAACTGAACCATTTGTGGGTTCAAAGAACTGCCACATTTAGATCTCTAAACTAAAAAGTGCCTATCAGAAATCAGTTCCTCGGTTTCACTGACAAAAAGCCAGAAAGAAAAATACCTGTATTTTTACCTCAATCTCCACTGTAGAGATATTTAATTAGTGAAAAATTCCATCTTTATTCTTTTTTCTTGTTACATTCTTTCTCTGCTAGTCTGCTTCTTTCCAATTTCTTTTCAAATTTGTTCTTTCCTCTTATCCACTGTTAAGGAGAATATACTGGGTAGATCAAAATTGCACATACGTGCATACATGTAGAGAGAGAGAGAGAGAGAGAGAGAGAGCTGGCTGAATGGTCACCTACATCTCCTTTCATCTTCTTTTTAAACAAATAAACATGATAAATTATTGTTTTTCAACTTGAAGGGCTTTAACACAAATTTTCAGCTCTACTTGGGAATTTTTCCGGCTGAAAGATTCGTTTTTTTTTCCCTTTATTAAATAAAATTTTAGTTTTTTAAATTTAAGAATTGATAAATCATTAAATTTATTGCATAACATTGACATCATAGTTCAACTGATTGATCCATACACTTGAACTACTAACTTTTCACTCTGTCCCTTTTCCAGTTTAAAACATAGCCACAATAACAATTGAAGGACGACATCTAACAAATCCAACAAATGAGACAAGTCAAAAGCATAAGCAAAATATGTTGTTCAGATATATGAATTCCTTCGTGAAAATTTTCTCTAAAATGACAACCAGCAAAATGAAAACAGTGTCCGTGCATGTGTGTGAGATATATATATATATATATATATATATATAGACAGAGAGAGGAAGGGAGACCATACAGCCAAAGCATCGTAGTGGAGCCCATCATAGATCAGCATAACTCTTTCATGATAGTTGCTTCCCTGTTAATCAGTACCACAAGAAGCTCAGGTATAAATTTACAGTCATGTCAGGTTAACAAGAATTACATGCATTGACAGCACATTACTAAGCTAACCTGTCCATACAAATCGCATCTTGTAGTTTGGATATCATACGCTGCAATTTCCCGTCCATAATAATCTGCCAATATTGAAAGCTCTATGGCACCTTCACAAAAGGAAAAAAATGGTCAAGTTTAGCAGAACAGAAAAGATCAACTAACTAAAACTAACCATCATCATGCTACTGATTGCAACACAAAAAATATCAAAGGAGACCGCCATTAAACAGAGAAAATTTCATGGTAATCAGATCAAAATCACACACTTAAGAATCGCTTCCCAACAATTTCACGAAAAGCCACATTTGCAATTCGAGAATCTGGGTATTCTAGTAAGCTAAGAGAACCAGAAGATGCAAAAAACACCATATAAAATGCAGTGCATACCAAACTCTAAAAAGTGCACTAGTATCCCAACTCAGCTCTGAGTTGTAAATATTTCACTGTGTGCTCTTGGTTGCCAAGAAGACAAAATGAACTCCACCAACAAATTCAATCGCTAGATACAGTGTATCAAATTCAGCCTATACACAACATTAAACATCATCCACCAATGAACAATGAGCACGGTGGCAAATGCACCATATCTAACCTCAGTATCTGTGCCCACTAAGGCAATGCAGTAGACAATAAAAGATAATTATGTTAGTTAAAAAATAATAATTTGATCAGTATAATTATATGTTGATTAATTTCCTATAAAAAAATTAGATTTGTACAAAAATAAAAAAGAAGATATCATTTAAAATGTTTACCTTATTATGAGATTTTGTCAATTATTCTTAATATTTTGCATTACTGAAGTTCAGAAAAACAATAAAATCATAATCTTCTAACTCTTTCATCATAGCAGCAAAGCCACATGTGGCAGATGAGTAGGTTCTTTACTTCTTACGGGAAGAAATCCATCCAAAGGAGCTCAGGTTGATACCATATGACCTCTTTGCCACCGAGAAGGTCAAGGACTTTCTTGAATTCAAGATCACTTCAGTTCCTTTTTGGGCGGCTGTAGGATGCACAGCCACCTATGGGTGGTACGGTAGGGTGGGTGGTACCACTCAGATTGCGGCCAATCTTCCTAACCGCGCGCGCTAATAATTTGTTCAAATAAATAAGAACATTTTAACTAGGGAATTTAAAAGAAAAAAATGTCAAAATTGGAAATACCACTTGCAAATTATTTGTAAAAAAAAATTGGAAAATGCTTTAGAAACATTTTTTAACAAGCTTTACAAACATTACATGAAGAAACTCATAAATCATAAGATATGGAAAAGGAAAGAAAATATGTCAAAATTAGATTTATGACTTGTGAACTTTTCAAATGTAATAGTAGTTTTAATAGAAAGACATACCATGCCCCCTTTTCTCCCCCCTTTGCACCCTTATTGTGAAAAAATTGTTAAGGATTCAAGGGGTTTGGTTAGAGCTGGAGCTCCAACATGGTTTATTAATACTCTCGTAAGAGAATTAACAAAAGTTCAACCACTCAACCAAAGTACCATGCATTACAATGATTTGCAAAAAAAGGCCTTCAAGAATAAAAAAAATCCCTGCTTCAAAATTAGTATTATGCCATGCAAATCTAAGATTGAATTAATGCAAAGAGAAAGAGAGAGAGAGAAGGAGAATGAAATAGGGGTGGAACACTATTCTACCAATGAAATCAGAATTCAGTTTATATTTAGGAGAACAAAGGAGTGGTGCAGGTTAGACTATTCATCCAGTATGAAATTTGTCCTCTTATGAGGGCCATACTCCAAACTCCATACCACCAACCCAAACACCCCCCCCCCCCCCCCCCAAAAAAAAACAAAAAAAAAAAGTTAAAAACATTAAAATATAAAAAACCATTATAATTTTAGTCAATCCCCTAGAACAACCAGGAATACCACAGAACTCAGCAGGATCTGTATTGTTTCAATTTAGTGGTGTGTGTGTCACTGGATATTTTCTGTCCAATCATCCTTTGCTAAACCTAGTCAAAGAGCGATGCCAAATGTCAATTTGCAAAGTGATGGGGAAGGAAAAATTATTGCAATGGACCAGTCCTAATGGTCCCAATGGCCAGATGACAGGCCACATGTGCATTTACAATATACTGTTGTAGATGTGGCTTTCAATCTGACCGTTGAGACCATGGTCCCAAAGGACCACCGAATAATTGCTCGGAAGGAAGAGCGTCCACAGACCTTGGTCATGTGGTTCCCATAGGCATTCGAAGAATACCACTGCAGAGCGAGAAGGCCAGCAATTGCAGGCAATTTTCACTACTTGACCCAAGTTGTTTTCAACAATAAATCTTCCGGATATCCAAGCAAGTTGTAATCAAAAGAGAAAAAGTTTCCACATACCTCCCCATTTCTTTGGGTTAAGAATCCATTCACAATACTCTTTATTGGACTTTCCAAGAAATGCTTCAGAATATTTTGTTGGATCACTTGCCACTGTTGCAGCTATAACCTTCAAAAATAAAGGGCTTCAAAATGTCAAGGAAACAAAGATTGAGAAGGAAATAATGTCATTTATTTAATTCATAGGTGGAATAACGGAAGGATGAATGTTCTTACTCCAGTGTAGTTATTATATGTAATCAATAGATCAACGTTCTTGTATACTTATCAAAAACAAATGTATCAATGTTCTCGTAGGAAGTATGAATGCTTTTAGAAACTTTCCATATTCGTGTTGTATCCGTATCGGATACCAATACCCCTTGGATACTTATGGATGTATGTCCGATAGTCTCTAAACATATTTACAATTTTAAATAATTTTTTTTTTTTTAATTTTCAACATGTATATGATACTTTGAGACACATTCTAACATATATTAAACATTATGGTATGACTATTCAAGTGTGGTACATGAACATAGCAAAAAATAGAACACGAGTTTCAAATAATTGCATTATTTGTTAGAGAAGAAGATTTGAGATATAACTGAAGTTAAATCATGCTGAGTTTGGCCCCAAATCCATGTCCATGTAAGATAACCGTAATGTGAATTTTAATATTATAAATTAAGAATTTATAATATCTCATAGATTCATTAAAAAGATTGTTTGCTATAAAAAAATATTTTTTTAATTTTTATATATTCATGCAAACATATATATGTAAACACACTGCGTTTCCTCGACATATCCATGTCCTATATTTTTTGAATTTCTCATATTAGTAAGTTCTAACACAAGATTCTATCTCAAAAATGCATGAGTAATAACTACAATTTTACATAGATGAATTATCTATTTGCTCATATAAATTAAGAATGGTCTATTGCCATTTATATCTACATTAATGATTTTCATTTGTTAGGAAGGAGAGAGAGTCAAGATCACTGTTGACAGACACTTTTCAATCAAAAAATTATATTTATATCTGACAACTGTTTATCCTCTTATAAAAGAAAAAGCCAAGACACGATAACACAATCCCCACTTTGGTAATTAGTTTTATAAGTGGCTGCCAGTGAATGGATCCAAATGAAGAATCAAGATCTTCGCTAGGTTCTTTCATTCTTGCAGATGCTAAACAAACAGAGTGATTTAAGCCATTTGAGTTGCAATAGCGGTATAAGATAATGAGGTGAACATAATTACAGAATCTAAGGAATGTTAAATTATCAATCTGAGTAACAGCACAATTAATTGATCATAGATACAAAGAAGCTAACTTGAAGACCAAAACACATATGATCGATCACCAGAGGACATATGGAGTGAAGAATACAAAAAGATGCTGATGTCAAAACTGACTTGTAATATTGCAACATTGACTCCAATCATGGATCATAAATTAAATAGAGGAAATTTATTCAATATGAGATACAAGATTGATTGATTTCAAACATGAGGTACAAATAACAAGCCAAAATTTGAGTTTAGCTTCGACAACATTTTCAAAGGTCATGGTTCACCAAATTCTGTATTTAAGATTTCAGAAATCAAGTTACCCTAACCGCCCCTGATGTTATCATGTATGAAATACAAAATATTAAGGATTGACTCTAAGTATGCAAATTAGTAGGAGATATAAGAGAGGCTTAATCGTCACCTGCCTCAACTCACAAGCTTTATGTTTGTCATGGTCCATAACATACCTGCAAATAGAGAAACAACAGATGAAAACAATCAAACACATCCGTGTAAAAGTCTGCCCATCCAATTTAATTAAATGAAAAGACTTGAAATTTGGAACATTACCCAACAGCATTGAAGAGGCAACTATTATCTGAAGGAATAACCCTCCTAACGACAATACCTTCCATGTTATAAGTTTATAACAAATATGCGCCTGAAAATAATCACAATTATATTGGCCACTTACAAGACAGTGGGAGTTAAGTGATCCTTATTAACACATAATATTACCAAAAAGAAGAACAACAGCCTGGGAACTAAAACACTGATAAAAAAGATTAGAGGGGCAAAGCTCATCAGATTAGAAGTGAAAGAAAAGGGAAGAAAAAAAATAGAAATCCAATAGATAATTGACAATAACAAAATGGCAAAACCCAAATTTGTTTGTCAAAGTAAAGATATATAAGCAGAGGCTCAAACCTCAGCAAGAATCCAAATTTATAAACAAAAATGGCATACCAACAACTATCAGGCCACTCACCTAATACATATATTTATTGGGAGAGAAACAAAAGAAAAAGAAAAGCGAAAATTAAAAATTAAAAATTCAGAACATATTTAAATTTATATAAAGGAATGACCCAGAATATACGGGAGAAACCAGAGTATATCTAGAACCCACCTAAAATGTTATATATTTTCAACTACATGTGTGTAAAAACCATTCTTGATAAACAAATCCATGTAGAATTCCACAAGGAAAACCAACCCAGATGCAAAAAAATATAGATAAAATTGATCACAATAGCACCCAGAAATATATTGCAGAAAATAAATGTTAAATGTAGGAAGAAAGCTATAGATCTACATCTGTGTCAAGAATTACTTTCAAGTGAAGAAAATCGGGAAGATAAGAAACGAATATGAGGACGCACGAGCGTGTATATAATGTGTATGAGATAAAGAAGAGAGTGAAGGTTGGAATATGTTACCTTTGTAATCTGTGTGTGGGTGAATTTAAGTTGAGGACGGGTCCGATTCCTGATTCCTGATTCCTGAAATGGCGTCTTTGGCATCAGACGGTTTTACCTGTCGCAAACAATTTGATACGGTTTTCGGAAGCCGCCCCACCTCTTTGGAAATATTCGTCTGAGACCTTTTATAATTTCAATATTTTGAAGCATGAAGGTTGGAACGTACGATTCTATAATTTTTTAACATGGACTACGAAGTTTCAAAGAGTCTCTGTACTTATGATAAGTGGCATATCAAAGTAAACTTAAACTTTTTGTTTAATATCATCATATACGTTAGTTTGAAAGTATTTTATTAATAATAAGTTCAACTTTAAATGAAACAAATTTTTAACCATTAAATGATAAAAAAAATTAGAGAAAATTTGATTAAAAAAAATATAAATTTCTAAAATCATTTAATAATTAAAAAATTGTGTGGTATAAAAACGAACTTAGTAACATAACTTCTTTTTTTTTTTTTATAAATGGGTGTAGTGCAGCAATTACAAACGAAATCCCTCCACCACGCGTGTGAATGCGAGAAGGGAACATGAAAAACAAAAGTTCCGCCGGGACTCTTATATTGGGGATTTGGGAGTCACAGAGTAATTGTTACTTTCTTTACACGGCACGAGCCAACAGGCCTGCCATGGAATAATAATTATAATTATTAGTATTAGTTATTATTAGTAATTACAAATTTACATTTTTAATATTATTAATTGCAAAATAAAGTACTAAATTATTTATACTAATAAGTTAGTAAATAAAAAATAATAATACCAAACATAACAACTAAACAATTTTGAAAGTACATAAATAAGTTGGAAAGAAATATTATGAAACAATTTGAAAAAAAAAATCAGATGATAGAAAAAAAAAAAAAAAAAAACAGAATCTAACGAGCCAGTGGACCATGCTGGCCTGGGGTTGAAGGGAGGTGGCACACAAGACATGATGGCTAGGACCAGCTGATATGACACGACACAACAGAACCAATTGGGCCACCTTTTGAATGGGCTCACCACTATTTTTAAGAATATTCCAAAATATCAAAGTTTAGATCCCTAATTGTGGGAGCATTCCACCTGAAAGTGTGGTGGCCGATTCTCAGCAGTTAGAATTTAAAATATGAACTTGATTATTATGAAAATAAAAATTTAATCTGGTACACGTAAATTAATTCAGAATACTTCATTACTGATTTATAAAAAAATAAAAATAAAATTGTGAGAGCAACGGAGACTGTCCTATACAAAATAAATAAATAAATAAAATTCAGCCTCTATTTTTTTATTACCCACCATGCTGGAATGGGATTATTGTTGGGACAATTATATTTTAGCAGAAAACTGCATAAAGTTCTTTCGATTGCATTCAGATTCAAATAAAGTTCAAATCTAATACTAGTGCAAAATGACTCATCAATCTCCCAAAATGAGGCACCAGCTTCAACCAGACCACTAAACCACATGGCATTTTGCAATCAGTTTCAAACACCAAAACCTTCCGTCACTGTCTAATAATTAAAATAGATGCTATAAAATTTCAAATAAGCTGAACATCCAAAAGTGCCACCTCCCAACTTATTGACTTCTAGTTTTTGGAAGTCGGATCCCACCAAACAAAGTAGGGCATTAGAGTGCTGCTATGCACTCAATTTCGATTCTTGCATTCAGTGGTAAAGCTGCTACCTGGTATGTCGCACGTGCTGGAGCCGGTGAGGGGAAGTCTGAAATGCAAACCATATAAACGGTTTAGATAAAAAAGAATGGTGTCAATGTCGATAAGAAATTCAACATTCTTTATTTTTCCCATTGGGTTTGGCTTTGTCACCAGTTGTTGCAGGGCAAGGCAGGTGGTCAGGGCCAGCTTGCATTTGAGAAGAAAAGTTTCTCACTAAAAGAAAAGAACTAGCAACTAGATAGGATAAGTAGATAAGGAGCTCAGAATGCATTAAACAAAAAATAGCTTAAAATCATCAGAATGAAAAATTGATGGTCCATCTTCGACAATTTTGATTAAAACCAATCATTTTTTTTTGGGTACAACCAAGCTCATGTGAGCTTGAGCACAAATGCTTACAAAACTTGAAAACATTGAAGTCCAAAGTTCGAGACAGGAGAATCTGTTTCCAAAAAGAATAAATCATGATTAATCAAAGAAAAAAGTTTTAGCAATTTGCACAATTATTTGTGAATCCAAGCACTCCATAATTTCCATTAACCATCTGCAGCACCCTTTCCTTTTTTAATGGGCGGTCTCAAAATAGGTGCTAACTCAAGAAGTAGATGAACTTTCATCCTACCAAATTGACAGCTGGAGAGAGAAAAGTTCATGCCAATTTATCAAAACACGCGGTCGCTCAGATTTTACATTTGTGTGGGACCACTTGTGCCCCACATTAATGCACAAATCTAAGCTACCGTTGCACCAAAATATTTTCCCTTCCAGGAAGGTGGCGACTAGTAACCCCAAGAGGTACTAAATTACAGTAGTTCCTGAAATCTTGTTGTTGGACCTCAATAATCCATGATACCCACTTATCAAATACCATAAGGCAAACATGGTTACATGTGAGAAGCATTGGGTTATTATATGCATGTGGCTTAGGGATGCATAATTCAAGCATTAATCTACAATTAAACATATTGATTTCAATTCTGTAAAACTCACATTTAGCATAGATTTCATTCACTTTCTTGAAGTCTTGCAAATCAGCCAACCTGTATGAGAGGTAATGGAAACCCTATCATATTTCCAGCTCCCAATCTCTAAGAATGAAGGATTCAAACAAAAGGACAGACTTAACATACATGATCGTTGTCTTAACTACTGAGGAATAGCTGGCACCACTAGCTTTTAGTATCTCCCCAATATTCTTAAGAACCTGCAGATTTTCATAAGCTCAAATAAGCCAGTCAGCAATTTACCTCAGCATTAAGGATACATGTTTTTTGTCAAATCAAGTACCACAGGACTATATAAGTGCATATATTACCAAAAACCAAGTGTACTTTGATGGTCAACACTCGACATCTGTCTGAAGATGCGTCAGAATATGCAAAACAGCCAATTTTTATTTTTTAACGAAATATAACTACAGATTGGGAGGTACAAACACAACAGGGAAAAGATAGCTATGGGCATTAGCAGGCAATCAAAGATAAGAATTGGACTTTTGGATCTTCACCATTTGATCTTAAGAAGTATCAAGCTCATCTTAAAACTTATTACTATGGTTGAACTTGGCTAAAAAATCTAATCAGCAAGTTGTCTCGGCTCATACAGCTCTATAACATCTCCTGATTAACTCTAGGCCTTTCTGATGACAAGTATAACTGATCTGGATTGCTTTTATTTGCAAGACAACTAAACCATTCTAGAGAGGCTTTTGTAGGAATCTCTCAATTCCATTGTTGATGCAAATACCATTCCATCAACCACAGGTCAATAATCAAAACTATAAGGCTAAAACTTGGCAGAACTCAGCCAGCTACCAATGATACTCAAAATATTTTTATAATATATCGACTACAAAACCAAGCCTCATAAGTTAAGTACAAATTTGTTTGAGTTTAAATCACTTAGCGGCATGCAATCACAAGGTTAATAGGATGGTAAGCAAACTTTAAATAGCAGACCGAGCTTGAGCTTCTCAACTCTTTTAACAGCTCTACAGATGACTTCTACAAAACCTTCCTCTCAAAGTACATATACAATACATCATTCACCAAATATGCATTTGGATAAAAGTGAAGGTCGAAGTGGAAGACAAAAATATCCTAGCAACACTAACTGCAAGCTTACTGGTCAGTACTAATTTACCTGCTCAGTTTGATCCTCGACACTATCCGAGATGAACTTCCCGGTCTGCATTTAAGCACCGAAAATATTTCAATTTAGCAAATATACAGGAAAATAATAAATAACTTAATAATCAAATAAGAAATAAAAATATCACAAACCTCTGGAATGAGACCAAGAACACCAGACACAAACACAAGATTATTGGCTTTGATGGCCTGAGAATAAGGTCCCAATGCTGCCGGAGCCTTGTCTGTTTGAACAGCCTCCTTTATACCTACAATCAACACAAAATCATGACTAATCAGTCACCACTGCTGTGCAACACTTAAAAAAACCATCACATCAAATGACCAACTAGTAAGAAATGCAGTTTCCTAAAATCAGAAACAGAAAGAACATGTCCCATGCCATAGGAAAGGCGATTTCTGACCCTTCAGATCCGCTCAATGTAGGTCATGAAGTAAGATTTCCCAGTTGGGTATAACCCATTTTTTTTGGTAAATGATATTCATTCCAAACAAAAGGCAGGGGAACACCCGTACACAAGAAGGAAACTCCTATAGAGACAGTTGGGTATAACCCATTACCCATCTCTCACACATGAATTAGCTACCCGTGGGCCTTGCAATTTGTTGATATTAAAAAAATGCCACATGAGAATGGATAGTTCTTTTCTTTTGTCAGATGGATAGTTCTGCGACATACTATTGGGTTAGCATTTGGGAAAGTACGTTTTCTTGCTTTTCTAAACACAAACCAAAGCAACATTTTACTATCAAAAGCAGGAAAAATACTTAGAAAATCTGACCAAACGATACCTCAAGTGCCATTCTTCCCCCCCCCCCCCCCCCCCCCAAAAAAACCCAGCGAATTACAGCCACGCTTTCCATAACATACATTCACTGAAGTTGCGGCCCAAGATTTTAAATCAAAAGAAACTGTATTTTTTGGTGAATCAAAACACCGAAAATATGTGCTTTTTTGGAAATGACGAGTCCAAAAATGAATATACCTCAGAATAAAATGTAAAATGAAATTTGGACTGAAATTTAAAACCACAATCCTCCACACTCTACTAGCATTGGGATGGTACGTGTTGTACAATCAATTTGACTAAAGTCGTCCGAGTCAAATTAATACCGAGTAGAAGCTATTAACCAGTTAAATCGTGACCCTAATAGGCAAAAAAGGATCTCACTTGCATCAGTTGAAATTCCCAAGCAAGCGAAGGGCTTCGATCGCAGAGAGGAAGAGGAAGAACGGGAATATCTCGAGCCGGCCACCGATAAGCAGCCAATGCCGACGGCTAAAGGACACCTGGAGCGCAGTGCGCCCATTTCGATCGCCGGAACATGGAAGCATCTCGCGGCGGCGCTCCACGCCATTTCTCTCCACTGTCCTGTGTATGTTGTAAAATTTCTTTGTATTGATGTCTTTCCTCTTTGCTGTCGACGCTGCTTCAAAATTGTGCACGCGTAGTTGGAGCCCTTTTGGCAACAAGGTTGTAATAGTCCAGTCACCGGATAAGATGTTTCCTGCATCAGATCAGATTATCCCTTACTGGGCTATGTCCCAAGAGTGAAAATAATAATAATAATAATTATTATTATTATTCAATTTAAGGTATAAATCTAAAACGTAATAAAAAAATATTTATCTTTTTTAATATAACCTTAAAATAATTGTAAGGATTTATTTGTGAAATAGTATAAGCGATTCAGTACTATATAAATATTTAATTTAATTTTGAAAATATTTAATAAGTATTATTTAAGAGTTTAAAAGTTCTTTTATTCATAAAAGAATGTTTAAAAATCTGAATAAATTCAGATTGAATAAGAGTTAGTTTTCTTGAAAATATAGAAGTAAATGAGATTAAATCCGACTTAGTTATCAAACTATAGAATTAGAGGATAAAAATATATATAAAAAAAAATTAAATTTAAGAAAGTCAAATATGAAAAAAATTAGGAGAGTAATTTCTATTTCTTTAAAAAAAAAGTTTGGGTTTCTATAAAAAAAAAAAAAAAGTAGTGATAAAAATAAGAAGTTTTAGGTAGCCATAGGGTCATAGCCCTTGGCCACCATCTAGGATCGCAAAATAAGTGAAGTTAGTTGGAACTTTGTTTATGATGGAATTTAGTTAAAAATTCGTTTGAGATGAACTCGTAATATAAACTGAGTTAAGCTTAAACGTATTTTGATAATCATTAATTTATTAAGTTTGATTTAAATTTAAGTCATTGAAATAAAAATAACTTAATACTATATAAAAAAAAAATTAAGTTATTCAAACTCGACTTAATTAAAAACTAATTTGAGGTCGGTTCAAAAATTTAACAAATCAATTTTGAATATAATTTTAAACTCGTTTATTTTAACGAGTTAAGTTTAAACAATTTATTATCCGATCCGTTCATAATTCTACTGTCAATGCTTTTAAGGCAATTTTCAAAGATTGTTTATTTTGCTACTAGCATGCTTGTAAACGCTGGATTCAAATAGGCTACTCCAACGTATACTCAATTCTTGAAGTAGAATGTTTGAATTTGGACATGATTGTCAATAACTAGACAGAAAAAGTAAGTCATGAGATTAAATGGCTTTGAAGTCTTTTCAAAGTGTTTATTTCAATCACCCGCTTGAAAAATTAGAAATGTTAGAGTCAGTTTTAATTGAGTTATTTAAAACTATTATTTATAATAAATAATTATCAGAGATAAACTAACTTATGAGTTAAAATATATAAATGTTTAATAAAAATTGTTAAAAGAAAGAACAAAATAATAAAAAGAAAAAAAAAAAGAACAAAGAATAATTGTGTAGTATTATATTATTTTTCTTCAACTTAACCAAATAAATACCAACAAATAACTTATTTAAATAAAAAGTATAGATCTTGCTTTATAAATTGATTCCAACTTCTTGCATCCAAACATTAGTTTCAAATTACGTGTTTAATTTCTCTTTCAAATGTAATAAAATAAGTTTATTGGCTGCGTTTCGATAGTGATTTAAATATAATTTTTTGAAAAATATTTTAAAAATTTTGTAATTAATTTTTAAAAAACTGTGAAAATGTATTTAGATATGATAATCTAAATTATAAAAAATTAATATTGATAACTTGTCAAAAGCGTATCCCACATTTTAAAATTAAAAATCTTATTTTGAAAACGTAAACAAACGTACTTTGTGTCTTATAATATATAATAATTTTGCTGTAATCTCTTAAAAAGTAGAAAGATATCAGTTTTATATATAAAGAGGTTTTAATTATATAAAAAAATCTAATTTGAAATTTTAAGAAAAAGAGAACAGTCTTATATACAAATAAATTTTAATCATAAAAAGAAATTTAATTTAAAATTGTAATACTAGTAATAATATATTTTGTATAAAAGAAGAATTTTAATATATAAGTTTAGTATAAATCTTAAAAATATAATATATATATATATATATATTTGTAAATGTCAAGTAAATAAATAAAGTTCGTACAATTATTTGAATGGGTCAGACATTAGTATTTGTAAACGTAATAAAAGGTTGCATCAAATTAAAAATGTAATTATCCATGTAAATAGAGAAATTGTATCAATTTCCATAATAATATTAGATGAATGACAGCTTGAACCGGCCCCAAAGACTCGGTTAGAGCGGAAACTATGAAGTTTCGATTGCTTTCGCGGAAATTGCATGTCTATCTTTAAAGGACAGATTGCAATGACGTTTATTGCACGTTAGAAGTCAAAAATACAACGTGTCTTTCACGGATAAAAACCGCGTCACATCATCACTACTGGTATTATCATTTCCGCTCACGGTTAAAGTATACTACTTTAAAAAACAAACCTAGTTTACACGTGTTTTCTTGTTTTAGGTATAAAGTTTACACGTGTTTTGGTTCATCATGCGAAAATGCCGACCGGAAAACTTATCGGAGTTGTTACACAAGTTGATTTGGGACCCACTTTTCGTCCCAACGGCCGACCTTTTCCCTAGGGTTAAAATGTAGATTTTTTTAGAGTTCTCTGTTTCTCTGTTTTGACTGTTGAAGATTGTTTATTTATTTAAATTTTTTTTGATTAATTTATATACATTAAATTAAATTTTTTATAGTTAATTTTATTTTTAAATTTTAATTAATAATGATTGACTTAGAAGGAATTCAAATTTAAAATACTTAAATCTTATCTTGAATATTTTTTATAATAATTATTAATAACAAGATTTTACTGCAATGTTATTTCAATTTTTAAGATAGATTCGTGTATCAAAATTTAGTAAAATTATTTTATTTAAATTTTAAAAGAACTTTAAAAATAATATAATAGCCATATTTTAGTCGTTCATTATTCATTAATTAGCATCACTTGAACTATGAGATATTTTCTTTAAGTTTAAACATGGGTAATTAAAATTTTAAGAAACATCAAGACAATGTTTTTAGAAATCTTTATTTTTACTCTTTCATTTTTGATTTATTTTAGAAAGAGTCAAGAGACATCGAGATGTTTAGATCTACGGTCATTCATTCGGATGACAACAATAAAACTCGTAATCAGCGACTTATTTTTACATAAGAATGGTAATGGAATGGGTTTAGGACGGAATGTTCTTCCTTAATCTTAATCCTGTTTATATTTCTAGTCTTTAACTCTACCTCGTCTCGTTTAGAAATTTATTTTGATCCCGATTCCGACTTAAATTTTGTTTATATTTCTTGACTACCTAGTCCCAAATCTTGATATATATATATATATATATATATTTTAAGTAAGTTAAAATTTTTATTTTGATAAATAAATTATTATTTTTTTACAAAAATAACTAATACAAAAAAAAATATGAGTGTAATATAAAAAACCTTAAAATTAATTTTATATAGAGTTATTTATTAATAAATACAATATATATAAAATAAATAAAAAAAATTTAATATAATGAGACGGGGTGTAGCGGGGTGATATTTTCGTACCCGAGGAAGTTTTAAAAGTCATACTCTACTCCAATTCCGTTTATGAACATTCCATACTCGTCTTGTTAAGAACAGGTCGCTAATGGAAATGGCAAATTCCCGTCTATATTTCTTTGTCATTGAGAAAGAAAAATGTTAATGTCAAGAAAAAAATTGATAATAGAAAATTCTATAATTATACATATTAAAATTATATAATACTACTTGGATTGCTTTTGTTTGAAACCCAAGTAGGTTTGTTTTCTTCCATTGCACCAAAAAAGGAAAAAGATAGAAGGCATTGTTGCTGCCTTGCCGGTTGCTCAATATACTTATTTAATCGCCTCTCTACCACAGATTTGGGGAATTAATTAAACAGGTTTGGGTGGAATTTGCATAACCGTGGAAGTTATGAAAACGTGTATGACAATTTATAGTTTATACAGTTTTCTCTGGAGCCAACTGCAAAGCAATTGTCTTTGCCGTGTTGCCATTAATAAGTGTAAAATTTCTCATAAAAATCGTAGAAAGAGTTGATGACATTACTTAAATATCTTGATAATGCCAATATTAATAAAAATTTAAACAAATATAAATAAATATGAAAGTGGGAGGTAACTTCTAGTTGGGTTCACTGCTTCAGTGGACTCTTCTCTTTTTCTCGTTTTGATATCTTGTATTTGTATAGTGTATCTTGAATGATTCAACATTGCAACTCAATAGAATTTGCTGGCCCAGCATTTGTCTTCTCTCTCTCTCTCTCTCTCTCTGTCTCTCTCTCTGAGACTTCTCTTCAGTACAAGAATCAGCTTTTGTCGAATATCCTGCATATTCTCTCTGAATCGCAATCTGGGTTTCATCATTTTTCATCCCTTTCCAATAAACTCATCTAATCCAAATCTCATTTCTATTTAGCCCCTTAATTACAGGATATTATTTATAGATTTATAATCTCTATCTGGGTTTCAATAATTTATTGATTTTTACTTATATTCAGTATCACAGTCGTTAGTCTTGATTTGGTTTCTCTCAATTTACAAAGTTGTAGATTGGATAACAAAAAGAAATGGGTCTTTGTCTAAGCAAAGGCAAAATTCGAGAGGAAAAATCTAATGGTTATAGATCAGCAGGAGGTCGTGCTGCTGGGATGCACTACCAGAAACCCCAAGAACGTGAAATTCAGTACACAAAATCACCTGTCCGACAGCCCCACCAATTCCCTGAAAGACGTGCCGCCGGGGCACAGCCGGCGGTCCCCCACTTGCAATCAAGACCGGTGGCAAGCCCCAAACCAGTTCACAGGCCAGATTCAATTCTGGGTAAGCCATATGAAGATGTAAAGCTGTACTATACCAGTGGAAAAGAACTGGGCAGAGGTCAATTTGGGGTCACACATCTCTGTACTGAGAATTCTACTGGTAAAAAATATGCGTGCAAATCTATATCAAAAAGAAAGCTTGTGACCAAGAATGATAGGGAGGATATAAAGAGAGAGATTCAGATTATGCAGCATTTGAGTGGGCAACCCAATATTGTTGAATTTAAGGGTTCATATGAGGATAAACAATCAGTGCATCTAGTGATGGAGCTGTGTGCAGGGGGAGAGCTGTTTGATCGGATTATTGCCAAAGGGCATTACAGTGAAAGGGCCGCGGCATCAATATGCAGGGCAATTGTGAATGTTGTGCACGTCTGCCATTTTATGGGCGTGATGCACCGGGACCTTAAACCAGAGAATTTTTTATTATCTGACAAGAGTGAAAATGCTTCTTTAAGGCAACTGATTTTGGGTTATCAGTATTCATTGAAGAAGGTAAAGTTCTCATCTTGTCATTTATTTTGATGATTTGAATAAAATTTTGAACTTGATGGCCACATGTTTGTGTTTTTGCATTTATAGGAAGATGGACTAGATTATACACATTGTCAAATCTTTGATTCAAATGTTAAGTGGATAAATGCTTATGTTTTTCATCTTAGATGTGTGTGTGTGACACTGTGATAGTTATTGCCCATCTTTCAAAGAATTATTTATCGGAAAAGTTATTCAAAAAAATTCAGGGACACCACAACTTAATGGTAGTGGCTTTTAACCTTTCAACAATTTGGCTGTAGCTAGCACTAAACAGGATGACCTCTATTCTAATTTGGGACTAAATTTTTTACATCATTTATTTGAAAGAAAAAGGGAGTCTTAATTTTTATTTTTATTTTTATTTTGGCTTCTACTCCTAATATACAAACATCATACCTTTTGATCTATTTTTGTTGTTAAAATTGGCTTTGAAATATGCGAGAAGTCTTATTAAGATTTGGGTTTCTATTATCCACTAGAAATTAATGCAGATTATTATTAATGAGAGGACTGGAAGGACAATGAGCTGCATTATAATAGGGCCATGCAAAATCATCTACAAAATGGAAAAACTAATGAAGTTAGCTGTCAAATTTATTTAAAATTTAATTATGATATCAAATCAATTAATTATATTGAATTAAGATTCGATGCGAATATTTATAATGATCTGATAGTTCTCATTCTTTAAAAAATAGAAAAATAATATTTTTTTTCATAAGTAAAAATACAAAAATCGAATCATTATTGTAGGGTTATAAATAGGATAAATTCTAACTTACAAAAGAGGAAGTAAATTCGAGAGAGAGAGATATTCATTGTTCTAATTTTTTTGATAAGTGATGGCAGGGGTCTTGGTGCAATAGTAAGGTTGTTTCATTGTGACTTGAAGGTCATGGATTCAAGTCGAGGAAACAACCGTCTCTGCTTACGGAAGTAAGGTTGCGTACATCTAACCCTCCCTAAACCCCACAATAGAGGAAGTTTTGTGCATTGGGGGGCTAGCCCCCTTCAAATCTTTTTATAAGTGTTTTCATTATTCCATTTGAAAAACCATGTGAAGTCATCTTGTTGCAGCGGTAAACAGCTAAGGCTTTTACTTTATTTTTGGCCCAAAGAGATTTAGAAGGTAGAATAAAGTTATTGTGGTTGAGGAAAGAAATTAATGTCACTTACAGGAGGCTTCCCTTTTGGAGATGGTCACATAAAAAGCATAGTCCTTGTTTTAGTGTCTTTTCATGCAATATTAAAAGTTGCATAGATCTTACTTAAGATGGCATCATGGGAGTGTACTAGCAAGCTCCTGAATCACAATGAAGGCTGATAATGTCTTTTTTTTTGTTTTGTAAAGATATTGATATTTCAATCATTGTCAAGAAAATTCAAAGCTCTCCTCGTCTTAGGTTCTGTCCTGTTATTTCTTTATTTTGCACAGTGAACAGTCACTGAAGATGTCAAGTTAGGAATTAGAGAAGTATGTTTGTCATATATTTATCTTTAAATTAAGATTATTATTTTTTATTGGATGAAATACATATGTTCTTCCAGCCTCCTGTTATGGCCATTATGCTTTTGTTGTAATTGATCTCTAAAACTTTTTCAGGAAAGGTGTATCGGGATATAGTTGGGAGTGCTTACTATGTTGCTCCTGAAGTGTTACGGCGTAGATATGGAAAGGAGATAGATATTTGGAGTGCAGGAGTTATGTTGTACATTTTACTCAGTGGTGTACCTCCCTTTTGGGCCGGTAAAGTCATAAATCCATTATCTTTCTGCTTTAAAATAGTTTCATGTATAATTTGTGGGTTTTCTTATAAAACAAATGTTGCAATTATATCCTTTGATAAATGTGGATTGCAGAAACTGAGAAGGGAATATTTGATGCCATATTAAGAGGGGATATTGACTTTGAAAGTCAACCTTGGCCATCTATATCAAGTAGTGCCAAGGACTTGGTTAGGAAAATGCTGACACACGACCCCAAAAGAAGGATTACTTCTGCTCAAGTTCTCGGTATGTCTCTAATAGCATAATTAATCATAACATATAACATAATAATGCTAGTCATTTTTAAACAAATTTGCTAAGGTATTTTATCCTAATAATTTGACCGAACCTTTGGAGTATGTTTCCTTCTTTTTACTTATGAGAGAATGCAAAAAAGAAAAAAGTATTCATGTATCTAGAAGTTGAAGTTCGGAGGGCGGGCCTTGGCGTAACGGTAAGGTTGCGCAATTGTGGGTTGGAAGTCACGGGTTTGAGTTGAAAAACAGTCTTTCTACTCACGGGGATAAGGCTCCCTGCATCTAATCCCTCGTCAATCCTTGCTTGGTGGGTGCCTCGTGCACTGGCTAGCCCTTTAGATGTAGTAGTTGGCTGAACAACATAGCAAATGGTTGACTAATGTAGAAGCTAGTCATCAAACAAATTTTATTTTTTGAGAGGAGCTAAACATACTCATGGTGGAACCTTTATGAGGTGGCTTGCAAACATGAAATTATGTTCTTGACATCCTCCACTTTAAGTTGTTGAAGCCATCATTCAATGGCCGCAACTCAGAAAATAAAAAGAGTGCTTTCTGTTTTTACTATGGTACAATTTTACACTCCAATATGTTATATGTACATTCATGTTAAAATGGCATCTTTGACATTATTTATGCTTGGATTATGCATCATGCTCATGCCTTTAACTGGAGTTTTAAAATTTATATGATTGATCTAGAGCACCCATGGATTAGAAAAGATGGAGAAGCGTCGGACAAGCCAATAGATAGTGCAGTCCTTTCTCGGATGAAGCAATTCAGAGCAATGAACAAACTCAAGAAACTTGCATTCAAGGTATATTCAAATGTTTATGTGCTCAATTCAATTATATTTTATCTCAGAAAGGTACTATGATTGTTTATCGTCACTGCATATGCTCACTAAGGGTATCGAGGCACTACCGGAGGTCAGCACCTCCAAATTTTATGGGTCTTGTAAATGGCCTTCCTAGATAAAAATTATTGGTGTTGTTGTTGTTGTTGTTAATCACTACCTTCATGATGAAATATAATACCTAATCAGATATCTACCAGCTGTCACTTGAACTAGGCACTGACTCCTCACACGAACAAAGCCTCACCTGAATAAAACATTTTCTTGGACTTTTGGGAGTTCAGAGAAAGTTTACGATTTTTCCTTCCAGTGATATCCCCAATTTAAGTGGAAAAACTGTCTTGAAGTTATGAAGCTGATATATTTCTGGTAACTCCAAATTAGATTTAAAACTCATCCAGCCACATATATTCCCAAGGCTCTCTCTCAGTTAAATTTTGAATGCTTAGCATGACCCTTTTTTTTTTTTTTGTGCATGTGACTGTGTCATAGGAGGATTCACATTCATCTTAGTACCTTGATGTGACCGTATATATATATATATATGTGTGTGTGTGTGTGTGTGTGTGTGTGTGTCTATATAATGGATCTGAATACTATTGTCTTCTAAACAAAAATTGTGGATTTTGAAAACTATCATAGGTTATCGCGGAAAATCTTGCTGAAGATGAAATTCAAGGGCTGAAAGCAATGTTTACAAACATTGACACTGACAAAAGTGGCACAATCACGTATGAAGAGCTTAAGACAGGGTTGGCTCGACTTGGGTCAAAGCTCACAGAGGCTGAAGTTAGGCAGCTCATGGAAGCTGTAAGATTTCATTGAATACTGAAATGCTAAGCCTCTTGATATATAATTTTTTTGGTACTCTTTATGTCATATTCAACAGTTAATATGGAAATAATTGATGTTTTTACATTTCAGGCTGATGTGGACGGAAATGGGACAATTGACTACATTGAGTTCGTCACTGCTACGATGCATAGACACAAACTAGAGAGAGAAGAACACCTTTACAAAGCCTTTCAGTATTTTGACACGGATAATAGTGGGTGTGTTTTTTTTTTCTTCTCTTTTAATAAAGTAATATCTCAAAATCCATGCTGCTTATATTTTGAGTTTTGACTGAAAATGAACAGTAAAACAAAAAAAATTTCCCCTCCAGATAATGAAAATCCCAAATGTAAACAGTGCTACTATAAAGAATATGATTTTTCTGTTAATTTTAGGAATGAAGAACCTGAAGTTGCTCTTAGTTTTGGGCATTTTCATCATCTAATGCTCCACTGTCCATCAATCACGAACATATTTAATCTTTAATGTTATCTCTAATTGTAAGACATAGGTCAGTTATCACGGCTATTGTTCCGAATTGGGGTGTCTGGGATGTTGGTGCATTGTATAGATGTTGGCATTTGTCTGCAGTTGAGTTGTATGCCAAGTTAGACACAGGAACATTTTTGAAAATTATTGGGAATTTTTATTGAATTGTTAATTGAGCATGGGACTACCCTGAGTTTTAAGTTTGTTAGAGGGCTTCAGGTTATGGGATGAATCAATTTAGGGCACACCGAAGGAACTCTTGCATGGATTGATTGGTTAAACATCCCGGTTCGTTGGACATGATGATCCAGGTCATTGAATTTTTATTATTTTTTTAATGAATGTCATTACAGGTATATCACAATAGATGAACTAGAAACAGCCATGAAAGAATATGGAATGGGTGATGAAGCTACCATCAAGGAAATATTATCAGAAGTGGACACAGATAATGTGAGTTGTTTTTCTAATTTAAAATCTCAGATCTGTCTATAGTTCAAGCTTGCATCTGTTCTCATTCTGTTGAATTTGCAGGATGGGAGAATCAACTATGAAGAGTTCTGTACAATGATGAGAAGTGGAACCCAACAGCCAGGCAAACTCTTCTAATGCTAATGTTCTTTTTGGGAGTTACCCTTCAAAATCTTCCAAGATTATAAATGTTGATCAAAGGAGACCCAAAAAATTGGGCCCAGCGATCAAGCGTTTGCATATTTGCCCGTTGAACATGTGATGTCGGTAGGATTGTTTTTGAGGAAGAAATGTGGGTTCTGCATGCTTAACTCCATAGTCGTTCATTTGCTCTCCTCTATTTTTCTATTAATTTTTAATTTTCCTTTGGGCCATCTTACAATTAAGGCTTGGGGGGATTTTGGTATTTACATTTTTCTGTTGGATGATAAGACTGAAAACTGTCTATATTTGCAAGTATTAGCTGTGTTAATTCAATGTTGTTGACAGAAATAGGGCAGTAAATATGTTTTGCATTTTTATATCAGTTGGGGATTAAAATATGATATTGTTTATCTGTTAAATAACATCTAAAAGATCTTAGCTGCTGGGATTGAGCATGAATATCATTTGTTTTACTTAATGACATCAGTTACAAGATTGCCACTCAACTGAGACCCACCTTTCTTGTTTCCTATAGAGATTTTCAGCTTTAGTGATGTTGGGATGGCGCCACTTTGGCAAAATAGAGAGACCTTATACGTTTAATTGATCATTATCAGCAAGAACAAACCCATACGAAAATCATAGTCAGAATTCCACAGCATGATGTGGAGTTGTTGAGCACAGTGCACACCAACTTGGGCAAGTCACAACCCCGAGGGGTAGCTCGAGTGGGAAAAGACGATAAGTATTGATTTCGAAGTCTCACATTCAAGTCCTTGTGGGCACCCACCAGGGGAGAGAGACCCCTCATGAAAAAGCGTTGTGGGGGGTGGCTTAGGTTTACGGGTGCATGCCCCCAAAGGGCTGTGGGGTGGATCGGTTCTTGGGTTACCGGAAAAAAAAAAAAAACTTTGGCCTGTCGCGCTTGTATGAATTCTGATCAAGATTTCTACAGCAACTCTAAGCCAGGGATAACTGATCAGCCAGAACAAACCCCTATGAAGATCACATGCTACTTCCTCTCTTGCATGCACGAGCCTAAAACTACAAGCTCACTTTTCCAAGTGCACATTTATTCAGAATGTGTCTTTTAAGTGCTAGAAAAAGATGGGCACAGTGG
Source organism: Nyssa sinensis (assembly GCA_008638375.1). Taxonomy (NCBI): domain Eukaryota; kingdom Viridiplantae; phylum Streptophyta; class Magnoliopsida; order Cornales; family Nyssaceae; genus Nyssa; species Nyssa sinensis. Next base: position 55,504,688 of record CM018046.1, read on the forward strand.
GATTGCAACAGATTGTGGGAAATTGAATTGACATACAGCTCCTACACTTGAGAATACTTGTATTTGGGCTGATCTTCGGCTATCTAAAGGGTTAGCCGAGGACACGAAATTCCCACTTTTATGGGCCTCAAGGAGAGTTAAATGTATGCAACTTTACTATTGTAAATGAAAAATAATGTTATTGCCGACTTTTCATGTTATAATAGAGCAATTTTTGACTCAGCTGAGAAATCTTAATCGCACAAAGAAGTGGGTGCAATGAATGAAATGGAAGGGCACAGGGTTGGATAATGGGGGTTGTATGAATCTTTATCCACCAAGATGAAAATTCAGTGGCAAAAATAGTTGGCTTCATTGATTGCACCCATATCTAGTCATCCACTTCAACAGGCATGAAATGCTCATCATCATCATCATCATCATCATCACCGTCACGTAACCAAGCAGCATCAAAATGCTAGCTCTTACACTGACACAATAAATCTTGGTAATTTGAATTATATTATTTGATTTCCAATCTAATCTCTCACTTAATGATCTGATATGTCCTCAATAATTCATGGATGGATTGGAGATTTAGAAAATGCCTTTTTTCCTCTTATTTTCTTTGCTCCGAAATAACTGAAAAGCAATTCCCCGCCCCCTCCTGATGACTATTTAACAACCACTGGAGCATAAGGGTACGTGTCCCATTGTCCATAATGTGATTTTTTGCAATTCTGGAGTTTCTATTCACTTTTTATGATTATAATCGGAGAATTAGCAATTAGCAATCCAAAATACAATAATCGAAACACATCTTGAGAATGCAAGAAATCTGACCATTGAATTACAATCTTCTTTTTTTTTTTAACTAATACCATATATTATGATACACAAAACTCAAAATTCAACACTATACAACAAAAGAGGAAAACAATTTTAGAAAATAAAATCAAATGGAATAACAATAATTTAGGTGCTCGAATGATCTGGCAAGCGTTTCAGGTCCATCTCGACTTGGCGAATCGTCCACTGCATATTTTCCAATTTCTGTAAGGAAATGATGAAATTAGAGTTAACCCAAGAACTGAGTAGGATTCATCCATACATGCAAACTAATATTACCTGTACAATGTCATGGTACTGCCTCGCAATTGTATCGAAATGAGGATCAACCCCTTGATATTCACGAAGGCGTGTAACCTGGTAAAAATTTGAAACATACTAAACACTTGTTGCATTTCCATAAATCTTACATTGAATTAAACAAAATAAGAAGATCACAGTAACATATTGACTTAACATGTATTTCCAATGCACTAAAGTCCAAATAAAATGAAAAAATATACATAAAATTAACTTAGGAGTTAGGTGAGGGGGATTCATACAATGCACATTTCCGTATTCATATGCCTATATTTGCAATATAAATATTGTTGAAACGTTAATTCCAAGTAACTTGAGGAGTTCAGGAGCAACAAGGGGACCTGAGCCCTTGACATTAAGGTTGAGAGTCCAACCAGATATCTCCAGGCCTATTAAACAACAGAAAATCAAAAAAAGGAAGATTAACATGGCTAAGCATCAGTTGACTGTGTTAAGCGTATTGCCACCCTTGTTTCAACATCAGGCAAGCGGACAGATTAACTGTACAGGGCATAAAATTAACTCATAAACCTGGGAACGACATGTGTCATATGCCAAGGTAGAATGACCAGACTACCCTTCGCTAGGGCAATCGATAAACAAGGCAATACAGGAGCTCCCGGGCAGAAACCCTAGACAGACCTCCCACACTATCCCACTTGTTATGGGGAAACCAATCTCTCATTCGTCATGCTCTGGATTGACAGCTGGGTCTGGCCCGTTTGAATGAGTCTAATTGGGCAGAATTCCAATCCCCGAGAAATCATGAAACTTTGCTCCATGCATGACGCCAACCATGGCATCATATCCTCCCACTTTAAAAGAATCAACTGAGATCAAGTGAGCCATCTCCATACCATCACCTACTATTTAAACACTAGAATCCCCAGTTCAACGGTACACTAACCTTAGTTTTTGTATTCTTGCTACATGTATTTCAGTATTAAACCTAGCATCACGCTAACTTGACCGTCGGAGAATCCTTGGCTGGCACCACACCGGTACACTTTGACCAACTCCGGTAGTCTTTTCCCTTTCTTGCAGGAGGACACTAATTTGTGGAGGATTTTCTCCTCACATTAACCATTGAGGAAAAATCCTAACCCTTCCACCATCCATGCCTTTAGCTACCTAGAGAACACTCCTACCAGCAGTCACAGAAAGCTAAGAGAAGCGGGAATTCTTTAAACTATTACCTAAATATCCCATATATCCATAAACATAAAAGATGTCACACCTATCCATAGATTCAAAAACCACACATGAACTAACAATAATTAATCAAAAGAATGTCTAGTAATGTACCAGAACATTATGATATTAGAGAAAAATACCGCTTTATGATATGCAAGTGAAGCTTCTTCTGTGGCCTCAACCAGATATTTCCTAGAACAAAACATAAACCAATCAAAATTCCTCTTTGAACCATGAACTGAATACAAAAGTGAGATATTGTGACCATCCTTTACCTTATTTGATGGAGAGCTGGAATTGATTCCTGAGTGTAAGTCTCAAGGAAGAGAATATGCTCTAGAACCCTAGGACAACAAAAGGGCTCATCGAAGGGTTATTAAAAATAATGAGCACAATTTTTCCTTCACATACAAATCAATTCTAGCGCCTTATTGGGTGGGGGGGGGGGGGGGGGGCGTATTTTCAATTCTCTGTAATAAGAGGAAGAAAGGATATAGATACTCCCGAACTGATGAATATCACATAAAGATTAAGAGGTAATCCATCTGTCTACAGAAGGATCATAAAATGCATCTACCACGAGACCAATTCATTTTCTCTATTCAAATGTGTGAGAGCTTGATAGACTCTGTTGGGCCCATTCCTTAATAGTTTAACCTTTTGGGGGCAATTGGAGATCTAACATGTTATTAGTCGTTTTCAAGTCTCACTGCGTCCATTCTGTATGTTTGTTTGCATCCTGTTCTGTTTTTATCTCTCTCAGTTTCTCTCTCTCTCTCTCTCTCTCTCTCTCCACTACTAGGAGTCTAGGGGGGGGTCACATGTGATGGAGAGTGTGAGAGTTTAATATATATTGTTGGACTCATTCATTAATAGTTTAAGCTTTTGGGGCAAGTGGTTGTCTATCAAAAGGAACCACAGAGGCTTAGTTTGTAGATGGAAACAAGGACACCTGGGCTTTAAATTTTTTTATAAAATCTCACAAATTACAATTTTTGTTCACTATATACAGCTTCAGCCAACAAGTGTGCTCAGCAAATGTATCATAATCCATGTCAACTGACATTAGGTCACTAAAATTGCAACACAGAAGGAAAAAATCACAAGGTAAAAAAATAAAGAAAAAAACTGCATGTCAACTAAGGAGTTACCAGGCCACCAGTACGATCTATAAAGTAAGCATAAAAAGAATCATGAGAATATGTGTATTAGTTTAAAACTCTACCATAAGTCAACCTATTGTTATTTTTGAAAATAGAAGCAACCTTTGTCCAAATTTTAAAATTTCTATCAGTCTTCACCACTATATCATGCTTCTTGCCGTGCTAGCCACTAGAAAATCTCTTTGAATTACTTGAAGCATTTTTTAAATTTGTTAAGAATGATAAAAGGCAAAACAACATTAATAGATTAAAGAAAGAACAAGAAAACAGCAGCTGCTGAGACAAACCTCAACTTTGCATTCATGGTCTCACACCTCTTGCAGAGCCAAGTTTTTTGCAGTTCATCCTATTAAATATTCACTCACAGTTAGCTCAATGGTCCCTCATGGGAGGAAAAGAACAAAATCAATAAGTAAATTACCCATATTGTTTCATAGATATTATTCAATCATGGGAGTAAAAGAACAAAATCATCTAGAAAGTAAATTACCCAATACTGTTTCATAGATAATATTCCATGTAATGGTAAAAAATCATATAGAAAGTGAATTTACCTACCACTGTTCTGTAGGTATTGTTCAATGTCATGCTGAAAATACATCCTTAACCAGTAAATATAACAGAACAGTAGCAAGCTTACATATTTATGCTGATGTTGCAACTTCAAATCTTTGACAAGCTTGATAAGCACTCCAAGTATCTGCTCTAAGACCTTTAAGGAGCAAAATGGTTTATAAGTCACATACCATCAGGAATTACAAAAGTCCCTGCTTATGATAATGAAATTAAACTGAAGTGCAAAAGTTCGATGACAAGTATTGGCATGTGAACCAGTGCAGGGATAATATACTATATAGATATTATATAAACTCATATTCACATACATTGTAATATTCTGCAAATTTTCTATCCGCAGAATATAGGTCATCCCGCAAAGCCTTCTCTTCCCTCCCGATCTCCTCAATAATTAACTTTACCCTGTTTAAGTGATCAGTCAGAAGAACACAAGCTAAAGGTGAATCAGATTTTGAGAATGGTGGTTTCTGATTATTGGAAACACGTTGAACAAATTGATACATGACCGCAATTTAGGTAGTCTAGAAAAGTAGATGTAGGAAATTTACAGAAAGATCCCAGCATTGTCATGTATTGTCACTTGTCACTACTAATGAACTTATCAAAAATAAATAAAAGTATTGTCACTTCTAAAGAAGTAATACAGAGAATGAGATAAATTGGACTGAATAGGCATCTAGTTATCTGAAGAAAAATTTCAAGCATTTAGGTATGTATAAAAAAACTCTCGGCTTTCGATACTTATCAGAAAAAAAAAAAAAAAAGTGTCTGCTTTCAAGTTTCAGCATATTATCCATATTCACGTTTGAGGTGCTCCAAACAAGAGAGAAAGGGAAGACAACACTCACAGCAGTTACTGTTTCCAAAAAGACAAGGCCTAAAGTGAATAATAAAACTCAGGAACAATTTTAATAATGTTCACTACCCCAAAAATGAAAAACTCACAATAAAAAGTAAGTGGCAAGTGAATAAATAAAATGTGACTGAGAAAATTTGAAAAATGACTTTGAAATCAAATATTAGAAAATAATTATTTGCTCACTCTAATCCTGCAGAACTTCCAATCAGATTCTGCTAAAAGGCAACAAGCATATAAAACAAGGTACCACGGCTTCATTGAGTAACCCCTGCCATGGAGTGTGCTTAGCCTGGATAAGCCCCATCCGAGCTAACCCCGGTAATATATTATTGATATTAATTAATCATTTTCAATAATATAAGAAATTTAAGTGAGAAAATGTCCGAAAAAGAGGATCTGTGCAATGATGCACGAGTAGTTTTAAGATGTCTCATTTGTATATTATAAATATAAATCCCAATTACCACCCCTAATTGGACGAGTTGGGAGACAGTTAAATGAGATAAGAGCATATATGGGGAGAAATTTACAAACCCAACTCGGGTTTGGGATTAATGAATTCCACCCCACCACACCCCTATTAAGCTATTATTTTATAATTATAACCCTCCTATTTTTTTAGTTCTTTATTATGAGGGAAAATTCAAATTTTTGACATAGCAAACCCACCTATGAGAGCTCAACTACGCAAGCTGTCCTAGATGAGTATTTGAAAACATCCCAAATGCTTGGTAGATTTTTTTTGTGAGACGGGATTGCTACAAAACTACAACATCCAAACTACATCATTTTACATCATAATTCCTCTGTTTAAGAGCTATGTTTTGTAATCCCACATAAAATGGGAATACAAGAGGTCAGAAGGCTGTCTGCTTATAAAAGCACTCCCTCCTTTCTTCATCCTACATCGGATGGAAACAAGAGAGGTTGGATGTCTCTGTACTTAAAAGCACGCCTTCCTTTACTCCATGATGGGTCTCGTAAAATGACATGTAGTGACAGGTGGTGCAATACCCTCCAACTAATTTAATATAGTTAGAATATTTAATAATTTTAACCTGATGGGTTAACCTGCCCCATCTTGAAAATGTTCTTGTAATGTCCCACCCCATGTATTGGACAGGGTTGTAGAGTGATTTTCTTTCACAAGGAGGGGATGGGAAAGGGGTGCCCATCCCAAACCTGGTCCTGCTGACATTCCTATACACATATCAAGTATATGCAATACAACAAACGTAAAATGGTACACTAACAACATTTGTTGAGACTCGAGACCCAACCTTAGAAACCCCAAAATTTACAAAAATCAAGGCAGGTTGCTTAATCAAAGTTTAGTTAGAAACAAGAATGAGGTTGTCGTGATGGTTGAGTGCTCAAATTAAGCCAGTAATGGTTTGGGTTCAAGCCATACTACCTTCAAAATTTTCTAATTTATGCTGTTAAATTAGGTTTATAAGAACCAACAACCCCACCCCCCCCCCCCCCACATAATAATCAAGCGATCAGAAAGTAGTATATCCACGTGGATTTGACATTTAGCAGAGAGATTATAAAAAATGACAATGTTAAAAATAACACAAACCTTTCTGGAAGCCGAGCACTTGAATTTTGACTACCATTAGAAGGGTCTGCAGCACCAGAAGAAGGGGGTCATATCATGCACATAATCTCAATCTCTCTTGACATATGTGTGTAACTATATATTATACGTGCTTCCTCGTAAAGAGACGCATGTGTGTGTGAGAGACCGATCTTCCAAGGGTAGTCAGCCCTCCTCTAAACATTCCCCATGCAAAAACATCAGTTAAGTTCATGCATTGTGACAATCAATCTTGCATTTTGCACCCAAATCACGGAAGTGATGTCAACATCCAAATCATCAGTCATGATGCACAAGTCAAGCTGATTCTTCGCATGGGGTCTGATAAAAGAGAGGCCACTTATCTCCAAGTTACTCAATGAGGAGACGCATAGTATGTTAATACATGTATGCATGCAAGTGTGTAGACTACAGAGACAGGTAGAGATAAAGAGAGATGAAATACTTAAGACTCACCAATGTCATCTATTATAAAAGAATCTGCTAATTTATCACATTTAGCTTTTAAACGAGCCTCAATCTCACGGAAAAGTGACATCTGGTAGTCCTGCCATGTCCTACAATTAAAGAAAATCTAAACTCGCAAACTGCTGCATAAACATGAATTACATTATAAAAGAATTTACAGTGGAAATAAAAGATTTGACATGACTATTGATCATACAAGTAACAACAAACTAAACAACATGACATTACTTGTACATTGTGCAGATGAATACAGAGCTTTAAAAATGCACAAAATAATTCATTTAAAATATTTTTATCCCATCATCTTGGGTACTATACCATTGATAATGGTGCTTGCTGAAGCTGAGTTTGCCATAAATAAGCAGGTGTTATTCCAAGGAATCTATTAGGAACACCACCAACTCCAAGCTCTGCATCACTAGCATTACTAGAAAGAGCATTATTTGCAGCACCACCAGTACCAATTGCAGATATACTCGTATAATTAGTAGAGTTCGAGCTTGAGCTGATTGTCACACTGGTACTCGTACTATCAAGTGAACTTCTTGACATTATACTCCATTTTTCAATTTCTTCCTCGTGAATCTCACCATCTTTGGAAATCAGAGGAAGCCTCAATCTTTGAGCTGCTTCTGCAACAACTAGCCTGTGCTCAAGATCCTCATAAACCTGAAATATATTGGATTTCTTATCATAGTTGTTGAAAACTCAAGAACGCTAGAAATGCACAACACTGTCAAAAATCAAAACAAAGATCCTTCGTTGTTTCAAACTCCTATTAGAGGCAATTAGTTGTATAGCTGTTATCTGTTCTAGTAACTACTTTTACAGCTTTCCCTCAAAAAACTACCTTTACAACTAAATCCCAGTAACAAGCATCTTTCAAATTCCAAGACAGGGCAAGTTAATTGCCTAGTTCCGCCTTATGCCTGGAATACATACGTATCTATTAACACATAATGTGTCCTATATCAGTATATTGCACATCTACACTCACACTGCACTTCTGAAACAGTAAGAAATTATAAGAAATTGTTGCTAAGATTGTCTTGGTGGTCACATAATTTTATATAAGACTAGAAATTCGAAACTTTGTTAGTCTGCCTGAAAATTAAAAATTAGTTGGATTAATTAATACATATGAAGATCATCTTAAGTCACAACTAACTATACAACCCAAAATTATCACCATTGTACCAATTATCAAATGAAACACGGAAATATGAAACCTGAGGAGAGTTCTTCAAACCAAGTTGTGGGTATAGACCCTGGACGTCTCTAATACCACCAAGGTTTGCCACGGAAACAGCCTGCTGATATTCTTCAACCATGGCAATAGCCTCGCAGTAAATTGCCTACATTGACCACCAAAAACAGCCTCATGAACAGTGAATAAATAAATAAACAACTGATCAACCAACTGTCAGTCTGTTACAAAATCACAACAAACTAAACCCTAATTCCCGAAAACACACTCAAATATAAACCCAGTCCAGTGATTAATTCCCAAATGTGGAACACAGTAATTATACCATGGCTTCCAAATACCGCAATCTCTCCCTCGACATTTCCTCCCTCGCCTGCGACGTCAATCAACCGTTCCACGAGAAAAAAAACGGTTAAAGGTAGTAATGTCAACAAATCAAAGCACTATACACAATAAATCAAGATTTGAAACTCCGTTTGCTCGGTAAGATAACTAGGTAAAGAATCAAGAAAAAAAAAATATTCATCCCATCATCCCATTTATCTTAGTTCAGTTTACCACATTTTCTGAGCAACAAAAAGGAGAGTGGACAAAGTAGTCCGTTGAAAATCTTAGAGAGAACATGGGAATAGGCAAGACAAAGAAGAATATATATATATATATATATAATATAGATATACATATATAGAGAGATAGAGAGAGGTACGAGTTGGAGATCGTAGTAAGCGGATTTGGAGATGAGAGATCCATCGGGGGCCAAGCAATGGCGCTCCAACTGATCGATTAGCTGAGTCACGTCTGCCGGCAGGTTTTGGCCCCCTATTCCCTTCGCCATTTTCGTATCAGAAATCCACAACCAATTGCTTTTTACGGCAAGAAGAATATTAACCAACTCCTGAAAATTCAAAAACTAATCAAGATTTCTCCGGCGGCACTAAAACAAACGCCGATCGGGCGATGGTTTCATTTACGAAAACGCCCCTCACTTGTACGACGTCGTGTTCAATTGCAAATAGCCCATGAACTCAATTGACTAGCTTGGGAGTAAGAATAATTTGGCCTTATAATTTATTTTTCTATTTCGTTTCTTATAAATGAGTTTCCCTTTGCTTTTAAATGAAATTGAGAGGTTTTCTTTTTTTGGTAAATGAATGTATCTGTGTGCATTTCAAAATTGGATTGAATTTATGTTTTGACTTTATTTAAAATGGAGAGAGTCAAATTTTCTCATAAATAAAAATTTTATTGCTGATGAACTTCATTTGTAAAATAAATAAAATATTTTGATTTAATTTAAAATAAGAAAATGTTAATTCTCTAAATTTCATGCGATGATCTCACGACTCTTATTTTTTTTGATAAATGAATGAATTAAATAGATATCATACTCATTTAATAATTGACTTTAAAAAATATTTCTATATTATATTTCTTAATTTGAATAAAAGTGAGATTTAATCCCAAATTTCTTACATAATTACTTAAAAATTTTATCAAAGAAAGAAGATTACTATGTTATTGTATAGTTGTACCATAATTAATTAAGAAATATTTCAACAATTAAGTTAATAAAAAATATTGCATTTATCCCTATCAAAGGTCTAGCAATATAAAAAAAAACCTCTAAGAAAATCAACAGTATTTAATATTTAAGAGTGAGACATGAATCAAAATTATTTTTAAATTAATGTTGATAAAAATAAAATAGTATTTTCATATTTTATTTTTAAAATAACATGCCAACACTTTAACTAATATGATTAAAAGGCTTTCACAATTAAGTTTATTTTATTTTTTCAAATTTTATACTTATTTATTATAAAAATAATTTTTTCTTATATAAAGAATGCTTAAATATTTAAATTCTTAATTATGAACAAATTCAGTAAAAAAAAATATTTATTTAATTTAATCTTAGTAGGTGAATGGAGATAGAGATATCCATAAACTCTTCAATAAAGACGGAATATTATCCTAAATCTTTACTTATATAAAGAATGCTTAAATAATTAAATTATTAATTATGAACAAATTTAATATAAAAATTATTTATTTAATTTAATCTTAGTAAGTGAACGGAAATAGGGATACCCATAAACTCTTCAATAAAGGCAGAATATTATCCTAAATTTTTATTAGGATTACTTAAAACCTCTATTAATTATTCAATAATACTTTACTTTATTATTATTTTATTTTGTTTTCCCATACGGCAACTATAAATGGGTGAGTTTCCGGGTCCCCGACGGCCTTACCCATCTAAAATTCAGAATCACCGGCTGTTTCGAACAATCTCTCTCCTCTCTCTCTCTCTCTCTCTCTCTCTCTCTGTGTCGTTGATGGAAAAAGGCAAAGCAGCGGGGGGGATAACATCATCGCTGCAAAAGCTCGATTTGACTCCCAATTCGAACAACATAAAGTCCGCCAAGAATATCATACCAACCCTTCAATTTTCCAGTACGGTCCTCTCTCTGATTTTTGTATAAATTATATCTGTATATCTATTGGTGTTTCTTTCGAGATTAATTGTTATAGTATGGACGATTCCCATACAGACATGACCCAGATTTGCTGATCATTAGCTATATATAACTGAGTTGAAATGTTGCAATAGTGCTAATTATTACCTTATATCAGTTTTGTTTATTTGGTTTTTGAAACGGCCTTCCTCTGTTTGGAAATTTTGGAGTTAAAAAAAATGATAACTTAAAATGGATAAGAAAAGAGAAAAAAAAAAAGAAAGAAAAGAAAGTGTTATTTTTTAAAAATAACAGTTTTGAGAAGAAAATAAGTATTTATTTTTAAAGAAAAGTGTTATTCTTTAATTTGCTTCAATATTTAAAGAGAAAAATGAGAAAAAATAAATAATTATTATTTAAAAAAAAATCTATAAATTATTTGATAATTAATTTTTTTTATTATAAAAAACTTAATTTTTAACCCAAATATTTAAGATTATATTTGATATTTTAAAAAATTTATTAAATTTCTTTTTTCTCTTTCCAAATCTCTTCACTGTTGAAGAGATTGGAAGAGTGCTGCCTCTCTCTCACCGAATCTCTCCAAAATATTTTCTTTTCTGTCCGACTCAAACATCCAAACAAGATACTGATTTATCAATCCATCTCAATCTTTTTTTTTAAAAAAAAATCTTCATCCAAACAAACTGTAATTGAACCTACCAGGTACTTTTGCCGTGCTTGTATAAACTTTTTAGGCTTGTTGGTTGCAGAGTTGTCTCTTGAGAGGCCAAAACCTCTCAGTTTGGTGAGCTTATGTCTCGGAGTTGTGGGGAAGCATTTTGAGGATATCATTGAGGACTTGAGCGAGATTTCTGCCAGCTTTCCTGCAGATATTAAGGTTAATATTCTCATTATTATTATTATTTGTTAGCTGGTATAATTTGTTTTATCTTGGACGAAGCACCTAAAATGAAAGTGGTGTCAAGTTATCAACAGGCATGCACTTATTTTTAATTTTGTGGAACCGTTTGATTTGGTCTGGCTATTGCATAATCTTTACTCATTAAGTAGGTCTAATAATGATCCAAAAGAACAATAATACTCTTTTCTTAACATGTTCCAGTCCATTTCTATTCATATTTTTCAAGATTATCACAGTTAGATTTTTCTCTCTCAAGTAAATTTCTAGTCCTGTGCACAGTAATGAAGAGCGACATGGTTCATACCAATGATCATGGCTTGGGGACAGAGGCAACAAAAATAATTTGGACAGAGATAGTAAAAAAAAATGATAATATGTGGTCTAATTGAGTAAATTGTGGATAAATAGAGCAAAATGATCAGACATAATTATGTATACGATCCCAAATAGTTGGGATAAGGTTTTGTGAAGTTGAGCTGAGTTTAATTTTATCAATTCTCCATCATCACCCTTGATGTTGGAGTTGGGATTGGCCCAACTTATTTAGGCCCACATTGTTTCCTTTTCTTGAGCCTAAAAGCCCAGATTGAGTTATTGGGTTGCCGGGTCCATTCAGATGGACGTTAGGACCCATATTTGGACTGGGGCAACAAGTATTATTAGCCCAAAGCCCATCCCGTTTGCCTCCTCTGAGCTCAGTCTTCTTGTCTTTGCGAAGAAACGGGCATAACATTTCCCATCCCCATCACGTGCGCCTCACATGAGCTTCTTAAAATTTGAATTATGGTCATGTGTTGCCTCCTCCACACCGCACAAGTACTTTGGCATATCTTTGTACATATTATGTCTTTTTTTTCCTTATGTCTGTTTTAGTGGAAAAGCTCTAATAGGAATTCTTGTGGGAACGAAAGGAGAGTGAAAGGAAAATTCACCTTGTTAGTTAGGACAAGGTGAAGTGTCTTATGGAGGAGGTAGATTTGGGTTTTAAAGACTTGAAGATGTTTAATAGAGCTTTACTAGGAAAATAAATATGGAGGGTTGCGTGGCAGACCAGGCTTTAGGGAGGGGAATGGTCTCCATAAAATATGAGTGTGAGGATGCAGGGTGGTTTGTGAAGGAAGCTAGGGAGGGTTTTGGGTGTAGTGTGTGGAGGGCTATTCAAAAGGGGAGGGATGATTTTAATCATTTGTTGCGTTTTCGATGTGGGGGAAGGGTTGAAGGGTGAAGTTTTAGGGGGATCCATGGTATTGTGATATATTGTTAAAGGAGAAGTTTTCTTGTTCAATATAACTTCCAATAAGAGAAGCCTTGGTTGGGAATTGTATGGTTGTTGTGGGAGGTAACAGTGTTTGGAGACCTTGTTTTAAAAGAAACTTCCAGGTTCGAAGTTGAGGAGCTTATGGAATTGTTGAGTAGATGTCATTTGAGAGAAGGTAGGGAGGATATGATCTTATGGACGGTGAATAATAACGAAACGTTTCTTGTGCATTCTTTTTATCAGCATTTGATGCGGAGGAAAGATGAGTCTCTTCCACGACAGTTGATTTGGAGGTATCGGATTCCCAAAAAAGTTACGTTTTTTTTGTTGGTTGACGGCATGGCGTGCGATTCTTACTGGATATAATTTTTCGAAAAGAGGATTTCAACTTCTTAGTCAGTGGTGCATGTGCAAGGAGGAGGAAGGGATAATTGATATTCTCGTTCATTGTAAGATGGTAAAAGATGCGTAGAGTTTGGTGTTATCTCCTTATAGGTGTGGTTGGGTAAGGCTGGCTACTGTTAAGGAGGTTTTTTTGAGATGGAGGCACAATCGTAGTAGGAAGGATTTGAGTTGTTCTTGGAGAATGACTCCCTTATGTCTTACTTTGTGTATTTGGAAAGAAAGGTACAAGAGGACTTTTGAAGGAATTGAGCTCTCTCCTGTAACTTTAAGGATAATTTTTTCCATTGTTTTCCTTTTGGTTTAAAGAAGAATATGTGCTTGGAGGTTGACTCCCTTATGTCTTACTTGGTTTAAAGGAATAAGAGGAGTTCTGAAGGAATTGAGGTCTCTCCTTGGAACTTAATTTTTATCTGTTGTTTTTCTTTTAGTTTAAGGAAGAATATCCCATGTACTTTATGTAAATGTATATTGTGGGGGATTTTAGACTTTGATTTTTTTGTGGCCTTGTCCCTTGTTTTGTATATGGGTTATCTCTCATCGGGCGCCTTGTTAATATATGGACATACCTTTAGTATTACAAAAAAATGCTTCTTTTTCAGAACACAACATCGTGTGGAATCCTATTTTTGTAAGGGCTTTTCAAGATTGGGAGATCCTTTCTATGGAGGTTTTTATAGCCTTGCCTTATGGGACTCGTCTGATGGCTAATAAGGAGGATTTCGTTAGATGTCAGCTAGGTCCAAATGGACTTCTTAGTGTTAGATCATATTGCAAGAAACTAGTAGGGGAGGTGGGGTATGGTTTCTTGTGGAAGGGCATTTGGAAGACAAATGTCCCTTCGAAAGTCCTTTTTTTTTTCGTTTATATGGACGACGGCTTTAGAGGCGATTTTCACTTTAGATAATTTGAGGCAAAAAAAAAGGGAGAATATCTTTCGAACTGGTGTTTATGTGTAGGAGTGCGGAGGAATCTAAAAATCACCTCCTCCTTTGTTGCCCAATTGCTAAAGTGGTGTGGTTGCTGCTATTCGTTAGTGTTTGGTGTTTATTGGGTTATGCTTAGATCAGTCTAGGAGGTTTTAGCGAGTTGGGCTCTGCCCTTGTGTTGAAGAAAATGATTTTAGATACTTCTTGTTTTTGAACTATGGGGAAATACATTTCACTATGTTCTTTTTTTGAATTTTTTCGGGAGAGCTTAACTATATTAAGGAGAGGGTGAGCCTTTGCGCAACGGTAAGGTTGTTCCATTATGATTTGGAGGTCATGGGTTCGAGTCACGGAAATAATTTCTCTGCTTGAAGGTGTAAGGCTGCCTACATCTAGCCCTTCTCAAACTCCGCAACGACGGGAGTCTCATGCACCGGGTTTGCAATTTTCACACCTTTGAGGATATAAAGATGCCTAGTGCATAGGTTGAAGAAAATATATTGTTTTTGAATTACGGGGAAATACTCATTTCACTGTCTTCTTTTTTGAATATTTTTGGGAGAGCTTAATTGTATTAAGGGAGAGGGAAAGCCTTTGCACAATGGTAAGGTTGTTACATTATAACTTGGAGGTCACAGGTTTGAGTTGGGGAAATAATCTTTCTACTTGCGGGGGTAAGACTGACCACATCTAACCCTCCTCAGACTCCGCAGTGACAGGAGTCTCAGTGCACTGGGTTTGTCCTTTTCTAGTTAATTGTTTTAAGTGATATTATATGAAAAGTCTCCTCTATTCCATGTTTCATTGAGGTACTAAGTGTTAAGCAACGTTCCCTTGGCTGCTTATATGGCTGTTTTTCCTGCATATTTTTGGTAACTAACTCCAGGAGTGTAGTTGGGATGTGTGAGAGATCAGCCATGAGGGATTTACTATTATTCCATTCTGTTGATTTGGTCAACTTTTAGAAGTGGAAGTAATACAACACTTGGGTGGGTCCTGTTTTTCCTGTGGTGCCTGTAACATGTCAAAATAGTGTTGCATATGTAGGAAAGCTAGTTTTTTAAGGGTTTCCAGGATTATTATCTCCAGGAAAAAGTTATTTTTATAATTCAAAATACTTCTCACTAATTCTATATTTTAGGGATTATTATTTTTTTTTTGTGAAGACCTTAGGCTATGTTTGGATATATACCGAAAATCATATTTTTTCAAAACCGTATTCCAAATAGTGTTTGGTCAGTCTACATGGTAGAGGGCATCAGTTTACTTTTTTTGAAAAAGCAACTAAAGTTGCTTCTTGAAACAAAAAAGGTTCGAGTATCAGCTACCATATTTTCCACGTAAACGATAAGGGCATCCTATCACTTACAGTGTGTTGTCATGTCACCGAATACAGAAATCACGCGGTCTGCTACCCTCTATTAACGACCTACCTACATCTCTCTATCAAATTTCAGATCAAAATGTATTTTTATTGTTTTGTTTTTAAAAATTTAAATTCAAATATTATTACATCCAACTGCATTTTCATAATTTTTAACTTCAGAAATTGAATTCTGATTAGCATAACCAAACACATTTTCATAGTTTTCAAAAAATCAATCACAAAATTCTAAAACACATTTCAAAAACATTTTCCAAAAAATCATATTTGAATCACTATCCAAACGCAGCCTTAGTTTCTTAGTGTATGACAAGCGATGGCATCAATTGAACTATAGATGAATATGTTCAAGTTTCAGATTTTATATAAAATTTTGTTTAACAAGGCTTTTGCTATTTTATTCTGTCAATCTCATTGAACTACAGATGGCAATGGCAGCAATTGCAAGAAGAAGAAAGTTACTGAATGATGAAGTCATCATCGCATTAGCTGAAAGTTCTTGGGAAATCCTTGATTTGTCAGGTTCGGATGTATCTGATTTTGGCTTATCCAAAGTGGCAGAGATATGCAAATTTGTCCGAGCTGTGGATATAAGGTATAAAGTTGGATTTTTCATATCAATGTAGCTAGGGGAAGTAAGCTAGAGTCATTAAATTCAAGATGATAGATAACTTCTATTGCTTGCAATGGCGTGAGTGAATCGTCATAAATATTTTATGGCCAATCTCAAATAACGTATTTGATGGATAAGCTTGATCACATTGGCTAATTGATAACGAATGGCGGATCCCAGAACCATGCTGTCATAACCTTTTAAATTCCAATTTCCAACCTTACGAACATTTCTTACACTGCAGAACTTTAAAGGTTTAATTGATGATTGTGTTTGATTTTCCCCTTTTCCTCAATTTGTGGATGTCTAGTACTTTTAGGCTTTGTTTGGTTATCAGATTAGTGAGGCAAGAGGAAAAGGAAAAATGATTTTTCTTATAATTGATTTTTTACTCAAATAAATTTAATACCCACACGCACATATTTTCATGTTGTCTTTTCCTCTCCCTTACTAGATTCACGTATTAAATGGAGCCTTAATTTCTAATTTTATGTAAGTAGGAGAAAAATATAAGAAAAATCATTTTCCTTTCCTTTTATTTTTTCCCTCACCAAATCTAAGAGCCAAACAGAGCCTTAAGTCAATGGCAACAGCATGTCTATCCTATCAAATTCATTTTTGGTTCTGGAGATCTTCAATGATATTGAGACAATTGTTATGCAGCCGGTGCAGCAAAATCACATCACTTGGTGTTTATGAACTTGTGCAGCACTGTCATTTAATGGAAATACTGAGATGCGGGTACAATCTCTTCTTTACCTAAGTAGCTCTTTTAAAAGATGGTCAAATCATAAGAAATACATGAAAATTAATCTGTGGCAATTTTTGCTTCTACATTTTATTTTATTTTTGCTGCTTCTCTTTTGTTTAGTTGGATAATTATTAGTAGTGAGAACAAGAAAAGAGATGATTGGATTTTTTTTTATTTATAATAAACTGATAGTACAACAGAGAAGTTAAACTTTACTTATCAAAAAAAAAAAATGGAAGTTAAACTAATGTAGTTGATGTTCTAGGAATTTACATTTAAACCATTTAGTTTGCTCTTGGTAGGTAGGTATGGCTCAAACTTCTTGAAGTGGTTGATGCCAAATTGCATTTTGAGATTGTTAAATTTTAGTATAATGAAATTTATTATATTTGTGACCAATCTCATCATGAAAGTTGCTATATGGTTGACTATAAAACATAGCTATGACAGTTATCAAAAAAAAAAAAAAAACATAGCATGATACACTGACGGTCGAGGGCAGTGTACATCTAAGGGTGTTAATTTTGTTAATGATTGATGCTTTTGAACAGGAAAACCAAGCTTGAACAAGATATATGTGTTTGAAATCTGAATCTGGGTTGTTATGCCATAAAATCCTAGTCCAGCAAAATTTCTTGTCCTAAACAACTCTAGATGGCACAGTGATTACCCTTGCCAGCCTAGACCTGATTTCTTTCACTCATTCCTATATCCCTCATGCTTTTAGATATCAGTATGTGCTTCATTACCTAGAAAGATGGTAATTCTCTTTATCTTTAGCTAGTCAGTACAGCTGCATACAGGAATGCTAGTATGTACTGATGATGGCCTAAAATCTGTTATGTAGAAATAGAAATTCAAGAATAGGTTAACTTTATTAGGTAACTCCTGAAAAATTGACAAATAATACCAGGAACACAGGTAGCCAAAATAAGTTCTACATCCCGAGCTTTATGTTCCAAATGAGCAAAAATTGAAATATAAGTTGGTGCTTCAATTATTCACTTGGGGAGCGTCAATTAATCAAACTAGGGGAACACCCCCCACCCAAAAAAACCCTCAAATTTGGGGTTTGATTAAACATCCTCAAATGGCCTCCTGGTTTCTAGTTTTGAAAGAATGGAGGCAAGTTAGAATAGGAAAAGGCCAAGATCTAAGACTCCTAGGCACATCGTTTGTATTGAAGAATGTAAAATGTCTTTAAGTGTTAATGCTGATAGTGATACATGCTGAGTTGGTTCAAACTTGAGATCTATATACATGCTGAGTTGATGCATCTGCACTAAGTGAATATGGTAAAGATGAAGCAAGTTTACTGAAATTTATGAGAACGCATAAAATTTGGCATGAAGTTTAAGAAATTATTACATTCCTGGTTACTTTCATTTTGCATGCAACATCACCACTTCCAAATCATGCATTTTGATTTTTTGTTGAACTTCCATAATGTGATTGGCTCCTTCAAAAGAATTGTTAGCACCCAGATGCTAAATCATAGAACTTTAATGTATCTTTTTTTCTTTTATTGACATCCTGCATGATGGTAGTGGCCCAGGATAGGGTGCTAAATCATAGAACTTCAATGCATCTCTTTTTCTTTTATTGACATCCTGCATGATGGTAGTGACTCAGGATTTTGGGTTTTGACAAAGGAATATAAACCTCATAACAGGATATGAACCAAAGTTAATGTTGCAGAGGGTGCCCGAGGAGTGACTACACTGCACGGCAGATGCCTGGGTATCTTTAAACCAAAACTAAATGTTGTGGAGGGAGAGTCTTGGGAGGAACTTGATACTGCAGAGATGGTTCATGGTGCACAATCACTGCGCTGGCTTGTATGGGTATGGATTTCCTCCTTCATTCGGATTCATTTTTGTCTTGTTATCAGGACAACTCTTGGTCTGTGGACTTCCCGGTTGTAGGTCATCATTTACATTGCAACAGTGTAGCTCAGGAAATGGCAGGGCAACTTGTCCTCTTCTTGCTGTTCTCTCTTTTCCTGTTTCTTATTCTTAACTTCTTCTGCAATCTCTCTCTCTCTCTCTCTCTCTGCAGCCAAAGATTGACAAGGATTCACTGGAGAGTTTGTCCACTTGAATGCCCGCGTATAATAGTAAACCCCAAGCCATCACCCTTTGGTTACAGAGGGATTGAAGTTCCTAGGGAAGCACTGCCAAATGAAGCATTGGATGATCCTGTTGTCAAGGATATGGATCCCAAAACATGGGCGGTTTCTGGGTTAACAAGTAGGGCCACTTCTATGTCTGCTTCAAGCTCCAATGAATTGCCAATGGCTGAAAAATTTAGGCTTGCGTTCGTGGAGAGAGACACCCGGCTAGCACCAAAAAGAGCAAAGAATGCAAGGCAACATCAGCGGCGTGCAGAGAGGGAGTGGGTAATGACAAGCCCAACAGCAAAAGCATTAGCTCTTGCCTCACACGCAAAGAGATCTATACACAATCGGCACTAGTTTTAAAAAAACAGTGCAGTACTAAATACTAAATGAATAAAATTCTCCTTTCCTGTTTTGGTTTGTATATTACAGATCTATAAAATATATTTTTCATAGACATTAAGATTTTAGTGATTTGGGGTTGCCATATTTTGTTTTTACAGTTACAATTTGTAAAGCTGCTAAATGATAGACTTCACATGTGATTTCTGCTAAATGATAGACTTCATATGTGAGTTTTCTTCTTCTTGCCAATAGGTTTACGGCATCAGTTAGTTCCTGAAGATCTGCACCGGCCTCTCTCCAAGTGGCCGGCATGATTGATTCATGACGTGGCCATGTATTTCATGGTACTATTTGTCCGTGGCTAAATAATTCTCTCCAGACAGCATGACACATTCAATTTTGGCTGTTTGAGCAAAAGCCATATTAATGTCCAAGGTTGATTATTACAAGATGACAATAATAGGATACAAATGTCCAAGATTTTGTTGGATTGAGATTGGAGAATATGACACTAAGGATCACATGTAAATCATTTCAATTGATAGAACAAAGAGAGCCATCCATCTGGATTTTGAATAATCACATCCATTTACTTTACTGTTCTCTTTCCCCCCCACTTTGTCAGCTTATAAATGCTAGCAAATCATCACTTAATCAAGCCTGTTTGCCATCAACTATGGGTTAAGAGGGCTATGACATGGGTTGCCGACAAGGGATCTGAACTTCCACCCATTCTTTGAGAAAACAGATGCCATTTGTGCTACTATTTAAAATACAGCACAACATCACAGAGAGAAATTATCTAGGGTCTCCTTTGTGCTGAACAGAAGTTACTTAGTGGAAAGATGATTTATTACAAAATTTCATAACTTTTTGTAATTTTTTATAAATAACTTCTTTATAAAAGTAGGAAATTATTAAATTTTGTGAATAACTAATCACACTATGATGTGGAGTGACCGTGTTCACTGAATAATTTTCGAAAGAGTAAAATTATCTCTAAGATAAATGACGACGGAATATTAAACTCATAACTTTAAAGAGCCAAGCTCAACAAAATTTGCTCCAACCTGGTACATCAAACATAGGTAGTAAATTTGTTATATGGAAAGAGAAGTAGCAATTGTTCTTTTTTATTACAAAATTGTGGGACCTAATGTAATATATAATCTTGTCTTTTATATAAAAAAGTTGTAGGATTCACTTGTTAATACAAAATGTAAAAGATAAAAAAAAATAAAGTATTAAAGTTTGTTAATTTTATTAAAATATCAAATTTTAAAAATAACAAATATATATAACAAAAAACACGTCTATTTGTTACTTTATTTGTTATGGTTCGGTAAGAGATATTTCTTCAAAATCGTCATAAGCATATAATTATTAGTTCGTGTAACAGTAATACTATTCATTCCACAATTGTGCAAGTGTACTACATTCTCACACATTGGTGAGATCCAACACCTATAGAATTTATCATGAGACTCACTTGTGGAGTGACAAAGATGACACACAAAAATGAAATATGAGTAATCAAGGGTGGAATTAGGAAAAAGAATTTGGGAAAATCTAAAAAACTTTAGTGGAAAAATTTTGAGTTGGACCAAAATATTCGGGTGAAAAATGATAAGATTTTTTAAACTTTTAGCGAGAAAATTTTGGAGTAAAAAATGATAGAATTTAATGAGTAAAGACTAAACTGGATTAAAAATTTAAAATAGACTAACTTAAAAATAACTAAAATTTTATATGTATAATTATAGTCGGACAACCTACTAATACTTCCACTCTTGTGAGTAATATTATTTACATGATTGAATTTTATCTCGCGAGAAGATAAAATACAAAAGTTGCATAAAATAATGTCATTCTTATTAAAAAAAATTATTTATTAAAAATTATTTACTAAATAATATGAAAATATTATACTAAATATATATGACATCATCATTTAAAATAAAACTAATATAACAATATCACATTTAAAAAAAAATTGATAAAACTTAGGGGTGCCAATTTTTAACACGACACGACAGCACGATCTGAATACGACACGACGTTAATGAGTTTGGGTTTAGCATAAATGAGTTTGGGTCGTAAACGGGTTGACACGTATAACACAATTAATAAACATGTCATGTTTGACTTTTACTAATGTCAGCCCGTTTAACACGACTTAACATGTTTAATTATAAAATATATTATGAGTTAAAATAATTCGTTTCACATTAAATATTTATCAAAAGTTTTGAGATTCTTTATTCATAAAAGAAGGTTTCTATTTTAATTTCGCATATATACAAAGTTACTAAACTTAAAAACTATCTATACATATTAAAAGATAGGTAAATTTTTTATTTAAAAAATAAAAAAATTAAAATAAACGGGTTAAGTAGTGTCGACACGTTTAATCTGTTTAATAAATGAGTTAGGTTTGAGTTTTAAAACTTGATACGATTAGTTAATTATGTCCAAATTAAGATTCACACATATTTTTAAATATATATATATATATATATTTTGACTACGACTTTAATACGATACTGATAGGACAAATTGATAGCTTTGATAAAACTTTTCAATAAGAAATTAAGAATGAGTATGATATTATTGATACGAATCTTGTGATACTCCTATACATTACACTAGGTGGCGGCCGTAAATTGTGGGACCCACAGTATTGTTGGCAGAACAAGAGGAATCTAGTGGAGTAAAATGAATCTAAGCCATTTATTTTATTAATAGAAAATTAATTTTTATGGGATACTTGGAAAAGATTCTCTTCTTTTTCATGAAGAAATCTAAGAAAAGCATGAAATGGTGGGTGAATCTGATTGGAGTTTGATAAACATTATCTCTGAATCTGTCTCAAACGTTTAAATAGTGGGGAGCCAAATACATTGAATGGCGGCTTCCCAATCCTAAACACTGCACGTGGGTCGCATTTGACGGACCAACCATCTTTCTTCTCCAAAAGGATTCATTTTCAAAAGGTAGCAATTTTTTGTCTCATTGTTTATCATGAGAAACTACTGATTTAATTGCAAATATGTCCAAAAAAAAAATAAAAAAGAAAATTTTCTGTTAACATTCTTTGGAAGTTCATCTTCCCCATTATTTATTTTCATTTTTCTATCATCATGATTGATTTTACATATAATTAAATATTTTTTAATTAATGATAGTCATTAAGGATAACAACGAGTCAGCAGATATATTTTTTTAAATTCTTATCTAAATCTCCGAGGAAGTGGGGGACAAATTTTCATTGAAGTATTCATTTATTTTTAAAGTTTTATTTATTTATTTTATTAAAAATAATACAATAAATGTATTAAAATAAAAAAAAAATTGTATGTCAATAAAATATTAGAATATTCTAATATTTTATTTATAAATGTATAATTCTATTAAGTTTGTCTAAGTTTTTAATGTGAGGCTAAAAAAATATTATTATAACTATTGATTATAATTTTATTTTATTTTATATAATCGAGTTGGAACAGGACGGGATATAATGCATTTATCCCAAAATACTAGAGGTAAATCCTGAAATGGAGTTAAAAAAAAAAGTTATTTTCAAGTTTGGTGTTGTTTTTAACTTATTTACGGGATTAAGATTGTTTTTAAAATCGTTTTCTAAAAAATGTTTTCTATTTTTAAAAGAATAAAAATTGTTTTTCAAAAAAGTGCTTTCAAAATGTCTTTCGAAAAGATACTTTTAAACAATTTTTTTTTTTTAAAAAAATCATCTTTCAGAAAGATGCTTTTTGAAAAAAAATTTATTAAGAAAGCGTCTTTCTGAAAGTGATTTCAAACAATTTTTTTTTTTTTTTAACCTAAGACGCTTTTAAAAGCGTCTTTTAGAAAAACGATTTCACAATGACCTTAATTTGATAAATAAGTTTACGGTAATCTTATTTTTGAAAAAAAGTTTCAAAAGAACTCTATTTTGATAATCAGTTCACATTGATATTCTTTTTAATTCCATACCTACCACCATTGATATTCTTGTTTTCTTGATATTAACCAATCCTTGTATTTGGAACATAAGTTTTTTCTGAACCAAGGAAGGGTAGTGATGTCTTGGACCACCAATTAAATGTATAATTATATTAATACTATATTTGACATTACAAAATTAAAGTTTTGGAATTGAAATTGGTCAAAAATAAAGACAAGTTGATTCAAAATGAGCATCTATGGTGGGGTAATTTTCTATAATAAAAAAAAGAATAAATGTAGTGAGAGAATGTTGAGCATTTGGTGAGGACTAAATCAAAGATGAAAACAAGGTTTAATTTAATTTAATAATACAAATTATGTTAAATTACACGTGAACTGTTGGGGAGGATAAGCAGGATTAAAAAAATAAACCTATTGATGAAGAGAAAATTAAGTTTAAGAATCAGTTATGAAAGGGTAAGCAAACACTTTCTTTTCTTTCCCTTCTTGTTTTTTCCCAAGGAAAATGAAATTAATTACCAAGTTGGTTAAGAGGT
Organism: Nyssa sinensis; assembly: GCA_008638375.1. Classification (NCBI taxonomy): domain Eukaryota; kingdom Viridiplantae; phylum Streptophyta; class Magnoliopsida; order Cornales; family Nyssaceae; genus Nyssa; species Nyssa sinensis. The sequence continues at coordinate 55,528,567 of CM018046.1, forward strand.
TATAAATTGAGATGATTAGAACAACCATAGTCCCATTTTCAATGCTAAGTGGACTTTTAAATCAAGGAAGTGCACTTTCTCCTGGAAACTAACAACCAATTCAACATCTCCCACTTCTTTTTTCTGAACTTTTTTTTGATTTCTTTCTCTCTATCACCATTTAAATCTTTTCCTTTCTCCTTTTTTAGTTCAAGAAAGGGACAGAGAAGACTAGAGAGATTCGTCTCTGTTTCTCCTGGGGGAAATCAGTACAGATTATAAGGGGAATCAGTAAAGCAGATTTACTCTTACTGAACTTTCCCTATCAAGAGCCAGGCATTTTAGAGACAAAAAGTAAAATCAATGGAGACCCACCATTTAGGAGATCTCTAGGGAAAAAGTCAGGTCTTGCTGATTTGTTGCTGGGTGTCCTCTTTCTGTGGGCTTTATAAATTTTTCAAAAACTCACCCTCACTGAACCCACCCCTTCAAACAATTTCAATTTTCAGGTGAGAAATTGAAGAATGTGCAAATGAATTATGATTATGTTAAAGAGCTTAGAATTCTCTTCAGTCCATCTTAACATTTCTTTTTCACATGTTGCAGATGTCCCTTTCAGATAGATAGAAAAGCTGTAGACTTTGAAGCTTTCAATCCAGAGAAAAGGTAAATTCTGGTGCTTTCTTTCATTAACATAAATGGGTTTTGGTGGATTTTTGAGGAGATGATCCATGTGTGTGGCTTTTTTTAACTGGTTGGATTTTTTGGGGTTTTTTTAGGGCAATCATCAATGGAGGGCAGTTATGGGTTTTACAGTCAGGGTAGTAGTGGTTGGACATCCATGAGGAATGAGGAATTCCAAGAAGAAGATGTTTGGGGAATTCTCAAGGAAAGAAAATATTTTCCTTCGGAGGTGGGAACATCCAATGAGTCCTATGCAATTTCTTCAAGGCGACTCCCTTCTGCTGCCAGAATGATTCCAAGAGCTAATAGCAACACAAATAGAGAACCCAAAATTGTTCAGCAATCAGCACCAGTAAACATTCCTGACTGGTCAAAGATTTATGGCAAGAACTCAAAGAAGACTTCCAAGAATGCTTCATGGCTTGATGATGATGATCATCATGATGATGGTGTGATGAAAGGTAGTTGGGATAGTGATGAGGATGATGATGAAGATTATGATGGCAATATGATACCCCCACATGAATGGATTGCTAATAAGACTGCAAGGAGTCAGATATCTGCTTTCTCTGTCTGTGAAGGTGCTGGGAGGACTCTCAAAGGTAGAGATCTTAGTAGGGTGAGAAATGCTGTCTTAACCAAAACTGGCTTTCTTGAATAATATTTCTACCCATCATCATCATCAAGAATGATTAAAATTTGTGATAATGAAATGGGTCCCCATGCAATCATGGTGATATTGATTATTGCCCTGATAATAATGATCTCTTATAAAAAAAAAAGAAAAAAAAAAAGAAAATGATTGTTTGTCATGCTCTATGAGTATGAATTTCTTGTTACTGGTTAGAACAGTATGATTTAGTATCTCTTTTGGTCTCTAAGATTGTCTTGCCACTGTATATTGTATTCTGGGATTGGAAGTTCCATTTTCATGTAAATAGTTTATGAATTATCCTCATTTGTAATGGGTTTTGATTGCTTCCATGTTTCTTGTAGGCTTGATTGCTGGAGTTTTTATTCAGAATGGCCAGATCCCAAAAATCAAACTAATGATTAACAATAGACTAGAATTAATCACTTTCTTCAACTAAGTGATGATCACACACGGTGCTGTTAGTTTCTTCAAAACTGTCTGAGTTATGTTTGTATAAATGTTAGATTTAGCACAGCCAATAATTGAAACAGACCTGATAGGGAGGGGTTATCTCACTGATTAGCTTTAAAATCCCAATTATGGTTAAAATCGGATGATTATAACATTAATAATGATATACGTTCCACTTTTTTTCACTTACTTTCATAATTCACCTAATATGACATCAGACATGAAATTTACTGTAAGAAACTATTTTCAAAAGTCAAGCGTAATATTGAATATTAATATGACAAATGACACATCGAGTAGGCTGTGATGGTGAATTAAAAAGATGAAACTTATATAGTTACTCTTATAACATATATCTAATACTAGGGCTATAAACGGATTGGATTCGAATCGGATTAGAGCTGATCCGAATCCAATTCGTTTAATATAAAATATGATCCGATCCGTTTATCCGACGGATCATTCGAATGTTGATCCATATCCGATCTGTTTAATAACCAGATCTCTGATCTGTTAATCCGATCCGATCCGTTTAAAATTATAATATATATATTAAATATATTTATATATATATATATAAATGGATCGAATCAGCCTATATCATATCTGATCCGTTTATATTTGGGATAATCGGATTCAGATCGGATCGGGTCACATATCACTATTTCTAAAACCATATCTGGATTTAACAGATTAGATCTCGGATCACGATCTGCTCTATTGACAGCTCTATCTAATACCCCTATGTCACCTTTTTTTTTTTTTTTTTTGGATATCCATAGTCCATGTCACCTTGATTACTCTACAAGAACAAAAACTTGTATAGTAAATATATTATTAATATTTTATATCCCACCATATGTAACTCATCTGTAACACACTCTCATGGTGGGACTAATCATTTTTGGGGGATTATATATGGTGAGATATAAACAATACTCGTAATATATATTGCTGATCCAGGAGAAGGACACAGAGAAGAGACAAATAAAAGATTGGACTCCCACTAGCTTCAAAATTATCTCGACTAGACAATGGCCGACCACTGGATTTGGAAACCTTCAGCTGGTAAGCTTGGCATTTCCCAAGACTAAGACATCAACCAATTCCAAAATATGGGCTTCCAGCATATTTATATTGGATTATCTTGCCTAAGCTTATCATGAAAATTGAAAACTTGTTCATTGTCTTTTCAAAATACAAGATGGCCTACTGATAGTACTTAATGTTACCACTAGCTGGTAACTTTTTTTTTTTTTATCTAATTAAGCAAAAAAAGTAAAAATAGTGTTTGGATTGTTTTACTTTTTAAAGATGATTATCAAATACATTTTTTTTTGGTTAAAAATAAATAAATTTTGGAAGTTACTTTTTTTACATATTAAAAATATTTTAAAAAATGATATCAAAATGCATTAATCAGTAATATTTCAAAATAATCTTTGGATTCTTGTATAACAATGATAATGACAAAGAATAATAATTAATGAGGCTAATGACGATTTCCGACAAATATAGCACCACTAGACTTAGTAGTTGTGACAATAATTATATAATAATAATTAAGAGACGGCGAATCAAGAACAAAAACAGAAGTTCATGTGGCAGTAGGATCACAAAATTAAAATGACATATAAGAAAAATGGAAAAAGACATGCCACCAAACATCAACCTTATGTTTTTTAAAGTAGAATAAGGTCCTTTTCAATTCCTAGTGTTATTCACGAGGAAATATCAAAATTTTAAGAATTCAATTCAGACAGAAGCCACAAGATAACAATTTCTCTTTTACTTTCTCACTTTTGTCCATCTTCAATTTTCAACCACTTGCAATTCACAACTGGCAATTTGGCATCCAGTGCTTTTTCTTCATTATAGCATGGGCAATGCTACTGTAACTTTGGGTTTGGGTTGATATGAAATACCACGTTTTAATTATTGAATGATTTAAGAGTTAGATATAAAATAATTAAAATAAATAAAAATTCAATCTCAATCTCAAGACCATTGCAAACCCAATTTTGTTTTGGTGTCTTTATCCCTTGATGGGGCATGAGTTTGTCAAAAATATTAATTCATCCTCATTGCCTGTGTTACTATTGAGTTTTCACAATTAAATTAAGAATGATATAATATCCCACCTTGTTGGGCTTCCATCCGGTCTTGCTTCTAATTGAATGTGTTTAGAGAGAATAATCGAGATGAGATAGAAATTAGAATGAAAGAAGAGGTTAAAACCTGACACGGATATGAAATGGGGATGAGTTTAGGTACCCTTACCTCACCATTCTTATATATTTTAATTTTAATTAGTTTTTAATATTTGTATATTTCCTTAAATACTCTCACATATATAAATGTAGATATCTTTATATATATATATATATAATATGTAAATATATTATGTATATAAAATTTGTTTACATATGTTTATATAGAATTGGAATTGTAATAATATATAAAATATATTGACAAAGATGAGGGATATAACTAGTCGGGTGTGGCGGAAATGGGAGAAGACTTTCTTCAAATAGGGCGGCGATGGGAAAGTTACCCCTACCCCGAACTTGCCCAACTGCCATCCCTATCACATCTGAAGTATTTTGGACTTAATGACGCAAGTTTAGTTCAAATCTTGACTCTTACTCTCTTTAGAAAAAATCAAAAAGTGACTCAAAAAATTATTGAGAAAACAAACTGAAATTTCCCATGCATTTCTCAATAATGTTTTACTTTTACACAATTTTTGGACAATGAATGAGTTAAAGACAGCCCTTCTTGTGTTTGGGGTACACATGAACGACTAAAACTCTAGCCATTGCATAGTTTAGCCTCAACAAGGCTAGCAATTGACTCAACCTTTCTGTCACTAAAACTTTCCAGTTGCTTAAGACCCAATTCCTTCCACCTTTCTACTCCCTTATCATTTCTTCCCATTCCATAATGCATTCCTTGTAGGCTTGGCAAAATGGGCGGGTTGTAAATGGGTCGGGTCATAAACAGGTTGAACCCATATTTGACCCGAATTGAACGGGTCGAATACGGGTCGGGTCATAAATGGGTCGGGTCGGGTCAACCCGGATTTGACCCGCTACTCAACTTTTTTTTATAAATAAAACACTACCTAAGATTGTCACATCTCAATCAAATAATATAACTAATAAAATTCATCATGTTTTTCTGTTAAAACTTTTGTGAATACATATTAAATTTTTTTTTAATTCTCTATTAGTAAATCTAATGAGACGATATAATACTAGCTTTTTCTCAGAATTCTTTGATCTTTAAAATCAATTGATTTAATTGGTAAAACTATGACTTGATTTAATTGGCTCACATTATTTTATTTATTTATTAATTAAAATTAAATAATCACATAATATATTTGTGATTGCATGTGTAATATATTAATATTGTGACAAATACACAACTAAAAAAAATTTCTTCTATCAAATTTAGAGTCGAACACTGTTTTAAAAATAATTATATTTATTGAAATAGATAAATAAATGATAGTATCATAAATAACTAACATATAAAAGATAAAATTTTCTAATAAAAAAGATCAATTCTCTGTTCATTATATATATATATATATATATATATATATACATATACACTTACTTATCCTGATTTTCAAGGACTTGACTCACGGAATTGTGAACATTGAATGCCTTTTCAAAATTTCTCAATTATTTTGTTTTATTGTTTTTTGTTTATTATTATTATTTTAAATGTTGGACCCAAATTAATTCTCAAATTTGAAGGCAAATCACAGCCGCCTCTTTGAAATAATCTAGAAGAAATAACGTTGACTATTGAATTATCAATTTTTAGTAGCACAAATTGACGAGTACTCTGTCTCACAATTAAAATTGAAATTAAAGAAGAATTTGTATTTACAGAACAAAAAAAAAAAAATTTACTTTTATGTAAGGATGGTAAGCGAAAATCTCACAAAATAACTTTTCCAAACTGACGTTTTGTTAATAGACTTATTTTGAATCACAAATTTTTGGTTTGTGTTTTGTTTATATATGGTGATGTTGAATTACATTTTCTAAATAAATTTTTTTTTAATCTATTGTATATGTTTTAGTATTTTATTCTTTTTCAAATAGAGATATAAATATATATATTTATATATATATTCTTATATATATATTTATATATATATATCTCTATATATATTCTTATATATAAATGGAGATATATATATATATTCTTATACTATTTTATTATTTTCCATTCTCAACCCGTCAAACACCCATATTCAACCCGTATTGACCCGCTAAATTGACGGATTCCTTATTACCCAACCCGTTTATGACCCGCTAACTAAATGGGCGGGTTAGGGCGGGTTAGGGCGGGTTGACGGATTTGGAACCGTTTTGCCAGGCCTAATTCCTTGTATCATTCCTACATAGAGCCCAAAATTTCTCAACTTTTCTATCTCCTCCTCACTTCCACCTCCTAATATGGCCCCGCACGCTTGTAATTCACCTTCCTTCTTTTCCACACGTGGTCGATCCATCCTACATCGCATGATTCCTCACCGTCTGATTGGCCACGTAGCATTTCATGATATTGGCCATCCACCATCACTTGTGAGCCCATCGCACGTGTAGTGGTGGTGCGGTGGTTCTTGGTGGCGCGAAGACTAGGTAGTGCATGGGCTCGACGACAGAGATGGGTGGTCGGATAGGGATGGCCTTCTTGAGATGGGCTTCAATATCGGCATCGATGGAAGCCCAGTAAGATTGGTTGTGGGCCATATTGACAATCATGGGTCTCCATGATCATGATGATTGGATGATGATGGACCGCTGGGATTTGATTTAGGGACAGAAAGGAGGCTTAGTTTGCCAATGAAAGTGAGAGAGAACTCTTGCCATCACTGAAAGTGAAGTATTGAAACAGAGCAGCGGCTGTTTTTGCAGTTGGAGCTGAAGCACAGTTATAAAGGAGATGAATTTCTGGATCTCATCTATGTTTTTATATTTAGTTGGTTATGGTGCATGACACGTGAGGCACGTGTTAAACAATCTGAACCGTTGAATTTACAATACCATGTAGATGGATGGTGTAGGGCATGTCCAATATTGTACTAGCGAAATTATTATTGGGGGAAAAAAATGAACCTCATGTCTGATGAGATGGATTTTTTTTTTTTTAACTCTCCTCACACACACACACACACACACACACACTCTAATATGGGTTCTTAATGTGCCTTTTTCTCGCTCATCTTTCCTTCATTACTTTCCTTAAGATAAACAGCATGACCCAAATCAATGTTATTAAAGAATGTCAAATACTCTTTTTCATACAGATTAAATGTTACATGTTACTAATTAAGTTTCTTCATTTCCATCCATCAGGTCTACTTTTTTTCAGGCATCAAATCTTTATGCTTCGACTCTTGAATTATGTCTCTGTTTAGCTGTTAATGTCGATCAGAAAGAGCCCATGAATCATAGCCTTGGCAGCATTAACCATTATTATCATCATTACCACTAATAGATAACATCATCTTTGTTAACCCTAACTTTTGTTTCCTTTCTTTTATTTATAATTGCTTTTTCTGCTAGAGGAGTGATTATCTCTTTAGTGCAACATAATGCTAATTGTTCTATCTCTTCCTATTATATTTATTTATCACCTTCTTATGTCTCTTCTTACTATATTTATTTATCACTTCTATAAGCCTCATAAGTCGTGAATTTTATTTTTATGAAAGGGTAATACATAAAAATAGTAAAAAAAAGAAAAAAAGGAAGTAACATTATGTTTTCATCCCTCTTTTTCGAACTTAAGAACATCTCTAAGAAGGAGACATTATGGGAAGCAAATGACTTAACTTTAGATGATAGAGTCACACATGGCACGTGTTGGAAAGAGAGAGAAAAAACAAAATTTGGTGGGAAGAATAATTATCATAATTTTTCTTTTGATTAGTTGGTTCAAATTGTTTTAATTATTTTTTAAATTCAAAAAGTTGATCTCGATAGAATACATGAACATTGATGAAAACTATTAGTATAAACATAATACTGTAACAAAAATAAAATGAACATTTTGACTACTTAAATGACCATGTCACGAGAATTATTCTTAGAAATAATTTAGCGAGATGATAATGATTAAAAAAGCGAATGGGTCTCACGATTTTTTCAACACTCATTTTTATAATTTTATAGTAGATGTCAAACATGACCATATACATGATGTTTAAGTAATTTGATATACTAAGGATGTAACTCTTACCTGTTCTCACCATTTTATCTTGCACACATACTGAAACCTTCTGGTTTTAGTTTCATTCAGTAAATTGGCGCCAGCTATCGATGGTAGTTGGTAGCGGTACTCAAACGTGGACGCGCATTACTGGTTACCAAACATCAATATGAGAACAAACAGTCCTGTACGTATACATGTCGTCTTAGAAACAGGGAGAGAGAGAGAGAGAGAGAGAGAGAGAGTCTTATTCTCTGTTCCGACATTCAGAGTTAATGTGTGTAATTCTGATTTCTCTCGTTGTCTGACCTAGAGCTCTCCGTGAAGCTCGATTTGGTGTTAAATTGAAAAAACACGGTTCTTTGGATCTGTTTCTGAGTTTCTTCACTTTCTTGGTGAGTTGATCCGGGATTGGGGATGGGTTGCGCTGTGGTTTAGTTATTTGGTTTGGTTAAAGAAAATAAGAGCACAATGTCTTGGAAGAGCAGAGGAGTAGACTCAACTTCAAAGAGTGTCGTGTCTCGGAAATTGACTCTTTTCCTCTGCATTGGTTGCTTCTGTGCTGGGATGCTCTTCACCGACAAGTTAGTTTTTTCTTTGAATTTCCAATGATAAAAGTTTATTGATTTTGATTATTTTTATGGCTGATATGTTCAATTTGATGAAGTGGGTATCAACTGTTTCATCAAATATTTGGTTATTTATTTCGAATTGGCCAAAATTTCTTACTTTTAGTGATTTATAGACATGGGTTTTGTTAGGTTTTGTGAATTTTTTTGTCTGATTGATATGCGTAGCTATAGTTTTAGAAGAATTATGATTGCAAATTCTTTTCTTTTGAGGTCTTTACTGTGCTTTCGTGTTTTTCAGATAAAATGTATATGATCACGACAGTCATTAAGGAATTTTGATGTAGTGGTTTTGGTCTGGAATGTGTTGAATTGGCTTTGAGTGGATAGTCATGGCTTTATTTTTCCTTGTGCATATGATAGATGCCTTTTTTTTTGTCCATTTGAATCTAGGGAAGGATCTGAACTTTATGTTAGAAATGCAGATCCAAGAAGTAAAATTTACATGTTAGTTGCCACTCTGATTCTTTGACTTAGATATTATAACATCAGACAACTGTAATTCAAATCTGAATCTCTCCTTCCTAACATTTATTTTATGCCTTCTGCCACCATCGTATTTAAAGAATTCTATCACTAGCTCTCTCCTGCTCCTAATTTGAGTGTCATTGTTTTTTTTCTTCCCCCTATGCACTTCCATTCCCCATTTACTGACTATGAAATTTTGAAGATAAGCTATATTTGGTCATATGGTGTTAGGAACGATGCCAACACAAAGAAAACCCCAAGAATGGTGAAATGATCAATTTAAGTATTTAAACTTTTATTACAGTTTTGAATACCCTTATGCTTTGCAGCTAATGTTCGCGGCATCTATTCTGTGGTGCAGTCACTCTGCCCTACATTTAGATGGACCTGTTCCATCTTTTGGTACCTTATGTTGGTCCAACTGTGATCTCAACTGGTAGCGTACGGAAAATTGGAACTTAGGATGTGGGTTTGAATTTGGTTCCATAGTAGCTTAACAACAGAAGTAGTTAGAAGCTGTATGATCAGAGTGTCACTTACACACTTTACATACTTATGATTGCAGCATGTAATGATCCTATATCTGAAATATAATTCTGGGACTTGAAAGTTCTCATTGAGATTTTTAGCATGTTTGTTGCAAAGAGATTAAGGCTGAATTTGCTTTCTCAGTCCTAGCATAGGACTGTTTCCTATTTCTTCATCATGTTTTATGGAATTTCTTGTGTATGCATGTCATATTAATGAGGACACTGTGGTGATAGAATGTGGACAATGCCAGAAGCTGGAGGCATATCAAGGACAACGGGGATGGAAGATGAAAGGCTAAAGTTAGTCTCAGAGGGTTGTCATCCAAGAATAGTGAGTACTTCTATTATGTTACCGAGCTCTTTATCCTTGCTTCCAACTGGGGGGATATGAACATGTACTGATACCAGAGATATTGCCCCCCCCCCCCGCGGGTGTTATTTGTTTTGTTTATACTGTTTTTCCAATGCAAAGGTTCATTGGGATTTTAACAAGTTTGAATGTTTATATTTTCATCAGAAGGATGGAAAGAGGGAATCGAAGGGCATTTTAAGGCAAGTTTCAAAGACACATCGTGCAATACAGTAGGCTAGCTCTGGTTCATTGTATCCAGATTTTAATGAAGTTAATAATAAATTTTTTGTTTTTGTATTTACATGAATGCAAAATTTATGGCCATATACAAAGTGCAGAACGCTGGATAAAACAATTTCAAATCTGGAGATGGAGTTAGCTGCTGCAAGGGCTGCACAGGATTCTATACTTAGAGGCTCTCCCTTATCTGGAGACTTGAGGATTACAGAACCAACTCAGAAAAAAAAAAATCTAATGGTTATTGGCATTAACACTGCTTTTAGCAGTCGAAAGAGAAGAGACTCAGTCCGTGCTACTTGGATGCCCCAAGGTTTGTGAAATTCCCTTCATTTTTTTTAATTGAAGTTCACTATTTCACTCTGCCTTGTATTCTTGAATAGTTTTTTCTTATTTTTTATGAAAATCAGGTGATAAACTAAAGAAGCTTGAGGAAGAAAAGGGCATTATAGTTCGATTTGTGATAGGTCATAGGTGGGTAACACCGAACACTCAAAGCTGATCTTTATTAACTACACCTATCTCTTTTATTTGGCATGTCTATGCTTTGTGTCATCGAAACATCTGTTGAATTTGTGCTCTTTGCATTAGATGACATAGAACTTGGTTTGTTATCATATTGCTGTCTCAAGTATTGTACAAATGCAGTCCACAAATTTAGAATGGAATACTTCTCACTGTTTACCGGTCCTTTTAGTATCTATTTTGGGTGGATGGTCCACAGGTGGACGAATAGTTTACATCAAAACTGTTCTTGGTCCACAAAGATTTCTACCTTTATGCCTGTTATTTATACCTTGTTTTTTAACATTCATTTGAATTTTATTTATTTATTGATAAGTAAATATTCTGCTGAATTTTATGGTCTTTGCACGCAATACTCGAATTAATAGCAGAAAACTTCTGAATACAATAATATCTTGAGATTCTAAAGGCTTTATTGGCACAAAACAGTCTTTACATTTACACAATTAAACATCCTAAATTGGAGTAGAACTGTAGACTGTAGAAGGTTCACTGCTTTATATGATCCTTTATCTTTCATGGTTTCATTACTAAGTAAATGGTGAAAAGGATGATCGTTTTTTCTTTGTTTTTGGGCGACAAATGCATACGAAGGAAGTGGTGGAACTCCTTACACTGGCCTTGGTATTTGCTGACCCTATAGAGCAAAAGCCACCCCATTGCTTTGTGAGTAGTGAGACTCGAACCCAAGCATTGAGCGAGGCAGTTTGAAATCCTTCCACTCAGCCACCCTCTGTGATGGTATGGAAAGGATGATTGTAACCTCAATTGTAATAAGCATGAATTTGTTCTATAATCCTTTTAGACATCAGCTGATGGGGAAAAAGGGGGAATTTTTAATTTTTGAAATGAAATGACAGTGCGATTTGATGGAGTGAAATTGTATTGAAGCATTCTATGTTAAACCCTTCACTAATCCAGATGAATCACATTTGTTTGCAATTTATGTCCTACATAATGTAACTACCTTGCAATCTTTACTCATTAGACTAGAAGAATGGCACACATTATGTAAGCGCACAAATATGAGAGAGAAAAAGTAGGGGAGTGAAAGATATACGGTTACTATTATTTTCTTCTTTTACATTGCCAAGTAGCAAACACTCAGGATGGAATTCTTGTCAGACCAAAACTGCTCATACACCAAAAGCCTGTCGGCCAGCATAACCTTTATAGGACAGAACAGATAATGGGTACCAAAACACCATTTTTGATAAAAAGCTGCTGCAGAACAGTTGAAGAAAACTGCCTCAAATCACAAAAAAAAAAAAAAAATTATGAGGAAAGGAAAAAAAAAAGAAGAATAATGAGAAGATTGTATGGGAGAAAAGATGAGGGGATTGACCAAATTACTTCCTACTGTTTCCAGACTTGGAAACTCCAGCTTCTGACTTAGAAAAGAAGAAGAAGAAACCTTCGCCATCTACAGCTACTCCTACAAATTACAAGAACATTTATGCCTATACTTGGATTATTTCCTGCTTTCATGACTTAAATTCACTATAGCTCTGGAAGTTTCTTTATGTCACTCAAAATGATAAAAAACAAACTAATTTAAGTAAAGTATTGAAGATATTTAACAAATTAAACCCTTCCAAAACAAAATCAAAACCCAAAAAAACCCTTACTTATCAAGGTTCAAGATGATAAACCCATCTTGGTGAGACGGTATCAACTAGTAAATAAACAACTCCAATAATCCATTTGTTTTGTAATAAAAAGAGAAGGTAAAGGATATCACAATTGACGTAATTTGACGAGTCAATAGTAATAATAGGATTATATTATGAACTACCTCTTTATGGAAAGCAATTTGTGTAAACTTTATTTTACTTCCCCAATTGGAAAAATTGTTGAAGCATTTTGGAAGTAGTGGAGATCAATCACGAAGATCAACTAGCTGCTGATAATCATTTCCTTTGTAATTGTGCTTTTGTGTCTTCTTGTATGTTTGGATGGATGGACTGGGGTGTGTAACACCCTGCTCATTTCATTGTTGTACCTCCTTATATGTGTGTGTGTGTGTGTGTATCTCAAATTGTCAATGTTTTTATAGACTGGGTATCCTATTAGAATCTCCTTGACTAATTTGGTTTTATGACCATCAATGAGGAATATATTTACAATTGTGGCAACTAATTTTTCTTTTCTTTTATTTTATATTAATGCACTTGAGATTTGGAAAATTCTTCATTGCTTGTGATGTAAGGGTGGATTGCCACAGTATTTTGGTCTATTTCTCCCAGTTATAATGTTAATGTTTAAATGTAGGATATTTGTTGCTTTTTATTGTTGATCTGGCTGGGGTGCCCACGGGGTAGTTGTCTGTATCCTTACGATCAAGTAACTCTTTACTAAAGGTCATGACCCAGTGTTGGCCCACTTGTGCAAGGCGCTGGGAGAGGTAAACTGAATAGAAACATAACCTTTGACATTTTTTGTACAAAGTGTTGAACCAGCGTTCTCACATTGACAACCCAAGCATTTTATCATTGCAAGCAATTTCCCCTTAATGAAGCAACTCTACACTATTATTAGTAAAAGGCTTTTTAAAAACTAATAATAGCAGATGCCCTATGTTGCGCAACATATTGGGAAGTGCAAACTTTAAACGAGTAATGTTATAGTCAGATTTGGAAATCCTTTTTGATATGGACGTCTAGCTTTATATATTCCTAGTCTACACAGCTTATGATGGATGGAATCTAATTTCCTCCCCAATTTTGTGATTGACCCTTTGGTCAGCAGTGCTACATCAGGCGGTCTTCTTGATAGAGCAATTGAAGCAGAAGATAAGAAGCATGGAGATTTCTTGAGGCTGGTACTACTATTCTGTCTTGTTTCTCTTTCAGTTGTCTGCCTTATCTGCTACTAGACACAATAATACTCATGTGCACTCCCCCACCACTGCTCACCAGCCTGCATTCAAAAGCATACCTACATCCACACTCAACCTGTGGCACGCATGCACCCTGTGGCATCATTTATATCTCATGTCAATCATAGAAGGCAACTAATTGGTTCCCTTGTGAATACATTGAGAATAGGAACATGTTGAGGGGTACCTTGAACTGTCAGCCAAGACGAAGATATATTTTACTACTGCCGTTTCTCTTTGGGATGCAGATTTCTATGTCAAAGTTGATGACGACGTACATGTAAATATAGGTAAAGATTCAGATATTGATTAACCTTCCTAGTGGCTTGTGGATATTGGCTTGTGCATTGTTATTTGTATTTTCATTCTTATTATAGGAAAACTTTTGAATTTCAAAATTCTATTGATTTTCTTGTGTCTGATTAAAAAAAAAGAAAGAAAGAAAATTTAAAATCTCTCTCTCTCCCTCCCTCCCTCTCATTCTCCCTTCATTGCGACACCAAAAATCTGTTTGTTGATTACTGTGAAATGTAAAACAGTTCTTGGCCATATATTTCCAGTAGGATGATTCCATTGAATCGCCATGCTTAAAATTTAAAAAATAGTTTAGTAGATGAGAAACAACCTATTTTTAATGGATTTCTTCTCGAGTCCTTTGAACTCATGGCATATGTTAAGATAGTGAATAAAACATCCTGTCATTATTGGCATTTAAGAGATCTTACTTGTGTAAGAATGTTCTTCCACATGGTCTCTCAAAAATCAGTAATTTTTTAATATATGTTTAAATCCTTCTTACGTTGAGTCCGTCCATGTAACTGCAGCAACTCTAGGTGCAACCTTAGCTAGCCATCGGTCGAAACCCCGGGTTTATATTGGATGCATGAAATCTGGTCCCGTCCTTGCTCAGAAGTAAGGCAAACTTTTCTCTCACGTGAATTTTGGTAAACTGAATTTTTCGTCTTCTTGTTTCCAACTTGCCCTTTTTATTGACAGGGGAGTAAGATATCATGAACCTGAGTATTGGAAATTTGGTCAGCCGGGAAACAAGTATTTCCGTCATGCTACAGGGCAGCTATATGCTATTTCGAAAGATTTGGCTACTTATATATCAACAAACCAGTAAGTTTCCATTTGTCTTATAAAGAAAACGTGGCTCATCTTTGTCTTTGTTGATTTTTGATCTTATCTTATTAATCTTGATGATTATAATCATCGTAGGCATGTGCTACACACATATGCGAATGAAGATGTCTCCTTGGGATCTTGGTTTATTGGATTGGATGTGGAGCATATAGATGACCGGAGATTATGTTGCGGAACCCCACCTGGTAACGATATATGATCATATTTCCTTTTTCTCCCCCCACCCAAAATATTGAGTGTTTCTATGACAGTTATGAAATAGTGTTGGTGCATGATGGGTTATTGAAGTTCTTCTTCAGAGGCATGATGTATCCCGTGTTTGGCTCACACACTCTTTATTCAATTGTTGCAAGCCAGTGACCAACCACCGTGCTTTCATTTAATATTAATGTAATCGTGCAGTATGCCTGCACCATAATATGATGCTTTGTGATTGAGTGACGGATTGGCAATTGCATTGATCATAGATCCTGGATCATGTTGCAGACAAACAGGTCTAGGCAGCTTGCATATCAATTTTCCGCCTAGCTAGAAGTAGACAACATCACAAACATGCCTACAACTTGACACCACCCCCAAAGGGATATTCTGTTCATTTTTAGCCCATGATCCATTCTCCTGAGAGCCTCTGCCTTGATGTCTCCTATGACGACTAAGAAAGAGATATACCAACACCTAGTGGACTTCCAGCTGGGAATGTGTCATTCATTGATCGCAATCCCTTTACAACTGCATGAAACACATATAGTTATGCTTGTAAGTTGTGTTATGAGTCAAAGATCCAACCTACAGGTAATGAATAAACTTTTATTATGAGAAGCACTTAGAATCCTATGATTACAGGTTTGTTCGCTTCTTGGTAACAAATTCTGGTCCTTGCTTGATGTCTTGCATCCAGCATATGCTAAGGTGCTATTAATAGTTTGCTTACCAGCATCACCACTTCAATTCAATATGTTTAACAAGGTTTGAATAAGAAAGCCAGTACCTCAGTCTATTGCAGTATGACCTGATTTACATAACATCCATGTTACTTCCGAAAAAAGAATGAAAGAAAGAGGGGAGTAAGAAGGAAAAATTTGTTGGTAATGGGTTGTAAGTATGAATAAAGACTCTGAAACTAATTGTTTGGTGATATCAATTGTTACCACAGATTGCGAGTGGAAGGCTCAAGCAGGCAACATCTGTGTTGCTTCCTTTGATTGGAGCTGCAGTGGGATATGCAAATCTGCCGAGAGAATCAAGGAGGTTCACCGGCAATGCGGGGAAGGCGAACATGTTTTGTGGAGTGCAGTTTTCTGACAAGCAATGTCTTCCCACCACTGGAGGAAGCAAGTGGATTGCTCGAGTTTGTATTATGGGTATTGTTATAGAGAATTGTATGTAACATCGAACTGTAAAATGTGTGTGTATGTGTTTGTGAGAGAGAGAGAGAGAGAGAGAGGTTGGTGATGGTACTCTTCTCCATTTTAGCTGAGAGAGACCATTATAGGAACTCAATAAAGTTGCAAGACTAATCAGCCATTCTTTAGACGCTTGGAGACCGAGGACCATATTGTTGGGTCTGCCACGGTCACTGAAACTTGTAATAAATGTAAATCTTGGTGCCATTTGCTATCCTTTGCTTCATGAAATAATAAATTTTGTTTTGGAACTTGGATGGGTTTTGTCCTCTTTTCATGATTGCAAATCGGTTGGTAATAAAGATCTATCTTTTGTGATTCGCTTTTCTTGAGGCTGCAGTTTACCGTGTGCAAATCTATGTTGCATGTTCACTTTCAAACAAGGAAATATAACTCTATGTGAGTCAACTCAGTTATGCATTCTCTTGGAGTGTCCTACATCGTCCGTCTCTAACTCCTCTGGTCTATATATAAGGGTTATCTCTACCTCTCCTTAACGCTTGGGTTTTAAAGATTGAGCTAATTGGGAGTTGGGCTTCCAAATTTCAATATGGTATCAGAGTCAGACCAGAGCTCTAACTTTGGGATAGAGGAGTTGGGGCACGCCCATTTGGCTTTCGCTGCGACATGCAATGTAATCCAGGAGGCGTGTTGGAGTATCCTACATCGCCCGTCTCTAGCTTCTCTGGTCTATATATAAGGGCCCTCTCTACCTCACCTTAACACCTGGGTCTTAAGGATCGAACTAATTGAGAGTTGGGCCTCCAAATTTCAATATGGTATCAGAGTCAGACCAGAGCTCTAACTTTGAGCTAGAGGAGTCGGGGCGCGCCCATCTGACTTTCGCTGTGACATGCGATATAATCCAAGAGGCGTGTTAGAGTGTCCCACATCGCCCGTTTCTAGCTCCTCTGGTCTATATATAAGGACCCCCATCTGGCTTTCGCTGTGACATGTGATATAATCCAGGAGGCGTGTTGGAGTGTCCCACATTGCCTGTTTCTAGCTCCTCTGGTCTATATATAAGGACCCTCTCTACCTCTCCTTAATACCTGAGTTTTAAGGATCGAGCTAATTGGGAGTTAGGCCTCCAAATTTCAACATGGTATCAGAGTCAGGCTAGAGCTCTAACTTTGGGCTAGAGGAGGAGTCGGGGGTGCACCCATCTGACTTTCACTGTGACATGTGATATAATCTAGAAGGCGTGTTGGAGTGTCCCACATCGCCCGTTTCTAGCTCCTCTGGTCTATATATAAGGAATCCTCTACTACCTCTCCTTAATACCTTGGGTTTTAAAGGATCGAGCTAATTGAGAGTTGGGTCCTCCAAATTTCAATAATGGTATCATAGTCGGGCCAGAGCTCTAACTTTGGGTTAGAGGAGTCGAGGCGCGCCCATCTGGCTTTCGCTGTGACATGCGATATAATATAAGGAGGAGTGTTGGAGTGTCTCACATCGCCCATCTCTAGCTCCTCTGGTCTATATATAAGGACCCTCTCTACCTCTCCTTAATACCTGGGTTTTAAGGATCGAGCTAATTGGGAGTTGGGTCTCCAAATTTCAATATGCCCATCTCTAGCTCCTCTGGTCTATATATAATGGTTCTCTCTACCTCTCCTTAACATCTAGGTTTTAAGGATTGAGCTAATTGAGAGTTGAGCCTCCAAGTTTCAATACATTCTCATAAAATCCCTACTTTCAGCCCGATTTTTGTGGTTGGGGTTCCTCAATGTTGTCTTACCAATCTCATGCAATCTGCATTGATTCATTGAGTGGGTTGTTATTTGTGCTGTGAATACATATCTAACTTACTTTATTGTTTGCATAAAGTGCATTTCTGCTTTTAGACTCAAACATCTGGTTTTCTTATTATTCCACTCTAATGTAAAAACTTGCTTTAATGAGGGTGGTTCGAATAGGTTGTGGCTTACTTGATGGTGGTCTCATCTGGAGCTGCAGTAATGGAGATTCTATACTTGGCTTCATTGGCAGATCCAAGGGGTATTTGTGGCCGTGGCTCCCAAAATTTTAAAAATTTGATATTTTACCCATATTTTTTTGAAAATTGGGAATTACCTTCCAAATTTTTTCATTTTTTTTTTTTATAAGAAACCCATTTAAATTTAAATTATTATTTTTCTTATGTTAATGGTTTAGATCTACCACTGCTTGGCATACAGTGGTGATCAAAAGGTCACATGGAGCGAAGCCTGTTAGTTCTTATGGAAGGTTCTGCAGTAGACTTGAAGATAGCTTTGGCTCTCCAACCTTAGCTCTTTGCTGCTTCTATGTATTAGCTGTGATCTTAGCTTATACTTTTTTTTTAGCAAATTTGAGCCTTCTTTTCTTCCTTCTAAAGAGCTTAAGGAAAAAAGGACTTTATTTATTTATTGAAAAAAAAAATTATATGGATGGATGTTGGGTGGTAGTTGATATGTTATTTCGATATTAAAGTGAAGAACATAAATGCTATATATAACTTTTGATATGATATATATATATATATATATATTACAAAGAATGCCAAGTTGATCACTTGTGCTTAAAGAAATAATTCAGATATAAGAAAAGAATTGTTTTTGATTCTTTCTGTTTGGATTCCACATCTTGTCTTAATGCACCAAAATGTGTTAGAGGAAGAAAAGAAAAAAAAAAGCCATGAGTGAATGAGTCTAATAACATATATGGACACATATTAGTTAGAGGGTCAATCGAAGTGTTAACTCGTAAAATTATTTAATAATATTATTATATTACGTTATCATTCAATGTGACGTGACATTATTTTATAATTTTTTTACTTTTTAATGATTCATGAAAACTAAATTATTCACAAAATTTTCTAAAATAATTAAACATTTCGTGAAATATTATTACAAAATGACATGACGTAAAAATTTTACTAAATAATTACTCTTTTCCGTATCACCTTTGGATTTCTTGATTGAACACTTGAAAAAAAGTTAGATTTTTGTACCTAAGACTAATCTAATCACCTTGTTAAAAAAGTGGAAGGGGCATTCCAAAGTGCAGATGATATGTGTCACCTATCACTGAAAAGCAACAAAATACCCATGTCATTCTTGATAGTTCTAAGTTATCACTCAATATTTTTTTTACATGCATGTGGTTAGATATACAGTACATAATTTATTATTGATAATTATATTAAAAATTTAAAACAAATGAGTTTATTATTAATAATTATATTAAGAATTTATTTATTACTGTATATATAAATACGTATCAAGAATGAATGGGTTTATTATTGACAATTATATTAAAATTTATTTATTACTTTTATCGTCACTAATAATGATTATATGTTTTAAAAATTATATTTTGTATATGTGGATGAATTTTTATTTATTATATGTTTTAAAATATATAATTTGTTCAAAAATAAAAGTATTTAAAATAAATAAAAATACAATTTTTAACAAATTTAACATGCAAACGTGTAACTTTACTTTCTTTACAAACACTTGGTACCCTTCCTATATTTCACTTGAACGTTGCCGTTTTAAAGATGCGATTCTCCTTGATATATGAAACTTCACCTTGGCAAAATAGGCGTTTAAATAAGAGGCGTTTCTTTACAAACACTTGGTACCCAATTCAATTGTCTTTATTAAATAAGAGGCGTTTCTTGCGCAGAAAACTTCTCTCTGTGCGGGTCTTTGTTTGGTAATCTCTTATCTCTTTTCTCGTTGCTTCGATCATTCCATGTTTATCCCTTTTTTCTCTAGAAAAAGAGAAAACCCTAATTTGTTTTGCTATTTATTTTAACTTTATTTATATATCGCAGTTAGCAAATCGTAGCAGCATTCATCCAAGGCCATGGCCAAGAGCTCCTTCAAGTTGGAACACCCTCTCGGTTCTCTCCTTCTCTCTCCCTCCCTCCACTCTTTCTAATTGTGATCTGATACTTTTGGTTATTTGGGATTATCGGTTGATTCGTTGTAATATTTTTCATAGCCTCCTGATATATGTGTGAATCGTATGAAATTGGTTGTTGAATCTATACAATTTTCACTGTTTTTTATGTCCGTTTTGTTGAATTTGAGTCCTTAATTACGTATTTTTTTTTATTAATCAAGATATTTTACGAGATGTGTTTTTGGTGATTTGGGGTTTTATGTAGTGAAGAAGTGTCTGATGACTATCGTTTGATTGGGAGAACTTTGTGAACTAATATTTGACAGAGAAAAATTTTCTTTTTGATTTATGCTTGTCTTTACTATGGACAAAAGCATTTCACTTTATTGCTACCTCCTTGTTTGATCTTCATGTTGTAGATGAATTTTTGGATTTTATATGTTATTTATTAATGATTTAATGCGTGCTTTGTCCCCTGGTTTGATGATCTGCTATGCAATGCTATTATGTGTGAAATTCTGTACTTTTTTTCTTTTGATGTTGTTTTTATGAAGCATCGGCACATGTGGATTGCCCATCAACGACTTCATTGAAATAACAATGTAAAGTTGTAACCTCTAGCTGTGCCATGCATGCAAGCTTGGTAGAAAATGGGAGAATATTGTTTTGAAAGCCTGTTGAAATCGAATTTCCATTAAGAGTAGTTAGGGATAGTGCCGAAACTATGGTGAGGAAATATAAATATTTCTGTATTTAAATTGATTATTGTTGTTACTTGTCACTCCCAATTGCAGACGATCTGTCTTTTCACCTCAATGTATAATAAAGTGAGTTCTCTGTTAAGAGATTTCCTCTTAGATCAGATTTTAAAGTTCAAACATTTATGTGGGTTTCATAGGTTTTTGCAAACTCATCTGACTTCTCATTGGATATATTTTTGTTAAAGAAATAGAAATGCAATTCGAAACCCACCTAGATGTTTTTTTTCCTTAAATGAACGTGTTTTATGCCACCTTTGAAATAAATTTTGCTTGTACTACTGTTTCTTCTCTTATAAGGAAAAGAAAGATTTGCTTAAAGTTGATAGTTGTCTTGGCAAAACGTTTCGACTTTCTGTGTAATCAAAATTGTTATCTCTCAAATAATTTAATAAAGCTGGGAGAGTTGAATGAATACTATCCAATATTTGACAAGATGTCTATTCTTATTCATACAGCACCTTTCTTTGATTTTTTTGAAAGATATGTTTATTCTTTTATCTTATTTAATATTTGTTTTAATGTGTTTTTTCCTTCATTGCAGAAAGGAGGCAGGCTGAAGCTGCTCGCATCAGGGAGAAGTATCCAGATAGAATACCGGTATAGAAAATTGCATCTTGCTTATCTGGAAGATATTCCCTTGTTGGATGTTATATGTGTAATGTGTGTGTTCAATATTGCTCTTTGTTTTGCACTATATAGGTTATTGTGGAGAAGGCTGAAAGAAGTGACATACCTGACATCGATAAGAAGAAGTCAGTATATTTCTACAATAATTCATCCTTATACTATATAATGTGGATGGTACTGTTATGGCTATTATACACATGAGATTTTGATAAGATCCACTTTCCCGACTTGAATTGTTGCTTGTCAATATGTGCAATCTTGAATTTACAGCTCTATTACTTGTTGAGTGTGGTAATTGTTTTACTTTGATGTGATGTATTTTTAAAAGAGCTTGTTTATAATTTTCCCACTACTCTAGTATTGTCCTTTTTCATTTACGTTTGCGCAATTTAATTTTGTAGTCAATTGGGTTTCTAGAATCAAGTTGATATATCTATCTGATGTTGATTTTTTTTTAAATTTTCTTTATCTTTTCCCTGTTGGATGAGTTTCGTCCATGGCCCTCATGTGACCTCATCTTACTGGCTCATTGTTCATTGTCTATGTGATACCTTTGATATTAAATGTTTTTGTGGCAAAGCAATCACTATGACTACAGGCCTTCTAGAAAAAAATTATGGTTTTTATATTCATGGTGTCCTCTCTCTCAAAATTGTGTTACTGCCTCTTGTTTAAATGTCATACCAAGATGGGTCTGGATGGTGTTGTCTTCCTCAGCACAGAAGAAGCTAGAACTTGCTGCTATCGAATACTCTGACACTTGGCTGAATTCATTCTCTTGAATTGAAAATATGACCATATTACTTTTTTTCCCATCTAATTCTTTTTATTTTCAATTTTGCTTAAAAGGTTGAAGTTTATGCAGAAACTTTTATTTCTTTTAGGAGTGAGTTCCATTCTTCTTTACTCATTTGTATAGTTTTAAAAATAGACCCACAATCCATGGGTACGCAAAACCTCCTTCTAGTGACTGAATTACTGAAGTGGTAATTGGTGATATCTTATAACTTATGCATATTACACATTTGCACATTTCCAACAAGATATAGTCAAATGCCATGTCTATCACATATCTATAGAGCATCCAATTTTAGTGGAGGAATCCCCAGAGACTTTTGTGTACAACATCTTTTGAAAAGAAACATGGTAACAAAAAATATATGTATAAAAAATCCCATGATAGATTCTTTATTGGGTTCGGAATCTTTAATTCTCTTAACTTAAGCTTTAAGTTACAAGAATTACTTATCAAAAAAAAGTTATGCGAAACATGAGGTTTTTTTCTTTCTTTTTTCATATCACTATCTGCGTGACGTGTCTTGAGATTTTCAAATAACATAAGGATGAATTTTTCAGTTACCAAGAGGAGCGAACATTCTTTGTGTTGGAGATTCAAAACCTTATTTTTCCACATTTTGTCATGATTGCTGTTGTGTATCTGACAAATGCATCTTATAGAGTAAGATATTATTTATTTGTTTTGGGAGGTATGAGACTTTAATCTTTGTGAGTCCGCTCTGTTTATGTAAATGGGTTTGCCACTTTGCCCCTTCAGGTAGCTTTTTAATGCATATTTATTTGTCAAAAAAATGTTATTTAACTTATTTTATCTGCATCGTTATCCTCTAAATTTTACATGATGAATGCAGATATTTGGTTCCTGCTGATTTGACTGTTGGACAGTTTGTGTATGTGGTTCGGAAGAGGATAAAGCTCAGTGCTGAAAAAGCTATTTTCATCTTTGTGAAGAACATTTTACCCCCTACTGGTGAGAAGAATTTGAGTTTGTGCTACTTGTGACCATCTTATTACTTTCTGTAATCTTTTGTTGTCCATAAGTTTTGTATTTGTTTTACCTCAGCTGCCATGATGTCTGCAATTTATGAGGAGAACAAAGATGAGGATGGTTTCCTCTACATGACTTACAGTGGCGAGAACACATTTGGATCATTCTGAGTGCAATCAAGCTTAATTTGTGTAAATAAGACTTGAAGGAAATATGTAAATTCTTAGCAATCATCTGGCTGGTGCTGTCCTTTTCGTAAGACAATGGCCCTTCTGGTTTGGCTCCATGAATACTCCAATTTGACGCAGTAAATGTTTGTATGGTTAATGGGTTTCGGTGAATGAATTCAGTAGATGTTGTATTCCCTTTTTTAATTGAGTGATTTAGCTAAAAGTTCAAAAAAAAAAAATTTGAAAATTATGATGAGGTCCTTCCTCAACACATTAATCCAAGTCCTTTAATTATTTTGTTAATGAAATAATTAGCCTAACTAAATTTCCCTAAAAGCCAGAATAACTCAAAAATTAATAATTTATAATTTATAAATTTGTTTCTAATAAAATTTACATGTTTAAATTTTAAAAATTAGAGATTTATTAAATAATATTCATATTATATATAAAATTTAAAAAAAATAATAAATTTTGGACAAAAAGTCTATTGGATTTTAGAGTAGTTGGTGCAAAATAAAGTGCGCAAAATGTTGTAAATAACGAGGCTATAATGTAATGTTTTTAAAACATTATATGGATAATTGAGGCTATGATGTAATGTTTTTGAAACATGAAGAATTGTCCAAGGATAATTGTGAATGTGTGGTATAGAGATTAGTGGAACACATTTTGTATACAACTTATTTCCCAAGATTTTTGTATAGCATGAGAATTTTTGGGGTTCATTTTTTTGTTGGACTTTTTATTTATTTACAAGCTCTTATGTATCAATGAATTTAGTTACTTATCAAAAATATTATTGTACAGGCATTAGAATCAACTCATGACTAGAGGCGCATATAATAATTAAATAATCAAATTACATCAATAAAGTAGACTGCGGTCAAAATTACAAAGAGGAGCCCAGACGAAATCTCTTGGGCACAATCCTCATGTCATTGCTGTCATCATTGGTAGATTAGTCGCTGACAACACTTTGGACTGAAAATGGAGAACCCGTTGAATATAAGCTGATTAAGTGGGATTTCGATCATCCAACAAATCAGGAAACGAAACCTCATGCATGACACCAAACATGGCTTGTGGAGGGCGTTTGGATGGGTGTTGGAGAGGCCCATACGCGCTCTAAGCCAGATGCGATGCTGGGTCGCTTGTTTGGCTAAGCGTCTTGGCTCACTAAAATTTAATGTTGCAAGTTATCTCATGATATAGCTTACACCTTTTTTAACTTGCTAACATAGTTATTAGAATCAGACCTAACCGAATCAAACTAGTCGATTCAACTGGTTAAGCCATGAACCGGGTATTAAACTAGTCTGGTTTGATTAATATACCATTTTTGCTAAAGAATAAAAAAAAATAAGTTGAAACTGACCGATTTTTTAAAAAAATTAGTTGAACCACCTTTTGTCTTTTTATTACTTGCGAATTTTTTTTTCTTACAAAACTTCTTATATTTAATGATTAAATAATAAAATTTGGTATAAAATAAGATATTGTTGCATATATTTTCGTTTATATACAAATATATAAAACTTATACATTAAGATAATTTCAATGATTATGCTGATATTTTGTTATTTCTCAATAGATAATAAAAAATATACATTTTTCTTATTATTTTTTTAATTTTTAATATATTAATTATAAAATCGGTTGAACCACCGTTGAAGCAATGAACTGATTAAGCTGATACACCAAGTCATCATTGATCGAGTATTCTAGCCTTCCAACCTTACATTTAACCCATAGTGCAATCCTGAGTTTTACTAGATTCATTACTGAATTCCATTGAGGCTGAGAGTTGTTGAAGATGCAGTCATTTCTGACTTTCCATATAGTCCACAGAATAGCAAATGAGATAACATCCCAAATTGCTTTCTTCAAATCATAAAATCCGAAGCTGAGCCACCACTCGATGGCAGTTTTAATGGAGCTTACCAGGTAAGGCAAGCCGACCAAATCCTCCAGACATTCAGACATAACAGGAAAAGATGCTCAGATGATTCAACTTCAAAACCACAGAAAACACAAACACAATCACCTTCATTACGAAGTATTCCAAGCTTTTGAAGGTATTCAGCAGTTTTTACTCTGCTATTCCAAGCTAGCCACCCAAAAAATTGGACTTTGGGAGAAGGGGGGGGGGGGGGGGAGGCACTGAACCATACGAGTGTCATAGAAGCAACTTTGGGACCAATGGAAGAATCAAACCAGTGGTATAGGGAGTTGACAGAGAACTTACTTGAAGAGTGAGCCTTCCATACTAATCAGTCAGGTTGGTTAGTCGAGATTGGGGGGCTCCGAGCAAGAGATCACACAGCCTGCATAGATCTTCCTCCTCCCACACGAATAGAGGATGACAGAAAGGAAGATTCCAATTACCAGAGACACTTCTCAAAGCATTATAAAAAGCTAGGCTTTCATCTTTGAAGCTGGATAGATTGAACAGTGGGGGAAGAAACCATTATGGGTGCGCTGCCAAGCCATAAGTCTTTCCAAAAGTTAATTTTGCAGCCATTCCCAACTATTAAACTCAGGTTCTGATTAAATTGTTGATACAAGGATGGGTTTTTTTTGAGCCACAGAGAGTATATTGAATCAGATTCTGGAAGGTTTCGATGTGAGGGAGATTTGAGGGACTACTTTGATGTCTCATTTTCTTGTACCACAGTATTCTTAACTACTTTGATATCTGATTTTCCTTTATTATCTCACTCTCTCTTATCTTGATTGGTTGAAGATTTATGTGAAATTGTTGAATGATTGATTCATTATATGATGTTGAATCTAACATCTCATCAGATGGCCCAATTGGTTTCAGAACATGAAAACTTTGGAAAATGTGAGTTGTTCCATTATCCATTCAATGAATATATATTATGACAGGCCGACTCTATACAATTGAAAGTCTAAAACAAAATGAGGTATTTTTTAATATTAATGTAATTTTTTAATTTGTATATATATTATATTAATTTTATAATATAAAATATAATTACTTTTTTCAACAAAGGATAGTTATATATTGAATAAAACTCTTTGACAATAGAGTTTTTATATAATTTTTTTATTATCTAAATAGATAAAAATAAAAGATTAGAGCACAATACGTATAAAATTCTATTAATTAAAGAAGTTTTTTTTCATGGAGTTTTTATGAAACATTTTTTTATAGAATTAGATTTTTATTGTCCTTAGACTTCTAATTTAATTTTACAATAAATACATAAAATTTGAATTTTTTTTATATAGTTAAATTTTTATTAACCATACACTTCTAATTTAATTATATTATAAATATATAAAATTTAAGACCTAAAAGGATTATTTTGTTAGTTTTGTGATCGGACTAGCCTTATATTATGCAAAATTGGGCGAGGGCGAGCTATCCAAGTCTGGCGCAGGAACGGGTAATGGTTGTAAACGAGCAGGCGCAGGAACGGGTAATGGTTGACGATACCTATAATTGCTTCTTCAGTCTGGCGGACCAAAAGTTCTTTTACAGTGTCAATAGTGTGGTAAAAAACAAGATCAGATACGCTAATTGTGTTGGGTCCTCTCTCGGTTGGTTGGCCTGTATTGATCCTAATTGCCTTGTTTTTCTTTTGAATCCCTTCAACTCCTCAAACCACATTATCCCTCTCCCACCCACTGAAACTCTTCCTGGTGTCGTGAGCGTCACCCACAAATCCAATAATGACGTCGAGTACTTTTGTCGTATTTCTTATTGCGGTCGTGAATTTACAGCATCGGCTAAGGATTTGAGCAGACGGTTATTTCATAAACTTGTTTTGTCCTCACCACCATCGCCATCACCATCACCAGCTAATGACAATAATAATTACACTGTCATGGCCATTCAAGGTGATGACTTCCAGCTTGCCTTTGCAAATATGGAGACACCAAATGGACCGCTCTCCGCAGAGATGGACCACATCCAGGCGCCTATGAAGAACTCTTATACTCTTAACACTGACCAACTATTTTATACATTGAATTAGGGGGTAGGACTTGAAACTTGGGATCTTCGTGATTCTTCTTCTCCCAAACACACCAATTTTCGCATTCCATTGCCCTCTCGTTTTTGTTTTCCTCAAGAGATGAGTGAATGTGAACAGTTGTTGCGATGTTATTGCAACTGTAGACGTTACATAGTAGAGTCAACTGGGGATCTTTTGATAGTTTTCAGGTATTGTGTTGAAGCTGTTGATATGGATGGGAACATCATTGATGATATGTTTGAATATGAAGATTCCTCTGAGCCCGTATACGGGACGGTTCGATTTGATGTTTACAAGCTTCACCGACAGCAGAATAAGTGGTCATACATTAAATCTATAGGTGACAGAGCCCTGTTTTTGGGTATTAATCACTCTCTCTCTCTCTCCTCGAAGGACTTCCCTGAATTGAGGGGTAATTCTATTTACTTTACTGATGATGATCTTGATGAACTGAGAACTGAAGAAACCTCTATTGGCGGTCTTGATTTGGGTATATTCAACTTAGAAGATAATAGTGTGAAGCCTTATTATCCGAGAGGGAACCTTCAGAAGATTATACGGCCTCCAATTTAGCTCGTCCCATCCCCGTGGTAGATAGAACTGATACGATGATGTTCTTTCAATTATTTTATATAACCAACCATTCTTATACAAATGCGATATCTTGGGGGTTTAAATATCGATCAAAGTATCCTGAATTTTTTTTTTTATTATTATTATTTTTGGTCCCAGATTTACCTATATTGCTTTTGTTTAGTTTTTTTTTTTAAAAACACCATTTATGTAAACTACAATGTGTGGTTCATCCAGAGTCAACTTATTTCAGTTTATTGAATATTAGGAGAATAATTAATTATGTTCTACTCAAAATCGTTTACATTGAGAATGAGATACAGTTGTAGCTAGCATATTTCGAAAATAAATTGACTTGAAGACCGCAAAACACTGAGCTCTTGGAGTTCAAGTTTACTGTTATAAGGTAATCAAAAAATCAAGCTCAATAGAATTCAAAACTATGCAATTCCTTCTATAATCAAAATCAAACTCAATAGAATTCAAAAATTTGCAATTCCTTTTGCTGGTTATTCCAAAATAATTTACAATTTTTGTGAAATCGAAGTATGTTTAAACAACTGTCCAATCATTTTCAACAGAACAAACAGCTTTGTCGGCTGGGGATGCACTTCCGGGCTTAGGAGGCTTCATTGAAAATATAGATGAGAGTGATGGGCGTGATGGGTTATCTTCCGAGTTCTTCTGATCTTTTGCTGTGGGTTTTCCAAAGTGCCTATCCTTGCCACCAAAGATGAGGCTAAGCCTCTTAAACCGGTATTTTGATTCACCTGCAGTGCTGGTATCTTCAGGCTGCTTTATGATCTTTAGAACTTCCTGTGGGTTGACTAACACCGTCTCCACTGTTTCATAAACCTACAACCATAAATTTATCGGTTCAAGTACTCGTACGACTATGATTCCCTTATTTTTTATAAGTTTGCATCCAAAAGAAAGCAAACTAGACGGTATTTAGAGGCTTTTTTTGTCAGTATCACTAATGAACACCCAAAAAAAAAGAGTAAACAGAAGGAACTCGAGTGAAATGACAATCCCCTGCTTAGATGGTTCAATAACTGTCTCGAGAATTAACCCCATGGGTAGCTCAACTAGGAGAATCTCTGGGTGTACTACCCAAAGGTCACTAGTTCAAGTGGTCAAGGGACCACCTCACGCATTGCGCAAGCCAACCACGGAGTTCCTCATCATTACCCCCCAAAAAAAAAAAAAAAACTGTCTCAAGAATTTTGTTAGTTGGGTCCCTAAAAGTTGTCCTCCCATGCACTGCGTCATTTGATATCAAATACCTAAGGCGTGCAGGTAGGTCATCCGGTCCTGTTCATTTCAGTAACTAACTAAATGTAACCCCTCATGGATGGTCAAAAGACCATACAATCAACGCCCTAAGAATGCTCACAGTAGTTTTTTTCTTTTTTCAATAAGTAAGAAGTATTTCAGATCATCTCATTGATGAGGCTTCTTCATGGCATGTCAGAGGGGTAAATTGGCACATATGCGAGTACCATCACTTTTCAGGATAGCTATATCCAAAACCAGCACATGCCAAACCCAATTACACAAGTTTATGAATCTCCGCTCAATTTTACATCCTACCTGGCATATATTGTCAATTTTCTCAGTCCAGATGCTGCCTTGACAAGTGGTGATAATGTAGTCTTTGCACTCGTAGAACAGCTTTGACAAACTATCATCTGTGGGAAGTGTGGCCTCAGCAAAAACAAATCCTGAACCCAGCTGAAAATTTTAGAACACATCATTAGCACAGTCAAAGAATGATGCTTCGGAAATTCAGAATTTGCAAACTCTGGCAATCATAACCAGCTATGTGACTCGTTGTCAAATTATGAAAAGGAGCAGGAATTAATATTGTGAATATCTATCAAATGTTATACCAAATAGAGAGTTCATAAATCAATAACAATTTGGAGTTTGCAACCAATTTTATGGGATTAGGGAATAAAACGTTGATGGAAAATAGTGTATAAACAGGGAAGAGTACAGCTGAAACCTCACTGTCTGTTTCGCAGATCTCTTTTTAACCTCCAAAATGGCCCTTAATAACTTGACCAAATGGCAGGTTGTACCTGCTTCCTTTAGAACTTAGGAATCAATAAAAGCAGAACTATTCTAGGTCAGCAAAATGGAATATTGCCTGAACCAAGATAAATGTGCAATTAGGTGTCATTATTCCCCAAGGTTGTTTCCATGCATACCAATACAATGACATGGAACTAATATGGATGTTGTAGAATAGATTAAGCTCAATAATAAACAGATTTGCACAAAGATAAAGAGTCCTGTCAAGTTATACACAGGTCACCAGTCGGCAGTCAACATCAAGCCAAATATGACAATAATGAACGATGAGACCACACCTCAATAAAGAATCATTGTTTCTCATTAATTAATGCTTTCAGGTAGAAACTAAAAAGTACAGTTCACTTTCACCAAGTAAGAAAAGGTCAACCAACGTCTCAAACCTCCACTAGGGAACAAACACCTACAAAGAGCTACAAAAGATCATAAGAACCACTTGTCTAGATGTAACACTGGATTGAAAGTGACGGAGAGGAGCAAAGTTTCAACCCAAGAAGCACGGAGACGACTGTTTTAAAAAAGAAGGGCACAGATACGTTCGGAAACATTGAATATATATATATATATATATAATATTTTAACATGACCATTTACTAAAAATATAATATTATTTCAATCAAAATTAGCATAAAAACATACAAATTACAAAATATTATTGAGATATTAAAATAATAAAGCCACTAAATAAAAAATCAAGAACTTATTTATTTAATTATCAACATCCATGATCCAAGTTCCAAAACAAATTTACTAACTATAACATATATAACAACAACAAAAAATTGAAGAAAATGAGAGAGAGAGAGAGAGAGAGGAGGGGGGGGGGGGGAATCTACCCCTCCCCTCCCCCCCCAAAAAAAAGGGAATAAAGAAAACGTGTTCAAAATGTGTCCAAAACGTGTCTTGTGTCCGGGACGTGCCCGAATTTGGATACTCTCTTTTTGTGTGTTCGACAAGTGTCCGTGCTATCAAAATACAGTGTCCGTGCTTCATAGGTTTTAACTGACAGAATTCAAATGGTTATTTTGGGAACTTTTCCAAAGCACACGAGGGGATGCAAATCTGCCATTAATTTTAGAGTTTTTTTACAATGCAATTATCATCATAGATTGCTAAATGTGATCAAGCCACAAAGCTTCCCAGCATCATGAGTTGCAAGGCGTCACACCCCATGAATGCTTGCTCTCAAACCAGGTGCCTATTTCATGACAACAGGTTGATCTGTACCCCTAGAAGCGCTAATGAAAGGACCTCATCGGCTTCATGGAGAACCATTGACGGAAGCCATACATTTCTTTGGAGCTAGCAGAGCTGGACATGCTAAAAGTAAAAGTGCAGCAACCCAACCCTTTACATCGCCCCTCATGAAGAAAGCAAGGTCAAGGATTTTTACACGAGATCGATGCCTTATTCTTGTCAGCAGTAGATCCACATTTATGCCACCAGTGGCACATGCAATGAAAGAAGGGACTCAGTCTGGTAGTTGGATTGTTGGAACGCAGGCTTACGGAAGTGGCTGCACAGTTCCCTCACAATAAGACAAGAGACAGTATCTTCAACTGCCCTTGAGAGAGGAGACAGGGTCACTGTCAAATTTGAGACATCTGACAAGTTCTCTGCATCATTTGAACCTCATAACAGCATATTTGGATGCTTTTACAAGAGTCAAAAATGGGATGCAGCAAGTCCCCAACTGTTCCAAATCAACTACATTTTGTCCCTTAAACCTCATTGTTAAGAATATGATCCTGTTAGACCACTATCCCTCGCAGGTTTGTTAGTTCTTCCTCAGGCCAAGTCACACTTTCGGAATAGCCTTGAACCATAATGTCCTGATACTACAAAAAACTATGCTATACAGATAGCAGGAAGCTAAAGAGTAAAGACTTCTAGTGAATGATGATGGGAAAATGTAGCCATGTATCTGATAACAATCTGATCAATGCATCTAGGTTTCTAAAACAGCACAGATAACTACATTTTCCTATAAAATAATAGTTGATGGAAATTTGTCGCTTTAGAGAACAGAAACATTGAATGATCACTAGTTTTGCAGTATAGAAAAAATTGAAGTTAAAGAAAGCAATCATGATATTAGTATTCAACAGAGGACTTACAAGAGAGATAAACAGCTGTTTGAAAAGCTCAGAAGGTGGGATATCCTCTAAGATATTCAAAATACTTTCTCTGCAGATTCAAAACACCATTCAGATCTTCTCAGACAATATAAGTAAAAAAAAATTTTAAAAAAGAGAGATGGATTGAAATCTTCCTACTTACGGAGCCAAATCCTCGTCAAAGAGGGGTGTTTGTTTAATAGCTGGAACTGGTTTCGCTGTTTCCCACAGTTCACGCCACAAATTACCTAGATATTAATGAAAAATCATTTATCAAGAGTCTATATCATGATTCGATATAATTTCCAGGGCTTACAAAAGCATGTACATGTAACATAGCACTGAATTATTTTAATGAGATAAGAAATATATTTAGATCTATTTGCAAGTACACTTTTGAGGACATACTACAGAATTTGGACTCCAGCAGCCATATAAAAGTCAGAGAGGTCATAAAATAAAGCTTCGATATTTTAGACAATTAGTTGTCCACGGAGAAAAGAACAAAAATACCAACCGTGACTTCAGCAGATCTCTTTAATTGTGTTAAACAGATGTAAGATTCACTAAACCTATAATTTTATAGCAAGGTCAAAGAACTTTTCTTGAGCTTTCTTTAACTCTGTCCCTCTACATAAGTTACCTATTTGTCCAATAAAATTAAGAAGCAAGAGCAAAGATCCCTCCTACAACACTTCAACTCAATATGTTTTAACCATGAAAAATCTAAGGTGAACTACAACAATACCTCATTTGAAGAAAAGGGAATATTTTAGGACAACCAGCTACCATGTCTGCATCAGAAATCCTGAATTTCAGCAGCTTGTCTACAATTTAGTGATTTCCTCACTACTTTCGAGTAGCTGTACCTTTTTCTTTCTCATCTCCAGTACATGTCTAAGTAATTGCAGGCATCTAAAGAATTAACGGAAAATTTCTGGTTTATCTAGAAAATATAGGAGAAGAGAAAATAAAATATATCTGACAGATAGCACGATCCCTCAACAAGTAATAACGGGTCCAGAAGTTCTGTTTTTTTTTTTTTTTGGGCGGGGGGGGGGGGGGGGGATATATAGTAGAGCTGTTATAGAAATATCAAAAATAAAAAATCTGATTGGTGAAATATCAAAACTTTTGAGGGAATTATAATAAAATTCTAGTAGAATTGTATTTCCCTCAAATCTTGGAGGGGTCAGTGACCCCTCTTGCCACCCCCAAGTCCGCCAATGTCAACAAGCATATTACAAAAAAAAAAAACAATTTATGGAAATGGGATCCAATTTTTCTTCATGTATTAACTAAATATAAACATTCCATACAATTGCAAGAAACAGAGAACATAATGACTGGAGTTTCCCCATCGAGAAGATAGCTATCCAACAAAAGCACTAAGAGTAATTTGAAGAGAGGTGATAAAAGTCAATGTTTTCTTTATAGGTCATTGAAAAATAAATGAAAATCAATTATTTCATGATCAATGGTAGAAATTGAACCCATAACTTTTCTTCTCCCTTCAGGTGCCATGGCAACACTTAACCACTATGATACAATACTGTTGTAATGATAATATAAGGGAGACCATTTGGGCCTTCTAGCTATCAAGTCAAACTAGCAAAATGACAACAGTTGGCTGATCAAAACTCAAAAGTGGCAACAACTAGCATAATTATCTGCCCCAAAAGTAAATGAGATTTGATCAGATTTCAGATGATAAGTCTTTTTTCTAAATTTGCAGTTAAATGTTCCAAATCCTGCACCATCCAAAGTAAATTTAAAATTAAAAAAAAAATCTCAAACACACACAAATCAACATAATAAAATGAAAATTAAGGACGAGATTATGGATCTATTGACTTTTTGCCCAACTATAAATGTAAAATGTTTCTTGATTATGTTCCCTTGATCCACAAGCTTACCTCTTCCAGAAGACTGACTTTTTCCGTTGCCTGAATAAGAAAAAGGAGATCATTTACTGGGTAACTACACTTTATGTTCAGGTTAATCTATCACCAAAGAGTTTTGGTCCATGCCAGTGATACGTGCTTGAAGATTAATCTAAACTGTTACGAACTTTATGGAAGCAGTACGGAAAAGCCCATTTTCTTATCTAACATCACATGATTCACATCAAAGGGACAGTAAAGAATAGTACAAACCTAGCAAAACTGAAATAAACTTTAAGGTTTTGAATCCTCCATGTCATTTCCAGTTATAATGGTCAAGCATAATACTAGTATAACTCCAAGGGATCCATCTATTGTCACATCTTCCACATCTGTCCAATATCTTATGGACAACCTATAGTTGAAAAATATATGCCAGCACAGTCATCAAAACAAGTAGGAATGTGTAGAGAATGGCATTTGGTGATAGCACAGCCTATGTGCTAGCCTAGGCACTCAAAGAGTTGTCCTGTGTGCAAGCCACCTATTCCATATCATATATAGCATGTTTCACTAAGTAAACATTTAGAAGCAGAAATGCATGTAAAATGAAAAAAATGAAGATAATTTTGATTAAAAGAAATTAGTACAGGAATTAGTCTTACAAACATTTATTAACAGTAAAAGAAAAAAATAAAAGCAATTATCTCAAATCAAGTGTTTGAGACATATAATTTTTTTATCAGTAAAGATATATCTACAGCAGGCCAAGGCCAACCCAGTTCGGTTCGGTTCAGTGCCGCACGCGCACAAGTGGTGAACCCCCCAGTCATTTTATTTATCAAAACAACCAAGACATTCAAGTATTCAATCTTAAGGCCCTCAAAACAATCAATACCAAGCACAATCAATTTATGTCAAAAGGGAAAAATGTCTTTGCAGTAACCAGAACATGCATGATGCAACACAAAAGTTACTAGTAGCATCAAATCAAAATTGAGAGAGAGTACTTTCTCTAAAGTAGAACCATGGTTGACAACCTTATTTTGTTCTATTTAAAGAATTGGTCTTTCTTTTAATTGTTGAATCTCTTTGATTGGTCAACGTGTGATATTTTAAATCTCCACTACTAACGGAATTCAAATGATCTCTGGATTGTGCAAAAGATCCTTTCGATTGGCTAGAACCCCAACTACTCTATTAATTTTAAAAACAAAAGAAAAACCAATAATGTCAATTGAGGCTTTAAGGAAGAATGTGACTGATTCAGATTTAACTGAAAATATAGTTTCACAAATAGCCGGAGAAGAAAGGTCCTGTAGTTTACATGTTTATCTCATTATCCTAATAGCCTAGCAAAGCCAGGTGTGTATTCCATAAAAATCGACATTAGGAGATCTTGATGACAATTGTAAGAGCGGCTAGCCTTGGCACCTGCTAACCCGATCTTGTAAATCAGCCCAGACAAAGAATTAGACAATAATGCCTTGATGGGAAAAAAAAACCCACAAATTAATAAAAATGCACACAGCTTCAACAAAGATAACAAAGTAAACTAGGATAAGACATTACAGTTATCCTTTTTCTTATGAAATCAAACTAAATCTGCATTCTGTTCTATGTATTTCTTTATCCTCCAAAAAATATAGAATACTGACCGTGAAAACAATGAGAAAAATCATTTATGCATAATAAAATAAGAGAGTTTACCTTCTTTCTGCATTCGTATACTTAGTTGACCTTTTGTAGACAATAAATCACCACCATCAGAGGTGTCTTCAGCTTCATTACTCGTCTCTGTTTCCATCCAATCAGGGGGGGAGTGCCATCTTACAAAATCTTCTAATATACAACCTGGATTTGCAGCCTATCACATGATAACAGAACTTGATCAAATTTGGTATTAGATGGCATTTTAACATTGTTTCCACAATACAAGGTTGATAGGCCTCTACAGGACCCATGAAAGGACAAACATTTTTTACTACAAAACTTCACCTTGAAAGCCTGCATATCAGAAAGGAGTTGAGAACACCCGGCACCAACACTGAGCATAAAAAAACGAAGCAGTTTGTTAAAGAATGCCTTAAATGAATAGGTGATATTTTCAACTTAACAGAAGTAATAAAGAGCACGTGTTAAAGAAGCTTACATAAAATTGTCCATTACTAAATTCTTGGCACATTATATACTTTAAACCAATGTTAACAAACTGAAGTATAGTGCACTTGAAAAAGAAAAACAAAAACTATGAAGTCACATTAATTGTCAAAGTAAACTTTTTCGTGGTTATATTGAATAAGTAAAAATAATCACTAGGAACCAAACCTTTTTTTCCCGCTCAAGTAAACGGCTTTATTTCTTAATCGAGGGAGAATCTCTAATCCTAGTCAAAATAAATTAGAGATAAAATTGTTACTCTAAATCTATGAATTGAATTTAGTATAGCTGATCAGTAACACATACAAAAGGGGAAAGAGAGAGAGAAAGAGATATTCAGAAAAAGAATTAGAGATTAGTGAAAATAAATATAGAAAGAAAAATGAGTATTTGACTATATCTTTCTTCACTAATCTCTAATTCTTTTCACATACTATGTACTCAAATAAAGATACATCCACCTTCAAAATCTCATCCATGGTAATGGTGCTTCATTGAGATTTCCTGGTTTGAAATGAACTAGACATTACTGGAGATCTTCTCACTGGAGGCAATTGTCTCATGTTAGATGTCAGTTCAAACAACATTAATTCCACAAGTCATTCCACTCATGACGCAAAGCATATGACAGAGGTTTGATTCTCAAGCAATTGAACACACACAGGAGTCCAAGTCAAGAGGCCACTTTAGTGGGGCTAGCCTATAGTCTGCTCGTGGAGCCTCTCATGTGCTTTGAGTTGCTTATTTGAGTATTCATTTGACTTCCATATACTGTGTTGTGTTTCTTTGCTAGTCAATTGTTCAAGTTCTAATATGGGTATTTTTCTCATCATCCTTTCATTTTAAAAGTTATGTGATTTTTAAGTCAATCAAGTGACCATATAAAAATAGATTGATCATTCAGCTGATTTTCTTCTCACTGGACAGATTAATTGCCATTAGATTAATCTTTAATAAAAGGTACAGATTAAACTTTTTGATATGAGACAAGTGTGGAGTTATACTGTACTACAAGTTATGACAACAAAATTGATCAGGGCAGCAGTGAAGAATGGATTTCCAGGGCTGTTTTTGGTTGTCTCTTTGTGGCCAAAAAGATTGGGGGAATCTTGGGTTATAGGGCTTGCAGAAGGTATCAGAAAAGAGTTAGGGTTTGGGTTTGGGTTTGGGTTTTGGGTTAAAGTCAATCAATAGGGGACCAAAATTTGGGGCTGTTCCGGGACTGTGAACAGTACCCTTGAACAGCATTTGACTGCTGTTTGGTCTGTTTTGTGGGCTAGGTTTGATGGCTTGAATCTTGATAGAGGGAAAGGTTAGGGATAGTTGATAGGAATTTTAGGGTATAAAAGTGGAAAAAAAAATAATCAGATCTGGTTATCGAGTTTTTTTAGCTTGAAAAGCACAGAAAAATAATTCAAAAGAATAAAAAAAAGTAGAAGAAGAAGAAGAAACGGCTAAGTGTCACACCTAAGTTTCTATCAGCATCACACCAAGAGCTAAGAAAGCATCACATAATCCCAAAAAGAGAATAAAGCTGGAACGTTTCTCTAAACTTGTTCCCCAATATCCATTGAATTGGAAGCATTACATATATAACCCTCTAAATAATCTTAGCTCTACTAGGACTTGACTTCCAAAAGATGGTAACTAAGACTTGAACTCAATTTAAGTCTAATAAAACCTGCAAAAATGAATCCAATGTCAAAACTTGATCCAAGGGTCATAATTACAACTCGTTCCAACAAATCTTGAAATTACAAAAGTTCCCGACTCTAAAAACAAAAGAAATTCTTCTCTTTTTTTTATCGGAAAAAACATAGGAAACTCTAAAAACATGAGAAAACAAATATCTTAAAGTAACCCATAAATAAGATTCAACTAGACTTAAATTAATTTATGCAAGCTCCCAAGTATGCTCCATCTTGAAATCCAGCCAATATTCAACATTACTCTCTTCTTTAAGTTTACTTTTTCTTGAACTTTTTATGGGCTGCATCACTTTTGTTTGAGCATCCTTATTATCATATAAAAGTATTGTTCTTGTTAATGATATACTTAACTCATCAAATAGATACATACATACATACGTATATATATAGAGAATATATATATATATATATATGAGAATTGTTCCAGCTTGTAAATGTTAGCTTTTGGAGAATTTTTAATAATATTCAAGCCTGCTACGACAGCATTTACCTACCCCTTTCTCTTGGGATTGAGACGTGTGGAACTAGATGGAATCCATCGTAAGCATCACTACATTCTCTCAACAAATAGGTTTATCTAGGAAAATCAACATGAGTTTACTAGGTACTCTCTCCCATATTTTCACACCCATCTTATTAAATCAAACTTAGAATTCTAAAAGAATTTCAATAACTAACTGAAAACTAAACTAACCTAAAGCATGTGACTTTCCCTTGACCATAATCATTAAAACATCAACAGGTATCCATTAATCAGCACCCTGGCAATAACTTGCTCAAATCAAACTTGAATAATCCAATTTAAGGCTCATTAAAGTTTAAACATGATAGTGATTTTCCAGCATACCAAAACCACACAATTCCAGTGGTCTATATCCCAGTCTTCTCTAATTGCGCCTAGTGCTCCAACACTGAGTCACTGACTCATGCTATTTCTAATTTCTTGATAGATGCAGTCTGAATCAATGAGTTTCAACTTTCAAGTCAGTGTGGCAGATGCTCCTCTTTGCTTATGGTAATGTTTGTGGCGGGAAAGAAAAAGAAGATTTTTTTGGGGAAAGGAGATTCTTATCAAGAGATTAAAGCATTCTATGTTGAGCTCAATGTTATTTTGGATTATTGAACAATCTTCTTTTTTTGTTAGATTCTTCTGTCTTCTGTAGAGTTCTTGGGAGACATGAAGGTATAGGTTGGAGAGTTCTGTTTTATTATTACTTGTATCCCCTTTGCTGCCTTTTAATATACTTTTATTTAAAAATCAGAATAAAAAAAAAAAAAAAGAGAGTTAAGAGTCGAGCATAGATTGACGTTTCATTGGAGGAGTACAATTATTGGGTAGTTAATAAACTTATTAACCAATCCTTCAGTCTGGGCCTTCAGGAAAAGTCACATTCAACAATAATTTCAAAGGACCATTTATAGCCATTTAAAGTCCCCCAACAAAAGGCTCCAAATCAATAATATCAGTTTGCAAGAACTGTAAAGCTTTATTGTCAAACATAAGGATTCCCAGGGAAAAACACCTGAAAAAGGTTAAAAAAACAGACCAGGTGAAGTGGGCATTCAATCAATATACTGACCTCCCTGTTCGTAGCACAAACTCCTCTGTTTCTTTGATAACATCTTCGGTAAGCAAAGGGCCTTCCTACATACACATGCATGCATAGATAAGAAATAGATATGAACAACAGGAGGAAGCTCAAAATGGTAAAAATCAATTCCTCAATGTATCAGCCAAACCTGCATAACAGGAGTATATACAGGTTCACCAGTTTCCAGCATTGTTAAATTGTCACATTGTTTATCAGCTCCCAATCGGAGAATAAGTTCCCCAGTAGTACTTCTAGCGTATAAAATAGGGCTTGCAGGAACTGTGCCTTCAGAAACAGAAGATTCTTCAACATTTGAGCTAGCATGCCTTATTACAGAATCCAATGAGTCAGTAGCAATACAGCGGCGCCTTTTTCTGGAAACACAACAGTTGATAACTTGCAACTGCTGATACAACAGACAGGAATTTAAGTCTGGAATCTCATCTGGAGGGATGCCAGGAATATATTGCTCTTCAGACCAAAGTCTTTTCAGCTGCACGTCAAAAGATTCAAAGAGTACTCTGACCAGCTGAAGAATCTAAACAAATTCACATAGATGCATCTGATCTCGATGTGTCAAAGTGATAAAAAAAAAAAACTACATATTTTAAATTACATGAACTAGGAAATGCTACTTCCCAGTAGAAAATTGAACTCATAAAGACACAGTACAGTGATTGTGAAATACTTCTTCAAAGGAAACAATAATAAAAGGGTTATCATATGAGGGAGTACTGAAGTTGACAAACTGAACACTCTTCATTCACAAATTTGTTTGAACATACTGTTAATGTCATTCATGGATAATCAGCATCATCATATTCCCATAAGGGTGAGAAGCTAGACAACAATAAAATCTTAGATGATGGTAAATTCTGTCAGATTATTCTTCAAATATATGGGAAGTTATCAAAAATGACTACTCCCTCATAAAGCAATCTTTTTAATAAGTAGAATTTCATTAAAAACGCCCGAGAGAGACGCACTAAATACAAAAAAGGGAGCAGCTTACAAGAAAAGGCCAAGACCCCCAAAAACTCTACAAAAGAATCAATACAAGATGGGTAAGACTCTAAAACACAAAAGTGTAACGACTTCAACCACCTATTTTTAAAACTACTAAAGGAAGTTTCCCTACCTTCAAAAATCCTTCAATTTCTCTCCATATACACCAAAAAACATAAAAAGGGACTAATCGCCACACTTTCCAAAAACCAGAAAAAATATGAGCTCCTTGCCACATTTCACCAAGTCTCCAACCGATCAAGGCATCATCCATGAGCAAAAAGAGAAAGGAAAAGATACCACACATCTCTAGCAAACTGGCAATGGATAAACAAGTGATTGATAGTCCCCCTCTGGGCACATGGAGCCAAAATAGCCCCCCACACCACAGTCCAAGAAAAAAATCCCACCTTTGTAGGGATTTTGTTTGCCAAATTGCTTTCCAAGGGAACTCCTTCACCCCTCCCCCCCACCCCCCTCCTCTCTCTTACGAGCCTATTGCATGTTAAAAGACTTTACCAAAAATTTCTCCCTAGTATACATTCTCCATTGAAGAGAGTCCCCTTTATCTCTATCCAAATGAACTTGATAAAAAAGAGCCATTAACTCAGAGCCGCCAAAATGCAATTTAGAAGATACCAGTTTAATTAAAGGTTGCCTTTTTCATAATGTACATTGTTGAGCAAAATCCTACATTTAATTTCTAGAAATTGGAGCATTCTAAACATGTGGGTCTTACGTAAATGTTGAATCAACCCATCATTTACTAACTCACTACTTGGTTGGTCAACATTACTTGAGGTCACATTTCTGAACTTCCTGATGTATCTTCTTAGATTCAAGTTGTTGAGGTCTCAGTGATCTATAAATTAACTCTTGGCCACTCTTTGGTGCTAATGGAACGTACAAAATTCATTTTCAATGAGCAGAAGAATCCTAGAACATTCTAGCAAGTAGGGTTGTCTCCTTTTTGGCCTTTCTAGTAGTTGATACTTGATTGAAATGGAACTTACAGAAACTAAAAGGTCCATGCATCATAATTGACCATACTATTATATATCAACCATGTCCAACTCATAAATCTATTACAGATAATGGAAACTCAAATTTGCACACATGCACATGCACAAGCACACAAACAATTTATGTCAATAAATGAAGAGTAAAGTATAGTAACTTAAATCACATGTTTGATAAATCATAGAAAAATCAGCATAAAATTTAACATAGATGAAGCTTTCCACTGTAATTCAATTATACATAACGGTTTTGATATTTCGAGTTTCATACAGTTCACTTACTTCCGCAACAACTCCGAACCAAAATAATGCCATTTTCTTCAAGGTTTTGAAGCTCCCGATGACTTCAGAAAGCTTAACAACAAAGCTTTCAAGAGGAGCACCATGAATATCTTTAGGCAAAGAAGTTATACTTGTATGTGTCTCTGAATCAGAGCCAATCTTCCTCCTGGTGAATTGCCCTTCTGCGAACATCTTGCAGATATTACAACGGAAGCAAAAGATCATCAAGGGGTAATACACAAAAAAAAAAACAAAGAAGAATTTTCATTATAGGCAAGGTACTTTCACCAAGTCACAAAATCATGCATCTACCTGTATAAAGCAGTGAATTGATCACAGACAGAACTTTCTCATCAGCAACAAACTCAGATGTGAACTTTTCTTCCTTGTCACGTAGTACTAATGACTTCATTGCAGAGAAGGTCAAGCCAGACCTCTCCCTGACAGGTGAGGATTCTCTGGATGATGCCAGAAGATCTTTCATTGACTTAAACTTCTTTCCAGCCCTGGAGAAGGATCCCAAAAGAACGAAATGTAAAAGTATTTTATGCTGCTAAGAAATCTCATATAGTCATTGTAGCATTTCTTGAGAACATACAAATAATAGGAAAATTTTATTTCTTAGACAATCATTTACTTGATAACATCACAAAAAGATACCTCAATAATATGAATGAGCATCCACTAAAAATGACCAGTGCGAGAACAATTAAGTCACAAAAAATAGCTATATCTCATATTATGGAAGTCCCAATAAAAGGCAAGAAATAGTAATAAAACTAAGATATTGAACATAACCATCATAAAACTAAGCTTTTGAAATTCCATCACATTACACATTATGTCTACATATCTTCTTTCGTGAAAGCAATGGAACCAATCAGAAGATTTGAGAATCAGCAAAACTAAATTACAAAAGCACAGAATTGACAAAATGCCAACAAACAAAAACTTACTCAACAGCTATAGCCAATTGCTTCATGACAGCTGTTGAAGGAATAATATCCGTCTTGGTGGTATTTGAACCTTCTGCCAAGGAACCCATTTCTGAACCCTGAAATATATCAAACTCATTCACTAAAAAATAAATGGTTTAATTAAATTTATCATTTTCAGGAAATGGAAAAAAAAATGTC
Source organism: Nyssa sinensis (assembly GCA_008638375.1). Lineage (NCBI taxonomy): Eukaryota > Viridiplantae > Streptophyta > Magnoliopsida > Cornales > Nyssaceae > Nyssa > Nyssa sinensis. The sequence goes on from CM018046.1 coordinate 55,571,543, forward strand.
AAGAAACATTTTCATTAATTCAAAAACCATGACTCGTCAAACCATTAAATATAGGAAGTGAGGAACTACAAAGAACATCCAATGTTAGTCCATCTACATGCATAAAAGCCCACAATAGTAGTGAGTTGCATATACCCCATAAGAAGTTAATCATGCAAGCTTTAAGGACCAGCATGCAGAATGCTTATGCTGCCTTCTTTCCTTTTTTTGGAGGTATATCCCACATTAGACATGTAAAATACACTATTTTTTAAAAACGCACTTATCTTCACCACCAGCTGCTAGCTTGAGTGGTATGTCCTACCACTCAAAGGGAGAGGTGGATCGTTATGGTACGTGGAACGGGAATGGGAACGTAAATCGTCACTTGTTATAAAATACGGTACAGTTAAGAGTAGGCTTTCTTTGAATCGTTTTGTTGGTTCAAAATACGTTTATTTAGAACGTGATATACTTTTTTAGTGTATTTGTAATAATATTGGCATGTATATATATACACCAAAATGATTTCAATGAATCCAAACTATTATAAAATAAAATTCTAATGATGTGTATGTATTTTGTATTATTTTTTTGGGACTTTTGATATTTTAGATCAGAACGTTAAATCTTACTTTCCAAATTACTAATGATCCATGTTTTGGATTGTGCAATTCCAATTCGCAATTCGCTAGGGAAGGAGCGAATTGTGGTAACCAAGGGTGTAGGGTTCAAGTCCCGGTTGGAACATGGGTGCATGTGTAGTACCTATCAAAAAAAATAACTTATCTTCTTTGAAACTGAGGAAAAATAAACATATTTGGATGTTCAAAAAGCTATGTACCACATTTAAAACATTGTGAAAAAAAAAAATTCCCTTCTTGTATTTTGGTTAACAGAAAGATCTTCAATTTTGGTAGATCCTTTTGTAGAAGTTTTGGGAGAGATGCGACCATAATTTTGTAGGTGGTTTTATTTTGTGTATATGTTGTGACTACATGGGTAGCATCCTTTTTGGTAGTTTTAGAGAATTGCTTTTATCTACCTATATATATACATAGAAAAATTTGCAAAGAAGATTCTTACCAAAGTAAATCATAAGTCAGGATTTTTTAGTGTGTGGAGTGTTCAAAACAAAAGGATTGACTCATACATGGTAAGCCTAAAATCTTTTTGGTTGTAGACCGGACTTCCATGGAGCATGGCATGCAATCCTCATGGCATAACGATGTATAATCTGGGGCTTGTTCATTAAATTGCACATATATCTTTATAAATCCTACGCATTTTAACAAAATCTAATTTATGTACTTAACAAATTTGTTTATTGCATTGTAGTGTTTTCCCTCCTATTCATTTTTTACTTCTCATAAACTCTGAAAAAGAGTTGGGAACACTTTTCCAGCTATTTATATGACGTAAGATTTTGGATAATATTTTTCTTGAGATAGGCTTGCCAATCAAAACTCAATTCATTTAGCAACTATCAGTCAGTATTATAATTATTTTAGACCAAGTGTGCCTGTTTTATACTAAGCTAATAACTTCTCTCGGTTTTCATTGTTCTACCAAATATCATTGATCACTTTGAATATTCTTGGAAAAATGTTTTACATCAAAGCAAACAAGCCCACACCTATTTGGTCAGTCTGAAAGATTTAGAAATTAAAACTGTACAAACAATTATTTGGACTGTTTCTAGAAGCCTTCACTTCTGACCTCACCAATTGATGATTCCAAGTCTATTTTGCACCATCATGAATTCTCTTAACATATCCCCCTAGTCCTAGACAGCTATTTCATTTAATTTCTTCTAATCTTTGACCGAAATGGTAATAAATTGTGTTTTGCCACTCTATAACTACATAACAGGTTGCCAAAAATTTAATTGTTTAGTTCAAGTTTATCTATTAAATAAACATGAGATGAGTTTGACATGGATACTGGTTCGTTAGTGCAACCTATAGTACCCACATGAAGCAATAACTTCATTTAAACAATTGTTGCAATTCTTTAGGACCTATAGGTTATATGAAGCAGTGAATTTATTTAACTAACTCCTAAAAATGTTTAGGTTATAAATAGTTGGCTAATGTAACCAATTTTTTATCGGTAAAGTGTAACTAGTGTAACCAATCCCTACTTTCTACTTATTTGGGGCACTAACACATTGATTCAAGATTCTCTGTCACATGTCTATTCACACAAATTAATTCCATTCAAAGACAGTACTTTAACATTAATAAAATTTGATCCATATGAAATAGCTCAAGGAAAATAAATTTAACTCTTGTTAGCTAGTTTAAGTCGGTTTCTTGGGATAATCACATTCCTTCCAATGCATATGTATAAAGCAAAAATCTGATCTTAGATTCCAGTTAAGTATTGAAATTTAAAACTCCAGGTAGAAGCATACAAACACATACGTGTCGCCTGGTGATAATGAAAATTTTAAAATCCAAAGTTAAACATGTACATATTTTCTTACCTTTGATTCAGAACCATCTCTCATGCTCATCAAGTACAAATTTTCATCAAAAATTGCAAAGGCCATGGTCGACTTTTCAGCTTTCTCAATATCTTCGACTCCCTTCTTCCCTATTCTAATGCTCTTCAATCTCTCCTGCCAATCTTGCTTCGTCTTTACTGGTGCTGGTCTCCACCTCAAATGCTTGACTTCATGATGACCCTGTGTCTTACATTTTTTTAATTTTTTTTGGAAAAAAAAATATTAATTTCACTACAAAAGAAATGATTTCCAAATGAAATTACAACTAAAATGGGTGAAAGATACTTCATTTAAAACGGATGCGTATTTAAATCTACTTGTCATTTTCACAAGATCACATCCTTCATATTATATAAATCTTTCACAAAATAATATATAATGCGATAAATATCAAAATCTTATTGAAAGCTGGAACAAAAACTAAATGCTGAACATTATATTTTCATTATTTGGGGCAGAGAACACAAGCCAATGCAATTACCTGGTTCGGTTAGACCAAGATTTTTTTTTGGAAACCAACCGAACATGAAAGGTAAGATGCAAAATTCGTGTCTTTTATTTGTATCAGTTTCTCATCAATTAAACAACAAATAACTGGCAAAGAAAAAGGAGATAAATCCAAATTCCAAACTTTTTTTCTTTTCTTCAGTTCTCTCAGCATCCAAACAATACGCCAGTAAAACACAATCATGCATAAAAATGGACAGCCTAATCCCACATTTTTAAATGGGAAATTTAAAGATTCATAGACACTGAGATTAAATTGAATTTATATCGAAACCAATAAAATTTATTTTATTTTATTTTAGATTTTAATAATAATAAAAAAGACATCTTCATATTCTTAGACATTGAGATCAAATTGAATTCACATTGAAACCTATAAATTTTATTAAAAAATAACAATATATATATATATATATATATATATATACATACTCTTACCTTTGACGCACCGTCGTTGTTTGCAGACTCCGGTTTTGAAGTATTCGGCGATTGTTTATCAGGATCTTCTCCAACAGAATCGAAATGAACATTCGTTTGATATTAATAAATCAAAAATATCAGAAATTACCAACAACTGCCAATTCTAAATATAGTAAACAGATATAAAATATGTGATTGGGATTAAAATGGAAAAATAATAATAATAACTGTGTACCTGGATCGGTTGTTGAATCAGATTTTTTAATGTCCGTGAAGACTCTCTCCGCTTTAGCTGCGGCGGAATGGAAGGCCGTCCTCGCTCTGGATACAATGGACGACGGCTCCATATCCTGCGCCGGGAGTGCGTAGGTTAAGCGGTAGGAAGTCGCGAATTCAGGAACGAAAATGAGGGCATGTTTGCAGGGAAGAAAGAGAAGAGGAGGAGCGGGAGTGACAGACGCAGGTGAGCTAATACTGCTGCTGAGTGCTGAAAGCTGAATACACGCGGAGTTTTCTTCTTCATCTTTTTGCTCGCAATTAATTAATTAAAAATATTTCAACTATCACTGGTGTCGGTGTTTACGACCATTTCAAAAATTCAGGAAAATATATATATATATATAGACCATTTCAAAAATTGAGTAAAATATATATATATACATATACATATACATATATATATATTTGAATAAAATAGGAAAGGGTACTTTAGTTCGTGTGTATATATATATATTTATATAATAGGAAAGGGCAGTTATTTGAATAAAATAGGAAAGGGCAGTTTAGTTCGTGTAGGAAAGGGCAGTTTAGTTCGTGTGTGTGTGTGTGTGTGTGTATATATATTTGAATAAAATAGGAAAGGAAACTTTTAGTTCGTATATATATATAATGAAGAAATAGTCAGTTAATAACTGCACGTATAATTAATATTTTTTTATCAGCTTGTTTGTGTGTATCATCCACTAGTAATTATTAATAATTAACATTGAAAAAAATATTAAGAACCAGCAAATATTAGTGGTGTAAAAATATTATTTAAGTTGTACACTCAATCTTTTTATAATTAATAAATATGAGAGATTAAAATTTTATTAATTATTTGAATTATTAATTATTAATTATTAAATGTTTTTATACTTTCATTAACTAATAAGGTTTTTTTACATTTAACTAATTTTCAATAGAAAAATGAGGCTTTATATGTAATTTTTAATGACATTTTAATGTTTTTTAAAATATACATATAATACTTAATTAATGGCATAAAAATTTATCAATGTCCATTTCAAATAAAAAATAATAATAATTGTATTTTTTTTATGTTATAATTTTTTCTATTTATAATATTTTTTATTTTAATTATGTAAGATTAATAAATACAATTATTAAGGCATGTCTTAAATGAGATATATAAGTATATAATTATTTTATCTATTTAATAATTAGTATTATAAAAAATTTATTAATTACTCATCATGAAATTAAGTTAATTTCTTAAAAATTCATTAATTATTAGAGATTATTAATTTATTAAATATTAATTATAAGATAATCACTTGTATTTTATTCTCAAACTCATTTATTTCATATTGTGGAATCTGAACCAAATTATGAGACAAATTAACCTCTTTATGTCATTTTAAAATGAGGAGATACTTAAGTAATTAATGATGATTTCAAATCACTTCAGAGTAGTCTTTTTTAAATTTATTTTTTAATGAAGTGTTGGATTCATGTAACATCATATATTTATTAAAAATAATTTTTAATTATATAAGTGAAACATAAATGAAAATTTTAAAATAGAGCAAAGATTAACTTGTAAAACAAAATTAGGATACAATGGAAAATAATGAGAAATATGAAAGACGCATTATACTTTTAAATAATGGCATAACTATAATAATTGAAAATAAAATCAAAAACTAAAAAAGTGGAAACCAATTTAATTCAAGCACGATTTGAATTTTTATCCAAACAGAGTATTTATCTATTAAGTGTTGAAGGCTTCAAACTCTTAACCAATCACCAAAACAAAGGACCTTTTCGCCTAATCTTACAAGTAATTTTTATAAGCGAACTTATAAAAAGTATATTTTATTAATTACTTGAATTGACATTAGGGGTGTCAATTTTTAACACGACACGACAATACGACTCGAACACGACACGAAGTTAACGGGTTTGGGTTTAGCATAAATGAGTTTGGGTCATAAACGGGTTGACACGTATAACACGATTAATAAACAGGTCGGGTTTGAGTTTTATTAGTGTCAACCTGTTTAACACGACTTAACACGTTTAATTATAAAATATATTATGAGTTAAGACAATTCATCTCACATCAAACATTTATCAAGGTTTTGAGATTTTTTATTTATAAAAGAGTTTTCTACTTTGGTTTGACCCATATCCAAAGTTACTAAACTTGAAAATTATCTATACATATTAAAAGATAGGTAAATTGTTTTATTTAAAAAATAAAAAAATTAAAATAAACGGGTTAAGTGGGTCGACACGTGTAACCTATTTAATAAATGGGTTGGGTTTGGGTTTTGAAATTTGACACGATTAGTTAATAGTGTCGGGTTAGGGTTCACACAGATTTTCGAATATGTATGCCTTGATACGACCTAAACACGATACGATAACACGAATTGACACCCCTAATTGACATGGTAAAATAAATATTTTATTTTAACTTAAAAAATATATTTTTATTAGATCACTAAAAAAACACACGTTATATAAAATTGTCATTTCTGATGAAATTCTTATAATCACTATTTACAGTAAATTCTTACTTCTGAAAGAATAGTAAATTCAAGTTTTTAATAGTAATGTCTTTGAGTTATCAATAAGTAATTAAGGTATTTTAGATCAATATTTCGATATCTTGAAAAATCATTGTTTAAGCTGTGGAAGTACATATTCTCAAAATAGAATCTATACTAAAAAAAGATATCATCTTTGTACTAATTTAATTGATTAATCACTAAAATTTAAATATGATCTTCTTAATAAATTGTTTATTGATATGATTATCAATTAAAAGTAATTAATAATTGATAAATTATGTTATTAAATAATTAAAAATTAATTTGACAGTATACGAGTCTAAATCTTAATTATTGATATCAATGTAAAACGGTTTACAACATATATTTAGTAAATTTGAAATTTTTTTTTTTGTTTCACTAAATTAGAGTATAATTCTAATTATTTAATAAAATTAATTAATCATTAATTACTTAATAAATAATTAAAAATAACTTAGTAGGACCATAGATCTCCTTATTGTTTTAATTTTATAAACTACTATAAATATATGATACCAGGAAAGAGTCTCACAATTATACACACAAATAATTATTTTTTTCTCTCTCCACGCGAGAGAAGTATAAATACCCTACTCTCCTCTTTAGAGTACGACCACAGAGCCATAATAGAACGTTGCCCCTTTCAAAACTTTCCACTACTTGCGTGTAAGGAAAAGAGAAAAGGACCAAAAAAAGGTGAAAAAAGAAAGATACGATCAATCTCTCATTAGTCTTCTCCAACAATTTATTATTTAATAATAAAATAATTCTACTTTTTTAAAAAAAATTATCATGTAAAAAACATATTCAAAATAAATTTTTTAAAATCACATTCGCTGTGATTATGAATATCACAAAAAAAGAGAGTAATAATTCGGCAGAGATAATAAATTACTGCAAGATAATAGATAATATATATATATATATAGCACCATGGTACCTTAGTTGAAATTGATGTTTTGATTTAATGCAAAATAACTTTTGAAACATTACAATGTCAACTTAAAAATAAAATATTACATTAGTATTAGATATAGTGATTCATATTCTTGTAACATGTAAAATTAGTATTTATAATCAGTCATATATATATATATATATATATATATATGAATGTAACGTCATAATACGGTAAAAGTATATTGAAGAATTTTAATATACTGAGTTAGGATTGGAGTTTTAACTGTAAGACAATAAAAATACATTGTAACTTTATTTTTGAATAGTAAAAAATATAGTATTTTTTATGAACGTAAACACATCGTCGAATCACATAAGTTCACTCTATCATTTTTTCTCCCTTTCATTTTTTTTTTCATATTTACCATAATTGTATATAGTTACATTAATCGTCATTTCACAACAATTAGTTATTTAAAATACAATTAAAGAACCTGTCCTAATAATCCATTTGGATTCTAGGGGAGTTTTACTTTATTTTTTTTTTCAAGAATTTTCCATCAATTTTGTTGGTACAGGAATGGTGGAACCAGTATGTACTAAATTAAAGTTTAGATTTTAAATATAAAAAAATAAAAATATATTGTAATTTTATTTTTTATATAGTAAAAAAATACTTACTTTCTTAGACATAAAGATATCGCCAATTCACATAAATTCACTGCATCCCTTCTCTCACTTAACTCTTTTCATCAAAATTGCATAAATCATTAATTCAGAACAAATAGGCATCATCAAATGCTACAGAAAATAATTGAATTTTATTTTATTTTATTTAAAGACTTCTTCAGAATCAGGAAACCTTTTTATATCAAATATCAATACTGAAATCAATTTTATATGAAGCAGGAGGTAAACAATGTTGACGCTTAATGAGTTTTGATTTCTATTTGATGTTTGATTGAGGGTGGCATTGTGAAGGACAGACCCAGACGTGATTTTGTTTATAAAGACAGATTGCAAGAATCAAGGCCAAGATAGAACAGAGCATATCTAGCCTATACTCAAGAAAGATCATTCAAAATCAATTTTGTATATTTTTGTAACCTCTGTATTGACTTAGACAAATTTGTAACTGCTGCATAGTTTTAGCCTAATTGACTGTACATTGCCTAAATAGTTTTTCTCCTAGCTGTGTATATAAGTAAGCTCTTATTACATCAATAAAATGTAGGAAAACATTCATTGAAACACAACAGTGTTATTTTCTCTATATGGTATCAGAAGAGTCGTTCTCGCAAGAGCCTACGATCCCAACTATGTTGTCTTCCTCAGATCCCCTCACACTCAACACTCATCCCTCCTCTGGCACTGCTAAACCCCTTATTGCTCTCAATATCACTACCCAAATCAATGAAAAGTTAACACCCTCCACTTTCCCTCAATGGTGTGCTCAATTTGAAGCACTCTTTATTGGCTATGATTTGCTTGACTATGTCAATGGCACATCTTCTTGCCCTTCTCCTGTCGGCACTCCAATTGCCGACCTAAACAAAACCCATTGGGTTCAACAGGATAAACTTATCCTCAGTGCCATCCTAGCCTCTACATCTTCCACAATTACACCGCTCATAGCCACCGCAAAAACATCACATGAGGCTTGGAATAAACTCAAAACATTATATGCTAGCCTGTTCACGCACACGGGCTATGCAACTCAAGGAGGAACTCACATTGATTCAAGGTGGAAATCGGTCAATCTCTGACTACTTGCATGCTATGAAGGCCCTGGTGGATGAAATCGCCATCATCGATCATCCAATTTTCGATGACGATTTAACCCTCTATGTGTTGAATGGGTTAGGGCCTGATTTCAGGGAGATAACTGCGCCAATCCGAGCACGGGAGAAATCATTGGTGTTTGAAGAGCTGCACGACCTCTTGGTCGGTCACGAATCTTATCTTCGGCGTCTGGAAGTTGCTATGCAGCAGATGGTGATAACCGCGAACTCCACGAACAAAGGCAAGCCTTCGTCTGTAGGTGACTCTTCAAAGAGGTTTTATCCACCGAACGGGCCTCAATGTAACCAAGGCCCAAGCCTAGCTCGCCAATCTAATGGTAACCAACATGCTGGCCGCCGCTTCAATCATAGGTCTGGCAAGCCCAGTAACAATCAGAACCGTTACCAGTTCGCGCTGTCAACTTTGTGAGCAAATGGGTCATACAACGAAGTACTGTCCTTAGCTCCAGTCCCATGATTTCACCTCCAACTGCGCAACTTCTTCGAATGGCAAAGACAAAACATGGCTCATGGACTCGGCGACCTCTCACAATATATCGGGTGATCTTGCTAATTTGTCAATTCACTTTGAATATGATGGTACTGATGAAGTAATTCTTGGTGATGGTTCAGGTTTGACTGTCTCACACATTGGTTCTTTGAAATTACACTCACCCAAACACACTTTTATCTTGAATGATACTTTTGTGTTTCAAACATTTCCAAAAATTTAATTTTAATTCATCATCTTACCAAACACAATAATGTTGTTGTTGAATTTTACCCCTTTCATTTCTTTGCGAAGGACAAGCTCACGGGGGTGATTCTACTACGAGGAGCATGCGAAAATGGTGCCTACACTTTTCTAGAATCCATGATGTCCCCTCCCTCCAAAATGGTTGCTAATGTGCATGAACGAACCTCCATTGATGGGTGGCACAAGCTTATTGGGCATCCATCCCTTAGAATCGTCCAACATCTTATTAAACATTTTTCCCTTCCTGTTGCCAAAACTAAAAATTTGTCTCATTTGTGTCATTCATGTTCCATTAATAAAGCACATCAACAACCTTTTCATGTCAATAGTCTTCAAAGTCATGAACCGCTTGAACTTCTTTACACTGATGTTTGGGGACCCGCGAATTATACCGGCATTGACGGATCTCGTTATTACATTATTTTGATTGACCACTTCACAAAATACATGTGGTTCTATCCAATGGCCACAAAATTCGGGGTGTTTATAATTTTTCCTCACTTCAAAAAAATTTGTAGAAACCCGTTTCCAAACCCAAATAAAAAACTTGTACTATAATAATAGTGGTGAATTCATTGCTTTAAAATCTTTTTTATTGCTCCATGGTATTGGTCACTATGCCACCGCCCCCACACACCCCCCAACAAAATAGTGTTTCCGAGCGTCGTCACCGTCATCTCGTCAAAACGGGTCTCACTCTTCTCTATGATGCATCACTACCCCTTTCATATTGGCCTCACACTTTCCAAACATTCTCCTATCTAATCAATAGGCAACCCACTCCTCTTCTTCAAAACATGTCTCCTCTTGAGGCTCTTTTTGGTCAAAAACCAAATTACCTCAAATTAAGAAAATTTGGGTGTCTTTGTTACCCACTTACCCGGCTCTACAACACTCATAAAATGCAGCCCAAATCCTTACCTTGTGTATTTCTCGGGTACTCTCAAACGCAAAGTGCCTACAAGTGTCTTGACATCAAAGCCCAAAAAATTTACATCCTCTCGGAACTGCTATTTGATGAGCCAAATACTCCCACTATGGCTTTCACACAACCGAAAAGCCTAACACCAGAACACACCTATGTTCCTCTGTTCTTCGATCCCCCGATCATGCCCGTGCCCTCATCAACGCCATCTGCACTGTTGCCCTCATCACCAACTCTGGAAGGTGTAGCCGCCGCTGACAGCATCCTCCTCAGGTAATCTCGTTAACCCTCTTTCTTCTTCCCTTCCGATTTCACCTGAAAATCTAGGTCATAATTCCTTGCACTTGAATTCCTCCTCTCCTAGCTCTAGTTCAAATACTTGTCTGCATGATTCAATCTCATTGGTTCCATCAATTCCTCCCCCCTCATCTGTTGTACTAACCCTGGGATCGGCTGTAATCCTACAAACCCCGAATGCCCATACTCTACCAACCCCACTTGTTCAGCGACTTCATCAAATGGCAACTCAGTCCATGAACCAAATTTTTAAACCCAAACAACTCAATTTCTTGTCTAAACATCCTCTCCCTGAGACCATTGAACCAACCTGTGTGAGTCAGGCTTTATCTCAACCCCAGTGGCATGATGTTATGTCAAATAAGCTTACAGCTCTCATGAAACATGGAACTTGGGACTTAGTGCCAATCCCTTTGAACTGTAAACCAGTGGGCTGCAAGTGGGTGTTCAGGGTGAAAAGAAAATTTGATGGATCCGTGGATCAATTCAAAGCCCGTTTAGTTGCAAAGGGCTATAATCAACGTCCCGAGCTTGACTACAAAGAGACCTTCAGCCCAATCATTAAACCAGCCACAATTAGAACAATTTTGTCAATTGCTGTTGTAAATGGTTGGGAGTTGAGGCAAATGGACGTTAATAATGCCTTTTTACATGGTGCATTATCTGAGATTGTCTATATGATGCAACCTCCAGGGTTCAAAGATTCATTTAAACCCAATCATGTTTGCAGGCTACAAAAAGCAATATATGGACTTAAACAAGCCCTTCGGGCTTGTTACACTACATTGAAAAATGCACTGCTTGAGCTTGGGTTTGAAAATTCCAAAGCTGATTCATTCTTATTTATTTATAGACAGGGCTCTATCATCTGTTATTTCTTGGTATATGTCGATGATCTTGTGATTACAGGAAATAACCAAGATTTTGTGGCCTCAATTATCAAGAAACTGGGAGATCATTTTCTTTTGAGGATATGGGTCTACTTCATTTCTTCCTAGGTGTGGAAGTTGTACCTACTTGGGCAGGACTCTTTCTCTCACAGTACAAGTACATTCGCGAGCTATTGTCAAATAATAATATGAGTGGCGCCAAAGATGTCTCAACTCCTCTTTCAACAACTCAATCTCTCAAGTTACTTGATGGCACAGCAAATGTGGACAACACAGAATTTTGAAGAATCATTGGCAGCTTGCAGTATCTGTCTTTGATGCGTCCGGATATTTCATCCGCGGTCAACAAGTTGTCCCAATTCATGCACAAGCCTACCGCCACTCACCTCACAGCCACAAAAAGGCTTTTTCGGTATTTAAAGAAAACACTTTTCCATGGTATACAACTCACAAAATCTGGACCTCTAGCCTTAATCACCTACTCCGATGTTGATTGGGTTGAAAATGTTGATGACCGAACCTCGACATCTGCATATGTCAACTTCTTAGGCCCAAACCCTATTTCATGGAGCTCCAAGAAACAAAGAGCGGTCGCTAAAAGTCACTACCGAAGCTGAATACCGAGCCCTTGCAAATGCGGCATCCGAAACAATGTGGCTTCTTGGCCTTCTTCATGAGCTGGGTTTTCCTCTAACACGCTACAAAAAAACATACTTTTTCCAACGCACATTATTAGCGACGCACGATAGTGTCGCTAAAAGACAGATTGCAAGAATCAAGGCCAAGATAAAATAGAGCATATCTAGCCTATACTCAAGCAAGATTATTCAAAATCAATTTTGTATATTTTTGTAGCTGCTGCATTGACTTAGACAAATCTGTAGCTGCTGCATAGTTTTAGCCTAATTGATATACATTGCCTAAATAGTTTTTCTCCTAGCTGTGTATATAAGTCAGCTCTTATTACATCAATAAAATGTGGGAAAACATTCATTGAAACACAGCAGTGCTATTTTCTCTATACTGTTTACAGGAAGACAACAAACAGTACATATATATACTCTGTTTTACATTACTCAGTTTACGCAGCAATTAGCTGCTTCAAATTCACAGGGTTTACATACTGCTTCGAGCCATCAAAAATCATGTCCACAAAGATGCGAGCAGCTGCCTCTGTGGGATGGTATAGATCCCAGAAAACATGATCACTTCTGTTGGAGCAATATGTGGAAATGGGCACGCAAGGAACCTCTGCTTTTAAGTTTCCTAACCCGCAGCATGCAGCTTTTACCTCACTAAATCCTGAAAAATGATATCCAAATAATTATTAGTTTAGTTGAGGTTATCTTTAAAAGCTTGTAAAACAACTAGACGAATCAATCAGTTCGGTTCGATTTTAAGAACTATGATTAATAAAGTGTAGTGAGGGTGAAATCATTTTTGATGATGATGAGTGCGTTGTAGTAATACCATAAGTAGCTGGTTTCTGAATGAAATTGAGAAAGACACTGTAGGCATCAAAATAGGAATAACTGAAGCTCTGAAGCTCTGTTTTGAGTCCTTGCAACATTGATTTAAGACCTTCGTTATACTGAACTGACCAATAATTTGCTTCCTCATTGCATTCTCCACTGGTTTTATTCTGATTCCTCTGAGATGGACAGCACCCAATTGCTCCGGTCCCAGTAACTAGAAATTTACGTCCTCCTAAATTATGCAAACGCTGTACCCAAGAAGAAAAATTAATGTAAGTTTGTATAAAGGAACATCTCTTTTTATTCTATTTTTATTTCAGTAAAGAAGCAATTAAGTTTGGGAGTTTAAAGAAAATTGTCATGAGAAAAAGAAAAAAGGAAAAATATATTTAAATATGTTTCCTCGATTTAAATTAATCCTTGTGATTTAAAATGTGATACTAATATTTCTTATATCGTAATTGAAGTGATATTTTTTAAATTATTCTGTTATATTTTATTTTATTATGCTAATATTTTTTATAATTGATTATAATTTATTTTTAATGAAAAAATACTTTAATAATATATGAAAAGAGTGTGAAAACACAAATATATGATAATGTTGTGATGATAGCCATTAAATCACTTTGATTATTTTCGTATGTTTCTGGGAGACTTATGTTTACCTTCAGCTGTGCTTTGAGGTTGACAACCATTTGATCAACAAACTGCTGTGGGGTGCTCTCCTTCCGATCGTTCGACCCAGAATTGAAGTAGCCAAGTAAATCGTTGCTTCCAATCACAACGGCGAACACAGATTTTGATAGATGATCCTGTGCAGCAGCAGATCCTAGCTGTTGTACTAGAGCCTCGTATACATCCGAATAGTAACTAACTTGTTTTGGTAAAGGAATTGACTGACGCTGTATGATAGAATCAAACATATTAAATGTAAGTACCGCCCAGCGGGGATAGCTCAGTTGGGAGAGCGTCAGACTGAAGATCTGAAGGTCGCGTGTTCGATCCACGCTCACCGCAATATATTATTTTTTCTGGGCTGCTTAAGCCCAATCATTTTAACAATGGCCCAGATGATCGGGCAAAATAAGCCCAATAATTTTAAAAATTACAAGACTTGGTCTTGGCCCAGATGATCAGTCCAAAACACAAAATAGGTCCCTATCCTTCTTCAAAAGGTGAAGGGAAAAGAAAAGAAAATTAATAATAATGCCTTTTTTTTTTTCCACTTACATAGAGTTCATCTGTGCCATTAAAGATTCCGGCACCTCCTGAGGCAAAGCTAACACCGGCGAGGAACACGCTGCTGTTATTCGAGTTAGATACGGAGAGATATGGTGGTGAAGTCGGCAATCCCACTTTCTCAGCTGCCAAACAATTCATGAAAATATGAAAAAAATCATATATATATATATATATATATATAGATGGCAATATAGATAATCATAGCATGGTAACACTTAAAGTGATCTGCATGTGTTTGTTCACGTGCCCATTAGAATCTAAACTATCAAGTTGGTGGGCTTTCAGCTTTTGGGCTGTCAATCACATATAAGGGGTCCACCTAATCGTGAGAAATTCCACTCATCACCAGATGATTCAACTTCAATCACATAATAACATGAGTCTGGCTGTTGCTGGTATTAATTTATTTTCAATGATACACTAATTTTGCCGGGACATGTAATATCTCTCGAGTGTGACAGCAAAGTTACAATCGCAAATTACATAAAAGATTGGTGGACAAAATGACAATAAAATAGTGAAGGTAGATAAACATCAGAATTATATATATATATATATAAATACAGTAAGATTTCAGACTCCTGCAGCATCAGTTCAACAGTAAGATTCTTGCAGCATGAGTCAAACAATAAGATTTCTGCAAAAGTTACTGCCAATCTAGTCATTCGCTAGGCACTTTCCCCTTCTATAAAAGAATCGGATTCGGAAAATATTGAGAGAAAATTCTCTAACGAGAGCAACCTTTTATAATGTGTCTCTGAATTTTATCATGTATTCAATTTTATTTATTTTTTCAGTAAAACAAGCTTCTAGCCTCTATATATATATATATAACTTGATCTAAATATATATAAAACTTGATATAAAAATTAGGGATTTTTTGATCTGTTTTTTACTGCGTTTAGATAGTAACTCAAATATAATTTTTTATAAAATACTTTTTAAGTATTTTTAAAATTTTATAATTTATTTTTTTTAAATTGTAAAAATATATTTAGACATGATAAATCTGAATTTAAAAATATATATGAAAATATGTTTGAATATAATTAAAAAAAAAACTTTTTTCCCTTTTTTTATATACTAATATCAAAACAAAACATATTAATTACCGTAATAAAACTTCATTAAAAAAAACATTAAAAAGTCAAAACTTTTATGATTAAGTGAAAAGAACTTACAAATTATGTATTACGTTGAATTCTAACCCAAAAAAAATCCTATCTCACACCCCTCTATCAGACATCTACACAGACCACCACCCCACCTCCATTACAACACAGTTCCACCTCCCACACCACCCCAACACCACTAACACCCAACAGAAGCTACCACTGTGACCATGAAGCTTCCTCCTCCTCCTCTCTCTCTCTCCTTCAAACGACAACAAAAATAATGAAGTAACGACACCCGACACTCCCCTCTTGTGACCGTACTTGATAATCGTAGATGGAAGTTAATGGAGGATTGTGATAGGAAATTGGTGGGTTTGCGGTGGATGACTGGTAATGTTGAGATGAGATAGAAAGATGGAGAGAGTAAGGTTTGAAAATTTTTAAAAAGGGAAAGATAAATTTTTAAAATCAATTTTTGAAACACAATATTTTAAAATCCTAACTAAACACGAATTGAAATTTTAAAAACCATAAAAGAAGTTTTGAAACACTAACCAATCGAACACCTTAACTAGTATGTATATATAACATTGTATATGTATATGAATATGTATGTGTTTGTATGTATTAATTAGGTGAAGTGAAGAAAGTACAGTGTTTAGTGTGTTTATGATACTTTGATTAAAAATTACCAAGAAAATCTGCAGGATTTTTGCCATTACTGAATCTTCCGGTAGCCTTTTTGCCGGGATAGTCGACGCCGTTGTGAGGGAAATTTGCTTTAGCGAGGGAGACCTTCAGATGGTTGTTATTACCAACATCCACCAGAGAGTCACCGAAGATGTACATAGCAGGAACCTTCTGAGCTTCAGAGAAAGAGAAGCTGAAGAAGAGGAGAGAGAAAAGGAAGAAACAGTAGGTCTCTGCTGAAACATTATAGGCCATTTTAGCGCTCTCTCTCTCTCTCTCTCTAATTTTGGAACATGGACTGGCTGAGGGGTTGGGTTTTATAGGGGGAGAGATTTGTTGAAAGTGTATGATGCAAAGTGTGAACGGTGGAAGTTTATTTCCAGCCGTGGGTTCTCTGCTTCTCAGTCTGATTCTGCCCACATTATATAATGGAATTGCATCACACAGAACGCTATATTGACCTTTTGCTAATATTTTGTTTTTATTAAACGTGTATAAATAAGTTCGTACATTGTAGTCTATTCATTTCTTTTGTTTTTTTTAAAAGAAAACCCTATTCTTGTCTCTGGTTTTATCCTTGAAACCAAGAGAGAATTCTAGCACCATGCAGAGGAATTAATTAATAGAGGACCATTTGTACAGTTCTTTTATTAGTACTAATTACTAATCATGTTTAGATTGGTGAATTCCATTTTGATTTGCTTTGTTAATTGTTTTGAATATATTAAATCATAGTTATCAGAATTTAATCGGATAATGAATCCATGAGAAAACCAATTTACAGTTTATTGATTCGATTGGTAATTTAATCGGTTCAACTAATTTTATAATTAATAAATTTAAATATATATTCTATTAAATAATTAATGTTTTGGTTAAATATATATTATGTTTAATTTAAAAATTAATAAGAAAGACTAATAGTCAAGTGTTAAAGAAACAACACTTCACCTAAGAGATGCAAGAAATAGATCTTATTTATTTTTTGAAGTATCAGGTCTGAGATTCTAAGATTTGATTTTTATTATAATATTATCAATTTCTTTGAGTGCTATGTTTGCAAGCACAAGTTCAAAGTTAACCGGTTCATTAGAGCGAGTGCTTGGAGTAGGTCTCGAGATTAGTCGTGAGTCTTAAGATTAGTCTACACTTATTTAAAAAAAAAAAAGAAAAAGAATTTTCATGTCAGATTAATTGAAGGATGATATGAATGGAGGCCCTTGTTCACACTCCAAATGTGATTGAGGGTTTTATCTTTTCTATGAATATGAGATATTTTGTGAAATATGATTTTCTATTTTCCGATTCAGGTCAAAGTTACGAGCCTGAATATTAAAAATTAAATAATTTCTATGAAATGAGGTCTGGGCAATGAAAAAAGCATACAAAAATAAATATAAAAAATGTATTGCAGAAACGCAGCTCAAGAGCTGTATTATTGTGGGCTCATTAGGGGCTTTTGTGTGGTGGGATGCGGATTTCAAAGTGTGTCCTACCTTTCACAATAGGGCTAGTGGACCCTACGCCCTTTTTTTTTTTTTTGTAACTATTTTCACGGAGTCACGTAAAGTCTCAAGTCTAGTAAAGATCATCTCTCTCTATTTTAAGAGAATTGAATAAAAAATCTCTGCTAAACAAATGTTTTATAAGAGGTCTTCTGTCCAACTGATCAACCTCAAGGCTTAGATCCTATTTTCTAGCAAGTATTTGTGGTCAGCACGGCATCAAGGCAACGTCCACACTCTCATGATCACGCACTTCCTGATGTTTTCTTTTCCCCATCTTTTTTTCTTGAAAATTTACTATTACTTTTTCTCTCCCTCTTTCTATGTGTGTGTTTCTGGGTAGGAGCATGGGATTGTTTGGTTAAATAAGCAACGCACACGTCCATTCCACCCACTTTCTCCTGTTTTCTTTTCCCCCATCCTTTTTATGAGAAGTCAGGGAACTTGTTGGTGTTATCTTTTATCCCATCTTTTCCTGAAAAGTCACAATTACTTTATATATATATATATGTGTGTGTGTGTGTAACTACACCAATATAGTCTTTTTGCTAAAGTATTTGACAACTATAGGAGAAATTTCTTATTTGCAAAAATACATAGTATATCTTTCCATCTTCTCCCTTACGTTCCTCATTTTCATGGTCATGTGTTTCAGTGTTTGACTTGCTTTTAGTTAAAGCGAGTTATAGCGTGTCAAACGCACAGTGTGTGTGTGTGATCTTCTTAAAATGACTCAAGTGTATAAACTTGTCAAACTATTTATATGAAAAGTGGTCAGTCAATTGTCCGCGTAAATGAAAAAGAATATATATATATATATATATATATAACACAAAATGCCTGTACTCTGCCATATGTCAAAAATTGGCTGTATTTTATTGAATCATTGAAATGCATTCAAATACAAAATGGAATATGACTACAATGATACGAGCTAAGAGTGATACACGAGATATTATTTAGTTGGATCGAACTCTACACACACGACAGTATATTATTTAATAACATTTTATCATGTCTATTAAAAAAATATATTATAATATACATAAAATGAAATCTTAAAAAAAAAAAAAAATACAATCACATTGGTAGGTCAATCCTATTAAAAAATTCTCTCAATATATATCAGTGTTATCTTTTCAATTATCCTTTTAATAACATCACAACATGTGTTATGATTTATATTTTTTTAGATATTATTTTTAAAATAATATATAACCACATGATATTTCTGACTAAAAAAAATAAATTATTATAGAGATGAGTTCTAATATTCTCAATGATAAAATGCAGAAAAAATCCAACAAATGCAGATATGATATTTCTGACTAATTGCTCCAAAAACACCTCGAAGATACGACTAAGGGTAGATTATGACTGCACTCAGTTAGAGATAAGGCTAGGTATAAACTAGGGTTGCCTCCGTGTCTGCTTACCCCCGCGTTTCGCTGAACGTGCGTCCCCAACTGATTCCATCATTATGATTGCCACGTTCCCAAGATCTCTCTTAGTTGTCTCAAACTGCATGAAGTGCTCAGAACTGTTATTGTAGAATTCTTCCAAGGATCCACTCCACCCACCCACATGGTTTTATGCTACTATAAAGTATGGAGAGTTGTCAACATCAGCCGAGAAAGGTTGAATTTTCATAACGCGATCGATGCACTCATTTTATGCGATGCTCATACATATAATGCATGAATCAATTATGTCATAAGTTCAGGATAGATGTCTTGTACTTTTTGTACTCAGGATTACAAATTTCACAATGATTTTGAGTCTATATTGAGATTGATCTTTTCTTTTTTCATATTTTCAGTGGAATTATTCAAATGTGGTGTGATGTTTTTTTATAAAATTTATCACATTTTTTAGGTATGTGATAAATAATTTTTTTATAAATTTTAAAAAATAATATAATGTATGAGAAACTAAGGAACTGCTTGAATAGTAATTTAGATATAATTTTTTTTAAAAATTTTATAATTAATGTTTTAAAAATTATGAAAATATATTTGGATATGATAATTTAAATTATAAAAAATTAAAATTAATTACAAACTAAATACGTATCCCGTATTTTGAAATTAAAAATTTATGTTTGAAAACTTAAACAAACATAACCTAAGAATCCTACCACATCAGATATATTAAATTATATAAGTATTTTTTAAATTAAGGTTATACATTTTAATTGTTAAATATTATATATATAGATATTATATTTACTATTTTATTTAATAAAATTTTATTTCAATTATTTAGAGTCGGCTACATAAATTTTATCTCAACATTCTTCATATATATTATAACATAATAATTTATATATAATATATATTAATAATATTATCATTTCAAATCCAATTGGACAATTAACAAATCTAGATTTGAATTAAAAATTTATAAATTCGTCAATATCTAATCTGACAATTTTCTTATGAAAAATAGAATTTTAATTCACACATATCCGATTCAAATCTAATCAGTTTATAGCGGTACGTTGAACATGGGAAATGGATTTGTGGATTTATCAGTCATGGCTGATGGCTGTGGCCTCCCTTGCCGAGAGAGGCCTGTGTTGTCATTAGCAATACATCCCTTTCAATGTTCCGTGTTTGACTTCAACAGGGTAAACTTATAATGATGAAAATCTTGAATGTCGGCATCAATAATCTCCATTATTAGTGGTAACAAGGGAAGAACCTATTTTCTGAAACTTGAATTAAGAAAAGTATTTCCATTTTCACCGACATCCCTATAATTATTATAAATTTTAAAAAATATCAATACAGTTTATCCAAATATATAGATATAGATATATATATCTACTTTTAAGTGATGGCAATATAAAATTGTTACTTCACTTTCATAACTAAGACAAGAAAGAAGAAGAATACAATATGTAATTGGTTGCAGTTCCTGCAAGACATACTAATCTTCTTGCTTCTTTGTCTTAAAATGTAGTTAATATAAGATTTAAATTTCTAGTTTTACTAAGATTAATTAATTAAAGCAAGACAAGCAAAACAAAACAAGATAATTTTGTATCACGATGAAAAGACAAGCTGTATAAGGTTAGGATATGGTGAACCTATGCCTATCTAAATCTTGTTGTTTGGCACACTATAGTTTTGGTAGATAATGTGGTAAACTCACTAAGAATGCTTGCGTTAGAGCATGATTTAGTTTTATGTTCATTTGTTTTGTTTTTTACACCGACAAAACAAAACAAAAAAAGAGTGACACAGTTCATATCTAGGATCATAGTTGAGGATGTAGGTGACAGTTCAGAATAATCAAAATTAATATTTCATTTGTTTCGTCTTTTATACACCGACAAAAAAAAGAAAAGAAAAGAGTGACATAGTTGATATCTAGGATCATGGTTAGGGATATAGGCGGGAGCCGAAATAATCAAAATTAATTTTGATAAGTATAATTAAAATGAATATGATAATGTATGGTATAATTAAGATAATGATCTTTAATATAAAAAAAATGTCAAAACATAATTCATGTAAATGATTATAAATAATTGAGATAAAACCTATTAGATATTTTTAATAAAATAAAATATTAATGATATTATTTTAGTACAAATAAATATAATTATGACCAATTGTGAGATTAATTGTAATTGTCGTGTAACGGCTAATTGAGTCTTTTTATATATATGGGTATATTATTCTATTGAAAAAAAAAAAGGAAAGATAAACATATTGAGATATGCTATATATATATATATAGAGAGAGAGAGAGAGAGATACACAAATTTTTCTTGATCATCTTTCTCATCTATTTCTCATGTTTTTCTCTATTACTATTTTGAATTGATTTTATAGGCAACTAGATCAGAGACGGGCATCTCTACCATTCTGTTGATGTACATACAGTTGGTACTATTTGTGAGATTTATGGGTTGTATCTTATAGACGTTTGTGACCGGTTGTATTCGCACGTAAGAAGACACTACAATTTTAGGACAGCACCCAAGGCATGCTTCTCATACACTCATAGATGCATTTTTATATATTCTATTTTATATTTAATTTCATCTTATTTTATTTGATTTGTTTTTGTATTTATTTGTAATGATCAAATTTGTAAAATACACTTGTTAATATGTTATGATATTGCATATGTTATTTATAAAAATACTGAAATTTCCCATGTTGAATTAAGTTGAGTTATTTTATCACTCTGTAGATGGTTTGTAATGTATATGAATTCGTTTCGAATTGAGAGGTGACCCGAGAAATAATCTGTTCAATAGTATTGTTTTTGACTCATTCTGATTTTCAGTTTTCACACCGTTTTTCATTTTATTTTTTGCATTTTTGAAAAAAAAAACATTTTTATTTTAGAATAGGTGTAAACAATCGTATCCTTGTCAAATTGCTTTGTTAGAGAATTGTCATAGCACATGCTTTCACTGCACGCTCGAGGATGAGAAAGTATTCATTGGTTTTCATTTGAGTTACACTAACACAATGAATCTAAAAAATGTATAGACTATATTATATCAAACAATTATTAGTCCCAAGGCGTTGCACGGGGCCCGGCCAATGAATAAAAGATAACATTGTGTTTCATTTTAGAGTACAAAGATTGGGATATGGAGAAATTCTAGGCATACATGTATCCACGAGTATTGAGTCTTGAACTTAAATATCGTATGTGAAATGAGAGAATATTGTTATCTCAAATAAAACTCTGATTCTATTGTAATCTTATATACACCACATTTGTCTGTAAGCTCTTAAGTAATTAGTGGCAAAGACTGACCATCTATTAACTTACCGTGGGAATGACATTTTGTCTTGTCCCGTCCTGTCCCATCCCTAATGGAACATATATGGAGTACTCATAAACAAAGTTGGGGCCGGGTCGGGACGTGACTTTTAAAATTTCGTTGGGTTCGGGGTGAGTTCAGGAGATGATCACCCCGACCCGATCCTCCCCTGTTTATATATTAAGTTTGTTTATTTATTCTTATATATACTATCTTTATCAATAAATAATACTATATAAAATTAGTTTCAAGGTTTTTCATATTACACTCATATATTTTTTTTTCTTGTATTAATTATTTTAGCAAAAAAAAAAAAAATTTACTTATCAAAATAAAAGTTTTAACTTACTTAAAAATATATATCGAAATTCGGGACGAGACGAGGTGGAGTTGGAGAATATAAACAGGGATTAGAGTCAAGATAAACTTCTAAACGAACAGAACAGAGTTCGGGATAGAAAATATAAATGAAGTATGAGTTAAAGAAAAACTATCATGTTTCAAATCGATCTCATTGTCATTCTTAACTTAACGGTTGATCTAATGGGAATCCGGTGCGCCCCAAATGAACATTGCATGATTTGTGGGCCAGGGTTATCCGGCGATGGTTGGTTGCACCACAAAATATGGTTCGAGTCCATCAAACCCCATGGTGTGAACTGTCAAAGCACAACTACGGGTCAATACAAAACACTTGCGATATCCAGTTTGACTTCTTTCTTGGCGCAGTGGTTTGATTTGCTTATTTCAAGCCCAATTTTTGGATTGGTGCATAGAAATTCAACAATACAAACGTTGACACTGATAAGATTCAAAAATTTGAATCATTATCAACATAGAATTTTATTTTAACATATTTGTCGATTTGGGAAAGAGATTAAATAAATTAAATCTGTATGACTTTGTGAAATCGGTGTAAATAATAAGAAGAGAGGGGCGACATTTTTAATCCCATCACTATTAATAAACGAGATAGTTAATTCACTCTTATTCAATTTATAAAACAAACATAACTAGACTAACCATTCTACAGCGTTTTAAGACGCCTCCAAATGTTAGTTCAAAACCACTGTTCAGAATATCCATGGCCCATGGGCTTAATAAAGTTAGTGGCCGTTGACATGAACTTGCCTGGCCTTAGGTTCTCTATTTGTTGGCATCCTACTTTGGATTCAGTTGACTTATAAGACAAAACAAGATTATTCTAATTGAGAGGCAATTTTTTGGAATCAAAGTTTTAAGGTAATAAATCCATAAGCCAACTCACGAAGTTAGTTAGGATGGGGAGGCCTCAGGGTTAGTACTTCAAGATTATAAGTTCGAATTCCATCCTTAAATGATGTGCGTCAATGTACGTTAATTGTAAGGTGTTTGTTTATATTGAAAGTGTCTTATAACTACGTGTCAAAAGGCATGTGATTAGATTTTCTTTTGTTATTAAAAACTAATCATGGGTCCAATTTTTAAATTATGTCCAAAGAGACAATACTTTCGAATGAACTAGATTGGGCTGAGTATACCTTTCTTTCTTTTTTCTGCTTCTTTAATTATTAAAAATATAATTTGTTGAGATTTTCTTTTTCTTTTTGCCTTTTCTTTTATTTTTCCTTATTATTATTATTGTTTGCTAGGATTTTGTCAAGGTTAGGGATTTCATTTCCTCCCCTAATGTTTCAAAGGTGATAATTTATTCCACTAAATCATGAGGACGGGATATGGCATCCATTAGTGCAAAGAGTAAGATTGTGAAGTGGGTGGTTTTCAAATGCTACTCCATTTTGTAGTCACATTATTGGACAGGAAAATAAAACATTACACATAAGTTTTTTCGTCGTCTCAGAATTTTTTTTATACATATAAAATTTTGGCATTTTTAAATATAGCTCATTCAAAATTTTAGCTCAGTCTAATCTTTACCAATTATTTCTTACTCAAAAATTTAGCCCAACTCAATCTTTACTAATCTTCTTAATCTTATCATTTTTCACTCTAAAATTTTGAACGACTCAAAACTTTCAAGTTCATATAGTAACTTTCCCTCTCTTGGTGCCCATGGGTCCGATTTTTAGATTAGGTCAAAAGAGACGATACTTTCGAATGAACTAGACTAGGCTGAGTGTACCTTTCTTTCTTTTTTCTGCTTCTTTAATAATTAAAAAATATAATTTGTTGAGATTTTTTTTTTCTTTTATTTTTCTTAATTATTATTATTGTTTACAAGGATTTTGTCAAGGTTAGGGATTTCATTTCCTCCCCTAAAGTTTCAATGGTAATAATTTATTCCACTAAATCATGAGGACGGGATATGGTATCCATTAGTGCAAAGAGTAAGATTGTGAAGTGGGTGGTTTTCCAATGCTACTCCATTTTGTAGTCACATTATTGGATAAGAAAATAAAATGTTACACGTAAGCTTTTCCGTCGCCTCAAATTTTTTTTTGTATATATAAAATTTTGACATTTTTAAATATAGCTCAATCAAAATTTTAGCTTAGTCTAATCTTTACCAATTATTTCTTACTCAAAAATTTAGCCCAACTCAATCTTTACTAATCTTCTTAATCTAATCATTTTTCACTCTAAAATTTTGAACAACTCAAAACTTTCAAGTTCATAGAATAACTTTCCCTCTCTTGGTGCCCATGGGTCCAATTTTCAAATTAGGTCAAAAGAGACAATACTTTCGAATGAACTAGATTGGGCTGAGTGTACCTTTCTTTCTTTTTTTTTGGCTTCTTAATGATTAAAAAATATAATTTGTTGAGATTTTCTTTTTCTTTTTGCCTTTTCTTTTATTTTTCTTTATTATTATTATTTTTTGCTAGGATTTTATCAAGGTTATGGGTTTCATTTCCTCCCCTAAAGTTTCAAAGGTGATAATTTATTCCACTAAATCATGAGGACGAGATATGGTATCCATTATTAGTGCAAAGAGCAAGATTGTGAAGTGGGTGGTTTTCAAATGCTATTCCATTTTGTAGTCACAGTATTGGACAGGAAAATAAAATGTTACACGCAAGCTTTTCCGTTGTCTCATAATTTTTTTTATATATATAAAATTTTGACGTTTTTAAATATAGCTCATTCAAAATTTTAGCTTAGTCTAATCTTTACCGGTCATTTTTTACTCAAAAATTTAGCCTAACTCAATCTTTACTAATCTTCTTAATCTTATCATTTTTTGCTCTAAAATTTTGAACAACTCAAAGCTTTCAAGCTCATAGAATAACTTTCCCTCTCTTGGTGCCCATCTTAAAAGAAGGCCCTTATTTCCTCGTTGGTGCTTGAACTTCCATGGCATCAGACAACATGAACTCAATGCCAATGCCACAGTGTCAAATAACTGGTATGTTTCCAAATAGTTCAGGTAATGTACAAGTGGTAGGCTAAGCGGTAAGACTTGTAAGAAAAGGTCTAAGGCTCATTGAAAAGCCTGGGGAGACCAATCTCATCATTGAAACTGATTGTGAGGTAGCTGCTTACATGCTACAAAGCTCCAATCTGCATGAATGCCATCAGAAAGCCCTCATTGAAGATTGCAAGACCTACATGGCCAAAATTAGAAGTTGCAGCATTGTTCACACTCTTAGAGAGGGCAATCAGAGTGCAGACCTGGCGGCTAATATTTATGGGTGTGAAGTAAGACCAAAGCTTGGTGATTCTAAACAGACTTACAAGAGAGATGCAGCAATTACTGCTAGCCGATGTGCCTTCCGTAGCCCTTGAGAGTAATTCTTTTTATATTTCTTTTCCCTTTTTAGAAAAGTGTGCTTTTTAAAAGTTAATTAAAATTTTGCTTGCATAAAAATCTAGGAAAGTTAAAACTGTGAAATCACCAACTCATTTAAAAGTTTAAGCTGTTAGAGAGAGTGTAACTTTATTATTATATTCTCTAACACGCCTCCTCACGTGTGGCCACTTTGAGCCTACACGTGTCAATTCATATTTTTTTTTAGATGATGGTGAGATTTGAACTCAGGACCTTTGGCCTGCTTTGATACCATGTAAAATCACCAATTCATTTAAAAGTTTAAGTTGTTAGAGAGATTTTAACTTTATTATTATATTCTCTAAAAAAACTGTTTAGAAAAGTGTGTTTTTCTAACATTTTTATAATCCCATCTTGCAAATGAGATTTGATGAATCAATTTCAAAACGTGATTTTGATGATTGAAGCCAAATATTGTAAAAGATCACAAAATCACGAGTTGGATGCAGAGCATAAGGTCCTAATCTATCTCTATGTCTTATGTCGTAAGCGGGCTTGATATATTCTAAAACAAAATTTAAATAATAATAATAAAAATGATAAATAATTACACATCATTATATCAATAAATAATTAATAAGTAAAATGATAAAGTTCAATAAAAAAAATTATAAAAGTTAGAATTGATGTTTTTTTTTTTTTTTGTTGTGCAATTAATAAATGATTTAGTGGTTTGAACGGAAACTTTTATTACGTACAAGAAGAGGCAAGAATTTAATATGTACAGGAGGAACTATTTTTTTTTTTTTTTTAATATTTACATATATGGCAATGATGCCAAGTTGTGTGAAGCAGGAAGTGAAAGATAATTACTAATAAAAATGTGAAGTGAAAAATAAGAAAATCAAATGCCCCTTGTTACATAAATTTACTGAGTTGAAAGTAAATCAAGTAGTAATAAATAATGAGAATGCTTTTGAATTGAAACTAACAAATAATTACTTTATACTTTAAAGGATAAGAATTTAGACTTTAAATTGTTTAGATTTATAAATAGTGGGTTTCAAGCAGGCCCTTAATTCAGAAAATCAAAACTAGATCCAAATGGAAATATCTCAGATTGGGCTTGACTTCGAGTCAGGCTGGGCCTCTGGGTCGATTTTGCACCCGTAATTCAGCTAAATAAAATAATTTAGGTAAAAAGGTAAGGCTTTAGAGAAGTGTATGTGGAATAAAATTCATGAGAATCAAAGCTAGAGACAACATAAAATAGGGGGAATGACAAACTTTCATGTTTCAATCCAGAAGAAGGTTAATTCAATGGTTGCAAGTTATGGAAACCGGTTCCTTGATTGACCGTTTCTCTATTTCTAACTTTCTCTTTTGTGTGATTGGCTTGTTTTTGCCTCTCTGTTTTCTTTCTATTGTTGTGGTGTTCCATTTATATCCATGCTTGAAAATTGTGTCCTAAGGTTGCTACTTTTTCATGTAGTGGTTCAACCATTTACAAATATTATTATTGTTGTTTGACTAATTATCCTCAATGTATATATGTGTGTGTGTGTGTGTGTGTGTGTGTGTGTGTGGGGATTCATATCAATTAATCTGTACAAATATCCAACTTCTTAATTAATTGACAAAAAATGTTATTATTTTTATTTTATTTTAATCTCACCCTCTTATATGAATAAGATTTATCATCTATTAAATGAAAAATATTCTTTCATTCATATAAAAAATGTGGAATAAAAAAAATGAAATTAGTAGGATTACTCTAGATGGACAGGACTTATCCCAACCCAATCAGTTGTCTTTTGAAAAAATTTGACCGTAGACTGCTGAACTTTGAATAGGCAAGTTCCGTCCAGCAGTTTACAACACCGTTTCCTTCTTGGAAAAAAATTAAAGAAATTTCTTTTATATATATATATATATATATATATATATTCTCTCTAAATTTTTTTTTTTAAAGTTGCAGAGATAAAGTCAAAGAATTTTTTTAATTTTATTTAAG
Source organism: Nyssa sinensis (assembly GCA_008638375.1). Lineage (NCBI taxonomy): Eukaryota > Viridiplantae > Streptophyta > Magnoliopsida > Cornales > Nyssaceae > Nyssa > Nyssa sinensis. The sequence continues at coordinate 55,599,872 of CM018046.1, forward strand.
AAAAACTGTTTCTTCTTCCCTTTTTTTCCCACTAAATTTGCAACTGAAAACGAAACCTTAACTGTTTGTGGATTCTTTAATTCCTCCTTATAATATCATAAGTACTAACCTAGGAAAGGATTCATCAACAAATATATATATACATATATATATATTATTGGATGGTTTTCATGTAGTCATCCGGATTGTTGATGACCTCATATAAGTTTTCTCTAATATCAGAAGTTCAGCTGCTATAACACACACACACACACACACACATATATAAAGAATTAAAATAAATTTATAAAGAAATATACAAATAGATGATACTGATCCGTGGTTTTCTGCTATACATATATCTATATATATATAGCAGTGTAACAATCCAAAGCATCCAACAGTTTGGTAAACGCAGTTAGTTTTTTTTGTCTGCTATAGTTTCTTTTCTTGGTAAGCTCTCTCTTGCTCTATATCCTCCTCCTCAGCTTTCTCAGTATGATGTTTTGTTTTCTGTTTCTTACATCCTTTTGTTTCCCAGCTGATTACTTCATTGATTAATGAAAGTTTTAGTGATAATATGGTCATGATTACAGTTTTGGCCTATGGTTCATTGAGTTCAGGTGGGATAGATTGGGTTAAGCATGACAGCAACTGCAAAAGCTGTTCCAGTTGATGATGCGTTGGAGTGGCCGCAGAAAGATAAACGGCGTTTCCTCCATGCTGCTTATAGAGTCAGCAATCTTGATCGCACCATCAAGTATATATGATACTTTTTAATATATATATATATACTTGGCCTCATCATCTTTAATTTATGCAATTTATTAAATACCCATGATCTCCTCTTAATTCACTTTATTAAGTGATTTATGTCACTACAATATGCTGCTATGCAATCAGGTTTTACACACAGTGTTTCGGGATGCAGCTACTCAGAAAAAGAGACTTCCCAGAAGAAAAATACTCAAATGCAGTTCTTGGCTTTGGCCCGGAAGACTCTCATTTTGTAGTGGTTTTGACACACAGTAAGTTAAGGATTCCTTCATCAGCAATATACATAAATCAAACTCTATGAGAAGTTTTGCCATGGCCTTGGTTCATGAATCAGGTTAATGATACTGAAAGGGTTTTAGGAGTCATCCATGAGGTCTCTGGTTCTAGTCTTAGGACCAACCTCCTGGATATCAGTGCAGTGTGTTGGTAGGACAAATCTCAAGTGGTGGGATGAATTATACCCAATTCTTGGCATGGGCTTGAATCCCTACCACTGCTAACCCTCCGCTTGTTGAGGGGCAGTGTGTGCAAGAACTACTGAAGGATACTCCTTTCGGGTTCAAGCCTTTGAGGGGGGTTTCATTTGGGTTTGACCCTTTTCAGATTAATAATATATTGGCATTTGGACAGAAAAAAACTCAATGAAATGGTAGTATGGTGTTACCATCACTGTGATTTGACCTCATTTGGACACCATGTTTAGCTTTTAGGGATATAACAATAACATCCTGCCTATTTAGCAAGATTCATGTACGAGGTCAATTGAAAAAATTCTTCCTAGAGTGCTATGCATGTCATATTTATGTTCTATTTTTTTCGCAGACCATGGAGGAGATAAGTTTGATATCGGTACAGGTTTTGGACATTTTGGAATAGCAACTCAAGATGTGGGTGTCATTTGTTTTCTGAAAACAATCTATTACTGTTACATGTTTGAGGTTCTAATTCTTGATCATCACACAGATTTATGAAATGGTTGAGGTAATTCGGGCCAGAGGTGGAGTCATCACGCGGGAACCCGGACCGATTGAAGGTGGGCAAACGGTATTTGCTTTTGTGGAGGATTCCTGATGGGTACAGTTTTGAGCTCATCCAAAGGGGTCCAACTCCTGAACCACTGTGTCAAGTTATGCTTCATGTCACTGATATAGATCGTGCTATCAAGTTCTATGAAAAGGTAATCTGATATATTTGAGAGTTACTTCCAAGAATTCAGTTGAATTTACAGCAAAATTAATCAAAGATGTTCACTTTGGTGTGTCCTTCATTTTAAATACTTTTCTGTCACTTCATTACCTTTCTTCTTCTTCTTGTTTCTGGTACTATGCAGGCATTGGGCATGAAGCTCTTGCTCAAGTATGACAACCCTCAAGAGAAGGTGAATCATTACCTCACCATATAAAGACCTGTATTAATACAACAAAAAATGTCATATATAACGGACTTTTTCAATTATTTTTTTTACTTCTAAACACAAACTAGTAATTCCCTATGCATTTATTATAATAAATCTCACTATCTTGTGTCCAGCAATAAAAAAATTTATTGAGAAAATCCGTTATGAATAATATCATTCTTCACCTAATAACAATCATGTTGTATCTGATGAAATTCAAATGTTTCGTCGTCTGTGGACAGTTTTCCATGGCTATGGTGGGTTATGGGGAACTATCTCAAACAACCATTATAGAGTTGAAATATAACTATGGTGTGGCTGAGTATACAAAAGGAAATGGATATGTAGAGGTAAGCTAATTAGTCATTTTTCTGTGACCACCTTAGAGCAAATCTCAGTATGTCTCTTTCTTGATACATTTGAACTCCATTTCTAGGTTGCCATAAGTACTGAAGATGTATGCAAGAGTGCTGAGACTGTTGAGCTGGTTATTGAAGAACTAGGAGGAAAGATAACTCAGCCACCATGTTCAATTCCGGGAATCAACACCAAAATTACTTCTTTTCTTGATCCAGACGGCTGGAAAACAGTGAGTTCTTTTGTAACAAAGTTTCTATCATATTTGATTTTTGCATTGCTGGTTTAAAAATATGCTTAGAATCTGTACCTTCTAATTGGAATTGGAGAACAAGAAAACTATATTAGAATTTAAATTATTATGATATTCAATTTTCAATTCCTATTTTCAAGAGGTGTGTTTGGCCAAACACAACATGAATCTCTCACCGGCGTGTTTGGAGCTAGTGTAATTATTCAAGCTACAATGCTTATGAATTCTGAGAGAGAAATTGTCCTGGAATTGTTTAACTTAACATCAACTAACAGTCTCGAAGCAAATACCTTCAGATACTAGCTACCGAGCTCATGAAAATCATCTTGCTGTTCATTCTTATAGGTCTTGGTGGACAATGAAGATTTCCTGAAGGAACTGCAGAAGAAAGATTGATTATGGAAAGGGAGTCAACATTTTGTAATGTCTGTATGTTGAATAATAAGCAAGATCCTGATCAGCAATTAGTGTGTCAACATTGATTTGGCTGCCTCAGTACTACTCCACTAATGCTCTCAAGTTTCGTTGAATTTTGTATGTTTGCATATAGCTACTGCCAAGTGTATAAGAATTCTATGAAATTCAGGTTTGAAAATAACAGTTAATGCCCCTGTGAATACTTCACTTGTGCAGTTTTTCATTCTCCCATGTGAACTTTGAACATTTTTGTAACGGCAACCTTGAGGCTTTGCTCAATTTTGCCCAAAGGTAAAACAAAACATAAATTTAATTAAAAATAAAATGTCACTTGGGACATGTTCAATAGGCACACCGATGACAACAATAATTTCATCTAGCTATGATCTGCAAGCATGTAGGAACAAAGGGAATATAGACAAACAAATCTACTTCTAGGAAGCTGCAAGAAAGCTACAATTGAAAGTTTGGGTAAAGACTGACAACAGCCTAGCCAAATAACAATAAATTATTAGATATAACGTAAATGTACAAGGACAAACACACACACACAAAAACCAAAGAACCAACCCATATCAAGTGCACTATCTGCTGTGCTCATGGGCTAGTGCAATGCATGATCTTGGCTCAACATGTTCAATTGGCAGCATTTGTGGAGTTGTTAAAGTGTATGCTCATGATGGTTCCCAGCTGGAATATCTTCGCAGGAAGGAATTGAATCTGTCCAACATTCTACATCTCCCGGATAGATTTTCTTTTTCCATTCATTTCTGATCAGCCCCCTTTGAGCACTGCGTGAATGGGATTAACTGTGCCCTTATTCTGAAACCTCAAAGCTCAAGTCATCTGTAAGCCTGAGAACTTCACTTCTAGAAGATGCCTCAGTAACTTCTTGTAACTATCTTCTGTGCATCCTTTACGAGGTATGATTTGCAATTGAGAAGACAGTACCAAAACTTCAAAAGGATCCAAATGATTAAGAATCTCTGGCTCTCGATCATAATCCTGGTGACACAAAACTAGAGGTTGTGGGAAAAAGAATGTACGGTTATCAAAGCACTCCACTCTTATCGGTTCAAAATTTTACAATTCTTCAGTGCAAATAAAGCATGCTAAAATACAGTGTGAAGAGGTAATCTAGCCATCTTGTAAAAGACAAAATAGTTGAAGTACCAAAATACCCTTTATCAGTAAAGGTTAGATCTGTCCCCTTGAATGTTAAATTTTAACTATAAAATTGCATAACAGAGGATACTATCCATGAAAAGCTACCGAGGTGACCTGCGAATGCATGTCTTCCAAACTTAGATGAACCATGATCAATATGGTAAAAAAAATTTCTTGATGCACTTGGCTCACTTCAGATTTGTTTGAGATCTACTCACCTTTTCAGTTATTACAACAATTGGCTTGGAATCAAAGTTGGCCTGAAGTTTTTGAAGTCTCAGTCTGATCATTTCAATATCCTAGGTCAATTGACAACCAGAGAGACAATAAGAACATGACATATTAAACCTGCACCTGAATCATTTATAAAAGAAAAGAAAAAATGCATAACAAAGAATGCAAAAATGGCAATTATATTCCCTTTACGCTGTATATCAGTTACATGCTCTAGGGTGCTCCAATCAGTCAGCATTTCACAATTTTGCAACAAGATCTGGATAATGTGCTATGAATATAAAGAGCCAAGTCAAAAGGTCTCTTCTGTGGTTCAGTTCAAGCATCTTTATGTCTAACAAGTATAAATATGTATAAAAGTCAGGCCAGGAGAGGAATATATATTTACCTCTGTCTGAAATAAATGATGGTCGCTGAAGTCTAGATGATCCACATGCAATGATCCTATCTGCAATTATTTATTTGCCAGTAAGAAATAAAAACAAAATAAGAGATGAGAAGCAAAGTAAAGGAAATTATAGAGGAAGGAGGAAATAACTTAGTTCCACACAAGATCTGTCTCCATTGTCCAACAAATGTAATTCCAGAACAGAACATCTATTCCTCTCAGGGTCCCTCCAACAATCGCTATCAAAAATATTATGCAAACAATGAAAAGAAGAATACCTTCTCAATCCCTTGCACAAAGGCATTCGCAAAACCAATTGCAGAAACACATAATATGACCCTATTATGTACAGCCCTCAATGGTAATTTACAGGAACTGTTTCCAACGGAAAAGAAGTATGAAGGAGCCATTCTGGTGAAGAAAATAGGAAGAGATTCTTTGATGTTTTGTATCATCAACTCAATGGCTTTGATATTCTGTTCTGACACCTGCATGACGACTTCAGTTTATTGTATTTATCCTTCTCCATCTGACTAAGGGGCATGCACTTACAAAACCATAATGGAAAAGAAAAATGTCCCTTACTGTTGACAAAATCACATTGAAAGACATTAATCATTCTATATTTTCCATTGAAGCATATAAATTTGTAAAGGGAAATTGTGAAAATAAAAGGAACTGGGTAAGTTCAGTGTTTATTTTACCAAGTCTGCATGATTGACTACAACAACATCTGCTCGGCTGAGTGCTGTCAAAGGTTCCCTTAATGATCCAAGGGGAAGTAATTGATGGTTTCCCCATGGCACCATCCCATTTACCATTACAATCTCCAGGTCACGCCACAAGCTCAGATGCTGTCTTCCAAGTAAACATAGTTCATAAAATATAAGTGTAACTCCCACTATGTTTCATCAATTAATTGCAAAAGGCCAAAGTAGGAACAAACATGCAAAAAAACGAAAAAAAAAAAAAAAGAGAGGAGGAAGGTAGTCATAGAAGTATCTTATTAAAAGATGAAAGACCAACACTGGGCAAGGAGAGGAAGCTTGTGATTAAAAATGTTTATGCGACAAAAAATGCATCACAACCATGGACAAACAAGAATTGTAAAAATCATCTAGACACTAGGCAAGTACAATCACCTGCATTCCATCATCTAGAATTGCAACCCCAATTTTGTCTGAATTTAGATGAGTTCCCATTTTTGGGTCAGAGCCAAGTCTCTCAAAGCATGTACCATGATGAGGATCTATATAACCATATCTTTCGAGAAAACAAGCAGCAGTGGCTGCCCGGTTTGCACCCACACCAATCTTTGCAGATGTCCCGAAAAGATGCCTTTGAAGCATTTTAGCTTCGTCCCCACCACCATAACCCTGCCAGAGAAATGGACTTATTTCACAAATAAACAGATAAAATTACCAACTGAGAACTATTTTGGATGCTGATTTAGCTTTAAGTTATTAAGGGATTGGGTCCCTATTTTCTGAATACTTCAGTGATAAGATTTGTGGTATTGAAATTAAGGTATCTTTCAGCAAGAGGCATTATAGTTTTGTAAAACATACTGTCCCTTAGTTTCCAATTCATCTCACAGTGAAGACTGCTGGTTCTTATAGGCATTACTAATTTGCATGAAATAAACTGGAAGGATTCTTACAAAAGCATCAAGGTAGATTATGGCTCAAGTAACTTAAATCCCTCTAATTTTCATCAAGTTAATCATCTCTCACAGACCACCAACGTAGCCATTTTCATGATCTACAATGTGCTTACTTTTTGTATCCACTAATAATAATCTCTCAAAGGTCAATTTTATTTCTCAATTTGTATCTCAAATTCCTACTATCAATTTGCCTAATTTTCTTGCTGAAGTTGTGTGTTGAGATCATTGGTACAGAGAAAGGAGTTTATAGTAGGTTGCAAAAAGAGCTGAGGGAGCTGAGTAGTACGGTCTTAGAGCTCAGTTTGGAATAATTTAGCAGTACTCAAGCTTGGCTTGAGCTTAAGTAAAGCTCAGAAGCATGTTTGAGCTCGAGCTAGCATGCCATACCTAAACAAGCGAAGGTTGATCTCAACATTAGTTTACTCAAGTGTTTGATATTCAATGTGTGAAAAAAGAAAATAAATTGATTTAAAATAAAAAGAGAGAAAAAAAAATCACAATATGATTAAAAGGAAGCATAGTTTACAACTAACAAAACATTGTTTAAAACTAAGACTATCACCAAAACTTACTCAGAAGAATCCCTATTTTTTGAGTATACCCCTCATTTATGAACCCAAATGAGTTGAACCAGGGTCTCTTCAAGCTTGGCTCATTTATCAAATGAGTATGAGCATACACTTGAGCTTGTTCATTAGTTCAATAAATGAGCTCAAACAAGCCCTCAATGGACCTGAGCTTGACCTATCCTGAAACTCAAGCTAGGCTCATTTACCTAATTGAGCCACAGTCCAGCTCAATTTTAGTTAAGTATTTAATATTTTACTTGTGTGAAAAATATGAAGATAAATTAATTGACCATTGATTTAAAGTAAAACTGGAAAAAGAGAAAAGAAAATCAAGGTATGGTTTAGAGGAAACATTGGTAACCTCTATGAATATCACCCAAACTTACTAAAAGGAGAATCCCTATTTATTGAATTATGAGCCTCAATGAGCCAAATCAAGCTCAGCTAAATTATCAAACGAGCTTGAACATATATCTTGAGCTTGGTTCATTAATTAATAAACAAGCTAAAATAAGCCCTTAAATCTTAATCAAGCCAGGCTTGTTTTACCTTGTTTACTAAACTGCTGGTATCCAAATGATGGTAAGCCAAACCCCAAGCTTGTTTGCAAACTGATGGTAAGCCAACCCTCTCTCTTTGGGATTTTAGATAGCATCACTACCTGACTCTCCGTTATCCATAATTGGGTAGCCAAATGATCATCTACTTATAGGCAAACCAACCTGGCAACCACATTAAAAACCAGAATTTCAAAAAGATACATAGAACCTCAAGCATCAATCTACTCAAAACCATAGCCAACTGGGACTAGCCGGGTTGGTAACTCATGACCTCTCGCACTACTCCCACTCTGACTCCCGCCCACTGGGGAATGTGAGAATTTGGTTTATTTCTCCCTCTCAACCATAAGCGAAGTTGGCTTTATCTCTAGACTAGAACCCATATTTGCAAAACTTTTGTGTAGTTGTTGGGTTGGCTGGAGAGATTTGGAGAGAAAAGAAAAGATTAGGTTAGAGATAAACAAATATCTTGTTTGGATGTTTAAATAGGAGAGAAAAAAAAATGGTGAGAAATATGGAGCACTTCTCAAATCACTTTTGTTTTGGAAAGAAAATAAACATTTTTAATAAATTTTTTAAAATACCAAATATACACTTAAACGTTTGTGTTAAAATTAGGATTTTTATAACAAAATAGATTTAATTGTCAAGTAATTTATACACTTTCTTTTCTTTTCTCTCCTACTAACTATTCAAACAATCAAAAATAGTTATTTACTTCTCATTTCTCTACTAAATATTCAAACAAATTGAAAATATATACTTTTTTTTTTCTCTTTTCTCTTCTATTTTAAGTTATCTCCAAAACTTCCAAACAAATGCTAAGAGACTCCTGTAGTCCTGTGGGCTTGTAAATTAGTTATTGTAAATACTCATTCCATTGGGGAAAAAAAAGAAGAAGAAAAAATGCTCAAAACCATATACTACCCACAAATTCAAATATCATCATCTATGAATAAAAATTGAAACTCCAAACAGACCCGTAATACCCAAACAAGAAAGAATTCATAAAAGAGATGGATACCCGTGTAAGAATAAGAGGTGAAATTCCAGAATTAGCCAACCAAAGAGAAACGAAATCGACCATCGGCGTCTTCCCATTGCCTCCCCATGTCAAATTCCCAACGCTAATCACCGGCACCGGCAAGCTTCAATGAAAACATGCAGCAAAACCGAAGCTTTAGTTGAAAAATAGAAATAAAAGAAAGGTTTTCCCTAGATATAGTTTCCAAAAACCGAAGTTAGGCAAATGGATGTATTGGGCTCTGTTAAGTGCAAGTTCACAGTTTTCTTGGGGGCCAAACAGTGGAAAACCAAATACAATGCGAGTTGTGTGATATTTTTTTCCCCTTTTCTTAAACTTTATTGCAAAAAATAAATAGAGAAGAAATGAGAGGAACGGTGGGATTACCGGTGTTGGCGGAAGACACCCCAATGGTAAAGGTGGTAGCGGAGGTAAAGAGCGAGTTTGTAGAGAGAAGAAGCGAAGGATAGGAGAGGGATGAGAGAGAGTTGGAGAGGAGAGAGATAGGATTGTCTTTGAGAGGGTGGTGTATGGGCTATCTGGTTCACCAGTCTTCTCAATTTCTCCATTGAACAATGACTGAAGCAAGACTGATGCAGAGGGATTGAACTGTGTTGACTCCTGCGCGTTCACGGCAAGAAAAAGGAAAATAATAATAATAACTTATCGATCCTAAATTAAAGTTTGATTGATGAATCAAGTAAATTATATTTTAGTTATGCACTTAAAATTCGGAGATTAGAAGGCTCATTAGGTTCAACACATGTAATAGAATTGGTTGCTCAAGCTTGTCCCGAGCCTTATCAATCCAGCCCAGGCCCAACCCAATCTCGATTTCATGTGTATCGGGCTAGTTCGAGTTGCCCATATCATTTGGGTTGGGCTCAATTTTGATCGGGTTTAGTCGGGTTAAAACCAATTGCAATGCTTGACGCCCCAAATTGTTACAAATTAAAATCTTATTTCAACTGAATACATAGTAAACCATTGGTTAGTGTAATTCATCCTATTTAATTTAATGATAATAAAAAATATATTATTATATAGGTGAGGCTCGAGTTCCTGAAGGTGATGCCTCAACTCGAATGTAAATCGAGTTTGGTCTTTGGTACCCGACTTATTTCAAATTCAAATATAATTTGTCTAAGCTCGTAAAAATTTGAATTAGGATTGGATTGGCCTGTGACATGAAGTCCTAAAAAAATAGGTGTTCCTCGCTTTTGTTTTAAAAAAATCACATTTTGCATATGTAGCTAACTAAATCCCCACTGCAAAATGAGATATTGAAAAAGTTGGAAAATTTTATTTCTTTAAATATCTTTACTTTTTTAAAAGCTTTCATTTATACCCATCATACGATTGTTACTAATTTATACCATTAAACATTTTTTCTTGATGCTTTGTTTCGTTATGGGGAATTCAATACTAAAAAATGAAAGTGGTGGAAAGTAAAAAAAAACAAAGGAAAGTAAAAAAAAAAAAATTCTCCTATATTCATTTGGTAATGAAGGAAAAATTAAGAAAGTGACAAAAAAATTGTATTGAAAAGATAATCAAATTTCATATTCTAATTTTTTTTTTAGTTAGTAAAAAGAATTAATTTTTTATATTCGTTAATTTTTATTAAAGAATAAGAGAATCAAAAAAAAAATTGTTATTGATATGAAAAAAGAGTTCTCAAAAAATATTATTGCCTATTTCTTTAATATTATATATATATATGTATGTGTGTATGTAATATAAGAATTTATATTAAGTCCCAATACTCAAACTCTCTTATCTTATTAAAATGATAAGCTTTTTTATATTCTTTTTTTTTTTTTATTGAAGCACAAGAAAATTTTAGAAAGACAATATGTTATTTATATGAAATAAAAGTCCTAGAAAGACATTGTTGCTTATTTATTTAATATTATATATATATATTTATACACACATAAAAAATTGTATTAAGTCCAAATGCTCAAGTTACTTTATTAAAATGAATAGTTTTTCTATACAAACATAAACTCTTTCGATAATTTAATTATATAGTAGAAGATAAGATACAAAGAGTTATATATACGAATTCTAAATATATTTTAACATATAAATAAATAAGTCTAAACGAAAAATCACATTTTTGATAAAATTACACAGTTACATATTTTATATTTTTTATGAAAATTTTTCTCTTTTATATTAACCAAACTCTTAATAAATTTAAATTTTTTCTCTTTTCTTCACTTTCCATTAGTCTTCACCTAACCAAACTAAGCCTAAACATTTAAATAACAGACTGATTAAAGCATAATTAATTTTTCTAAATTTATCACTAAATAATTATTTTTTCAAAATATAAAACTCTCCAACTCAGCAAATGTAAATAGCCAACGGCTGCTTAACTTCATATGAGTTGCTGGTATTACTCCAAGTTCGTGGGCTCTGTTTGTTTATATTTTTAAAAACAGTTTTTTAATTTTAAAATACGGAATACACATTTTAAAATATATATTTTTTAATTTTTTAAAATTTAGATTATCATATCCAAATATATTTTCACAATTTTAAAAAAATTAATTACAAAATTTTGAATATATTTTTAAAAAAAATTTTAAAAATTATTTCTGAATCATAATCCAAACGAAGTAATCTCATTCACTCAAATTAACTAAATTATCAAAAAAAAAAGGGGAGTTGGTGGTATTGTTTTTCCTTCAAATTGTCTTCTCGACATCTTGTACAAATCTACTTTCGCTTTTATTGAATATATTTAAACAAAAATTAAGTCTTTTTTTCTTGACTTTGCGGGTTTAATTATTCAGCTACCATGTATGTACGTGTGTGTATATATATGTATATATAGAGAGAGAGAGAGAGAGAGAGAAAGTTCATAGGTTTTTTTCGTCCTCGTTGAGCGTACTGATCTCATTGTCGTGCGGCAATGTTCCCGACATTGTCGTTCCCACATGGTGTGCCTTCGAAGAATCGCATGTGTGAACGCCGATGTGCGTTCGTCTTCTTTACATGTCCTCTTTTTTTCCGTAGTAAATAAGAGGTGCTTTTAATAAAGCAACAAAAGGACAAATGACTCTAACCCAAATTTACAAAAATAAATAAATAAATAAAACAATTTTAAAAAATTATGAATTATTTGTCAATTTTTTTATAACTGCTTTTACATATTTTTCATTTTTCCAAACACACACAAAAATTAAAAAATACATTTAGAGAAAAACAGTTTGAATCTGTAATTTTTGCAAACAAACTTTTCCCAAACACACACTTATAATTGTTTGGAGGTGAAATTCTTTTACATGCAGTTAATGTAAAAAAAAGTAATCTTATGCTTTTTAATTATTTTTCTTAGTATTATTTTTGTTTGACAATAACACTGTTGGATTGAATATTCTTTTTATACTGAATCTATAATTACCTCGTCAATTTCTCACTTTTTAATTTTTTTTAATTATTTTTTTAATATTCTTTTTAACAAAAATGTGAGTTTATAGATCAGATATTTACTTATATTTGATTTACTTACACGAAATAAATAAACAATTCGATCAAGAAAGCAATAAAGATAAATAATTTAATTTTTTTATTGACAAAATACAAAATTTATATAAAATTATTGAGAAATATAAAAAAATAACTATTTTTTTTTTCTGTCCCAATTGTTTATAGCAATAAAAATTAAACTTTAACCCACATTTCCTTTTTTCTTTAAATGCTACATCAATAATCTTTTATTATAGTAAAGTGACTTTGAAGAGGTAAACTGAAATACTAAAAATCAATTCAAATGATTTTCATCAAAGATTCTGTGTTTGGATAATGATTCAGATATAATTTTTTATTTTTTTTTTAAATTTTGTAATTAATTTTTTAAAAATTATGAAATTGTATTTGGATATGAAATCTAAATTATATAAAAAAAAAAAAAATTAAAATAATAGTTTTTCAAACGCGTTTCCTATGTTTTGAAATTTAAAATATGCGTTTGAAAACCTAACCAAATAAACCTTAACATCTTTAGACGTATAAAAGTAAATATTTAAGAGGTGCTTTTACATATTTTAAAAAAATTAATTAACAAAACAATAGTTCAAAAACATAACCAAATAATTAAATACGTTTTTTAAAAATATAAAAAATTTATAAAAGCTCCCCAAACGTGCCTTTCTCAATTTTTTTGTCTTGCAAAACAAATGAAGTGCTTATTTGATTGAGCTATAACACAGTAAAATTTGAGTAAAGTAATTATGAAAAAATGTTATTTAAGTTAAATAGTTGAGTGTTTGGACGAGTTATTAAAAAATAATTATTAAATAGGGACATTCATTTGACCTTACTTAATGAAAAAAAAGAGACTAATCAGTTTAACTCAAATCACATTTAATGAAAAATTGTGGCCACTAAATACGGACAAATTTACAATGACCTCACTTAAAATTTATGAAAAATACAAAAAATTCACATTAGATTTTTGAAATTACACTGTCATCTTTTATTTTTATTAACAAATTATTTCTAAATGACAAAAAATCATTTGTAGTTTTTTTTTTTTTTTACATTTTTTAATTTTTACTAAATTTTTCTTATTTTTTTTAAAAAATGTATTTTATATCAAAATAAATAATTTTTATTTTTATTTTTGATTAAGAAAGTTTTATTAATATTTAATAAAAAATATTGATTAAAATTAAAAAAATAATATAAAAATATATTTTTATCATTTTTTTTAAAAATAGATGTATGTATAATTTATTAATAAAAAAAAAAGTACCTTCAAAAATTTGGAGGGAGTCTTTCAAATTGTTAAAAAAAAGGGAGGTCATTGTATTTTGAACGAATTACAGGAGTCGTTTTCTGTGCTTGTCTTCGTGTTGTTGCGTAGTGGATTGGTTGTTGAGGGTTCAGCGGTGAAACGGTCCCACTTTCACTTTCGAGGGGTCCACCACTCCCAGACTCTACGACATATACTGATGACAGCTATAATAAGTTTCCTGTGTGTTTAGAATCTTTGATTTTGATCACCAGCCCCACCAACGACCTGAGCCACATCTCATTAGCCCATCTGGTGCAATTTCATTGGCTGCACTTTCGGCTCCGACTTCCCTTAGCAATCCAACGGCTGCTATTTCATGCCTGTTGTTTTCGGAAGCAAACAAACGTGTATACTCCGTCAAAATTTCAATCAATTGTGCATCATGATCGTTATCACATGGCGGACCCCACTGTCCCCACCTCGTTGCTGAGACCCACGTCTTGTGGGTCCCACCGTGTTGGAAGGCAGTGGTGAAAGGAGCTGAATTTCAGGAGATTGCGCTTTCATTTGAGCCCAGTTTTTAAGTTGTACTCAATGTGGTTGGTTCAACTTGCTCTCCCATTTAATGCTTATTTTTAGCCGCTGATTTACTACGATGGCCCACCCAAAATGCCATCACTGTGAGTCTATGATCATCTGATAATGCACATCACAACTCACCATCAGCAATTGTGGGCTCCACTCATCCCACTTTTGTCGTAGCCGTCAAACCCGTTCATCACAATCCTATCAGGACCATCATGAACATGTTTTTCTATGAACGGCTGTGATGAAAAGGAGAAACAGAAGATTGTAATGGCCAATTTAAATGGTTAGTTTAGTCATACTATTTGGAACAGTTCACCGTTGTCTCTTTTCAACTTTTTGAATTTTCTCCACTTGGCAGTAGGCGCGTGTAAACAATAACACACTAATTGTAGAGTATAATGAACTAATTATATGAATCAAATTAATTGATTTCTTAATCAGAAAGATTCACGCGCGGAACTCACTAGCTAAAACTTTAAGTTTTCCACTCTGCCATGAAATGTCACCCAGTGACCAGTGTCACTTCACTGTTAATGGGTTCCTTTATTTAACTTCATTTACATAGAAGGTGAGATACACGCGCCTATCCTTCCGAAAAAATCTCCACAAATGATATTAAAAAAGTGGAAATGACGTAGAAGGGGCAGCAGACCACTGCACACGCTAACCCTTCGGGCAACGGGCAGCACCAAACGCCGTCTTTCTTAGCCGCTTACGAGTTACGCCGTTGCGTTCCCTGGTCCATACGCGGACAATCATCATTTACTGAACCCTTGGAGCGCAAACCCAAGCCTGAGGCTCGGACGAAGGTTCGGACCAGAAAAGCGAACCGAAAAAGCCCCGGCCTCCATTGAAATAATGGAGTAAAAGAGGAGAGAGATAGAGATAGAGACAGAGACTAGAGAGAGACTGAAGGAGGTTCGGAACCGAAAAGATGGGTCAGATCGTGAGGCGGAAGAAGAAGGGACGGCCGTCAAAGGCAGATCTGGCACGCCGTGCCGCCACTGGGCAGCTGCCGACCACCGAGGCGCAGGAGAGGGACCTGAGGAGGAGCCTCCGCCGACGAAATGTCAGGTACAGCATCGATTACGATGATTATATCGACGAGGACGATGAGGAGGACGACGAGGACGAGAGGAGGAGAGAGAAGAAGTTGAAGCTCGTACTTAAACTTCAAAACATAGAAGGAGGTGGTGCGGAGTCGGCGCCGAGTCGGATTAGGCGCGTGCCACACGCGCCGACTGCTTCGGCTTCTTCGTCGGACTGCGAAGACGGCGACAAGCCGTTGAAGAAGAGGAAAATCAACGGCGACGATCAAATTGAGGGCGATGTTGATGATGATGATGAAGAAAATGGTATTGATGATGAAGATGATGAGGTACAATTTTTTGGATCTAAGCAGTAACGTATTAATAGATGAGGAAGATGAAGGTTGTGTGTCTGAAGTGAAATATATATAGCGTGTATGTAAGAGGTTGAGGTCATGCCATGCCTTTAACGCAGAGAGGAGAGAGAGTGTGTCCAGCTCAGCCGAACTCACTGAGATTTTTCTAATTGGTCCAGACTTCTATATTACTCTCTCTCCGCTGTGTCGGGGATTGATTTTAACGGTCGGGTCAACTGTCAAAACTAACCCCCACAGAATCTGATCACGCTCCCACCTTTCTCTCTCTATCCATCTCTCTCTCTCTCTCGAACGCGCACAGACACTCTTTGTCTGTCTGCCTTATCTGTCTCTGTCTTTATCTTCCCCTGATACACGCCGTCTTTATTCCATATTGTATTTATTTACTTGAGTTTTGGGTTTAGGTTTTTGGGTTTTAAGGTTTGGGTTTTGTTGATTTTGACAGGTTAAAGGGAGAAAAACGGAATCAAAAGGAGTCGACTCTGTTCCAGGTTGGTTTTTATTCGTGGATTGTGGTTCTGATTCATGGGTGATTCTCGATTGTTTCAGGTACCAAGTAATTTGATTTGGGTTTGTTGAATTTGCTTTTGTTTGATCAGGGACGCCATCCGATCCTCCACTGGGACTCCCATTGCCTGATAAGAAGTCACTAGAGTTGATTCTCGACAAACTTCAAAAGTAGGGCACACATGCTCTCCCTGTCTTCCTCCTGATTAATAATGTGTTGCTTACTGTGAAGCCAAGTGCTTGTCTGATTTTTAATTTGCTCTGAATGTGCCAGGAAAGATATTTATGGCGTGTATGCTGAACCGGTTGATCCTGAAGAGGTATCCAATTCTCTTATGAAAGTTTTGTAAAATTTTGGAAGTCATTATGTGAATTGGAATTTGAAATTGTTGGTTTTTTTGTAGCTTCCCGATTATCATGATGTGATTAAGAATCCAATGGACTTTGCCACGGTGAGGAAGAAGCTAGGAAATGTATCTTATTCTACCTTGGAACAATTTGAGGTGGGTACCTGTAAGCTTTTTCTTCGTTATGCATTGTTTTGCTGTACAGGATATGAGTCTAAGCTCTTTATCGTAGCCAATTGTATTGCTTATGTTACTTATTTAGGAACTTGGATGAGTATCTGTTGTTGAATGCGCTAATAATGTCTTTGATGCTGCAAAATATGTTAACTGGTCTTCTGTTTAATTGCTTTGCCAAGCATTTGTGTTATAGAAATTTTTTCTTATTTATTTCTCCTACCTTTTAATGCTTTTTTACTTCTTAAAGTGATAACTCACATGAATTCCTTTTATCGCCGGTTAATTAATTTTCTTTACTGCTTCTCTTAATAATGATAATGATTATCCACATTTGTTGGCTGAGAATTTGGGATGGGTGCCAAGTGAGCTTACATTTTTTCCTTTTGATAAGTGCCATGGCTGAGAATTAGGAAGAGGTTTGGGAAACATTTCCGAGGTCTCACTACAAATTGTGTTTTGCAATTTTTTATTGATCCATTTTAAGATTACTGGAAGAAAGGGAGCATCGTATCCTCTATTGATGCATGTAATATGGCTTCTACAGTAAGGTTGTTCCTTTATAACTTTGAGGTTGTTACTTGTGGGGTAAGGCTGCAGACATCAAATCTTCTCAAGATCCCACATTGGCGGGAACCTATAATGTTATTACCATACCCTCTGCCTATGAACATCAACTTGACCCATCAAGACTTTATTTCAAGTACTTAGAGTTGGGTACATGGCCATTATCTTTAGTTGGCTTTTTTATCCTTAGTTAAACCTGAGACAATCATGTCCTTCGCTCACGGACCTGAACTTGTAACATTTCAATTAAGCGAGACCCCATTCACAGCTGATCCCCAAGGTCCAGGTTCAATACCCATCTCGAGTGCCACTTACCGCCCTGGGAAAAAAAATCACAGCTGCTCATTTGAAATGTCTGGGTTAGATTTGTTCACTATCTGCACAAATTGCTTTTCTAATTTTTTTCCCCCAAAGGTGTAGCAGGCCCTGGATCTTTTTTTTTTGTGATAAGTAATAACCGGCCCTGGATCTTGCTGACTATCTTCTATGCCTTTCATTTTGTGTATGAGAGAAAAACATCTTTTCCACTTTGACTCTGATATTTATTCTTCCCCCATTTTTTTGGTGGGTAAGTGCTCTACTACTTAATAAATTTATGAAAATATATTGATAATTTCAGTGTTTGTTACATAGGAGTGAGTTGTGGAAATGAGGAAAAGGGATCATCTGTTTGTCAAAACAGTGAATTTCCTGTTTTGGAAGGTCATCTGTGCTTTTAGTTGAGAGTTGTATTCTGTTGGTAGGATGTTGCGACAAGGAACCTGCCTCTCTCTCTGGTTCAGTCTTCTTTTATGTGTGATGCTGACATTTATTTTGTTTAAAACATTATTCAGCATCTGGTAATATGTCTACTATTAAGCTACATCCTTATATGCAGTCACTCAGAGGGGACATTAAGGATTTTCACAGTTTGTCTGAGCACAATCAGAGGAAAGGCAAGTGAGTTTCTACCACTATAGAGTATAGGCTAATGTCTAGGGTAGGTAGGAAGCCCTTATGTTGGAATTGGTTTGATTTGAATTGAGGATGCCTCAAGGACACAAGAACAGAAAGAATGTGGGTTGAGGTGGGGAAGAAACATGATGTCCTATGCTAGAACTGAAGATGTGAAGTTGACATTTGGAGTTGGTGGCTGGGGCTATTTTGTGTTGTATGGAATTGGGTTGAACTGTTATCTAATCCATATTGACCTGAGTTGAGTTGAACTTGATGCCAAATCTGTTCTTTGTCAATACAGATTGCTTCGCGTTGGTCAGTCCTCTCAATCTTTCCCCCTAATTTTGAAACATAATTTGATTTATCCAACATGATGTCATACTCTGATTTGTGGACAAGGAAAATCTGTTGCCTTTTTGTGCTGCAAGACACGGACACTTCCCAAAATGGATGGCATGTTGGATGATTTAAAAAAAAACATCTGGTATAGAAATGACTTGGATTTAGTTAGTTCATTATAAATGATGGTATGCAATTTGGATATTACCAAATTTGAATTTTTGACATTTTTCCCTTGAGAATAAAAGTCAAATAGGGATTATAGGTGATTGTGGATACAATAATGGTGTTAATATTTCTTCGTCAGTAATAATAACTTTGGATGCCTTAAGGAGTCTGAATTGTTAAAGCAGACTCATACTTTTGCCTTATGGATTTCCGGCATTTATGTTTGTGGGATACCTGATCTTTGCTACAGAACTAAGAGGCTCTTTGTATCAGGTGTTGGGTAATTTCGATACTAAGTGTCTTAGCGAGGATGGATGCCATCCGAATGGATGTCTTGACCATGACTTGTTACCCTTGATATTTGGCTCCTTTTTACTTATTCCTAGACGCTGTAGTCTTCTCAACCGTCTTATTGTTTATTTTGAAAAGAGCTCCTCTATACTTCTTCTCCACTGTTTTGAGATCTCCAACTGTTCCCTTCTTGGTTGTCCCAAAATGTTAGTCCATTTTCAGAAAATAAGGCATGGAATATATCTACCTTGTCCGCTATAGCCCTTGATTTCTTTATAATTCACATCCTTAAATTCTAATGTCAAATAATTGGGGAGCTATATTGGAAAATTAATCTTAAACAGTGATGTGAATGCATTAATTGCACTCCTAAAAATTTGTGTATTTTCCTAGAAGTCAGCCAATGTGCGATGAAGAAAGTTTCTTCTTGCAGGTGGGTGATGCTCCCATCAAATAAGGGTGAGGTAGCAATTGTTTACCGTCTTTAGCAGTTAGCCTACTGGGTCACCTTAGTGATTGTCATTGTTCACAGTGAATGTGAGTGCTTTACTAATTTTCTATTTTTTTCCCCTACTTTTTTTCCTTCTTGATAAATCTAATTTATTTGAACTCAAATCTCCCAACCCCCAAAAAAAATGTCTTCAAGGAGGAAAGATTCCATTTATTTTGTATTGATTTGTAAAGCTGGTTTTCTTGAGTGCAGAGTGACGTGTTTCTAATTTGCACAAATGCAATGCAATACAATGCACCAGATACCATATACCATAAACAGGTATGGGTGTTTTTTTTTTTGTCAACATTCTTTCCAATTCCTTTTTTTTTTTTGGGTGAGTTATTCTTGTTACATGACTATTTTGCAACAGGCACGCTCCATTCAAGAGCTGGCTACAAAGAAATTTCACAAGTTTAGGATTGACACTGAACGCTCTGATAAAGAGCACAAGACAGAACAGAAAACAAGATCCAATTCCTTGGCTAAGGAACAAATAAAGAAGCCAATGACCCGGATGGTGCAGGAACCTGTTGGGTCTGATTTCTCCTCAGGTGCCACTCTTGCCACTACCAGGGATTTCCAGAATGGTTCAAGTGCAACTCAAGCTACTGGTTGTGAGAGGCCTAGCAATGTCGATGGGCTCGTAGAAGGAAATTCTTCGCTGATTGATAATAATTTTGACAAAGCAGAAGATTTACTACCAGGTATGATATTGAAATAATTATTCTGTACCCATCATAGAAAATACCAATGATAAACATTAGAGGAGCACTTATAGGACTTCAACGATGGTTATAGGACTTCAGCGATGTTTATAATGATCATATGCTGGGTTTGCTAAACGTGTATCCCAATTCAATCAACTTGTTCCATATATTGTCAGGCTGCATATATTATTATCTTCAAACATTGAGTCAAGCACTTATCATGATTTTGGTATTCCCTTTTACATACTCTGCTTGCTTCGCTGTTGTAGGAAGGGGTCTTCTATTCAAATTTGGGAGGAAACCATCCATGCATGATGAGAATCGTCGTGCAACTTATAACATATCCAACCAGCCCCCTGTTGGATCAGAATCAATATTCACAACCTTTGATGGTGAAATCAAGCAGTTGGTTGCTGTATGTGACATATAAACTGATCTCTCCTGTTGGATACTTGGGTTTTTTTTACTTATCTAGTTTTCATTTTTCTGAATCAGGTTGGGCTCCATGCAGATCATTCCTATGCTAGAAGTCTCTCTCGTTTTGCTGCTGCGCTTGGACCTATTGCTTGGAAAGTCGCCTCCGAAAGGATTGAACAGGCACTGCCTCCGGGGTTCAAATTTGGTCGTGGATGGGTTGGAGAATATGAGCCACTTCCAACACCGGTATTAATGCTTGAAAACTGTACCCTGAAAGAACCTGCTTTTCTTATGAAGTTGCCATTCCCTTCTGATGCAAGAAAGGATGACAAAACTTCAAAGACCCCAGTTTCTGCTAAGGAGCACCCTGTTAGTGGCACTAATTTAGAAGGTAAATCATCCTCGTTTGGTACTGTTGGAACCAAACCCACTGTCACTCTTAGTCCCAGGGCCCCAGTTCCTGCTAAGGAGCAGCCTTTTAGGGGGGCTACTTTAGAAGGGAAATCATCTTTCTTTTCTTCTGCTGGAATCAGACCTACAACTACTGTTAGTGCCAGTTATCCTCCACAAAACCCACCATCCAGGAATTCTGAACCTGAAAAGAATATTTTGAAGCAAGTTGAATTGAACTGTCCACACCCAGCCAATCAAAATGCAGGTGATTTTGTTGCAGAAAAGCAGAGTTCGAATGGTACAGAAATGTCAGTTTCCAGGTCAATGGAGGCAGCTTCGAGGAACAGGAATTTTTTGCAGTCTGTACCTTTCAAGCAGCCGCATATTAATGGAGTTGTTGCAGGAGGATTGCCAAATGGAAAAATCGCAAGTAATAGTTTGGATAGAAATAAGATGGTCAGTTCCTCCTCTGATGGTGTTCCTAACCAAATGGTCAGAGCAGCAACTTACTTTTCCCATGGACAGGAGCAGGGTCTTACTGACCCGGTTCAGTTGATGAGAATGTTAGCTGAAAATGCTCAAAGGCAGCAGAAATCTTTGAATTATTCCGCAGCTGATACCCCACTAGTTATGCCATCAGCTCCATCCTCAAGAATAGATGATTCTGGCAGTGCTGCTGCAGCTGCTGCCCGAGCATGGATGTTAATGGGGGCCGGAGGGTTTAAACCAGCGGCAGAAAATACAAGCACCCACAAAAATCAAATATCTGCTGATTCATTGTACAACCCAACTCGAGAGCTCCAGCCTAAAGTTACGCGATTTCAGGGGGAATTTCCTGTTCCTGGAATGCATTTTCAGCCTGAGAAGAACAGTTCTCCACTACAGGCCTTTGTGAGACCCCCTGTTCGAATGGGCAATGAAGTTCAGTTCCAAAACAGACCCATGGTTTTCCCCCAGTTAGTAACGGCCGACTTATCTGGGTTTCAGGTGCAGCCTTCTTGGCGAGGTCTTAATCCGCAAACACAGCTGAGGCAAAAGCAGGAATCACTTCCTCCAGACTTGAATATAGGTTTCCCATCGTCTGGGTCGCCAGTGAGACAGACTTCCGGTGTACTGGTTGATTCTCAACAGCCAGACCTGGCTTTGCAACTGTGATCCTAAACGATTTGTTTGAAAAAGATGACAAATGGATAGGGCCTGGAGCATCGTAACAAGGCATTGTTTGCTCATGTCTAAGAGGTTAATTTCTCTCTCCCAGCAGTAATTTGCATTACACGAGGAATCACTGTACGTTGTATGCGGTTTGGATTGCGCAATACAATGACAGGAAAGAATTTTGTTGTATCCTTGAGACATCTTATCTGGTCAAAAAGAAGGATTTTTAGATTAGTTTGAAAGTAGGCAGTGTGCATGAGATGGGATTCCAGGAGACCAGGTGAAGATACTTTGTAGCAGAGCCATTTCTTTCCGTCTTCTTTGAATTGAGGACTACTGACTTGCAACGGCACATTATCATATATCAGAAAGCTAGAACTTATTGAGCTGGGTTGAAAGTTGATTAATATTTATGACTAGTCTAGTACCTGCAAGTTCTTTTATCCAGCGAATCACACGACACCCATTTAATTCCTTGTACATTAATTACACGCAGATAAGAATTAATTACTTAGATTCCACTTGTCTTTGATATCTTTGTAACTTGCCTTGATGATCTCTCTTTCCTCACTTGCATCTCCTATTAGTATCATCTACATGTGATGGTGTTACAATTAATATGGAATAATTTTGTTTTTTGTTTTTTTTTTTTCAAGCAATATGATTCATATTGAAAATCGTGTTAGTGTTAATGGTGGAGGTGATCAAAATTAATTTTATTAAAAATTGCAGTATAGTGAGATGAGATTTATATAGTCAATTTCAAATAATTAAGATTAGTTTTGTTAAGTTGAAATTCGAGTAATAACTCTAAATAGTTGGGATGAAGATCCGTTGAATGAATTGGGTGTTTATGCTTTCCAAATTCTCTTCTTCTCTCGTTCCTGCTAATTTGGCTGTGAAAAAAAGTTTGAGGGAGAGGTTATCTGATGGATTTATTAAGCCAAAATTGAGTGAACTGAGGGTTAATTGTGAAAATGATGGGCATTTGTGTTTATAACTATTTTATTTTTCTAATAATTATATTTTTAAAAAAATATTAGTTATTAATTAATAGTATTATTAAGGGCTTAACCAAACATGATCTTGAGAGCAGCCCATACATTATACAATGATTAACGATGATGGAACTCAAAACAAAGGTTTTAAGCAAGAACAAGTACTAAAACTAAGGTTTCAACAAAAACTCAAGTAATCAAGAACTAAGGTTTCAACAAATAATTAAAGACGATTGAAAACTGAAAGAGAGAAAAAAAAAAAAAATATTTAATTTTTTTTTTTATTCCTGCTCTTAATAGAACATATATGAAATGTTCATTAACAGATTTGGAAAATAACAATCTTGTCCCGATCAAACCCTATTTATATATTAAATATTTTTTTATTCCTCTAATGTATATTATTTTAATCAATAAAACATACAATATAAAATGAGTTTTAAAGCTTTTCATATTTTTTTAATGTTAATTATTTTTAAAATAAATATTTAATTTATTTATCGAGAAAAAGTTTTAATCTATCTTAGAAAAAAAAAACTCAGAGATGGGCGGAGAAATATAAAAAAATGGAGATCAAGATTAGAATAAATGACTTAGATAGTAGATAGGAATATAGACAAGAGCCCTAATTTAAAATCATCCCTTTGTTCTTAGTTGGTCGCCGCGTGTAAAATGTCTTTATTAAAATAAAAACAATTGGTCAACTGAAGAAATGTTTAAAAAGACAGCTATAAATTGATTTCACTGTACGAACAGGGCAGGGTTGAACGTCGATGAGCGCTGTTACGTTGAACGTCGAATAAAAAGGCAGAAGAGTGTTGCATCGTCTCTCAATATCTGTAGGCGACTTCAAACCCTATTTCTCGATCCACTGCATTCGAAGAATCATAACCTCTTCAATACGGTCAAACCGTCTAATCCCATACGTTTAAGACCTGTTTCAATGTCCATGAAACTATGCGTTTCAATTTGCTGTTTCTTATATATATATATATATATATATATACACACACGTGCATGTCAGCACGTGTGTTGTAATATCGTTTGTATTGGTTAGTGATTATGATATTATTGATGTATAATATGTTAATTGAGTTCTTTTAATTGGGAAAGCAGTATTAAGAGATCAAGGCGATGATGTTGGGCATTATAAGGCGAAGAGTCGTTTGTGGAGGCTCGTCTTATTCGGTAAAAACCCTAATTTATCTTCCTTGTGTTGATTCATGTCTTCTTTTTTAAAGAAAATATAAATGTGCACGTATTTTTAAGCTTTGATATTTGATGACCCAAGTACATTGTATTGAAGCTATTTGTGCTTACCTCCCAGGTTTTAGGACAATCATTCCATAAGATTCGGCCTGTAATATCTGCACCTAGAGTTTACTTGACTGCAGGAGAAGAGGTACTGATTGATTAGGTTGTTTCTTTTGTTTATGAGGACAATATGATTGAGAACATGATCTTTTAGATTTGAAAAGTAGATATTCTATTAAGTTTAACTTTGGTTTTTATGTATTTGATTTCAAATGAGTTTACAGAGTATATCAAGACTACACTTCCAAAACTACCAGAAAAAAACTTTGGGTCGATTAGATTGGGAATTTAGTTTATGTCAGTTTTCCTCTTCTCACTTGTTTCCTATTTGTTGCTAAGAGAACTGAGCAAAAGAAATGGAAATGAAACTTTTGAGTCATATATTTTCTTCATTGTTGGTTTCCAACGAATAAAGAGATTGTTTGGAACAGGGAATGTTTAATGGAGGAAGTTTTTTTTTTTTGTGCGCCCCATAACGAAATTTTTTCAGACAAACATTGTAGTTTGTTCTCATTTCCACCTTTATATTGCCAAGCGAACTAATACTTAATATATAATTTTTTAATCTAAACTTCTCAAAGATTTTAGTTTCCTAATGTTTTTTTTTACTATTCTTCCCTATTGATGTTTCTCCTATGACACCATGATGTTGAGGCTTATCTGCGCGTTCAATCAGCTAATTAGCCCTAACAAATGGTAATTTTATGTACAACAAAGCCCAGGAAGCTTTTCAAATTGGCACAGCAGGAAACATTTATTCAGTTATTATTTTCTATTATATCCTATTAAGCCAACACTCTACTTCGTTTCACAAGAAGTTCTTGTGTGGGAGGAGTTATGATCTTAAAAAATTGACAATTGGCACAAGGAGGAAGTATGATTAAAAGATATTGTAGCAAAGTAAATAATAACTGAAAAAAGGAAAAGTGAAAAAAAGGTATAATGGAGAAGGAACACACATGTAATACTTGTCCCTCCTCTAGTTGCTATTAACTCATAGTTATTATTGTTGTTACTACTTTTGAACTATGGTAAATTTCAATGTTGTTGGACTTAAATTCATTCCTCTTGTATGTTAAAGTGAACTGCCAAAATTGAAGTTTTCTTTCCAATTGTTTGTATGTAAAAATTTTTACAATTTTTTTCAAGCATATGATCAGATATCACTTCATCCAAGAAGATTTGAGAATGTCCGAAGTTTCTGTCACCTCATTTTACCAGGTGATCTTTTTCTTTTGGCTAGCTTTATTGTTGTACCCATATAGTAAAACCCTCTAAATGTGGTTTTCTCCATAATATTTACAATTAATTCATTCAAACATTTGTTGTTGTGTTAGGCCGCACAATGAGCTTAACGCCAATGAGGTTAGTGATACATTCTTCTCATTTTACTTTATCAGTTACATAAAGCTCAAGGTGAGTGGTGTCTTACTCGAACTTTCCCGGACTAGAAGTAATCCTACAGTGACTTGACCTTAATCCAACTTTATTTTAAGAAAATCACTCATCCCAAGTCTATTTAGCAAAGATGGGTTACCTCTAGATTGTTCAGAAGTGTGTTTGTATCTTATTATATACTATGCATATAAAAAAAAATTGAAACCATGGAAATCAACTGAAATCTTGTTGAATTAAACTAGTAGAAGTTCTTCAAACCCAAATGTTTGCCATATCAAAGTATCACAAAACCTCTAAAGTCCAAACCCTTATATGGCTATGCCTGATCATACAGTTGTCTTAAGTCCAGAACAATTTTTTTGAGTAAGGCATAATTTTAGTGCCACTTCTGTAGTTCATCTCATTTTATTAAAAAAGAAATAGAAATAGAAGGGACTAATCTTGAAGAAGTCCTTCCCATACTGAGCTGTTTTTGTTTATTGTTCTTCTGATATTTCGCCTTTGTTCATATAACTATCCTTGTGCACAGGGAAGTTGTGGCCAGTCTTCAGCCAGGGCTTACCACGCAAATACAGAGCAGACTGTTTTCTTCTGACAATGGTGTGATATTCACATGCCCCTTGTGGTGATTTTTTTCCTTTGTTGATATAGTAAGGAGGGATATGGTAGTGTATGATTTAATTAAAGGAATTGTTTTAGATAGAGTAGAATGGTAAAACAAAATTCATGTAGGCGGTCCCAACTAGTTGGGATAAGTCTCAATTGACAGAGCATGCATGCTAGATTTGCATGCATCCACATGTATGTCCTTACGTTTATAATGCTTATTGTGCATTTGTGATATTCTTGAAAGATATGAGCATGTGTTTGGGTTAGATTATTTTCTTTTTCCTTTTGAAGAATTTTGTCTATAAGTTTGATAATTTCCAACATGATGAAGTTGCGTTTACATTTTTAACTATCAAATTTGCACATTATTTGAAGCATATGCCAAAATGTATCTATATATGAATTAGATTGAATTTGAATGGCTTGAAAACTTAAAATGCTGATGGCTCTCTGTGCATGTGATCTACTGAAAAAAGGACCCATGGTGGGTGGGTGGGGGGTTCTTTTTAAAGCTAACTTGGTAATATGTGGGTGGTACTAGAAGTTATAATATGTCATTGTCATATGTGTGTTCAATCTGCTAGTTGAATTTTGTTAGAAAATTTATTTAATTAATTCCCGTTCTAAAGAACTATGTCAAAGGAAGAAAATGAAGTTGTCTTGTTTATGTTGGCTAAATTGTTACCCTAGATTAGTTTAACATCGTGCCATTGTTGGATCACCAACATTTCCTGTTTGATTTAAAATAGATGCCCTTCCTGTTCTCTCTTTATTCTTATTTAGTCTGTATTGGCTGCAGAAACAACTTTGTTTGGCATAACGTGCTTCTCTTTCTTTTTTCTTTCTTAGTTCTATGTCAAAGTAATACATTTTTTATGATGGATTATGTGGCTGATTTGGCAATAATACTACTATACTTGTTATACAGGGTTTGGTTTAATGCCTATGTGATTAGATGGGCGGCACCTAGCTGTGTGGCAAGTACATTGTCCTCCACAGTGTTAAGCACTTAGTTACTATAACGCTTAAGTTTTTTATGATAAGTAAGCTATAAAGCTTAATTTATTAGAGAAGGGGCTAACAATGTATGTCAAGCTCGCATACTCCTCATGTGCGACCCCATCTCGAACGTAGAGAAACAAACAAATGGCAGACAAGTGGAAAAGAATCAATCACCAACTGTTAGCTTGAGCAGTATGTCTTGCCACTCCCACGGGGAGGGAGAGAAGCAGGGTTCAAGTCCCGTTTACAACATGGGTGTGTGTATTACCTATCTAAAAAAGAAAAAGAAGTGGAACAAAATCAAGTGATTTTTAAACAAAAAAATCAAATGAAAAAACTAATGTCAATGGAGAAACTTGAATCCAAGACCTTCCAAAACCTGCGCTTCGATGTTATATTAAGCAACTAGTTGCTCTAAAAGCTTAAGCTATCATAAAAAAAAAAAAAACAAAAACCAACAATGTGTATCAATCTCTCACACGGATAGATTTTATCTGGGCATCAAAGAGCACATGTTCATGGCCTGATAGATCAGCTTTAATTCAAAGTGCACATGTTCATGGGTGATTATTGTTAGCGCGCTTTAGAAGATCTTAAATCAGAATATTACTTCTTTACTTTTGCATTGTGTTCTCTGTGCTGTAATTTTTCTTAATCTCTAATATTAGGAAACATTTTTTTCCTTTTGTGTTATGTCTGATGAAGGTGATCTGGTTGATGCTGTTGTCCCTTTTATGGGTGAATCTATAAGTGATGGCACTCTGGCGAAATTCTTGAAGAGTATGTTTTCTAATATTTCTTACCCATTTTCGTGTATTCCAATTTTCATTCTTTATTAATCTAAGTGCATGTTTGTGTTTGCATCTAATTGTTGGGAGCAGATCTTGGTGATAGAGTAGAAGTTGACGAGCCAATTGCTCAGGTTGAAACAGATAAGGTACTTACTCTAAAGTAACATTTAAATATTGTTATTCAATTTGCTATGGTTGCCAATGGGATGGGACTGATTACTTTTAACACTTGGGATTGTTAATCTTCCATCAGGTGACAATTGATGTTGCTAGTCCTGAAGCGGGTGTAATACAGGAGGTAAAATATCCTCAATTTTCGATTTCTAGGATTAGTTTCATACAATTTCATTATACCTTTGCTTGCCTCTTTTGGAATGGATAAAAATCTGAATTTATACTTAACCATTGGTAGTTTGTAGCCAAGGAAGGGGATACTGTGGAACCAGGCACTAAGATTGCTGTCATTTCAAAGTCCAGTGAAGGTGTAGCCCATGTCACTCCATCTGAGAAGACATCAGATAATGGTGCTTCTCAGCCATCTCCTCCTGCTGAAAAGGATAGAGAGGAGATGCCAAAGTCTACAGTTGAATCCACTCCTGTTATAGAGAAGCCTAAGGCAACCTCTTCTCCACCTCTTCAACGCTCTGCTATGGAACCCCAGCTTCCCCCTAAAGAAAGGGAAAGACGAGTGAGTCTCATAGTTTCATGTTCATATGCCAAGATACCTTTTTTTTAAGAAATTCATTACTCACTTTATGTTTAAGCTAGTGTTCCAATGAATATCTTAATCGTCTTGCTTTAATATGTTCAGAATCTATCCTGATTACAGGTTCCTATGACAAGGCTAAGAAAAAGAGTTGCAACACGTTTAAAAGATTCACAAAACACATTTGCAATGTTGACAACATTCAATGAAGTTGATATGTAAGTTTAATGTCTGTATTTTTAATCCTTTCATGATTTGTGACTGGTGGCCTATGCTGAATTTCCTCAAATTTGGGGTTTTGTCTTTGACATTAGGAGTTCAATTTAATTCTGAATGATTGGATTTGATGCTACTAGACCTAGAGTTGATTGGCCAAATCTACTTTACAAACCAAAGCCAAATGAAAAAATGAATGCAATCATGCATTCACAGCTTCAGTTGAGGTCTAGTTGATTTAGGTCAGCTCTTGGTGCTTGATTGTACCCAAGGTTGTTAAATCATGATCCTATAATGGATTGGTGAGAAAGTCCTCAGGATCGGATCGTAGAATCAGATCAAGAATCGTAAGATCATACTTTATGAGAAAACTAATATCAACTAATATTTTTGCATCTCGATGATTCTTAAAAACACATAATGAATAAGTTTAAAACTTATAAAAAAATATGCAAAAATTTTAATAAACAATTAGAATACAAAAGCTTTGACCAGTCTTAATATTTCTTTAGTATATTATTATAACAAATGTTTTCTTTATATTACATTTAACTAAGATGGCACATTAATATTAGATGTATTAAAATATTTAATTTACATTATAAGAAAAAAATTTATTTGAAAATATTTGGGTCATTCAGCAATGAAAGGCACTATAACATTAGGGAAAAAATTAGCACTAGGATCTATTTAGTATAAGAGATCAATAACTTCAAAACAAGCTTATTGAGTTTGTGTGTGTAAGAGAGATGGAGAGATAAGCTAATTAGCCTAAAATAATTTTTTAAATAATAATATTGGACCCACACAAGTCATAATAAAGAGTTGAAAATTACTTAAATTAACTAATATAAAACTTGACTAGTCTAAAGTAAATTAAGAGTCATTTAAAAAGCCAAGAATTGAAGAAATTTTTGACATAATTGTCTCACTTAGGATATATAATTAAACTTTGGTATTTGTTTTATAATAGTATCATAGTCTCGAAGCTATAACTTATCAAAAACACTTGCAAGATTAATATTATGTGGCTATATTGTAAGATCAGTAAAATCGATACGATCGGGAGTCAACTCGGCATCTTAGTGATCCTATAAGGATTTCATAAAGATTCTATCCTCTAGGGATTTTTTATGAGATTGGGATCGATTTGGCATTTTTGGATCGTTAAATCGTAAGATCTGGATGGGGATTTTAACCATGATTGTACCAAACCTAGTTGTCTAAGATATGTAATTGGTAGTATATTTAACCAAATTACCTTGCAAATCTTAACGTGTTTGTCTGAATAAATTGTATGAGCTATATTATTTCCTTTGTTGATGTAGTGCTTATTGCAGGACTAATTTGATGAAACTCCGCTCT
Source organism: Nyssa sinensis (assembly GCA_008638375.1). NCBI lineage: Eukaryota > Viridiplantae > Streptophyta > Magnoliopsida > Cornales > Nyssaceae > Nyssa > Nyssa sinensis. The sequence goes on from CM018046.1 coordinate 55,630,295, forward strand.
GATTACAAGGATGCCTTTCTTGAAAAGCATGGAGTCAAGTTGGGTTTTATGTCAGGATTTGTGAAAGTATGTAGTATGTTTGTGTTACATTGAACAAATATTTGTCCGCTGTGCTTTGTGTGCGCGTGCCAGAGATATATGTATTTTCCTGTTTCAAATTTCAGGCTGCTGTTAGTGGGCTCCAGAATCAGCCTATTATCAATGCGGTTATTGATGGGGATGATATCATATATAGAGACTATATAGATATTAGCGTAGCTGTTGGTACATCAAAGGTTTGTTAACTTTCCTTTTGTGTAGTTTTAATTTCAATTTACAGGGAAAAGTGGACATGCAAAACTATGCCATGAAACTCTGATTTCTAGAGAATATGGGGCTTGTTCTGAAAGCCCTTTGTTTTCTACAGCGTTTCTAATTAGCTTTGCGTTTGGTATATTTCCCTAATATTCCCAGAATATTCTTCAAGTACAATTAGCATTATCAGCACAACTGAATTGATTTCATCGAGTTATAAGCTGGTACATGGACTTGAGTAGGCATGTTGGGTGCAGTTGTGTCTGCTTTTAAGCTCATCTAAGCCCCACATCTGGGGACACATAACCACATAATTGAATATTTGAAGTGTTTGTGCCTTCAGACTGTGTAGTAAAATGAATTTTATGTAACATAATGTTGACTTCATTCATTTCAAATTATCAATAGAAAATAGGAACATATTAACAAATTATACAAGGGAGCTTCAGTAAAAGTATTTAACTTGTTGATGGATTTCAAGTTTTAGTTATAAGCTTCGGCTGGTTAATTTGATGAGCCAAAGTTGCTTTAGCAGTAGTTACAGAAGATAAAGTGGACTCCTCCCCAGTCCTTTCTATTTCTTCGTTGGCTCATGTTAGGTACTCTTCTAATTGATAATAATAGATTTTCTTGGCTTCTCAGATCTACACCGACTGTATTTTTTTTCCCCTCAGGGCCTTGTTGTTCCGGTTATCCGCAATGCTGATAAGATGAATTTTGCGGAGATAGAGAAGGAGATCAACACACTTGCTAAGAAGGCGATTGATGGATCTTTATCAATTGATGAGATGGCTGGAGGTTCATTCACAATATCTAATGGTGGTGTTTACGGAAGCCTTTTGAGCACTCCCATTATCAACCCCCCTCAGGTATGACTCTTTACTGAGAGATTAATTTGATGTGAGGGTGATTTTCTTCTCATGAATCGGTAATTAGCTTCTTCTTTGTTCTGCTTCGTCAATTTGAAGACATGAGAATATGGTTGCTTGTTTGTTTTATTTAGTCCTTTACTTTGTTATTATCAACTTCGATGATCAATATCTCACACAATTAGACAAATTTGACAGTCAGCAATCCTAGGAATGCATTCGATAGTGAACCATCCAATGGTTGTTGGAGGCAACATAGTTCCCAGACCGATGATGTACATTGCCCTGACATATGACCATAGGCTGATTGATGGAAGAGAGGCAGTTTTCTTCTTGCGTCGTATAAAGGATGTGGTGGAGGATCCTCGGAGGCTGCTCCTTGATATATGAGAACTCAGCAACAGCTGCTATTTGTTTTCATTATTTGCCTGATATACTTAATAAATCCTGAATTCATTAAACCAGAATAAATGTTTCAGAGCTGAAGTTTTGTAGGGTTTTGTCATCGATTCTCCTCTTTAGTGAGTTTTTCAATTGCGGCCAGCCATGTTTTAGATTTGAAATGAGGGAACCTTGCTAGAAGTCGAACTTTCTAGTTTATATTTGCCCAAACTACTTCTATGTATTGTTTTATCAGGTGTATTCTTGGTTTCAAATTGGCGAGAATTCCCAAGTTGTTGTTAGGAATATTTATGGGGCTAGTGAGAGTTGTATTATGGGAATATTTCCTACATGAATGCCATGATGTACATCTCAAACTATTTTATGGTCTGGTTTAGTTAGTAATTGTAAACCATGACAGGTTTTTGAGAACATCAAAAGAACGGATTTTTTTAAATTTTATTTTTGAAAGTCTAATTAATCGCTAGGGCCGATTCCCTCTGACAGGTAATGCCACTGGGCCACTCTTCACTTTGGCAGAGAACGGACAATTCCAAGGTCTTGGAGGAAGAAACTCCCACATTCAGTACTAAAAATTAGCTACTGGGAATCTAATTCCAATACAAACCTGAGAGGCAAATCCTAAAGCTCTGATAGAGCGGCTTTTAAGGGAGATATCAAGAAAATGTAAAGGGAATGCAAGGAATATGGATGACTCCCATAAGAACCTGATAAGGACACAAAATTTATGTAAATATAGCTCCAAAAAAGAAAAAAAAATAAAGAAGGCATATAGTCACTGCATGGTCCCCTGTAATATTAGATACTATCTGCTTAATCTGTTCATGATGTGAAAATTCATCAACATTCATGTTGTCTTTGACTCCCTCCAATAATGATGATTAAATCTTATTTGATTCAACAAAATTATGGCATTCTTTGCTCATGGTGGTAGGTATTCGAAATTCATCTAATCATACAAAATATTTAGAATTTATCAATCTAATCATACATAATATTCGGAATTTATCTAATCATTACGAAAAATAGTTAAATTTTCTCGTCAAGAACAGTATCAATATACAAGATTCTTGTTATCGTAGAATTTAAAAATTAATAAATGTACAGAGTTTTATTATTACAAGTAAATAGTGAGTTATGAATGTAATTACATAAAAAAAAAGAAAAAAAAGAAAAGTGAGACACCTTTCAAGTAGCATACGCAAAAGTCTGTCTTATATAATAATCACAACATATGGTTGGAGAAAGAGGCGTTGAATTGCAGGAGACATTATGACAATTTTAAATTGCTAACAGTCATGTAACAATGATTAATGATTCCATACATAGTAATAATGACTATATGCTCACTTGTTTTTTTCAAAAAACTATTATGTTCTCTCACAATATGGCAAAAGTGAGACACTTGATATATATATATATATATAGCATATGCAAAAGTATTATTGATTCTTTTAGGCATTGATATTTAAAACTTCACCTACAAACACATACATCATCCTAGCATCATGCATGACGACAGAGGAAATTGAAAAGAGAATAAACCAGATGCCCACTAAGTATGAAAGAAGTCATTAGAACCAGAAAATGAAATGCCATTAGAGATTTTTGGACTTGCCATTGGGAAAATGCCTTGGATTCCTACAAGATGGTGCTGCTGAAGTGCGATGGTTGAAATTCAGGCACCACTATCTTTTTAATTCACTAATTCAAGTGAGGTTAAGATAATATGAATCAAATCTTAACTTATTGCTCACTTATTGAATTAGAGCATCTCTAAAGATGCTCCCTGTTTTGGTAATGTTAATGTGGACAAGTTAAGGTGTTTTTGCTTATAACTTGTTTTACAATAACTTTAACAAACTCTCTCTTCTCTGATGCATATTAATCTTTTCTCTTATTCAGATCTCATATTCTTTTTTTGTCTTGATTATTGTGCTTCTTTTTCCTTTTCTTTCTCTTCCCTTCTCTTCTCTCTCTATTGTCCCCCATAAAACTTCTGAAAAAGAAAAAACATTTTTTATTGCCACTATGGCTGGTCACAGTTATCTTAGAATTTCTCAACATATAACAAGTGGGGTTCATGTTTAACATTTATTTCAACATGTCCATTGGAAGGCTACCAATTGATGCTAATGTGTCCATTGTAAATGCTCTTAGCTTTGTGTACTGACTTTAAAAGTCAGCTGCTTTTAAGTTTGTTGGATCAGGTAATAACTAAACAACTTACCACACATCCAAGCTATGACAACTCCTAACACCTAGTGCTTTTCCATTGAGGAACCACTAATGCAACCTCACTTGGGCTGTGACTGAATTAAATTGACTTCGGCGAAGACTAAAAAAGACAAGGGTTCGTTGACATAGCCTGTAAGGGCATCTCAATGACTTAAACATAGTCACTCAAAATTCTCTTTAACTCTTAACTTAAATCTATATCAGTTTTATTTTTATTTAAATTTAAATTTAAATTAATGCAATATTATTCACAATTCAAATCATTTAAAATCTTTAAAACATGATAGAATTATTTTCAAAAAGAAAAAAAAAAAGAGAGTAAAAGCTAATTATAGGTGAGTTTCAAATTTAAATTCAAAATGCAACTTTTACTCAAATAAGTAATCAATGGAGATAGGGATAGCCTAAGATAAAGAATGGAGAGAGGGAGAGAGAGAGAGATTGACTTCAATTCTATGTCCATATTCTCTTTATATTCACACACAAGTCATCCTCCATTGTCTTTTACGTTCACACACAAGTCGAACACTCAAAGAGAGGTTGACTTTAGATAGACTTGACTTTGTTCAAAGTCATGGCACTCGAGAACATATCAGAGAAACCAACCTTCTCCTGGTGTCGGTCCTCCGGCCGCCATTGCTACCTTATAGAAAACAAATAAAGATTGCAACTTAGATCAATTAAAGGCAATTAGGGCTTGAACAGAAATTGAATTGAGCAAAAAAATCTCATTAACTTCCTCTCTAAACTGAGAATTCTTGATACACAAACATCTTCAACACATTCACAGGGCATTAAAAAGTCTGTCCTAACACTAAAACTATCAATACCAGTAATCTTGTAATGGGGCTTTCAAATAACAAATCTTCATTAACAATCGAATTGTCAAGATCTTCTACACTAACAACTGAAAATATGAACTCTTCTGTATCATTTAACTGTCTGTCAACTGGGTTCAGCTCTATAATCTTCTCGCTTTCCTCAATGTGATTGCTTCTAACCGTAATCCAATCTTCATCCCAGCTCCAATTGGGTAGATTTGAACCAGATGAAGAAGTTCCTCCGATCAGACTGCCTGATCCTCTCGGCCGGAGATGAACTGCTGTGAGTCAGACTGCGGGGAGACTCCGACAGCTCCTGTGAATCCCAGAACTCTTGATCCAATACACCAGTCGGAGAATTCCCGGTAAATTCATTCACTTCTTCAGATGTAGATTCCAAATTGTGGAGAAATGGGTGCTGAAGAAGCTGTTTCGCCTGTCCACCGCTCTTTGGAGTCTTTGATCAAACACTTGCTCAAAAAGTCCTTAGCTTCGTCTGATAACCACCTAGGAAACTCCGGCACATCGCCGGAAAACCCAATTCGGTAAAGAGCCAATATAGGGTCATCCACCTCCGGCCAGGGGTTAGACCCAGTAGCCATCTCAATTATGGTGCACCCAAGAGCCCAAACATCAGCCGGGAACCCCTGTTCTTCGCCACGAGCAACTTCCGGCGCCATGAACACAGGTGTACCGGAAAATGTCGACGTGACAGCACCATCAACATCTCCATCTTGTGCCAATCTGGCACAACCCAAGTCAGCAATCTTGATCGCCCCATCTTTGCCTATCAAAACATTCTGACCCTTGATGTCACAATGCACCAAACCATTCAAATGAAGATAATCCAAGCCTTGTAGGATTTGATTTGTATATAATCTAATCGTGGGCTCATCAAGTGAGCTTCCCTGCCTCTTGATTGCATCGGAAAGTGTGCCGCCGGGTGCGTACTCCATGAAAAGATTGTACATAGGCTGCTGGTTTTCATACGACATGTCAAAACCCATGTATTTAATTATGTGGGGAGAGCTTAGTTGAGAAAGAAAATGTTGTTCTCTTTGCAAGAAGCTAGACCCAGAAAGATTGGTAGACTTAACAGCAAAGAGCTCGCCGGAGGAAGTGGTGGCTAGAAAGACGGTGGCGGAGGAGCCACGGCCAACCGTTGGCCCCCTGTTCCACTCCATTGGAGAGCACAGAGGAGGAAAGGGTTGAAGGAGTTTGAATTCGTTTAGTCTGTTGAGTTCTTGCAGGGTGTTATGAGTTTATTTATATGCTCCAAGTCAAAAGTAGTATTGGTGTCTTTATGCGTTTTATGTACAACAAATGTAAATGTAAATACATGTGTGTGTGTATGTATTGGTGTCTTTATGCGTTTGGTGGGTTTTGTGGGTGTCTTTATACAAAGAATCTTTCTTGTTGTTGCTGTCCAATGACGGCCCCTAATTTCTTTCACTTTCTTAACTTTCATTTCCTTTCTCTCTCTCCCTCAAAATTGACGATTATTTGAGTTTGAGTTGTGAGCGAACCAAGTGGCAAAAGGAGGGAGGGGGATGACAGCTTTGGCCGACTGTGGGCGGCTGTTGGTTTGCCATGAGTCCATGACTCAAAACGGTTCGCATGGGCCACGCGAGCACGTGCTCTGATTGCGAGATCAACGGGGGGCTTTTCATTTTGTGGAAGCTTTTATATTGCGGCGCGTTTGCAGTGTTTGCTAGGCACATTTCAAGCAAAACAATTTCCATGCGCATTCAGTTGGCTTCAAACTCCAAATTAGATTAGAGAAATTTATCTACGTCTCACAATTTAATATATGACATATATAATCACATAAACATTAGGTGATTATCTAAATTTAATTAAAAAATATATGTTTATTATAAATAACAAATTATGATTAAGACATGTATTGATTAATACGAAATTTCTCTTAAATAATTTGGTACTAAGTATTATTCTAAAGAAAAAATATTCATTAATTGTACATAATTTAGTTAAGCCAATAAATATCTTAACATATTTATAAAATATATGAATCATTTACTGATGTATCTAATATCTAGTAGTCTAAATGCAGTATACCCCGAACCATTCAATAACAACTCCATATTTGGTCACTTGGATTAGGGGAATTGTTGGCTTTGGATGGGGGAAAACTTTTAGAGGCCCACATGACAGTATAATATGATTGTGACGCTTCTTAATTCCATAAATTTGCATCTTTGCCTAAGAAATCAATATAAAATAATTAAGTAACTTAAATAATTGAAAAATGTGATGGAGATAACTTAAAAGACAAGTATCTTAACATGCTGATAATTTAAAAACAATTCTCATAACCAAAAATCTTGTCATTTCTATTTAGTCCATAGTACTTGTCTTGTGTAAATAAAAATACTCAACTTTTCAAATTTATTTTGAATTTTAAATGATGTAACATTAAATTATTAATAATATTTTAGATTCTTATTTAGTGTTTGACTAATAATTTAATATCACATCATTCAAAATTACAAATTTTGATATGAAAAATTAAGAGATTTAATATTGACATACGTTGAATTTTTTTTTTTTATGGGTCAATCAGGAATATTCTGATTCAGTTTACGCGTACTAAACTAAATCTATTTTTCTGTGACAGTCAAGTTTGTCCTTTATTGTCAACGATTAACGACTCGAATTTAAAACGTTTAAGTTTTATTTTTAATGTCTTTACTATTTAATTACATCTGTATAATTTGAATCTTAAAGAGGAAGGGATAATATAAAACAGAAAAGCAAAGGTGACGCCAAATGAGGTTGGAAATAGCACTAAGAATTAAAAAGGAAAAGAAAAGGGAGGTTCTCTTAGTAAACGCAACCATATCCTATCTCTGAAAAAAGTTAATTGAAGTTCGCAAGGACGGCGGTGGAGCGGATGAGGATTGAGGTGTGATGTGAATTTATTTGACGTGCAAGCAAAGCCAATAGTTTAAAGGTTCTTCTGCCTCTTTCTTTCTTCTTACTTCACCGCCAAATGCTTTGCGGCCCTTTTTCTTCCTTTTTGGATGAAAAATAAAGTGGGGTCAGTACTTGCCCCCTAGGCAAGGGTTTTTGCATGCTTCATGACCTATACAAAGGAAGATTCAAGAGGCCATATCCTTTGATAAGGGCTGTGGCTGCTACAAGAGTTTGACACTGCTAGTCCCTTTTGTTACAATAGGCTCTGAGTTGAGTTAAATATATATAATTTTATTTGTATAAATAAAAAAATTATTTACGTTATTCGAACACGTAACTATTTTCTACTTTTTCTTGCCAATAGTAAATATGAGTAGCACATGTTTGCTATCCTATATGTTTGTTATTTTCATATGTTATGTTTGAAATTTGGAGATCTAATGAAAATAGAAATTTATTTTATTTTTTGTTTTAATGGGTCGCACAAACTATTAAAAGAAAAAAAAATCTGATATTACTGTCTTAAATTGGTAGCAACTTAATAGTCCCACACGTTTTTCCCTTGATGCTGCGATCTATCATATGTGGGAGGAGAGAAATTCTTGCCTATGGAGACAACAACAACATCACAGTCCAGACCAAATTCTCTCCAAGCTTGTTGATTCTATTAGAATCAGAGTATCTTCATGGAAGAATATTAGCAGAACCTATGCCAATTGGGAAGCCTCCATTCACTGGAATATTTCATGTTCCATCTTTAATTAGTTCTTGTTCTTCAATTTGCTTCTTTTGCTTGTTTTTGTATATTTTTATTTGATGGCAGGTGGCTTGCCTTAAAGCCTTGCCCTCTCTTGTACATTCTTTCTTCTTCCTCTAATAATTAAAATGCTTGCTTAGCCCAAAAAAAAAAAAACCCTTTTCTCTAATACCCACTTACTGGAACCTGAAACCCTGAGCTCAGTTCACTACTAGCTATAATACTCACACCAGTGACAAATAACCAGCACATAGAATAAGCAGTGTTTGATCTAACTCAGTTCTGCATTTCCAAGAGGGTGTTTGGCGAGACGTGTGAGAGGCAAAATTGCAGGCTGCCCTTTGCGAATTTGGGCGACATGATAACTAGGTTAAAAAGTGCATATTTATTTTGTTAACCCTAGATATTGTTACACTTCTATTATTTTAATTTCTCTAATCTATATGCATTTGCTAGTTAATTCTTGTTTTACCTTTTTTGCAGAGAAAGCTTGACAAAGTTGATGATTTGGTAGTGGATTTGAAGTAAAAGAAAAATATTGGGTTTTGAAGTGCTAAAAAAAAGTGAAAAACAAGTGGTTTTGGGTTAGAAGAGAGGCTTGATCCATATGTTGGTGGACCAGGGCCCATTTTAACATTACAGACTCTATTTTGGAGCATTTTAGCCTCTTTTTTTGGGCCCCTAATGTCTAATTACGGGATTCTTATTTTATTTTCCTAAATTCTTATTTTGTGGGTGTATTTTTGGAAAAAGGGGGATAAGATTGGGAGGTAGGGTTTTGGGAAGAGAGGAGGCCGTTTTTGGGGGGTCGGACGTTGAAAGGGAGAAGAAGAGGACTTTAAAGAAGAAGATGAAGAACTCCATGGCGAGGGTGTTCTCCTCTTCCACCATCATGGGCTAAGCTTCTCTCATTCCTAGGGTTTAAATGAAACCCTAGTCAAGTAATCTTGCTTCTTTGTAATTTATTTTTAGGTTAATTAGTTTTGGATGTTGATTGCATAATTTTAGAATTTTATTAATGCAATCAATGTGTTATTCGGTTTCACATAATCAATTTCTATGATTTTGTTTATGTGGTTATATAATAGTAATATTTGTACATACACCAAAATCGTAGGACGAGTCATAACTCAAGGAAAACAAATTGTGACTATGACCTTAGAATTAGCGTAGACAATTTGTGTTGAACAAAGATGATTCGTGCTTAGAATTTTGGTGCGTGGTTTTCATGATGATTATATTGAGGCTTGTAGCCAAAATACATCTTTTACATCCAAATTTAATGGCCCAAGAATTAATACAATTGAAGCTAGTTACAAGATTAGTGGTGGATTCAACACCCTAAGAATCCTCTTTTAATTTGATTCATCGTTAATTCAGTTGAATATTTGCTTTAATTATAGTTCTCATTTAATTTTAGAAAAAAAATCAACAAGCAATCACTCTTTGTGAATTTGAATTAAAATTAATCTCAACTTTGGTTTTTAAACAATTAACAATCTCTGTGGGTTCGACCCTTACTTCTCTACTATACTAGTAGTTTAGTTTGGTAATTTGATTGATTTCCACGATAGATCAGGACATAGGTATAAAGAGCATAACAAAAACAGCAAGCCGCATAGGAGTGTCAATTCGTGTTATCGTGTCGTGTTTGGGTTGTGTTAAAGTATACATATTCGAAAATATGTGTTAACCCTAACCTGACACTATTAACTAATCGTATCAAGTTTCAAAACCCAAACCCAACCCATTTATTAAACGTGTTACATGTGTTGACATACTTAACCCGTTTATTTTAATTTTTTATTTTTTAAATAAAAAATTTACTTATCTTTCAATATGTATAGATAATTTTCATATTTAGTAAACTTTGAACATATACTAAATCAAAGTAGAAACTTCTTTTATAAATAAAAAATCTCAAAACCTTGATAAACTTTCAATATAAGACGAATTACCTTAATTTATGATATTTTTTTATAATTAAACATGCTAAATCGTGTTAAGCAGGTTAAAACTACTAAAACTCAAACGCGACAGTGTTTATTAATCGTGTTATACGTGTCAATCCGTTTATGACTCAAACCTGTTTATGCTAAACTCAAACTCGTTAACTTCGTGTCATATTGTCGTGTTGTGTAAAAAATTGACATCCCTAAAGCCGTACCTTCAATTTTGGGCAGCCAACATGCGGCGAAACGGGCAATGTTAAAATCTAGTGCCTGCACTGTACCAATAAACCTCCACCTCTGGTCACTGGTATGAAGAAGATTACAAAGCAGTGTTTGGTATTCATATCCCAGTGCACTCCAAACCCATCTTAAATCCCCCCAATTGTTAAGCCCTTTCCAAGTTCACCCTTATATTTCAAATTTAATTAAATAATTTATGCGGCATTTGATAGCCCAAATTCGGGCAGTCAAATTGAATTTTAAAATTTGCAACAATGTTTTGATGGAATTATAGATTAGCAGTCTTACATATCTGCCTTTGTTTTTTTTTTTCAAATTTCCATAATGACAAGAATCCATTCCTCTTGTAGCATTGTGTTAAAATAATTTTAATGTCGTATTAGAGGTAAACCCTAGTATTAGTAGCAATCACATGAAATGAGAGGAATACTTCCCTATGAAGAATATGTCTATTTTGTAATTAAGAAATTGTGAGATTAATTCTTGCCTACTAAATGCCACCTAATTTAATTTATATGACATGGCGCTGTGGTAAAGAGAGATGGGCTATGGGAGGTGGGAAATTGACTAAAAATGAATATGCTGAAATCCACAGTGAACAAGAAAATTTTTTTTTATAAATTTTATTAATCATCAAAAACCAAAAGATGTCTTTAATAAAAACTTACTGTCCTATATACATATATATATATATATATATTAGCATTTTTAATTCTACTGTAATAAATAAATCCTAGTTTGAAAATAAAAAATAAAAAAATAACAAATTTATCACAAATAACAAATTTAAATATTAAAAACTTCTAAAATAACTCTAATGGGAATTGTTAGGTCAATTGAAAAGTCGGAAACTTATAAGCACACGTGAAGTACATGTATCAACGACTCAGTCACTGAAAATAGAACGTGAATGCATGATTTTGAAATGTACCAAAATTGTGGTACATCCTACATCTATGTTTTCCCGTCCTAGTATCCTAAACTGATGCGAGCACCCAGCAGCAGCAATGGCTGTCGACTCCAGTGGATTATCCTTTGCACCCGTTGCAGTGCGTTGATATTGATACACTCCTGAACCACGATATATATAGCAGTACTATATGAACTATGAGCGTCATTTTTCAATTCCAAATAATAGAATCATTTAGCTCAACTTCTTCTACTTCTTCTCTCTCTCTCTGTGAGCAGTATCCAGTCCCACAGAGAGATATTTTGAACACTTCAAACGCATAGATACCATTACAACAAGAACGTTGACATTAGTACAATACACAGAAAAAAAATAAAGTATGTGTACAAAGTGTTGGAAATTTATTTTTGTTACATATTATGCATCCTATACATTGTTCATTAATTAAGAAGCAAGAGAAAAATAATGAAAATTGTCCTTTTATCCTCCCTAAAGAAGCAACCCTCCAGTGTATATATCTTTCAACTGAAAAAGAAATTCTCTACTACACTTCTTAATTCCCTACAAAATTTGAGTTTCCCACATTGTTTTCAGTACTGCAATTTTTTGTACTAGTGTTATTATTGTTACTGTGATTGTTGGGATGAACATTGCCACCGCCAATGATGGACGTGATGGCTGCCACTAGAGCCGCAGTGAAGTTTGGGTCTGCGGTGATGGCAGCCGTTGCTGCACTCATCACGTCCTGAGAGCTCTGAAAACCAGAGAATTTTGATTGATTGGAAAGAGCTTGGCGGAAAACCTGTGGCCCAGAAGGCAAACTGTGTGGTGGGTTTGGAAAAGGGAGATGGAATTGGCCTTGTGATCTTTGAAGCTGCGAGGGGTTGGGATCAGTGTTGGTGAGATCCAATGTAATAGTAGGGAACGGTGCTGAAGCTGATATTGTTGCCAAATTTGGCGAACAAGGAAGTATCGTTCTTGCGAGGATGCTTGAGTTCATTAGTCCATCTGCACTTGGCAATGGTCCCGAGAGTAACATTGATGCAGCTGCTGATGTGGTTGATGCCATTGTCATGGCTGCCGGTGGCAGCGGATGGTTGTGATGGCCTTCATATGTTGTTATGAGGATTGTCCGGTCTTGAGCGCATCTTTGCACCTGTTACAACACGCTTGTTCCAATTAGTTGCAACAAAATTTTGATGGTTGATTGAAATCCTGATTAAATATATTGGATCATTAATTACTCTAAAACATTAAACTGTTACAAAATGATCTAAGAATATATATCAAGCTATAACACTTTTCGAAGAGTTAGAACAGTTAATCAGTTATGTAACAGAATACATGCGATGACAAAGAATGCATATATCACTTATTGTTCTACGAATTCAGACTGTTAAAGAATAGACCGAGGATTTATAACAAGCTAACAAAATATATAATTAAACAAGTGGACATAGTATTCAAAAGAGGGTGAAAATTAAGAAATAAAAGTAGACGTACTTGTTTGCGCACTGGGCAACCAACTGCCATGGTGCAACGATAATAAGCTCGAGGACATGGGTTTCCTTTTGCCATCTTCTGCCCATATTTTCTCCATTGGCATCCATCTGAGATCTGTAATAGATTAAGAGTAATCATTTTAACACTTCCTTTTGTTATAAATTTGAAGTACTGAATTTTATTCTTCTTAAGAGTAAAAATTGTGTTTGAAACCAACTTCTAGGTTGAATAAAAGAAAAAGAAAATAAACTAACTTCTCTAGGAATAATGGGTTTTTATTGAGACCTATTTTTCAAGGGTCTATTCACAGCAAAACAAAACATTCTTTTCCAATTCCAAAATGATGCAAGTTCTCCAAGAAAAGCAGGTGTTAATTACCAGCTAATTAATTAATAAGTAGTTAATTTTTTTGGTAATCGAATTGATTAAAGTTGATTAAGTAGAACATGATCCAAAAAACTTAATATATTTTAAATCGCTTCTCAAGATAGCTTCCACTAAAACTGTTGATCACTTGATGCTTACCATGGGTGCATCAGATCGTGCTCGAACTGAAACACGGGCTTTCCTCGCCGTTGCCTCTGTAGGTCTGATCAAAATCTTTGGAAGAATCAATCTTAGGGACTTTGTTAGGAACCCATCCTTGATCTCTTAAGCCCGCGCTAGCTTCTCTTCCCACATCTTTGACTCTCCCTCCAATCGCTTTTATCCGGATCAAATGCTATAATTTCATTACTCCTGATCTTCTTCTGTGATTCATACAACATTGACACTGCTTCAACATTGTTTTGAGGTGATCCAAAACCATCCGGAGTTCTACTTTCTGATGAAGTTTGTGAAAGCTCGTCTTTCTTGGCTATGGCAGCTTGACCAAGATCCAGAAACTGTCTAGGAACTAGTACTCCTGATCCTCCAGCTTTCTTCTCTTCTGGTGATCCATCAATGATCATCTAGACATACCCAAGAGAAAAATGCTATAACTAAGTACTAGAATTAGAAACCCTTTTTCGTATTATTGGTATGCACAGAAACAACGAGTATTAAACGCATCAGACCAATGAATATTTGACATATGTGTCCAATATTCAACGATGCTGATGTAATCCATGAATAATTTTTCTTATTATTATGGTTCACAACCGCTAACTTTACCTCATTTTCCTCAGCAATTCTGGAATTTTTGATTATGTTGTCGCTGAGTCAGTGTTACAATATGCCTTTTTAGGGTACAGCAGTTATTGTTAACCTCATTGAGGAAACTTCTTAAACGTTGATTTTCACTGTTCATTCTATCCAGTTCAGCCTGCAGGACTGATAACTGCAACAAGGAAAGTCAAATCCTCATATGGGTCATCTGAAAATAGCATTAAATTAAGCTATACTTGAATTTGTGACCCATTTAGAGAGATAGAAAAAAAACAACTGCCCTACCTTATTTTTGGTTTGCTTGATCTCTTCAATTTTAGGTGATGTTTCTTCATCAATTATTGATTTGTCAGTTCTAGTGTTCGCCGTAAGAAGATTCAAACCAGTCTATAATCAACAACAACCCATTACAATTGATATATATATAGCTTAGAAGAAATATATAAGAGGAGAACGAATATAAAAGAAGTTGGGTTTTAGTTTGTGCTTACATCAAGTACGAACGTCCCTTCTGCTAAACCGTCATCTGCAGAGCTCTCTTTCTTGATATCATCGCTTGAAGTTATGTTCAAACAGTCCTTTTCGGCAAAGAAGTCCATCTCATTGACAACCTGTTTCCCACCAGACGCCGCCGGAGAATTTTGAACATCTTTAGGGTCGATGAAGCTGATAGGATCAGCTTCAATGGCGAGTCCTCTTTCTCTCTTGTCCATGATAAATGAACAAGTGAAGATCGAAATGGGAATTAAGTCCTAGAAGTCTTTTTTACAGGTGCAATGGAGTCGGCATTAATAAGGGTTAGACGAAGACTCGTGGCCAAATGGGAAGGAAGTGATCTTAGGAAAATGAAAGTTGAAGAGATTTGAGGGTGTGAGGTAAGATGGTGCGTCAATTGGACAGGTGGCCGCCATTTTATTACGAGAGAGAGAGAGAGAGAGAGGGTTAGAAGAAGAGAGTCCACTGTGACTCAGAAGTGAGTTTGACTCGTTCCACAAATCCACCTCCCCGATTGGCCCGGCGCGTTCCTCGTGAAAAGGATAGAAGCAGAGTCAACGAAATTGACGGCACGGCTCTCTGACGGTCTGACCATTCACAATTTATTTTGTGTTTGGAAAATGTTTTCATGTTAAATATTAGTCTGAATGGCATCACAATTATGATATGAGTTATAATTAATTAATTAAATATTACATCATATTACTATTAATCATACCAAAATAATTCAATTCAATTCAACTCAATATAATATAATTAATTATACGAAAAAGTAACCAAATTTAGTTGCATATAGGAGTCTTAAAAAGTAAGCCAACTCAGTTGTAATTCAATATCTATAATGCTCACATTCCTTATAATACAAGAGTGAGAGTAACTCTAAAGGGAGTTTGCATTTTGGGGTACTAAATTACCCATTTATAATTTTGAACAGTGTTTTGGCACTCCTAAATTATAAATCTGTTCCAATGACAGGTGTTAAAATGGGGTACCATTTTAATATTTTAATATTTTTTATTAAAAAATATTATTAAATTTAACAGGTTATATTTGAACGGGTATAAGTTTTCATAACGGTTGCAATTTAACAGATATATTTTTTTAGTCAAAGTTTTAAATTTAAATCGGCATTATTGATAAGCAAATTAGTGAAAGCACCGTCAAATTGTGAATCCATCTAAAAAAAAATTATAATCAATTTACAGAATGAGCATAAAATAATCAATTAAAAATAAATAAAATTATCCTTAATTAAAAAAATAATTTAATATTAAATACAAATTAGAAAATTTAAATTAAATTACAAAAATTAATTTAATTAAAAAATTAATTTAAATTTTAAATAACAATTAACTAAAATAGAAAAAAGTTCTTTAATTATAAAAATAAGTTAAATAAATAAAATCACCCTAAATTAATCAAAAAATTATAAATAAACTAAAATTAAACAATTTAATTTAAATTACAAAAATTAATTTAATTTAAAAAATTAATTAAAATTTTAACAATTAACTAAAATAAAAATAAATTAAATAATTATATATATATAAACCTTTTTTGGCTTTGCCCTAAATAAAATCCCCCCCGATCTTCCCCTTTCCCTTTCCCTTCCCCTTTCCCTTCACGACTACGGCTTCCTCCCTTCCCCTTCTCCCCCTGTGGCTCCCTCCCCTTCCCTTTATCTGCGCCTCCTTCCCTTCTTTCTGCACCTTGCCCTCCGCCGCCGCGCGCCTCTCTCAGCCGCAAGCCACCATCCGCGGCTCCTCTTCCTTTCTCTCCACCACCATTGGCAGCGCAACGACACCCCTCCTGGCTTTGGTAAGTTTTCTCTTTACAAATCTCTATATTTACAGAATTTCTTGGTTGAAATATAACCGTTGGAATGGTGCCATTGAAACAGTAGAAATGGAAATGGCCGAACGGTTCATTTGGCACCTCTCCATTTTCTCTCTCCCAAGTTTGTATAAATGCCACCTGAAGAACATGGATGACATTTTGCAACCTTGGATGCAACTCCCATTGGAGTGAAAATTTTCAAATTTAAGGTGTCATTTCGGCAATTATGAGGTTGGCACCCCAGATGCAACTCCCCCTTGGAGTTGCTCTGAGAATTCAAATCATAATCTCTCTTTTAAGAGAGAGCATTAGTAGCCAACGGAATATATTAATTATCTAAACGCACTAATTTTATATTCTTCTACCTAAGAAAAGAGCTTTTTATGAACTTAATTATGAAAAAAAATTTAATGGGACTGATACATTATTATATTAGTGTCTTTTTAATAATATCATATCATGTATACTGTAATTTATATTTTTTTAGTTGATCATACCACACATAATAGAGTATTATTCAAAAAAACATATCGTCACATTAGGGGCAGGAGTTAGGATTTTGTATTAGTAAGAGCAATCTAAAACTCAATAACAAAATAAGATTTTAATTCCATAAAATCTATAAAATAAATTCTTAATAATACATTTTGAATAATTATAAAGAAAAAAAAAATTAACAGTTTGATCGTAATATTAACTAAAAGTAAGAATAAGTTAGATTCAACAGTTATATTTTGTTCGTTATAATTAAAAAAGTTACGATCTTTACACATATTATATAAGAGATTCGTTTCATTTGAGTGTATTCTATATATATTTTTATCATTAGTTAAAAAAAAAAAAAATTTGCACATAATTTGACATTACTTGAAGAAAAATATTAACTCTAATTTAAAATTCTTATATGAAAATCTTAATCTATCCGTTTTTTACGAGTATTTTTATTATTTCTATTTCTTAACATTTTGTGTGTATATATTAATTTCTTGAAAGATATCATGGAGTGCCCATATAAAGGGGACAAAATGATCATAGAGGTGGCTTGCTTGCACACAAAAAAAGTATAACTACTATTAATTACCTTCTTGACGTGTTAGAGCAAGCATAATTTAATCAATTAAAGTTACAGTACTAATGTGAGATATTGGTGA
The DNA here is from genome assembly GCA_008638375.1 of Nyssa sinensis. NCBI lineage: Eukaryota > Viridiplantae > Streptophyta > Magnoliopsida > Cornales > Nyssaceae > Nyssa > Nyssa sinensis. The sequence goes on from CM018046.1 coordinate 55,647,846, forward strand.
AAGCTGCCCCAAGTAAATAAATAGAAGCTAGGAGGAGACTTTGGTGAGTATTAGATGCCTCTTCATCATCCCTCTTTTGCAGTAAAAAACTGCAATAACAATATATCTACTGGTTCGGTGGTAAGGTGAGCTCTGGGATGAGATGCAAATTTAGATATTCTGAGTTTGAATTTCCACGGGAGCAAACGTTTTTTGGATGATCACTACTCTTTCGTAAGTATATATTTGTACAAAATAATTATAATAAAAAATTGGTAAAATTTATCTTTTTGAGACGTAAGTCACCTGTATAGTTCATGGTCATTATCACAAAAAAAATAAAATAAAGACATTTGGTTTTTCTTCTTTATTCACTTTTCCCTAGCTTGGATTAATTCTTTATACCAGTTGACAGGAGAGTGAATTTTGGCAACTCCAAGTCCACAATTATTTTTACTTGTTGATAAATATATATGTTTGACAGTCACTTACCATTATAATAGTATGGTATATTATAGCTGGTATTCTTTAATTTTTGCTACCAGAATATTTTATCATTTTTTTATTTTAAAAGGAGAAAGAGTCAGTTTTCTAGTACCATACATATATGCAAATAAATTTACCATTTTTCAAAATAAAAAAAAAGGACATTGATAACGGATTGTGTTGTTGTCATTTCACGAATAATTTTTATTTCTCTCACAAACAAACATGTAGTTGTAAAAATTATTATCATTTCTTTCACAAACATATAGTTGTAAAAATCACTCTCATATATATATATATATATATATATATATATATATAAATAACTTGGTATTCGATCTTTCGGATCGACTAATCTGATATATATTTTGATAATTCGATAGCCGATCTTTCGGGTTGATTAATCTGATAAACTTATTTCATTGTCTACTGACGAGGGCCTTATTAAAGTCGTGGTAGCATCTCGTATGAACTGACCCAAAAAAAAGTAACATCCGTTACATTTTGACTTAATAAGTTCGAAAGAAAAATTCTTTAATTGTTGTCTATCGTCCACTCGACCAGGTCCTTAAAATTAATCACTCTCCTATATATTATATGCTTATAAAAAAATAAAAATTATTAATTTTTATTAAAATAAAGACACTCTCAACTCATTAAGAACCTCCTTCCATGATCCATGCATTCAAATTACTTACCGCACGCCATTACTCTATCTATTTTTTTTTCAATTATGGAGAGCTGTCAACTATCAGTATTTTGACTATCTTTCGCATGGGGGGCCTCTTGATAGCATGACGTTATCAGTTCATGAGCTAACTCTGGTAATCTTCTTTTTTCTCATTGTTTACACATATGTGAATATATATGTTTGCATATAAGTGTATGTATATATATCACTTTTAATGGAAGAAAGTGGATCACATCATATATATATATATATATATATATGTGTGTGTGTGTGTGAGAAGTCAAAAACTAGGACAAGGACGTGGCTTCTGCTCACGTTACCGTTATCTTATAGTCACGATAATTGCTTGTTTTTTCGAATTAATATCACGGTAATTGTTCTGCTTTGTTCATCGATTTAAAAAGAAAATTAATTAATTAATTTTATGATCTTATGAAATAATATTAGAAAAAAAAGGTTTATTAATAATTTAAAAACTAAGTAATAACTTATAATATAAATAAAATAATAAAAATATATATAATTATTAATTTTATCACTATTAATTAGAGATAATTAGACTATTCTTATCCAATTCACAAAACAATCATAGAATTTAAAGACAAAACTATCATGTTGTCTCTGTGAAATAAGAACAAGCGATCGAGCCCAACAGGCAGACAGAGGCGTAGGACTGGAATTATATCCTAACTTAGTAATGAATACCTATGCATGTATTAATGGAAACAGTCCTTTTTCTATGAAGACAAACCCAAACTTTATATTCAAACATCCAGGCATTCAACCTTGACTGCAGGAAAGGTTCAGGATGGAGTCAGGAAAGGAAACGTCTTGACGTTTTATAAATTAGTTTATTTTAAAATTTTAATTTAATTTAAAAATTTTATCATGATTCTTTAATTTGTTTCATTAAAATTTTAATCGAACTTAAAAAAAAATTACTTAAAATTTTCTCCAATTAATTTTTAGCCTCCCGAAACATATTTCTTGGCTCCACTCTTGGAAAGGTTAATACATATATATTAATGTGTCCAAAAATGACATCATAATATTAGAACTTTAGAACACATGAATATTTAAGTTGTGTACAATTTTAATCGTTGATTTGATACTTCGAATTGTCGATGTTCAAGGGTGGCTCAATAATTTAGTAGGACAGTTCGACAAATATAATGACTTTTGAATTCAAATCGATTAAAGATTATATTCCGAACTATTGCAAATATCAAAACTCCGGCTTAAAATCTAAATTGTTATAAGAGTGCAACAAAGAAATTACCATTTTGTGAGTCATAAATTTCAAAAATCTCACAAAATTTTATCAAAACGGTAAGAACATTGCCTATAGAAGTGATGCAAGGTATGCCTAAATTCTAGATTCAATTAATCAACCGAAAAGGTTAAAGGTTATCATTCTTTCTTTGGCTCATTAACTTAATTGTCGGAAAGACTATCGTTCGAGATATTTCTGATGACTTTCACATTTGTTCGTTTTGCAGGGAATTCTCGGAGAAGATCGGAGCCTTTGATCCGATTATATCAATTTCTACCACAACATATCATAAGTATTTCTCATACGACTGGTCCAAAAGTGGAAATGTGTGCACAGGGCCATGCGAATATGATCATTTTGTGTACCGTGGTCAGCACACATTATGGAGGTAGACACTCGACAGGACAAGAAGTTGCCTTTTCAACGGGAAAACATGAATGGCAGGCAGGCTTGGACTATTACAATATCACCATGTGATAAAATAATCCAAGTCTTATCAAAAATTAGCTGTTGCTTAGATAATGCTTTTAGAAAATTGCTCGATAAATGGACGTGCAATTTATAATTTAAGTTTAAAAGTTAATAAATAAAAATTCCATAATTAAGTGCATATTTAGTTTTTTAAAAATATAATATTACTTATAAAATGCTAACCAATTTATATGTAACAATCATAAATAACCTTACAAGCAATGAGTTAGATTTATATATCTATCGGGTTTAAAGAGTGATATGAGATTCGCCGATTTAGTTTATCCGAAGTATTCACCGAATAACTTAGTGATTAACAACTATAATGAAAATATATTTTTAAAACTTTTTTTTTTTTAAATAGAAAGATTGAGATTGAGAACTTCAATGCTTACGGTATTGGGAGGTAGACTTTTTCACGGTTCACTTTCTTCCTAAAAACTCTCATTCAGTTGTCATGTTGACAAATCTTCATTGATGAGAATATTAGATGTATCTAACATTGAATTAACAATGTTATCATGAAGTTCATCTTTATAATTGTCAAAAAAAATCCTCTTCTCTCTGGTGGATGCTAGAGTCCGTAGTCATGAAATCATATTGACGATCTTCTTTGTAAAGTTAAAAAAAAAAAAAAGGAATAACCATCCAGCAAACAAAACCCTGCATCACCAGGAAAGCACACCTAAAACGAAAAACAATGTCCTAAAACATAAGGCTAGAATTCATCCATATCCATGAGATTGAGAGGCTCTTGAATCATGTTGATATATAGTTAAATTCTATATATGAAATGGCAAGACATATTTATGCTCAATACTAAAGAACCATTGATCGGGAAAGGATATAAGATTCTTTATTGCCCTAACTCACATTCATAAGATGTGTGAACGAGAATGAAGAGAAAAGTCAAAACTGAATAAGATTCTTGAAGATAGAGGTCAATATATACCGAATTGGAATTTATAAGGTGAGAGAGAATGAAGAGAGACAGCAATTGAATAGAAATATTTTTTGTATTCTTTTGACTCTTTCCTTGGTTGATTTTTTTTATTTATTAATTTAAAATAGTCACATTGGATTCCAAATTAACTGATAGACTTATCCGATGATCCAAACCAGTAGATTTAACATTTTCCTATAAAAAAAAAAAATTATCCCAAAGTAATGTTATATTCACCTAAAAAATTCATTATTGTTGACATGAGGTTATCATAATTCTTCTTTAAAATCTAAATAAAAAAACAAAATACATCAATTAATATGAAAAATACCTTTGACACATCAACAGATAAACAAAAATAAATAAACTAATTCGGTATACCGAGTATTTCTCGAATCTATATACAAAAAAGAAGGGGGCAACTATAAATTAAAGGCTTGAAATCTCTCAAAAACTTGACAGAAAAATCAAAACAAGAATGAAAAAGTATCCATCATCCAAAAGGATAACAATCTCAAAAACTTATCCTTTAACCAAGAACTAAAGAGACATATTTTCCTCTTCAAAAGCTCTACTGTTTTTCTAGCATCACTAAAAATATCCAAAAGGCAGAGTGTCCCAAACGTTTCTAAACTCTTACATAAGCTACTTGCCAACTTGTTAAAATCTCCGTCACCCTAGCTAGAATTATATGTATATGATAAGTAACCCTGCCTTTGCTTTGTAATACTAGAGAACTTAGCTTGGCTTTAAGCTCAAGCCGGGCTCACAATAGGCTGACATGACAAAAATAATTTACAGCACAACTTACTGGAAAACTAGATTGGTTGAAAATCAAGGGCTAGTTATTTCTCTCCCCCACCAACAATTTTCATTTTGATAAAGCTGATCTCCAACTACTTCATGTTGGTATATGCATGTCAACTCAATGGCTTCAACCAAAGATACACGTTACTGTGTGTGCGCGTGTATATATATATATATATATATATATATATATATATATATATATATAAAATGGGAGTATGGGCGAAAGAAGTGATCGTATTGTATTGTTTACTTCACATTTCTTGCAAAACTAAGCGTAGACTTAGCCATTGCGGCACGAAAGTAGTATTTATTAGTTTGTTGTCAAATTGAAAATTAATTTAAGTGGAAGCCAAAGTCACCTTATGGTGACGCATGCATGCAAAGCAAGAAAATAATTTCTTACTTTCTGCTGGCTCCGCATGCCATGCATGGGTCATGGTAACAGCTGGTTAATAGTGTTCACATTGCTATGTACCCAAATTTCTCAGGCTACCATCTTCACACATGCACGTTGGTCAAACAAAAATTAGAAGCAATTACCATGCGGATCTATTGCCTATTCATACCTTTGCAACTGCATGTGCTACAATTCCTTTGATGCAAGTTGCATTCGATTCTATAATAAATCAAATTCGGTTCGATTAAATACTCATTTAAGATCGGTTAAATTTATGAGATCAATAAATCATACTTGAACATATTTTAAACTATGTCAATTTATCAAGTTGGGGTCGAAGTAGACTAGATAACCAATAAGTATTGTAATAATATATAAAAAATCAAGTTACTCGGGTTGAATTCACGATCGACTCGATTAAAAACTCATTTAAAAATCAAATCAAACATAAAATCAAGTTTGATTACAATTGTCAAATGTGAATAGTCTATTGTTCAACTCATTTACATATCTGTAGTTGCTTATTAACAAGTACCAACAATTATAGAGATTGGACATTTAGCAATTTCTCTAATGAATAATAACGTCTTGTGTGAGAAAACAAGGTCAGGTATGAGAAAGAATAATCAGATACACAAATAATAGTCAAAAGTTATTTTTGGAAGCAATTTATCTATTGATTTTAGTACCTTGCATAAGTGGGATCATCATTAAATAATGGTCATACGACCTTACCATAAAAGGCTATATCTAACTGACAGCTTGAAAAGAAAAGAATTGCAGTTACAATTTTGTTGATGCGCCATTGGCACAAGTTTTAGATTAAGGACGGATATTGACAACACAACAGTTACTCTATTGTGTTCTAAAAGATCTACTATAAACTTTTAATCTTTCCTAAACTCTTTAATAATGGAAGCCTTGTTAACCGACTGGCCTTCTAAGTAAAATCATGAATTGGAAAACGGACACATAATATACGGTTTTGTTATTATGCCACTCGTGTTAAAAAAATTGACTTGGATGTTTTTTAAGTTAATTATGATTAATCACCCAGAGCTATGGTCGTGCGGTAAAGACGTTGAGAATAAATCTAAACATCTTGAATTTAAGTCACTTCTACACCAATCGTTAGCAACTAAAACTTAAAAGGTGTATTTAATTGTCGCAAGAAAATAAACTTAATCTGGTACGTATAAACTGACTCAAGATATCCTCTGAACAATTCATTAAAAATAAAAAATTCGTTGTGACTAATATATATATATATATATATATATATATAAAGTCGAGAAAAACAATTCAAAATTTAAAATAGAAACCTAGCTGCATTTGTCTATGCACTTTCAAAACGAACAAAACCTTAATTCAAAATAAAACAAGATCCCAAATTTAGGCTTCCATGTAGAATGTCGAGACACTAATTGCTAACCCAAGTACTTTTGTGAGTATAATTATATTTTAGTACTCTAAAATTTTGTTCCGGTTTTAAATAAGGTTCTCGATTATCGATGGTAATAATTCAATCCCTCAATTATTAATTTCATTTTAATTTAGGCTAATTTCAAACGATTGTCTCAAATTCTTAACAATAACTGTTTACACATTAAAATTATAGGATTTTATCTGAAACTCTTATAAAATTATAGTCCTATTTGAAATCCGTATATAATTACAGAATACTATGTTGAAAGTCATGTGAAATTATAGGATACTAAAATATAATCAATTTGAAAAGGCCGTTAACGGTCGTTTGTAATTTGTCTTAATTGAAATGAACTTAAAAATTAAGTAACTGAATTGTTACAATTTTATCTTTACATAAAAAAAATTATTTTTACGATTCAAACTTGTAATTTTTTAGATTATAATGATTCAAACTTGTACTATTTTAAATTATAATGAAACAATATATTACTGTAATGTCAAAATTCATTATTTTTTATATTCTGAATTTCAAATTCTCTTTTAATAATTTCAAATTATTAAATTTTATCAACATCCAGTAATTAATAGATCAAGATTCGAACAGTGGTGGATCAGAGAGGCCATAACACACCCCCCCCCCCCCAAAAAAAAAAAAAAATCAAAGTTCAATCCAATGTTGTACTTGTATTTACATGAATTTTTTCAAAAATTAGAAGTTAACCACTCAAAAATTTCGGTGTTTTCATAGAATTCCTTTTTAGATTATACTTTCGCCTCCTCCAAGTGGTATTTTTTGATTCAGAATAGATATTGTTATATCATCTATAATAATTTTGCCAACAAATTTTTATAATTGCATTTTAAAAAAAACAGTGTTTAAAGGAATTAGTGAAACATTTTAAAAAGCAAAGAAAAATAACATTTTAGAACGTACAAAAATTTAAATTGTTAGAAAAATTACAATTATAAAGATGACATAAAGTCGGGCAATGTGTAAACAAATAATTATTCAGTAGTCTCTTGAAACTATAGTCTTAATAATTAAATTGAAAGTCACGTTATGTAATTAGAACTATTGAACCGAAAGCATTGAATTTTTTGTATTTTTTTTCCTGTAGACACCCATCAAATTTAATATCAAGGCAACTTAGCATCTCAAAGTTTGACAGGGTCATCAAATGTGTCTATTAATTACTATTTTTATACAACACCTGTTCAGTATACCTAACTCAAACATCAACCATTACCCAAAGCAAAGCCACATTTTTTAGTTGAAAAAATGAAAAAAAGGGGGTGTTTAACACTTGATATTAAAATATATATATATATATGTATGTATATATATATATATAGTGTCACGTTGACTGTGTTAATTTTATTCAAGAATTTTCCAACCTTGTGATTCCACGTGGTGTCATCTTTGCCATCTGACAACGTGGAAAATTGGTGCTACAGTTCGGTAGGATGTTAAAGAAATCTCTTAGACTTCATCCATAAAATTGATTGAATAAGTCTGTCTGCAAGTGCATGCATCATCCGAAGGAGCAATGGACCTTGAAGAATATACATTGAGAGCTCCACCAATTTCTTTATATATAACTTTTTACAAGTCTAGTCAGTTACTAAGTTTGCCTAACTTTTCTTTTATCCTTGGGGTACTTAACCTTATCTTCTATTCGATAGTCTTTATGTATCAAAATTCAAATACATCTTCTCAAATGTCAAATTTATTGTCTATTACTAAACTAATTAGTGTTCATTTGATTGAGTAGTATTAAAAATATTTGATTTAAGCTGCCGACAAGATTAAGCCGCCGTATAAAAGTATTGTTTAAGTTAAACGATTGAATATTTAAGTAAGCTGCTAAAAAATACTTAACATCTATCAAATAGAGCATTTTAAATAAAGTCAACCAACTTTATGAAAAAAATTAAGCCTACCATCTTAATTCAGATCGCAGCTTAATAAACAAATTATGATTAATACGTGCAGTTTAATCTCCATTCAAATAGCTTGAGCATCAATTAAGTACGATTGAGACCTTCAAAACGCATTAAGCAATGACTAACAGCTAATCCAAACAGCCCATAGCTCTCCCCTTTGAATGTTGCAATTACAAATCTCAGCGCAACTCTTTTGTCAAACCTAACTGAAAGTTATTCTTTCATTTTCCTCTCATCATTATCTTCATTAACTATTGAAAAATTAATTGGTTCTGCGAAATGAAGTATTTATTCAACAAAGATTAATGACTGCTAAAATAATAATAATTTGGTCAAAATTGAAGGTGATACAAAGTCAGGATGGCCACAAAGGCAGGTTTTGCAGAGAAATTAATAAAGGTGTCAACAAGTATAATATCCAAATTTCAAAGTATGGCAATATTTCTATTATTCCACAACAGAAAAGATATGCTGAACACTATGGGAAAATGAAAAGAGAACTCAGAAACCTACTGCAGCAGTTAAAACTCAACCTCCTTTTTTTTTTTTTTTTTTTGATAATTCGATATCTGACCTTTCGGACCGACTAATTCGGGAGATTAATCCCTCCATCCATTGGCGAAGGACCCGATTAAAGTCGGGACAACGTCTTGTATGGACTGACTCTAAAAAAAGTTTTAACCTGGTAACCTTGGGGGGAACAAACCCCTTAATTACTGTCTACCACCCACTTGACCACCCCCATTGGGTTAAAACTCAACCTCCTCTTAAGATTCCATTTTCTTCGTGGTGAAATTTCAGTTCTTCATTTTTCTTTTGCCTTTTCGGGAATCATGTGAACCATGAAGACTATTCTTTAATATGCAATCCTAACCCAAATATCCTAGGTACATGGACTAGGCCTTCTTGTACCCCTCAATAAGGCCAATTTTGACTCTTAACTCTAGGACTCCCACAAGAAGACGGCTATGTACCAAGCACTAGGGCACAGGGAAATATATATATATATATATATATATATATATATATATATTTGAAGGAGAGCACTAAACAGCATCTTTAAAAAAAAAAAAAAACTATAGAATTTGTTATCAACCAACCACGTTATTTAATTTAATATGACCACAACTGAACAGAGTTTATGACCTTTTCCTGGACTTTGTCATCCCTAAACCAAACAAAGCCCTGGCTAGTTGAATTTCTTTAATTCATTACCAAGAATTTGATGTACTACGAAAACAATTATACCAAGTCTATAACCATTTTCTTGGACTTTGTCATCCCTAAACCAAATAAAGCCCTAGCTAGTTGAATTTATGTACCAACTAAAGAATCAATATATGTAGGCCATCAGGAACACTTTGTCCAACCTCACTGAATACAGGCAACAGGAAAGAGGGTTTCATAGGCAAAATTGGACTGTCTTAGCCCACATCCCGGATAAATCCCTATGTATCAAACCTACTGGTTTCTATACATTGACTCAAACAATGGAAACCTCTGATAAAACCACATACCCCATGTCAAACCTCCTGGTTTCTATACATTGAGTCAAAGTACAGAACCTCAAATTGCTGATATCCTCAACAAACTGAACTTTCGGCTCAAAATATATGAACTGTTTGGATATACCAGCTAGGGGACAGATGCTAACCCACCCACACCCCCCCAAACATGACACTTCATATAATCAGCAATACTTTTCATTTCTTCCAGTGAGATGTATATATATTTTCCTCTTCAGACAGCCAACCCAATGTTTTCAAGTGAAATGATCCAGTTATACCGTCCTGAGTCCTCAAGTTGAATTTTATACATGTTTCATGTATTCCACAAAATCAAAAGATAAGCCCTGCTTTCCTTCTTGCACCTCATTTTCTTATTTTAGATTTGATCCATTGACTAAGATTCTCAAGCAGCCTAGGCAAGGCTGCAACATAAAAAGTAAGGAAATAGGTCTCAAGGCACTCTAGAGTCTAGACTACACATACACCACGGATCAAACTCTCTCTCTTTCTCTCTCTACACATGACAGAGCTCCACATCTTATATTATCCCCATCCTTGCACCTTCAACTATTTTTAGTTAGCCATCTTGAGAATTTAGGATAAACAGACCTGGTGAACGAATTGGCAATTCTAAACTGTTTAAAATTACTAATTTACTATGTAGCCTACTTTCTCTTGATCTAAGAGGATTTTCCCAAATACTTGGGCTGAAAACAACCTATAAATAAAGGGACTTGTGGTGCGGACACCAGGATTGTAACTCCTTTTGTCACAAGTATATAGACATCATCACCAAAGGACAGCCCACCCGTTGTCATTGTTGCTGGGAAAGGATACTAGTGGGCCAAGCTGAAGGGGAGTTCAGCCCAGGATTATTTATTGACTTTCATTACCATTTTTATTTCATTGTAGGATATTTATGTTGGTTGTTATTATCTTTGTTTTGACTCTTTATCTATTTCGTAGTGCTTATCTTGTAAAAGGGCCTATTAAAGAGACCCCAGCTGAGATTTAAGAATTGATGTGGATGCCAGAACTTTTTCCTTAGTTGCAGATTCTTAAGGTCAGTTATTCCCCTAGGTGTGGATTTTGAAGTGGTCCTACATCAACTTGGCTCCAAACCAAGTGGGAGGAACCTCCTCTTATCCAAATATGTGTCACAACCTTAATTTTCCATACATGAATAACATTTGACTATTTAATTTTAACTAAAAAATAAAAATAAAATAAAAAAGTATATGTGCAAATTGTGGTTAAGACACATACATGGGTAGGAGGAAGTTCCTCTTACCAAGTTTGGAGCTAAGTATTATTCTAAATAAAATACTTATAACACCTACTTGGACCAAATTTAGCGAGGAATATAGTTCGGAAAAGATAGAACCGGAAAAAGTGATCTGCCAGCTTATTGCGATAAGTAAAAATATGAATTTATGATGTTATCGTTACAATAAATTCAAGAAACTGAAGATGTGCTACTACTTACAAGGTTGCCATCGACATTGCTCGGATCTTGGCTCTGAGATATCAGAAACCTCAGTAGTTTCAGAGGTCTGAGAGGGGGCCCTCCCATTTTGATATGAATTTGGAAAATCGAGAGATGCTTCTCTACTAACATCATCACCCACACTTCCTCTCGATTGATCTGAGACTTTGGAACTGATCTCCCTTCCTCCAATTCTTCTCTGTCTGAGTGAGATCTCTTCCTACACTCATCAGATTCACCACAGTGCCAGCGTTCATCATCAGAAGAGCTGTCATGCTTGTGCCGATGTCGAGATCCTCTTTCCTTGGAAGAAGAATGTCTTTTCCCGTGCTCATGCCTGTCTATACTGTGGAGTGAAGAATGATGAGACCTGTGCTTCTTCCTAGAATGCTTGCAATCGCTTTCCTCTTCATCTTCTTCACGTGAAGAATGATAAGACCTGTGTTTCTTCCTTGAGTGCTTATTATCCCTTTCCTCTTCACCTTCATCTTCATGTCAAGAACAGTAAGACCGGTGCTTCTTCATCGAGTGCTTGTGATCCCTTTCCTCTTCATCTTCACATGAAGATAAAAAAGACCTGTGCTTTTTCCTCGAGTGCCTGTGATCCCCTTCCCCAACATTTTCTTCTTCTTTGCCATCTTCTTCATGTGAAGAACGATGAGACGTAAACTGTTTGTGATCCTTGTCCTCAGTCATCGCCCTCTTCACCATCTTCATCTCTCCTGGGCCTTGATCAGCACTTCCTCCTCCATCGCCTATCATTGTGCTCATCATCAGAATATTTCCTTTCAGACTTTTCCTTTATATCTGACATATCAACATCTAATGGAACTGAGCTGCCTTCTCTTTCTTTGCCCGCAAGGTTAACAACCTCAATACCGAAACCAGAATACCCAGATTCTTGTGGCTCTACTGATACACCACGAGATGGTTCAGTTTTTAATGGTTCAGCTCCACTTTTTAATATGGCTACAAACATCTTTGCCCTGTTTCAACCTCTCAGCCTTCAGCTTGTGCTCTCCAGTCAAGCATGCTTCAGATGAGTCAACCTCACTAGCTGCTTTGATGGCATTGGCAACAGGGACAGAAACACCATGCTCTCCATTCTGATCAGACCTTTGGATGATCCTTACAGATTGTGACGAAAGGCAAAAGCCTAAGCTCGAGGCCTGCCCACCCTCAAGGCTATGGACATGGCTATGACCATTCAGTGATGTGCTAGAAAGGATACCCAAATTTGGAATCTTAATGCCTCTTGTAGCAGCCTGAAGAATAGCAGCAGCTGCAGTGGCATCTACATTGACTCCAAATTGTTGCTGGGTGGCTTTGGAAGGTGAATCCTGTCCATCCTTCTTTGATTTTCCAATTACTTCTCTTTCCTGTCAGTATCCTATAGCATAGCACAACCCGATCCTAAGGATAAAGACATACTTTCCTCCTTGAATCGAAAAGCTTTATTGTCTGGCCCACATCCTACTGAATCATCCTTCTCAGAAAGGATGCTCTTGCCAGATAATTTTGACTGTAAACAAAGTACAGAAAAACATCATCAAGAGATTGAAAATAAGACACTATTACAGCTCAGCATATGTTACATGCAACATCCAACTTCCAAGCATTAACTCAGATTTAATAAATTCACTGCATGTATTGTTAACAGAAAAGGAAGTGAAGTATTGCAACCTGATGCAAGCCTAATACATAAACCCTTGCATTATGTGCCATCCATAATTAGATAAAAAGAAACATTGGAACTTCAGGCCATGAATCTAAATGATTGGGTTTTTTATTTTATTTTTATAGGTAATGTATTACTTAGAAGGGTGCCTGAGGAGGGAAAACCCAAAATTACAAAAAAAAGAGGACCTGGTATAAAATTAAAGCCTAAGATCCCCAAAAAAAAGCCAGTGAGTTTTTCTATATACATAGGGTATTCTTCCTTAATCCAAAGAAAAGACTACACAAAAGTTTATCCTTTAGCCTCCAAGGGAGATTTCCACCCCTTCAAAAATTCTCAAATAAGCATTTATACAGAATTGGTATCATACAATAGTCTTCTTTCTCTAATATATTTTCCAAAACATCGAGATTAAAATACCATTTCTCATCAACAAAAAGATCAGTAAGATAGTAATATATTTAGGGTCAGAGAGAAAAGAACCTCTTGATCTTTTTGGAGAACTTTTAGATAGTAAGAATGATACAGGTTAGATGGCAGAAGGAATGGAAATCTCCCATGTTTACTGTCCTGTTCGATAAGTAATGCCTCAAACTGCTTCCCATTTTTCAGAATGAACTCAACTATCTTATCCACTAATCTTTTTAAATCAGATGGGGGCTCTAAAACTGATGGTTCAATCTTAGACACAGTTAGTGGAGCAGAAGTCTGTGACTTATCCACAGCAGCACAAAGCAAACTGAGGGCGTCACCTTTTTTGGTGCTACTTGTAGTTCCAGTCTTATATGCACTGATAAATGATTCCTTTTTAATGCAGGATCCTTTTCTTTAGCAGAAGTAAGTGGATGCCTGGAAGCTCCCCCATCTTTCCCAGTTGCATTCACAGAAAAGTAGGTTTTTTCTGAACCATAAGAAACTGCCTGCACCAACAGCATCCAACGTTTCCCCAGATCCAAGTTCTGTAAGTTCTGGATCATTCCCAGCTGTATCATCCTCATCCTCTCCAGTTCCATACACAGAAACAAGCAACGACAATGCTCCACCTTCAACACCATATGTCCGATTGTGCTCAGGATCGGAAATCTTCTCATTTTGTAGTTTTCCATCAGCGTCAGGTTGCAGAAGTTCTTGGTGATCAACAAGAAACCTAAAGGACGCATGAAGGTGATGGTTAGGCATCAAGAATCCAAACGTTGGGTTATCTCCCTGTTTCACCCTCAGAACAATTTCTGACTGCAAGCCAAGTTCGTTGACAAACATAGCAGTCCTTGCAATTATGTGATGTACCTTCTTCGTTGGAGGCTGAAAAAACAGACAAAAAGAAAGACTTCTATCTTGACAAAAGTGAAGTTTCATACTGCAAAAAACGATAACATAAAAACATGAATCTTACGAAATAATAATTGGATTACCCAACGAATCTCACATATATTTGGATTACCATAATAATAAAGTAACAGAAATTTATGAGAATATGTTTCATCCCAATTGCTCCCGAGTAGTTATGATGAATTTTCCTGTTAAAATAATAAAAAATTTCTATTATCCTAATCCCACCTGTGCTGCCCATTGGACAATGACATCAAAACGAAACAAGGTGCCTGTGAATGGCAACCTTAGGTCACAAGAACTCCATCCCTGCTCCGAGCATCTGAAAACGTAGACATGGTGAGCCTTAGAATAATGAATGCAACTTATACAATTGTTATTTGGCCACATTGGGTAAGCACACTTGGCAAAGAAAGAACAATATTCAAAAGTAATTAAATTACACAAAGTAAATAGAAAATTGAAAAGCATTTACTTACTAGGCTTTGAAGCAAGCTTTCGGGCATAGGGCAGGATGGAAGAAAACTAGAATTTCCCAATGCAGCATCAGCACTCTTTTGGTCAGCGGAATGATCAGTGTTTCCTTATGAAAAGGCAATAGCATGAAAACCGCCGCCACTGTCAACCAGTTTCGCACTCTCATCTAATTATGGATCCCGGAACAAAGAGATTTAAAATCAAATTTACATAGGCCTGATATATCAGTAATGGTGTGACAGGGTACATAACCATTGAAACAACTACCATAAGATACAGCAATAAAATAAAAGAAAATTATTAAGAGTAAGGTCCAAAAAAAATCGTCTCTGGGGATAGGCAATTGTCGCAGTGTAGATATCTTTCCTGCAAACTTGGAAACATATTGCCATGAAGTATGTTATTAACACAAACTGAAAACTAAGCTCCCATTGGTCAGCCTACCCCTGGGTTGAATGCTGACTTCATAATTGAAATATTTACCCTCCAAGTACAACTCTTACCTCGCCAAAATCCATTTGTACACCAACACGCATTTGTGCATGATGTTATGTTGCCAAGACATCTTATCTTCTTTTGATCAAATGCCAACACATATTTAATATCAATATTTCTAAATTCCGGATGCCAATGCATAATAACATGTCATTAACCATTTCTGCTTTGAGAGCTATGGAGACATGAAAATGACCATCCATCATAATGCTTAATAAAAATTGGCTATGGAATATGAAAACCTCCATGAAGTAAGAAGATGAAATCATGAAGCAATAAGCAAGGGTTTTGATTTAAGAAAGATGAGCTCCCATAACCTTGAGCCCAGAGCCGATAGATGCAGCCTTGAACCATGTGAGAAAATAATGTGGGGCAAAATAGATAACTGTGGGATCAAGCTTACAGGATCTGGAGCTCACTAAATCATCATCAATAGTCACAGCCAGGTGCACGGACTCCAAGATCCTTGTATTCCTCTAATCCATCGTGGTTCCACCCCCTTCTCTTATTTTCTTCATTGCCATTAAATGTTGCTCATAAATTGAAAAATATTGAAGCTTTCTACTGCTGTATCTCCTGTCATAATTTCTAGTTCTAGTAATTTGGTTCCCAGGACATCACTTCTTCATATTATTATTTCCCAAAATAAAACCAAACAATGCCTCCAAGACAAATTTAAATTTGAGTCAAAATCTTAAAAAAAAAAACCTCTCCAGCAATAAACTAAAACCCATATCAAATCTATTTTTACTCAAAATTAAACCCAAATCTGCAAAATACTGATTCATGAACGGCTGGAAAGCATCAAACTCAAATGAGGCTTTTACTCAAATTTGAGTGTAAAATTGAGTACTGTTGGAGATGACCCAAAGCACACAAATCCGTTTTTTTTGTACCCCAACAAACACTAGAAGAATATTCCTCTGAAGCAGCATTCATCTTGAAGAATTTTGATCCAGGAAGCTTGGAGTTAGATTAGGGTAAAAACATCTCTTAATAACAATTTTTTTCTAAAATGAAAATATTCTTCATGAGCAAGTAATTCCCTGCCTGATGAATTACCTTTTTCATCTGACTCCGGTGGTAAATCAAGGTATCGTTCATGATCCAGCCCCGATTCAAGTAAAGAGACGGGAGGAGGAGACGAAGTTGAGTGCGTCTGTTGGGGGTTGCGCCGACTACGGGGCGGCGGAGGGCTGGACAGGAGCTCTCGGACGTCGTAACGGTCGATGAGGAGAGAGTTCCACTCGACGAGCGCGTCACTGGAGTTCACGAAAGCCGCCACCGCATCGTCGTCGAATAGGAGGGCTAAATCCATTCCTTGGTGATCAATCGATTGATTATTGATTAAATCCTACAACATCTATCTACATGCACACGTATATCGATCAGAACATGCAATCTCCGAAGAAACCCGAGAGAGACTTTGGATTTACATGCTGGGAAGAGAGTCGGGAAGACTTGTGAGTTTGGAGAGGGTTTGGGCCTGGCTTTCCGCGAGCCGGATGGGCCGTTCCATTTTTTCTTTTCTTTTCGTTTTTTATTTTTTTCTTTTTCGTTTGCTGGGCCGTTGAATTTGTACGAGGGCCCCTTAATTTTACAATTGTTACTTATATTTACTTTTATTTTTTATTAATTTTTTAATTCTTCACCTGTTTGGAATTGTACGGAAGGAATTAAAAAAATTGAGAACATTAATTAAAAAATAATAATAAGGGATTAGGATATAGTGCAATTCTCTTAATACGGAGAATTGGAGAATGTATTGCAATTCTCATTAAATTATTTAATTATGTGAGTATAAGAAGTAAAATAATAATTTAGAAAAAATATGGATAAAATGTATAATTATTAATTTTTTTAATTATTTTGTTCTGTCTCCTCTTATTTAAAAAAAAAAAAACCAAAATGGACTTTGCCCTTCCCTCTCCTTTTCTTCTTTTTCACTTCTGTTTTCTCATTCCTTATTTTTAAACCAAAATAAAATAATTTCTCATTTCTTTTCTTTTTCTTCCAACCCTTCAATCCAATCTGATTTAAAAACAAAAAGTCTAAAACAACCATAAGCCTTGGGTCATTTCCAATGGTCACTCAATTTTTTTTATTAAATTTGAGCAATAAAAATTAAGTAAACACTTCATTTGACTTTGAAGCTCAATTGACCACTTAGTTTTTACTTAAATTTTTTAAAAAAACTTATCATCATATCTCAATAATTTTAAATATGTCTTTGGATAGTTATTTGAGTTATAAATATTACTACACTAATTTGAGTTCAACTTTGAATAAATATGAATTTAGTATTGGTTTGATTAAATGTGGAAGAGAATTTAACTCAATTTTAAGTTTAAGTATAGGTTTCAGTCATCATCAAATGATGCCCTTAATAATGATTTATCAACAAAATTTGAATTAATAAGTAGAAGGTTCTTTAAAATAAGTATGTATAAACTAAGGTTCAGGACAAAACATTATAATCTCAAAAATCTTTGACTTTTCAAATTGATTGAGTCTAAAGGGTGTCAATTCGTATTATCGTGTCGTATTTGAGTTGTGTCAAGGTATATATATTCGAAAATATATGTCAATCCTAACTTGACACTATTAACAAATCGTGTCAAGTTTCAAAACTCAAACCAACTCATTTATTAAACAGGTTACACGTGTCGACACGCTTAACATGTTTATTTTAATTTTTTTATTTTTTAAATAAAAAAATTTACCTATCTTTTAATATGTACAGATAATTTTCAAGTTTAGTAATTAGGACATAAGGTAAAATCAAAGTAAAATTTTATTTATATGTAAAAAATCTCTAAATCTTGATAAATATTTGATGTGAGATGAATTACCTTAACTCATAATATTTTTTATAATTAAACGTGTTAAGTCGTGTTAAACAGGTTGACACTAGTAAAACTCAAACACAACTATTTATTAATCGTGTTATACATGTCAACCTGTTTATGACCCAAACTCATTTATACTCTATCTAAATCCTGTTAATTTCGTATCGTGTTGTTCATGTCGTGTCAAAAATTAACACTCCTAATTGAGTCAGATCCAAAAGTATTGATGTGGCAATGTTATATTTTGTACTTACTAAATTACCCATTTTTAATCACAGCCATCTCTTTATTGCCATCGATTGTAGAGGAAATATGTTTCGCCTCTATTCATCACCATTGAAGATTGTTCGTCGCCGATCAAAGCATATACCCTTCACAACTGAAGCTCTCTTTGGTTCAATCACAAACCCGCCACCATCACCTCTATCCCCCACCAAAACCACCCATACACTTTCTTTGATCCTCCACAACACAATCTTGGCCCCTTCTCACAATCATCAGCAAACCTGGATGCAAATAATTCTATATAGAATCTCGATTTACTCTAGTCTAGAGGCCTGAGATCCAACAAATGGAATTCATCTCTCGTATTCTCTTATGATCTTCATTTCTCATACTTTTTGTAGTCTTTTAATTCAACAATTCAGCCATGTACATGAGCAGAGATTGCTTGATACTTGGATAGAAATGAGATGCAATTTGATTGGTTAGACGTTGATCATCCATAGATGCATTTCATATACAAAATCCCATTTGCAAAGATTTGTAATATAGAGACCAGTTTGCCAGACATAATTTTCTAAAATTTCTCTATTCGATAAACATTATCTATTGATATTTTTCTATTAGTTGTGTATTGTTCATTTCTATCAAAATTTCTAAATCAATTTTAGAATATGATCACTTTTTTAAGGAATTAAGAAGTTTTCAATGTAATATTAAACACGTGTATTGATTTTTATTTGTATAAACCGGATGGAAATTTCTCATGCTGTGAAAAAAATTCTTTAGGAAAAGAAACTTTTGTCCGCATAATAAACAATAATTTTTTATAGAATAAATTTATATGGACAAAGAAATTTCTTTATCCAAGGAACAAAACTTTTATGTTGAATCAACACAATTTTTTTGACAATTTTTCATATATAATATGGATATTGTTTCATAAATTTTATTTTTTAGAGTCTAAATATATATAAAAAATATATTTATATATTACAAGTTATTTAATTTTTAAATTCATAAAAATGTGATAATATAGCAATACCCAACACCTCGATCGTGAGTTTTGATTGTAAAATTTACTTGTCAGTTTTTAATTTTAATACTAAAGAAATAATTTTGTCAACAAAATAATTAGAGACTGTTTGAATTAATATGTTTTGACTTGAATTTCGTACTAATTAAGCACAATATAAGAACTTATTACCAATTCTCGACAAAAAAAAAAAAAAACTTAAGATGGTTTATCCAATTTTCACTTAACCTCTCATACTTCAAAAGTGAACAAACATACTCATGTGGTTTTGAAACGTTAATAAGTACACTCTAATTTTAAGAAGAGATGCATTTCAATTCCAAAATCACATGAGGTGTATTTATTTACTTTTTTATTTATACAAGATGAGAAGAAAGAGAATCAAACTCACACTGATTCGGTAGACGTAAGGCACTTGTAACTTGTTTGTATAAAGAAAATAAAAGATTGAAGATAGCAAGATAGCTAAATTTCTCGTTTGAAACTTTTTAACGAAAAAAAAGGAAAGAAAGTATGTTTGAAGATTTTATCATACTTCTTCAAATCTCTTTAAAGAAAAAATAAAGTGTTTTAATGAACATTTTTGAAATATTAAAAAAATTTATAAATAAAAGAGTTAAAAATTTTAAACATAAAAAAAGTTATAATTGTGAAATAATTTTTTTATATTTTCTTTTCATTACCTTAATATTTTATCAAAAAAAATTTATTTGACGTGACTGATCTTGGTGCTAGTGAATTCAGTTTACTAATCATATCAGGTGAATTCAAGAGACTTAATTAATTAGTACTAAAAAATTTAATTAACTAGCACTCGTATATATTAAAAAGTTTAATTAACTAACACCTGAATAACTATGTCATCAAATAAAAAAATTTAATAATAAAAATAACGTTATTCTTTCTCGAAAGTTAAAAGAGCGAAAATCGCGGAAGTTGTCCGTGTAATTTTTACAAAAATAAATTCCTTTGGAGAGTGAAAAGGTCCTCAAACCACAACCGCATGTAACTTAACTGCCCCTATCAACCACCTGACGTCTAAGAAATCAGAAAAGAGATTGGCGATGGCTGCTCCTGCGGTGGAGGGCGTAGCTGTGACGGCGCTGCGGGCGGTGTTCCACCGAGTACGGCAGGCAGCAGAAAGGTCAGGCCGCCGGCCCGATGATGTGAGGGTAGTGGCTGTGAGCAAGACCAAGCCCATCTCCCTCATTCGCCAAGTCTACGACGCCGGCCATCGCTGTTTCGGTGAAAACTACGTCCAAGAGATCGTCGAAAAAGCACCTCAGGTAATCTTTTTTCTTTCTAGAATTTCTTAATTGAACAGTACTGATTCAAAACTCGAATCTTGCAATTTTGCATTGTGATGGCGTGGATATGATGACATGTCTATTATGTGTGTAGAAGACTGATTTTGAAACATGACTATTGTGTGTATAGAATACTTGATTTTGAAATTGTTGAACATGGGCAGCTTCCTGATGACATTGAGTGGCATTATGTTGGGCACTTGCAGAACAATAAAGTCAAATCACTTCTGGGTAATCATCCAATATGATTCTTTCACGATTCTCTTTCAACTTTCAATTGTATGTACAACTTATCTAATCTCGTAATGCTTTTCATTTTTCTTCTGGGATTTTTAATCTTACCTTACTCTTACAAGTTATTCCCTGAATTTTGAAATTTATCTCACTTTTCATCAGATGAAGGATCGATTTTATCCCGTACACGTAAATAATTTCTGAATTATTTCACATTAACCTGTATAATTCCATGTTAGTTCTTAACTTATTGGATTCCCTCCATATATAGTCTTAAAACACTAAGTGTGCAAGTGTTAGCTCGAGTGGTATCTCATCCACTTCCCAAAGAGAATGTTGAGACTTGAGGTTTTGAGTTCCAAATGGGACAAAATGAGTTTGTGTATCTCAATTATCAAAAAAATTAATAGTAATTCTTGGATTATTCTGAATAATTAAGGAATGGCATCGAAAATAAAACCATTTGCATTCTTAATACGTATCTTTGAATTTATTCGAATAATTTCCTTATATTCTTGCTTAACTCCTGAACTCCAAATTTTGTGATGCCCTATAGTTCCTACATTTCAAATTTGTCAATGGGTCAGTGCGTTGGGTGTGTGTGCATAATGCAATACAAAACCTTGGTACTATCATTTCTTACAAAGAACATTTTTTTTTGTTTTGTTTATATCATTCTTCTTTTGGTATATGAAGAGGGATTACGCCGCTTGTTTAAGCTTTACTTCTCATGTGCAGCTGCTGTCCCAAATCTGGCCATGTTTGAGGGTATTGATAATGAGAAGGTAAATTCTTAACCCATTGCTAGTTTTGTCAGAAGGTTAAAACCCTATTTGTCTTTCTTTCGATGTTATTAAAGGAAATTTAGATAGGGAGTTTTTTATTTAACTGTAAACTTTATGTTGTTACTCCTTAATGGGTCTTGAACCTATCTACTACTTTCCAATTACCATATAAAAAAGGGAAAAAAGGGAGAGTATTTGTTTTCTTTCGATGCTATTAAAGGAAAATTTAGACAGTTTTTTTTTTTCCCTTTTCTTATTAAACTGCAATCTTCCTGTTACTACTTCCTAATGTCTTCAACCTCTCTACTACTGTTTACTTTCCATACAAAAAGTAACAATATACTTCCATTTTATGCTCTAAACACATCTATTTGCCCCATAAAATATTGGTAACCAACTTCATAGTTTGGACATCTAGCCGTTAAAGTTATTAATACTCGCATGCTTCTTTCTAAGGGTTAGTTATGTGTTATCATATTTTATTGCTATATAAATGAATTTTCCTTTAATTGATAAAGAAACCAGCTAAGAAATGAGTTACATTTGATTCCGTTACTTTTCTCATGTTGTTTATCTGCAACCCGAGTGAGCTTGAGATTGCTAGATTAGTAATCTAAATGAAACTGAATGTTTTGTAACAGATATCCAAGTTACATCACACATAATGACAATGTGTTATCATCCCTTCTGTGATCAACAGATTGCAAATCATCTTGATCGTGTAGTTTCAAGCATTGGAAGAAATCCTTTGAAGGTCTTGGTTCAAGTGAATACCAGTGGAGAACCATGTGAGTAAGATATGAAAAGACTTGCCCATTTTCTACCCAAATCCATCGGGGAGATGGCTTGGGCTGGAGAATGAGATCAGTAGTAAATAAAATTGCTCGACTTCCTTCACCTAATATTTACAGTCTCTGATGCAACCACAAGAATCAATACTTAATTAATTGCAACATTTTGTTCACTAGTTCCCAATAATCCTTGCTTGCAAAAGACATTCTTTTTGGATACGATAATACGCATATTCACTTATACATCCATATTATTTCATTGATGACTCCGGGTAATAAGGGTCAAATCTTTTCAAATCGGACACTGTGTGCAGTCTGATTATTGAATTGTTTTTTACTCTTTTGAGTCAATATTGCTCAGTCGTAATTTTTCCCTTCATCCTATAATTACTAATAATTAATGACCATATAAGTGTGATTTTAGTGCCACTTACCATTGATTTGTCGGCATTTCTCATCCTTTTTAGCAGCAAAATAGCTTTTGGCCAGGGTGCCTGCCTGTGGTAGCCTAAGCAATAAATGTGTAGGATTGATGTATATGTTTTCTCACTGATCAAAAATTAAAAAATGTATAACTTTTCTCACCTAAGCGTCAGGCATGCACAAAATGACAACATTACCCTAGTGTTTGTTGGCTTCTTTATACTCATACTCAAAGTTAATATATTTTAACTTTACAAAGGTTGCATAGATTAAGCATCTAATTAATTATTGTGCCACTGTTGCAGCAAAATCTGGTGTTGATCCATCAAGTTGTCTGGAGCTTGTGAAGCATGTTAAGCTGGGCTGCCGGAATCTTGACTTCTCAGGCTTAATGACCATAGGAATGCCAGACTATTCATCAACACCAGAGAATTTCAGGGTGATAATTCCACACTCAATAGTTGTCGAATCATGATATTTATCGGGTATCATTTGCCTATATTAATGATACATGTGATCTTCACTAATAACTAGAAATTATAGGTATCCTCGTACAATACATAAATTTTTTTGTAAGAATAAAATATTAGGCAATATATTACTAATAATATAATAAACGTTATGACTTGACAATTGACTTGCATTATAAATATCCATTACGTTAAAAATGAAGAGTAAAGATAACAAGTAAATATAACAAAATGCATTGCATTTTTCTGCATTAAAATATCTCAAGATCCATGATAATTAAGTTCCAAATCCTAACAAGTAATTGTTCCAAATTCCAACAAGTCCCCTACCAATATATCGAAAACCAGTATGCTTTGACAAGTTCTTATAGCCTATATTTGTATGGAGCATGGACTATTAACATAACATGTACTTCAAATTCCAAAATTCATACCACGCCCCACACACACAAAAAAAAAAAAACTAAAAATGTAAGAAACTAAATATGTCAAGCAAAAGTTTTTAATGGCCAAACACCGATGAGTCTTCAATCCTTCAAAGAAATATGCTTAACCAACTCCCCATATCATGTCGAATCATGCAGTAACAACCGAATCAAATTCAGTTCATCATAGAGAGAAATTTCAAATTTTTTGTTATAAAAAGGGAGAATAAAAGGCTGATCTATGAATATAATACATAATAGGAGCTTCAAGTATAGTTATTTATTTAGTCCTAAAAAGTCTTAGAAGACCTTTGGCATTCTTATTTTTTGGAAAATAAAAAATTGATTTTTTTTTCCAATTTGGGTCTATGTGCAATCCGACACACTTGATTGGCTTAGTTGATTTAATGAGCATGTGATACATATCATGCAATTGTGACCTTGGTGCAACAGTGAGCTTGTTTCATTGTGACCTAGAGGCTAATGGTTCAAATCATAGAAACAACTTCTCCGCTTGCGGGGGGGTAATGCCTAGTACATTTGACGCTCTCTAGACCCGACAATGGTAGGAGTCTCATGCATTAGAATTGTCTTTTTTTTTTAATACATATCATGCGACACTGGTTCATATTGTGCAATTCAAGCAGTAAGCCAATACAATGAATTGATGCGTATTATTTGTACATAACACGATATGAATCATGTGGTATGCGATGAATCAAATGATACACAATACATTTCATACGATTCTAGGAATACTATCCACGCCTTTTTTGAGGAGCATTTTGACCCCACAAATAATGATTTCAAAGTTCCTTTTTTGAAAGAAGGTCTAAACACGATGTTTGTTTTTCCTAACACTTCAAAATGAGGCTAACCCATATGCGTAATTGAGTTTGCCAAGATGATGGCCAAAGAAACATACATCTCAAGTTCAACTCTTCACCTGATGCACATGGTTTGTGGATGATTTCGTTTATATGTTGGGATCACCTTGATTATAAATTATTCTACTATTAGAAGTCGTGACCTTATTTTTATCTTTTTTTTATATATATTATTTTTTGGAGGTGGGGCTGTGGGGGTGGGGGATCGGGGGAGATCGACTTCGCTTATATAAGTGCCTCCGTATAATTTCCTCCCATTGATGCCATGCAAATCTGAAGGGAGTTATTTCATACATATGTGCTGTTGGAATGCCCCATCCTTGTATTCTGTTTTTTTTTTTTTTTAAATATCCCAGTGTCTCCTAATTTTTTGGTTTTATAACTTTTTGAGGCATCATTTTACATGTTCTGTTGCAACAGGCACTATTAGATTGTAGAACTGAGGTTTGCAAGGCACTTGGAATAGTGGAGGATCAGTGTGAGCTATCAATGGGCATGTCAGGCGACTTTGAACAAGCAGTAAGAAATTGAAACCTATCCTAATTAATTCCATCTTCTTGATGGTTTGAAAACAGATGTTATGGAAAAAATCTATTGCACCTTTGTTTTGACACGAAAAAATTGTTGCATCTTTTTCTATCGATCTTTTTTGTTCTGGACACCCTTGTGGTGGAAAATACATATGCTGTCTGAAACTGTCTTGATAATTTTCTTTCCTTCTCCCGATAGTTCCATTTTTGGTTTTTGGATATATATATATATATATATAAAAAAAAAAAATACTTCTAGATCCAACTTGATTCTAAACATTTCCTCTTTTGATGATTCCCTTGTATCTTTTGGACCAGCATTTCCTACTTGCCTTCCTATTGTTGTGACATGCAGTTTTTGTTTGTTTTGATGGGAAATAATATAAGGAAATGAGTCTATGTTAGGATTGATGATTTGTTGTAGTTTCTGACAGTAATGCTTAAAATGTGATGAAATTAAGTATTTGATAGTCAGTGTGTTCTACAAAATGACTTTCAATAGAAGTAAAGGAAGTAATCTGCCTTCATCATGGAGTATTTATAATTTCGTTGGGATAAAATACTTAATTTTCTTGCTCCGGAAACAAACTTTGCAAATTTCTCATGAATTTCTTAAAAATTTACCACAATGCTAGGACATCACTAAAGAGTTTTGTAATTTATGAATTGCACTTTCTTATCAATGCAGATTGAAATGGGAAGTACCAACGTGAGAATCGGATCAACCATATTTGGACCGAGGGAGTATCCGAAGAAACAGCAGTAGTTAAATCCTCGTTCATCCAGATATTTGCTCGATGATTTGAAAGCATATTTGTGCAATTCTTATATTGATAAATCCCTGGCTGAAACATACATATACATTATCCAATATGTTTTGATGTTAATCATTCAACCTGTTCATAATTTTAGTTGCACATTGTCATGGTCAATGTATATTTTATCTCTGTGGCAAATGGATGTGTTATTTATTTTATTTCTGGCAGAGGTTTCTGTTTGTTTGAAAAACAATTCGAAGTCCAAAATATGCACTTCGTTCTCGTCAGATGTATGTAATCTAGTAGCACAGTGAATATTTTATTAATGTTACAAACCTCTGGTTCTAGAATGGTATCACTATCACATGCCTTTTTTAACTGCTACCGTGCACTACTTTTTTTTCTCCAGCTTGAAATTATCTTGTTGCTATATGTCATGAATTTTCTATGTATGGTAACTTCAATAAACCATCATTAATTAGAGCCGATGACAAATTAGAGTTGTTTAATAAATAAATAAATAAATAAAAGATTAGGAAAGAAGGAAATTCTTGTCCTATTTTATTCTCGAAAAATGTCCCACCTCTCATGTTCAATCTTTGTTCCACTCAAAGTGGGAGCAATTATTCGGGGGTCTTTTGAAATCATGCTCTAAAGATTGAGGGTCACGTTTATAACAATATATACACATGTAGGAATCATTAAGACCGGAGAGTAGGGTCTTTTGTGGATTCTATGTTGGGCCTCAATATTGATAGACTCTACCTTTATGATGGGGCTTCATGCATGGTAGACTTTAATTTTATGGTGGATTCTATGATGGGTCTCGTGAATGATTGACTCTATCTTTATGATGTTCTACGAAGGGTTTTATGGTGGGACTTCTTGCACAATAGACTCCACCTTTACGATGGAATTTTATGATAGGTCATGACGAGAAGTTTAACAAATGACAAGTAAATAGATAAACATCTATCACAACTTATTTGTATTATAATTTTATTATTCATAAATTTCAAACTATTGAATTTATGGGTTATATTTTTATTTAAATTTTCCTAACACATTTTAAACTTATATGGTAACAAAATGAGATTAATATGTAATTTTTCTTAAAAAAATGATAAAAATAAAAGAACTTTTATTTAATAGAATTTTTTTACTCTCTAACTAAGAGAATCGTTTTAAGACTTGTATAATTTGAAAAGAGATTCAATAAGACTTCGCATCATTAGTTGATAGTGGTATAATTATTTCTCATAAATTCTATCATTTTTTTGGAAATTATAAGATTTTTTTTATCAATTATAAAGATTGTAGAGTGTCACTATTTCAATAGAAATTAAATAATTTTTATTTTTTTCACAAATATGTAATTCTCAAATATTAAAACTATAATATTTTTTAAATACTAAAAATAATTCCAGCATCATTTTGAGAGAAATAAAAAAAAAGAAGGCATCTTTAATTAAGATGATATTAAAGAAGACAACATACCATAAGTTGGCATGGGCTGATGAAAAACTCCGAAACTGTCTTTCCCTAGTTTTCTCTCAGACAGTCTCAATAAGAACAGAGAGGAGCGTGACAGAAACTGAGGGAAAGTGAAGGAAAACCGGAAAAGGAAAGAGAAGGAAAGTGAGAGCCTGCAGGCAACCTACCCAAGTCTAAAGCCATGAACTCTCCGTTCGGCGGCGCGAGCTCGAGCTCGTCGGCGAATGCTATCGGAGCCCAGGCGAATAAAGACAGGAAGATGCAATCGGCCGAGCAGTTAGTACTCGATCTTAGCAATCCCGACCTCAGAGAAAACGCTCTGCTGGAACTATCCAAGGTATGCATACAATTCTTCAATTCCTTGTCTCTCTTTCGTTTCGAATATCAATTTGAGGTATTTCAAGAGTGTTTTTCAATTCTAGTTCCCAAATTTAGGTTTTCAATTTCTCTGGTTATGAATTTCAAGGCATGAAAGATTGCGTTTGCTGCCAATTTGGATTTTTAATTTTGTATTGCTTCGTCACTGAAATGTTTGAGTAAGCAACTAGATTCTTTCTGATACTTCGAAATCAAGAAAAAAATACCTGTTTTTTTATTTTTATTTTTTGCTTCAGCTGATGTAGATAGTGGTATGAAAATGAGAACGATGGGGTTTGATGTAAATTTGGATTTTTTATTGTAATTTTTTTAAAGCTTCAAGTTTGCTGTAGTGTTCAATAGTTGAGGTATCTTGTGGAAGGTTTTTTTTTTTCTTCAACAAGCAATTATGAACTGAGCTCTGTTTGGTTGTTGAAATTAGTTAGAATGGAAAAGAAAATGAACTCTGAATTTGTTGTTTTGGTTTATTTAAAAATAAAAACGTCCTCAATTAAGTGGTTGTAAATCATCTAAATGGACTTCTTTGTTTTCTTGGATAGCAAATAATGAGATATTTAACAACAATGATAGACATCCCAACTCAATTGTCCCACCTTGTAGCCCACCCTCTCACAAGGGCGAGACCCACCATCCATGAGTCCCACCCCTTGTGAGAGAGTGGGCTACAAGTGGGACATACATCTTTATTCAAAATATAAATTTGAAAATTTAGATTTTTTTTCCCTCTACGTTTCTCGGACAGCCAAAGGAGCTTAGGTGAAATCAGTATGGATTTTGGATGCATTTGTAATGTGCTGTGTTGCATGGATACGGAGACATGATATGGCATATGGACATGCCATCCTGGTAAATCCTTGAAAAGTTGGACAAGGGAATGACAATGACATGGCAGAATGAATGTGTTACTCTTCCTTGACTAAAATCCTCCTCATATTTTAATTCTAAAATTTGTTCTGTCTTTTTAATCCTTTACTATAATTTTTTTCGTACAACCATACTCCTTTGACATACCAAAAAGAAAGTTGTCTCAATGTCCATGGTGTACATGTACAGTAGTGTCTGCAAAGTGTGGGCCGACAGGCCAAACTTTCAAAACTCCATTTTTTTTTTTAAAAAAAATGGACAAATAGAAGATGCAGTAAAATTGTGTAGGAGTTTTCTAAACTACAACCATCCTTTTACTGGTCCTATAGTTGCCTTGTAGATCTATCTTTATTTACACAGTACAGGTTTCCTGTTTAATCACGCCTGTCATTTTTCTGTATTGGAGACACCAACATGTATTCGTGTTGGATTAAGCAACTGACACTACCGCTAACGTCGGTGTCAGTTGTTACATAGCTCGTGTTTGACCGGAATGGTTCTAACGCCCAAGTCCCCAACACACAGGATTTGTGTCTTCTGACTTTTGTTGTTAATGCCATGCTCTACTTGTATAGGCAAAATCAATCTCTTACCCTCGAATAATGGGTGTGAGATACCCAATACTAAAAATGGGTTCTAGGTACCTCTTACATATTCAGCTGTGTGGCAAGAGTACCTCTTGAACTTGAGGTACCTATAGTCAATAGCATAGAATTGAACTTTGACTCTATGGACAATGGCTGACAGAGAAAAGTGGAAGCAGAGTTAAACTTTTGTACCCTTGCTTCTCTGTATATTATTAATTCAACCACTCTTCAGGATTATGTGTTTGGAGTTCTTTCTCTATCTGTACTTTACTGTTATTGGTTGACGGTATCATCTGGGTGCTGCTTCAAGCAAACTTTAGATGTTTCAGGAAAACTTAGCAGCATATAGTGGTATTCTTATGTTCTTGGTGATTGTTGTGTATGCTAAGTGCTAACAACAACTTACTAGCTGATGCTTTATGTTCTTTATTTATTTATTTTTATTTTTTAATAAATGCTTTAGGTTCTTTTCTCTTTGTCATGTGAGCAAATGGATCTTTAATCTAAAATTTCAATTTAATGGCAAAGATTTCACGAAGTTTAGTTAATATATGGATATTTTGTGAATAATTCTACTATAGGAAGTGAGGTGGACAGCTTGATTTAACAAATATACGTGTAAAAAGTCACTAGTTTTGCTTATGTATTACACTCATAAACTTACTGAAAAGACGAGGCTTGCTAAAGATCTTCAGAAGTTTACTTACAGGCCAAACAATTTCTTTCACATCTCTCATGTCAGCTAAATTAGACTACATAACCACTTCAAAATTTCTAATTAATTTTGTTTTTTCTTCTGTTCAAATATATGCCCTAAAAGTTAAATATGACTTGCAACTTATATGCCTATCCCAGCTACTGGTTGCGTGTGTCTACTGCTGCAAAGGGTTGTTATTCAATATTTGTCTTCCTTTTTCTTTAATGTATTTTTTAAAATTACTAGTTTTGTAACACGCGTGTTGCACATGAATAGTGTATCCATACACTTGCACCACTTGGGTAGGACCTTGGTCCTAATTATTTATCATTATCTTTAACAAATTATGAAAGAAGAATTGAAGTGAATGTATAAAAAGAGTTAAGTCAAGTTATTTAATTTTATTAGAAATCTAATTAGTTGGATAGCCAAGTTATTTAAGTTTGTTACAAGTCTGTTCAATCGGATGATGTACATTTATGTTTTGAGTTGGTGGAGGAATTCAAAAAATTATCCAAGAATAATTGAAGTGAATGCACAAAAAGAGTTAGTCAAGTTAGTTAATTTTATTACAAATCTCATTAGTTGGATAGCCAAGTTATTGAAGTTTGTTAGTAGTCTCTTCAATCGGATGATGCATATGTATATTCTGAGTTGGTGGAGGAATTCTATCACTTAATTGAAATGGTAACTTTATTTTTATCATTATCATTATCATTAACAAATTATCAAAAGAAGAATTATCCAAAAAAAAGAATATAAAAAAGAATAAAGTAAATAATGTGGTATTTTAGAAGGGAAAAATAATAAAGTCAATATAGGATCTTAAAGGGTATTTTTGTCAAATTTAAAAAGTCTAAAACAAAAACAACCCGTACTTTTATATTATATAAATAGATATTGATCTCAAACTATACTGAATATCTGGAGATTGAGGATGCTTACGCCTTCATAAAATTAATAAATAAAAAAAGAAAAAGGAAAGGAAAAGGAGAGAAACCAGGTATGCATTTTTCTTTACCTGCACAATTGAGAACTTTGCATGAAAAATTCCCACAGTATTTTCTTCTAATCATTATGGTGATATTTTCAATTGTTTGACTTTTGAGTGGTATGATTATAAACTCGTGTCTGCCTTTGGTTTTATTCTTTTAGAACAAGGAGTTGTTTCAAGATTTGGCTCCTTTCGTGTGGACTTCTTTTGGTACTATTGCTGCTCTCATACAGGTATGCCTAATAACTTGTTTTTGTCTTTGTTTTTATTCTTAGAAGAGAGAATTGTTTCAAGATTTAGCTCCGTTATTGTGGAATTCTTTTGGTACTATTGCGGCACTCTTACAGGTATGCTTTATATTGTTCAGAACTCTCTTTCTCTCTCTTGAAATTTCAGTTTTTCTCCCCTTAGTTTATGTTTGTCTTGGAGTTCTCCGTAATCACTGCCTCACTGGCTAATCTGCTTGGCCTCTTGAAGAACTTTCTCGATTCTTTTTTATTAAATTATGTCATTGAAGGAGCTTTCTTTCTTAGTTTTCTTTTAATATCATATGTATATCATGCTTTTCTAAGTAGCACAGTGAGCAGGAAATATATTTATTCCTATCGATGTCAGCCCACAGCACCAAATTAAGGGATGCTGAGTTTAGTGAACAAGCTGAACTTTGGCCAGCCTTTCCAAGAGGCAAAATCCTGAACCGAAAGGCTCAAATTTTGTTATGACATTTCACTAAATATGTTCTGGATACAAACAAGCACTTAATAAGTAAGAATTAATAAAAAAATGGAAAAAAATCTTTGTATAGATTCTTATTTCCAATAATTTAATAGATATTCAATTAATTTCACAGAAGCAAGTTAAAAATTAACAAATTATGATGCTGAGAACCACTGAGAGTCATTCTACTCACCACCGGTGCCTCTCACAAGAGGGTCTCCTTTGGCAATCATAGTTTGGGGGTAAGACCTTCAATATCAACTGGCTGGGAGACCTGAGGGGAGCAAATCTTGAGATCATCGATCAGGGAAAGAGTGTGGTTCGTCAGTTTGCGTGGTTGTGCAAAGCCCTAGAGGAGGCAAACTCAGCGACCAAAGGTAGAGGGTTTCTTAAGTCCATTCATGGCCGTTGTTGTTGGCTGAGCTTGTGGAGATGGTGGAACGATGAAGGCTGAGTACATTAGAGTATGGAGTCGTTCGGAGCCGAGAGAAGAAACCTCTTCATTCCTGAGGTTGACCATGGATTAATCAAATGATTACTTCTCAACAAAATTGGGTGCTTCAAATAAATTGAAAGGAAAGAAAGAGATTTGGATAGTTTTCAATCCATTCCGTATCTTTGGAAAGCCTGGAAATTTGAGGTCATAATTTGAAAAAAGTTGATGTCAAGGTTGCTTTCTTGGTTTATGAACAAGCTTTAACTTGATTGGTATCTCCTCCACCTGCCCTATATGGAAGGTTGAGGGTTCAAGTCCCCTTAAGGGGCAAAGTGCGTGTGTTTGAGAGAGAGAGATTTACCTATAAAAAAAGGTTGCTTTTTTGCTTTAATGAAAAGGAATGGTTTTGATGAGGATAAAAATTAGAAGATAATAGTGGAATGATGGCTTGGAGGAGTAGAAAGCCTTTTAGTTGTAGGAAATGAACAAGGTGAGCATGAAAAGAAACCAATTATTATTTCTGCTTTTGAATACTTCATATTTTTGGGTTGTTAGGAGTCCCACGATTTCAGTATATTCTTTAGTCGATTTTTTTAGCACTATGATGCTTATGTAATGATTTGAGTGGTGTGTTTTTGCTTTTGCCTTTAATTTTTTTTCTTAAGGTACATCTTTCATGTACATGGGCGCTCCTCTTTTGATTGTTGATGTATTGTTGCTATATTTCTATTTTCTATTAAATTTTTACTCTTCATGTTTGATGATCACCTTGCAGTCGGAAGATTTTCCGTTAGCTCGTGTTAGTTGACTTGTATCAGTAGGATTAATTTTTAGAGTTGGTAGTTCTTTTGTTTATGACTCATTAATTGGATGCCTATTATGTTATTTCTTATCTCTGTGATTGATGTTGGAATTCCTTACTACTTGCAGGAGATCGTTTCTATATACCCTGTTCTATCACCACCAAACCTGACTCCAGCTCAATCAAATCGAGTTTGCAATGCACTTGCCCTTCTGCAGGTGTAATATTCACCCCCTCAAGTTTCATTTCAAAACATTTTTAATGCTAATTTCTTTAACTCATCGTGTAGTTGCCTTTTTGTATTTAAACTTATCTCTGGGGAAAAGGAATTCCGATTCCCTGGATTATCACTCAGCAATGGTCTACCGAAAACCATACAAAGTAAGCACAAATATTATTTCTCTCTCTCTTTTTGCTGGTTGAGGGGTGGGGAGGGGTTGGGTTGGGTCTGAAAAATTGGACCACAATGGATAACAAACCCGAAGGTCAGTGGTTTACTTCTTGTTAATGAAGTAATATTCATTTTATATTAATTATTGGTTGTCCTCTCTTCAAATGCTGGGGGACCACATATGTAAAATACCGCTGAAAAGAGTTAAATTTTATAATTTTACTTGAGGTGATCTAACTACCTTGGTGATTATGTTGCTTTTCAGTTATATGTTTTGATTATAGTTGAGACATGTGGAGTGATTAAACAAAATTACATCTTTATCAGTACTCTATCCACAACCAAAAAACTATTGTTATCTCTTAAACCTTTAGTTCAACTTTCCATCCTTCCAAGCCTTCTTGCTCATTTCCTAATAGGCTAATACTAGCAATTGTACACGTGTGTTGCTTTTAGGTAGGCACTTTAATAATTTATTCAAATAAATATGATATTTTTAAGTAAAAAATATATCATAGTTAGAAACACCACTTGCAAAAAATGGATATTGAAGAAGAAAAAAGTAATTGCAGTTTGAACAAAAATAAACTTTCTTTTAAATGAAGCGAAATACGTAATTTAATTAGACTTGAATATTTAAGGAACATTCTTAATTTTTTTGCATCCCAAATTTTAGAATCTTAAAAGAGAAGTATGTATGTAAAAATTAAATTAAAAAAATAAAGGAAGTGGGGGAGTGAAGAAATTGTTATATATATATATATATATATTTGAGGTGGTGGACTAAGAAATATAAAAGTAAAAAAAAGTGAGGCCAATTATTTTGATCCCCTGAGTTTTAGTATCTTAGAATTATGTAAAAATAAATAAATAGTAGGAAAAAAGTAGATGATAAAAGCAAAGAAATGCATAATATTTAAATAAGTATTTAATTTTTTAATTATATTAAAACTATTATAAAATTGTAAACAATACATTAAACTTAGTGCTAATAAGATTCTTGTAGTCAAATATAATCAAATAGCTATCAATACATTATTCTTAAAACAAAACCATAATAAAAATTTAATAATCGTATATCAAATAAAATCCATATAGTTTAGGTGGTTAGAGGTTCATTCAGAAATAGTGGATTTTTTACCCTTAATCCAAATATGTCTAAATTGCCAAATTTACAATCAAACTTTAAGAGTTTTTAATTTTGTAACTTTATTTGTAGTCCAAGTTTTTAAAGTTGGGTTTTCGAATGGTTGAAAATTTTCCCACTTGTAACCTCAACTCCAAATACACGTCACATTTTTTTTTTATAAAATATTTTCAGTCTATTTTATTTTATACAGCTTTTAGTCTTTTAGATTCTAAAACTTAGATGCAAACTTTAGTATTTTTTTTCTCAATCCACCACCTTATATAGATATATGTATATACATCAAAAACAATTTATAATTTTCCTTAAATACTCAAATACACTTGTGTTTCTACTCCTTCCTTAAGCATTCATTTTTCTTTAAAAAATAAACAAACAAACAAATGTAATTTTATTATCACATCTCACTTTTTTTTTTCTTTCAATTTTCCTATTAGTTTTGTTATACACAAATTTGAGTCTTCTAGGATTCTAAACTTTTACATCTTTTAAGTCTCACATCTTAATTGATCCACTTTTTCTTCTCTACTTGTATATATTTTTTGTCCAATTTATCCATAATTTTTTTATGAAAGATATTTATATTTTTTTCTAATTTTTTATGTATTAAGATAAGTATTATAAGTAAGTGCCATAAATTTTTCAGAAATAAATAATTATTAAAATGAATATTTTAAAATTTATATTTAAATTATTATAATAATTAAAATCATAGATTAAACATAGTAGATATCAATGGAATTAGATATTATATTCAAATAACAAATAAACAATTTTGTAATCAAATAATATCGTATGAGGATCACAAAATGCAACAAAATAAGGGGTGAACCTAGCATTTGCGCGAAGGAAGAAGCAAATCAATCAGAATGGAGACAACGAGGAGGAAAGGCCGGACTCTATTCCATTACTTGGGAATGGAGGGAAGGGCAATTGACTACCATACTTTCTGCTTAGCAATCAGCAAAAAATGGTCCTTGAACTTCCTAGGTGGAAGCTGAATACCGATAAAAAAAAGTCTCCAATTCCTCTCGTTCCATAAGCACCAAGAGAGACAAAGAGGTGCAATCCTCCACTCAATCCTCAAATTTTTCCGATCTCGAAAGCAACTCTGACCCAATTTTTTTTTCGATGGTTGCCGTCATCACCCATTTGCAACCAAAAAGAGAAAAAATCAATTTCCACAATTCTCTTGCCATATTACAATGAATGAACAAGTAACCGTCTCTTCTGCCAGTTTGCACAAGTAGCACTGACTAGAGAAGAGGAAACCTCTTTTATGGAGATTGTCATTTGTTAAGATGGCATTCCAAGCTGCCATCCATGTGAAAAAATCAACTTTGTTAGGAGCTCCAAGGAAAGTAGTCCTCCTTCCACACTAGCTTCCTATAAAATGATTGGACAATGAATTTTTTTGGAGCTGTTTGCTGTCCATATCACTATATCAGCTTGTCCCTTCTTCCCTCCCTTGGATGATGATTACTAAGCAATTCCGTAAACTCCGCAACCTCCCTCAATTCCCAATCATGGAAATTATGACGAAAGCAAGGGCTCCACACGAAGTTCTCGCCCTCTCTAGAAATGAAATCAGCAACAAGGGCCTCCTTAGCCGAGGCTATGTCATAAAGGGAGGGAAATTTCACCTTCGATGGCTTATCACAACACCATACGTTGTTCCAAAATCTCAACCTTGCCCCATTTCCCAATTCAAAATGCAAAAAAGTCTTGAAATAATTTTTTCTTTTCCGAATGGACTTCTATACCCCACAACTATAGGCTTCCATAACTTCTCTAGAGAACCACCCATTCCCTCGTCACCATATTTCGCAATGACTTCCCTCCAAAGAGCATTGTCCTCCTTTGCTTACCTCCACATCCATTTACCCAAAAGAGAATTGTTAAACAATCTTAAATCTTTACATCCCAATCTCTCTCTCGATCCCCCCCCCCCCCCCCCCCCAAAAAAAAGAAAAAGAAAAAAGAAAGGGATAAAGATAAAGGACTTTTCACCTTGTTTCAGCTCACAAAATTGGATCTTTTTATTTGCTTCCGTGCCATCCCACAAGATAGTACGTTGGAGCCTTTCAAGCTTCTTTTAAATTGAGGCAAGAATAGGTTAGAGAGACATGTAGTACGGTAGGGAGGTTGACAAGTGTGCTTTTGATGAGGGTGATTTTCCCTCCCTCGGAGAGATATTGTTGTTTCCACCCTGGCAAGTGACGCTGGAATCTCTCCACAATTGGGTCCCAAATAGTTGTCGATCTCACTAAAGCACCGAGCGATAAACCCAAATAAATGGAGGGGGAGTGGCCTACGGTGCATTGTAAACTAGCAGCTAACTCCTCTAAGTTCCCCACTTCACTCGCAAGAATGATTTCACTCTTATTCAAATAACCTTAACTCAGAAATTGCCTCAAAGCATATGAAGATGCAATAGAGAAAGCAGAGATGGAACTCTTTGGCCCCACAAAAGATGATAGTTTCATCAACAATAATAAGTGCAAGATCTCTAAACTTCTGCAATTGCCATAATCCACTACAATGTCCTTGATCATGTTCCTAGTAACTGCCTTATCTAGCATTCTACTAAGTGCCTCCATGACGATCACAAAAAGAAACAAGGGAAAGAGGGCCTCCTTGTCTAAGGCCACACGAAGAATTAAAAAAGCCTACAGGTGACCCGTTAACTAGCACAGAGAAGGAGACAATAGATATGTAAGATTTGATCCAACCTATCCATTTATCCTCGAATCTCATCTTTCTTAAGAGAGAGAAGGAAGTTGCAGTTGACCCATCCTCCTCTATTGTCAACCTCACGGATGTAGATGCTTTATCAGCCTTCCCCATTTGACTCATCCACTCTAGGGAAGGTTCCAAATTCGTTTGAGTGTTTCAGTACCCGCAGGCTCCTTTTCAAGCCATAGAAAACACGCTCCGAGCCTCATCTAGGCCTTCTGTTATCTATCTCCACCAGTTGGTTGCAGATCCATTGAAGACCCTCGCATTCCACCCATAGTCTCCGAACTGTACCGTTTCAACACGCTATGATCTGAAGCAAGTTGGAATGCCGGTCGTTGATTTCCTCTATACCGAATGCCTTCCCTCATTATTGATTGTATCACGTCGCTCTTATGGTGCTTCTTTGGTCATGAAATAAATATCAAAATATCATGCCATATAGGAGAGATCATAAATAGCAAATAAAATCATTTATAAATCAAATAGAATATTAAACTTTATTAAATGCATATAAAATAAAATGATGCAATTAAATGGTATCAATCTACTATTTTTTAAAAAAATTATAAAAGGTGAAAACAAAGAAACATAATAAAAATTAACAACAATCTATATAATAACTTAGTTGCCGTAACTAAATCATTAGAATTCTATCCATCATTGTTGTTATCAAATTATCCATAAAGCCATGAAAACAAAAAGGGAAACACGTATACTGTAAAATTTGAAACCAATCGAAAAAGTATATAAAATTTGAGACTAATAAGTTGAACACAAGTATTTCTAAAGTATTTTGTCTCAAACAAACAATTTATGCATAGTTTTCAAAATGTGTATCGTAATGCATATTGTTTTTCAAAAATACTGTATCGTGTATCGTAACATATTTTGTATCGTAAGATACGTTTATTTTTTTTAAATATTTTTAGAAATATATAATGTTATATATACACACACACACACACATTGTTTAAAATGATATAAATTTTCAACTCACTTATAAAAAAAGTCAACTTTTAAATTCCACACAATAAAAGAATCAAGATTTACAAATACTACAAGGTCCATCCAAACCAAAATTTAATAATCTAAGTTTTTAACATAGTTCATCAATATCAAAATTTAAAGACAAAACAAAACAATTCTTTTTTATAATCCATCCCATTTTCACCTTATTCTCCAATTTCAATGGCATTGATCATCATCAAATGCCAACAATTCTACGCTTTCCTTTTTTTCTTCAAGTTCTTGTATGTCCTCATCCTTATCTTTACTTCTAAAAGTATTTACTTTATTTCTTTCTTGTTTGAGAAAAGATATCTAGGCGTTACAAAGAAACAACATAAAACCAAACAAAACAAAAAACGAGATCGTTTTTATGTAGATAACAAAACAATAAAAAGGAGGTCATAAAAAGATGATGTTAGCCTGATTGCGTGTATTGCATGTCTCGTATGTACCGAAACAAATTGTAGGCGTATCATGCGATATGGTGCCAAAAAAAAGTACGAGTACAAGATATGTATCGTTTATGCTCATATCGAAGCGTATCATAAGATACTAACAACCATGAATTTATGGCAATCATTTTTCCCCTCTCTTTGACCTTTTTTCTTTAGATGAGTCCCCACCTCTGCTCCCTATACGACATTCTAGTATGGCGTTCGTGGGGCGAATTGTGCTTTGTGGCATGCAATGTCAAACAGTTTGGAAAATGTCTATGAAAACACCACAATATATTCAATGATTTGTTCTAGTATGTTTATTATGACAACCATAGAAATTTACCAAAAATTACAATTAGAAAGTCAAAATTATATAGGAAAAGTCACACAACCCCATGCATATATATATATATTTATATGTATATATAAAGAAATAAAAATTCATATCTAGTGAGGAGAAACTGGAACCAATCTTAGTTATCTGGGTGAAGAAAAATTAAGGAAGATGTTTAAGTCAAGAGGCACTGATATTTTTGGGTCTCCTTGTTTTTTTTTTTTTTGATTGTAAGGAATGAAATTTTAATAAAATTAGAACTTTTAAAAAGCTTCCTAAAATTTTGTCCCACAATTAAATTAAAGTATAAATGTAATAAATAATTTAATCCATAAATGTAAATGAACTAAGGCGCGCATGCATGGAAAGAATGTAAAGGGTACCCAAGTTATTTAGTTTTATTAGAAGTCCCATTAATTAGATTCTGAGGACGGGTCTTGGCACAAAGGTAAGGTAGTTCCACTGTGACTTGGAGGTCACGGGTTCGAATTGCAGAAATAGTCTTTAATTTTATTAGAAGTCTTATTAATTGGATATCCAATTTATTTACATTTATTAAGTCTCCTTAATTGGATAATGGATATGCACTTTCCAAGTTAATGGTGGGGGGAATTCTATATTTAGTCTCCTTAATTGAAATGGTAACTCAATTTCTTTTTATTGTCATTAACAAATTATTAAAAGAAGGATTGAAGTGATTAACGTGATATTTTAGAAGGGTATTTTTGGAAATAAAAAAGTGCAATATAGATTGTTTTGAGAAGATTTAGAAATTCAAATGATGTAGTCATATCAAGAAATTAAAATTCTCTCAAAATTGTTCATCTATGGAATATTATATTATATCAGAAAGAAACAATATATAGTTTGAAAACAAAATTTGTTGCTCATGCTGCCAGGCATGCTTCCGTTCCTAATCTTGTTTTTTTGCTTCTATGTAGCTTATGTCCAAAGTTAAGAAATGCAGCTGTTAAGAGTTGCTTGTAGAAGTTTAAAAAAATAGAAGTTGAAATAATAGAAAAAAATTGCTAATTGGTCAGAAAAGAGAGGCAAAAGATTTTAATTTACCCATTCTGCAGAGCAAGCTTCCCGTGTTACTATGGTGAGAAATGTATTTGAAAATTGAGGGTTAGATATGTTGGTGTAGTTGTCTAGTTTTACTTGATTTTGTCCTTCACGCATTTAGTAAATGCAATTGTCAAACATTGCTTGAAGTTGATCATTCAAAGAAGTGATGGCCTTATGGTGGTCATGCTATGTCCTGCTTCCCTCCCTTACAGTTAAAATTACTTACCTGGACTGTAATGGGCACCCCTCCTCCCCCTTTGGGCCAATTAATGATTATTTCTGTCTTCATTGTTTTGAAGGCATCACTAATGCTATTTATGTTTATTTCATGTCTTTTGCAGTGTGTAGCCTCTCACCAGGATACAAGAATGTCGTTCCTCAATGGTAATCTTCTTGACGCATGAAGGATTTGTTACCTGAGTTTCATATTGTCATAATTGCTTAATATGTAAAAGGATACCATTTTATTTCGTGCATCTAATGCATACCCACTTGTTCTAAGAGCCTCTACTATGGTTGAACACTTTACATATCCGTACTAACTTGTGTTGAATTGTACAGCATCATGTACAAATTTGGATCATAAATTCTTTTTTCTATATTATGTTGCATCGACTCATCACATATGTGATTATAGTTAATTGCAATACTTAAGAAGTAGATGTGTTACTTTGTTCGGTTCGAGCCAATTCACCACAACCCAAAACAGAACCAGACTATGTTGATTCTCCAATATTCTAAACCCAGAATTGGACCAAACACTCACCAAAACTGACTGAAACCAAACTGAAGATAATTGGGTTGGGTTCTATTCACATCATGTTTTTTTTAAATCCTATCTTCAATACTAATTGGGTGGAGGCCCAAAGGCCATAAACGTCCCAGCAATGAGACTCGATTCTGTCCCATTATAGTAGTTGGCCCAGCAGTCCAATAGAACAGCCTACATTTAATGCATTAGAGTATGGTTTGCCCATAGTGTGTTAGTGAGGCAGGGTGTACAAACAAGAAAATGTGCAAATTAAGAATTTACATTGATTTTGGTTTGAACCTTGTCTAGTCAAGCTTTGGGTTGCATTGGAGTCTTTATTTATGTTTATATTACATTAGTATACTGCTGTTTAGATTTATTTTTTACTATATTTGAGTTTTAGGAGTCAAGGATATTTTGGAAATTTTAGATTTTCTGGACAGGGGGCTGTATTTATGGTCTATGGGTCATATTTTTTATTCAAATTATGTCATTGAGTTTTCCATGGAGTTGTAGTTGGCATAGAATGGTCTTAATAGTAAAAAAATTTAAGTTCCATTTTTTGAGTCATAGTCCTAATAAGAGAAGGAAGACCAAGCAGCCTATAAATATTGAATTCAATGGAGTTTTGTTATGAGAGTTTGG
This sequence comes from Nyssa sinensis, assembly GCA_008638375.1. Lineage (NCBI taxonomy): Eukaryota > Viridiplantae > Streptophyta > Magnoliopsida > Cornales > Nyssaceae > Nyssa > Nyssa sinensis. Next base: position 55,689,447 of record CM018046.1, read on the forward strand.
GATTTTGTTTGTGAAACGTGGCTTAAATCTTGCAAAGTTGAAGTGTAAGAATTTTAGGCAACACGTCCAGATTTCTTCTTCTCTCTAGTTATTGTCATAGCCCCATAAGAACTCTTATTTGAACTCCAGAACCCTACCTGAGCAAGCTCTAATTAAGCTAACCCTTTCCCTAGCCTCCTCTTTCATTTTTCTAGTTTTAAGACTTGAACATTAAGCTCTGCTACAACAAAGAATGTCTGGGTTTGCTATGGCACATCAGACACCTCTTTGAGCTGCTTCACCAATATCCATCTCATTTCAGCGTCTTTTGAGCATCCATGCTGTACACCTGGTACCCATGTTAGATCCTTGTATCACTTGGTTAATAGTTGTACAGACACTTGTACTATTATGGTTGAAACATTGTCTGTTGGATTGTTGAGCCATCTCACCAGAGTCTTCTCTTTAGGTATTTGACTTCCCCTCTAGTACGGTACTCGTTTTTAGGAACTGGGGGGTTTCTTTGTTTTATTTGTGGACTGGATCGATTGGAAGTGGCACCGGCCATGGGAATGGGCTGAAAGTTATCTCAGGTGCAAAGGAAGCAGAGTAAGTAGCGGTTGCAAATAGTGGATCAGATTGCATTTATGTGACATGGTGTCTAAAGGTCACTCACCAGCTGACATTTGACATCTTTTTATCCCCTTTTATTATTAGGTGATTTTTGCTACCATTGGTTGAAGATTGCATATAGATCTTACTGCTTTAGTTTTACCTCTTAGCATTGATGTCAACAAGTTTCTTTCTCCATGAGTTTTATGTTTAGGATAATACAATTGTGTTATTCTTTCCATTGCTACTTCTTCACTTAGATGCATATGTTCTCAGAAGTCTGTTGAAATTGAATGAAATTGTCCTGATTGACCTTTTCTCTTTTGCAGCCCATATTCCTTTATATCTGTACCCTTTTCTCAACACAACAAGCAAATCAAGGCCTTTTGAGTACTTGAGGCTCACTAGCTTAGGTGTGATTGGTGCCCTGGTGAAGGTAATTCATGGTTGCTGACATTATTTTTTGTATGTCAGACATGCTCTTTTTCTTTTTAACAAAGTAATGTGAAATATTTTTATCTTTAAAGGTGCATAAACGTTAAGATGCATAATACATTTCTTGAAAAAGACTGATATGCGATACACATTTAATTGGAAATTACTAGTCAGATTGCAACCTGTGTTTTGGGAACAAATTGGTAAAAGCAAGCAATTAATAATTTAAAAGTAGACAAATAAAATCTAATTCATGTATTTATCTAATTATATGGATTTATGTGCTCAGTAGCTTGCAAAATGGGCTTTGTAACTTTTGGCTGTTCAGCTTATGTGTTCACATCAATTGCCCTATTCTCAAATTTTACTTTCTTAGTTTAATCAACCTAGAAGTTTCAATCTACCCAATCTCCACCATAAACTTGACTCAAACGTGAAGTTACAGAGCAAATGAATCTCAATTTCTGTTCTAGAGCAAGATAATATATCAGTAAAATCTAGACAAATTCTGCTAGAAGTGAATCAAGTTGGAGCCTTGTTATTATTCAAGAATTGATACAGGAGAGCCTTTAGTCTGGATCACTTCAATAGCACCCTTCTTTTTATTATTAGATTATGCTGAGACCAAAATAGAATCCTTTATGGTTCTCTCACATGGCTTTTATCTGCGGACACTGTTAATCACAGCTTTTATGCACTAGCACAATTTTAGTTCCTAACATGTGTCACCTGAGTTGGGGAAGTAGCTATCAGTAGGTCAATTAACGATTGCTGACAAATTTGGTACCTTCTATCAGTTCCAGCACTGTGTTATATTGCTTCTGGAAATTTTAACTTAAACATAATTATTACTTATTTGTTATATTGTTTCTAGATGTTGATTTTTATTTTTTCTGCCTATTCTTTTTCATCGGGCAGATACGAGTTAAACTCTATTAATAGATAATATCTGACTAAATATGGAGTTCCCCCAAAAAAACAAGAAACAAAACCAAAAACAAAAAGTCTTGATATTGTTCTAGATGCTTAACTTTTTTCCCCAGATGAGTACAACATGAACACCTGTGTCCCAACTAGAACTTGAATGTAGGTGGCAGTAGTTACCACTTAAGCTTAGAGCTGGTGGTGTTCTAGATGCACTGCTGCTTCTAATGAGAAGCTGTTGCAGCCGGAAGTTTAAATTGTCGTATGACTTTGATGAGTCTCATCATAAATATGATGTGTACTTTTATTTGGATTCGGTATGTTATTTAATGTTTATTTAGGAATAGTTATTTGTATTTTACTAGGATAAGATTTTTTCTATGTTTGGTTTAGATTTGGTAGCTATTAACAGTTTTGGGATGTTATATTCAGTTTTTATATGTTTATTATGTATGTAGATGCCATATGGAGTTCTATAGAAGGATGAACAGTTTGAAAAAAAAGAAGGCTTTCTCATAGGAGGTCAAATCTCCTCGAATTGAACATGCAGGAAGCTCAACCCCCCTTGTAGTGGGTCTGTCCCCTCTATACTTTATTTTCAGCATTTTATTTTGTCGTGATTTTGTAAAAGGAGTGCATCAATTGGTTTTAGAAGAGTCATTTTTGGGCAATGGCTACACCATTAGAAATTTTGAAATCGTTACAGGAATATATAATTGATATCAAAGCACTGGTTTTGAACATGATTGAGAACAACCAATGATTTAGAGACTTGAACCAATTTAGTGCAGCAGTTGAGAAAAAGTGCATCACAAGGAAGAGAGATCAAATGTTGAGAAAGTAGATTTCTTGACAGAGGAAAAGGTGATATTCAATGCTGAGAATGATTCATTCAATCAAGACAGTTTGCTAAAGCATTATAAAATTGTAGAGTAGATCCATTTGACACTGTGGCATAAGGAAAAGTTTTACATTATTTTAATAGCAATCAGAGAGCAGTTCAAGAAAGAAGCTCACATCTTCAAAAACCAAAAAGTTTTGTGTACTTGTAGAGTTATACTGTCCAACAAAATTTGGGATCCGGGTGGAATAGTATGGAAAACCTTGAGAACAAGGTTTTTTGAAAGAGGGATGGAATGATGTGTAATTTTATTAGGAATTTAGGACTCACTATTTTACTATAATGCTTTGTTTAGGAATAGATATTAGATATTTTACTAGGATAATATTGAGTCTATGTTTGCTTTGGATTGGGTAGTTATTAGCATTTTTAGGAAATTACATTCAATTTTTAGATGTTAATACATATGTAGATGCTGTATGGCTTTTTACAGAAGAAAGAATAGTTTGAACGAAATTAGAGCTTTGCTCATAGGAGGTCCAGTTCTTCTTGAATTGAATCTGTAGAGAGGCTCTAAGCTTCTATGGTTCTAACCCCCTTGAAGCAGGGTCTTTCTCCCTCTATTCTTTCTTTCTTCATTTTATTTTGTTGTGATTTTGTAGAAGGCATGGATCAAAATATGTAACAAAAACAAAGGTGTTGATTTTCTTCTTTAATGGCTCTCTTCTTTTTCCTTCTTTACCCCTTTTCAAACCCTCAGGTTTGACAATATTTGCCAGGTAACAGCTGCTTATCATCATGATTTTGTTCTGTATTAATTCTATTTGATTTGGATATTATTTATATATCATGAAAGCCAATTATCCATAATTTGTGCTTGAACATATGCACTTGAAGTGCAATCTCTCTCTCTCAGGAATGTTATAATCTTTGAACGTACTTTTTATCATCAGTCATTACTTTTTTATGATTCCAAATATCTTTAATATCAAAATGTTTCATTCTTTTCTTTTTCAGGTTGATGATACAGAGGTTATTAGTTTTCTTCTCTCGACAGAAATAATTCCGCTATGTCTTCGCACAATGGAGATGGGCAGTGAATTGTCAAAAACAGTTGAGCATTTCGTGAATTCATTATTTTTTTTCTCTCTTTCCGCAAATATGCCAATAAATATTGCAGATTTATACTTATTCCTCCCCCCCCCCCCCCCCTCCCAAAAAATTAAAATAAAGTAATAATAATAATAATAAAAAATCTATTGCAGATTTATATTATGTCACCATCTGAATGTATTGTTAGTTCTGTATTGCCTAAATTGGGTATGAAGATAATGGATTTTGTACTTTTTTATAATGAAGTTCCTTTGCAGATAATAAGAACCTTTTTCCTTAAATATTTTTCAGTTCAAGTTTTTTGAACTGTGTTTTTTTAGAAATTCTGTGTTATAACTGAAACAATGTGTTGGGATATACCCATTGATGACTCTTGGCTGGGTAGAGGCTCTTAGATGTTGTCCTGGGGTTGTCATTGTGGATCTTGAAAAGATGTTTTTTTAAAGTTGTTCCTTTTCTATAACTTTGTGTCAAAATGGTCCATGTGATTGTCAAGCTAAATAGGTGGGCAGCAAATTACATAAATACATATATGATGGATGAATTGAAGTCCATGGTGCTCTTTCACCGGAACCTCACAACTATTAATTGGCTTCCTCATTAATTCATTTGAAACCTTAATCAAATAATTGGGTAATTACCTTTGGATGTAAACAAGTTTGTGATCTTTTAAATTTAAAATTTTCAAGTTTCTCCCATACAAAGGTTCCCAGCTATGTAATCAACTCGACAAGATGTTCCTACCAATACCTGAACTCTGCTTTCAGGTTCATAGAAGCCTGGCTAAATTTATTTTTTGGCAGGTTGCGACATTCATAGTTCAAAAGATTCTATTGGATGACGTGGGCTTGGATTATATATGTACCACAGCAGAGCGGTTTTTTGCAGTAGGTCGTGTTTTGGGGACTATGGTTGCAACACTTGCTGAACAACCCTCATCAAGGCTGCTAAAACATATTATTCGTTGTTATCTTCGATTATCTGATAATCCAAGGTTTTGCCAGTGACATCATTTGAATTAATTACGTAATTAGCAATCGCGATAGTGTTCCTGGTGCCATCTTTCATTCTTTGATTTTCCCTGTTCATATTCAGTGAAGCCATGATTGTTGGTCTTTATAATACAGGGCTTGTGATGCATTAAGAAGCTGCCTTCCAGACATGCTAAGAGATGCCACCTTCGGTAGTTGCCTTCGTGTAAGTACTAGTTTAAATTTATGCAGTCCCACTTTCATTCATCTCATGATCCCCTAGGTAGATTGGTGTTAGGATCTGACATAAGAAAAAAAATGTAAAAAGGTTCCCACTGATTTAAATTGGCTGCAAGAATGTAATAGTTATACCAAGAATTCTTGATCTCTCTTGATTTGAAAATCAAGGAGCGTGCGAGAAAGCAAGCCAGTAGAAGAGTTCACAGATGCAAATGCTAGGACCTCAAGTACTCTTATCTTAAAAAATAGTTCAAAACAGATTTGGGATGCACTCATTGATAACAACTAACAATTATATGCCCAATATTGGGTTATGACCTTTAGTCTGATTCCTGCTTCTTGTCATTTTGATGTGATTATGCTTGATATTTACTGTTGCACATGTACTGAGAAAAAAAAATCCACTGTTGCACATGTAGTTGTCATTTTCATTCTGTTGTAACAAATGGTGAGGTTGATTCATTGCAACTTGAAGATCATGGGTTCAAGTTCGCAAAAATACTCTCTCCGTTTGCGAGGTTAAGGTTACATATATCTAACTCTCAACAAACCCTGCAATGACGAGAGTCTTGTGTATTGGGACTAACCTTTATAGGATTTAACAAAAATCAAATGTCTGCAGTGACTAGGATCATATGTAAGATTTCAGATAATCGACATCAACCCAATATCCTTATTATGAATTTGTTGTGATGGTTGGGGAAATTGGAGCTAATGATCTCTTCTACATGTGCAAGCCTTCTACATTTCATTAGTGCTGTGGATTCTCATTTTCAAGTCTTTTTTTATGTTTTCAGGAAGATCCAACGACAAGGAGGTGGCTACAGCAGTTGCTTCACAACGTCCAAGGGCCTCGGGTTGCACTACAGGCTGGAGGAGGATTTGATCATATGCTGGTGAACTAAATCGGCATGCCGCTTTGTAGAGAATTACCTGCTGTTGTTGCTTGTAGCCAGGGTATTGCTGTCTTAGCTGCCCTGCCTATTCTCCCCTGCCCGGTAGGGTTCAACTTTGTTGGTGTGGTAATTAATAAATATGGAGAGACAGTGAACTGAAAACTTCACTGGCTCTTGAGATCTTTATGTAGTTTATTTAATGGCTGTTTGGCCCAGCGGTGGGCGGCAGCCAAAAATAACATCCCGAAGAGGAAGTTCCTCTTGGCAGCTTCTGAAGAAAACGCTAAATTCTGCTTTGAAACTGCTCGTCCAAACGGAGCTTTATAATGTTTTGGTAATCCAATTATTGTTTTGTTGTGGTGTGTATGTATTGGTTGAAGAATGCTCAATGTTTTGATAATTAATTTATTCAATTAAGGCATGCCTTTGATCTAGTTTCTATGAGATCTTGCTTATCAGATTAGGAACGTATTTTTCTCAGTTACACTTGATTTTTATTTGGATACAATTAGCCTGCTATTTTAATATATGTTTAGCATTGCTGATAGAAATTAATACATTATACTATAATATTTGATAAATTTATCATTAGAAATATATAAAATTAATATCAATCATATTCAAGTCTCCTTAAAATTATCTTAATCGTATCTTCTCTGAGTAATTAGAACGGAACAACTCAGAACATATTTCCTTCAATTTAGAAGAGTTGGGTGTCCAAGAAGCCTAATTACTTCAACGAGGGTTTGCTTAAACCTCTCAATGTTAATCGTCAGATTCTGCCCGTCAATATACACAGCCTTGGCAGCACTGTATCCCTTGGAGAATACAGTTGCCGGATCGACAATTACCGGGTGATCTTGACCGTACAAATTGGACAGTGAGCTCTCCTCTGGTTCAATCTTGTACTCCAAATATTGCACACCCATATCATGAGATGGTCTACCAAAATAGGTGGTTGAAGCCCAGTCTAGCCCTAGCGGCACCACCTGCACCATCACCGCCCCGGCTGGCAAGAACACAGCATTTGTAAGCCCAGCACCATGAGCTCCAACCATCACACTACATGAGTTCAGCATCCTCTGCAAATTTGTCCAAATTTGACATCCTACTAGGCTTCCTTACAACAACTCTAAACCCTAATTCTTCCATCATATCCACCATTTCATCTTCATTCAGAAACATTCTCGATTTTTGACGAGATACAAGAATCAATACTAGCTCTTTGAACTCCTGCACGTTCTTCGTCTTAAGATTATATGATTCTCTTAGAAACTGCTTGAAGTCAAGCATGGTATATCCTCCTGGGATTTCAGTGCTATTAAAGGCTAGATTGCCATGGTACTTGAGGCCAATGACGGCTCCAGGAAAGCAATGCACCCTCCCATTTGCAGCCGGGTTTATAACCTCGTATTGAGACAAGTGGGATAGAATCCGGTTATATTTTCCGACGAACTGAGGCTTGAAATCGGTGACGATAATGCGTAGGTGGGATCGGAAGTGGCGGCATGTGATAAACAATGGGATGATTACTTCATTGAATGCATGGAATAGGTTTCCAGTGTAGCCACCGGAGGAGAAGACCACGGCTGGAACATCATGGGTGTAATGACAAGCCGGTGGGGTGACGTTTCCATGAAATAGCTGCACCGGTGAAACAAATTTCATGGCGTACTTATCTTCTTTCCTTGCATATGGCTGAACTTTGCGTTCGCCATGGGACGTAGTCTGATCATGTGCTACGTAAACTGTCAATGCATGAGTGTCAATCCTTACAGGTTTGTTTGCAACACAGACATCAGTGTGAGGATCGGAATGGCAAGCGAATCCAGTGGCTTCAAGCTGGGTTCGATCTTCTCCTGTTTGCATTCATCTACTTTCATTTCACATAATAATTACAAGTATAAGAAAAACCAATCTTGCTTTCTGATTCACTTTTGATAATATGACTTTTTAAAGTGTGTTCGGAAGCAAGTTGGGAGAAGAGTTGGGTATTTTTTTGGATGACCTAGGAACCTTTGGTCGCGTGGCGTGGCAGGGCATAAACCTGGGGCAAAGTGAGCCCGCCCCACGCCTTGTTAATGTCAAGAGTTGGTTTCGAGCTCCTAACCTCAAGTATTTTGCCCAAAACCCTAATTGCCCGGCCACCCCTTAGCGTTGTAAGTTGAGGGATGAGTTGCTCTCAACCTGAGCCTGAATTTTACTACTCTTCCTTTTTAGAATCACTTCCGAAGGGAATCGGCTCAAACTCCAATTCACTGAAACCTTATTTTCTTGTTTTAAGGTAAACCTTGCATTAAGCAGGAATATATAGATATGTGTGTGTGTTGTGTGGGTGTGTGTGTGTCATTTACCTATCAGTATATACAGATTGTGTCTGTACGTATATGCATGTATATATGTGCGTGTATAACTGATCATATATGGTGAGAGAATTTCGTTGAACGCTAAATCATAAAAATGAAGGAAGGGAGAACCTCTCACTAGTCTTCTTAAAAGAAATTTCAGGGACTCTCTGTCTTCTATGTGTTCATCAACTTTTTTGGTTCCTTGACTACTACTCCAACTTGAGAACTGTTGCTTCCCTACTTTCTCCAAACAATTCAAAACTACCAAGTTAGTGGGTGGAAAATTTTTCAAAACCATAACATTAGTTAAAGTTTCATTAAATGCAACGAAAGTTAAGTAGAATTACATTGATTGAATGGGACAGTTTTTGATGGAAAAAATGCTGCATAAAGAAAAGGAAGAACAAGTAAGCTGATTATTAATGGAGTTGCACCCGAAACCAGTCTTCTTGAGTCCTTCCCCATCCTCTCAGTCCAAGCACCTGTGTGAAGTAGTTGCATTTTATGTAAGATCATTAAAACATGATGAAGAAGAAGATGTTCCCTGAAAGAGTGAATAATTATCAGTTGGGTTCTCTATTCTTTTCATAGACCTTGTGTTTCTGTTTGTGTGTGTGTGTGTGTATGTGAGAGAGAGAAGAGAGAGAGAGAGAGAGAGAGAGATGTAACATTAGAACATGATGAAGATGTATCCTGAAAGAGTGAATAATTATGAGTTGGGTTGTCTTGTCTTTTCATAGACCTTGTGTTTCTATTTCTTCTCCTCCTTGGTTTTCCTACTGTCGTGTGTGTGTGTACGAGTGTGTGTGTGTGTGTGAGACAGAGAGAGCGAGAGAGAGATGTAAGATTATATGATGAAGAAGATGTACCCCGAAAGCGTGAATAATTATCACTTGGGTTGTCTATTCTTTTCAAAGATTTTGTGTTTCTGTTTCTTCTCCTCCTTGGTTTCCCTACTGTCTTATATAAATAAATACATGTACATATATATATATATAATTTTTTTCACCCAATTGTTTTAAAATATATGTAATCATTGATACGGAAACTTGAATGCGTTGAAATACAAAAGCAACATGTTTCTTTTGAAGCGTGACGGATGCTAAAGCACTACTTATTTAGTGGTAGGTTGGTGCTTGGGTTTTTATTGGTTGATGATTCAATCAGCTTCATGAAGAAGTATATCATCAGCTTACTTGTTCATGCTTAATTATTATGTTTTGGTATGACTTTCTATGTAAATTATGGTGCTATGATGCTCAGCACCCACCTACTAAGATTTATGGTTTTACTAGAAAAATTATCTACTCATATTATCACATCACACAGCTTTTCACAAAATTTTTTTAATTTTTTCAGACTTTTATAGATATAAACTTCTTATTAATTTTAAAAAAAACTAAAATTTTGTGAAAGATAGTTACATGATGATTTTCGTCCCGTTAATTATTAGACATGGCTTCAATGACTTGTCAGGCCGTGTGACCCTAGTTTAAGAAAAGCTTACGCAGCTGTAACTTAGAGAGTTAGAGTTACCTCCTAAGTCGTAAGAAGCACCTTTGGTCTTCATCTCTCTTCATTTCAAAGTGCTTCGAAGATTTATAGCCAAAAATATATGGAAAATCCTTGAAAACTACAAGGAGGCAGTGTCAGACATGCCCTTAATTTATAATACCTTTTCCTTCTGGGCTCTACTGAATTTTGGGCCCTGTATTGTATGTTGGGCTAACTCACAGCTACCATAAAAATTTGTCAAATCTCTTGAGTTTATTTATTATTGGAGTGGTGGAAATTGGGCTGTGGCCCAAGAAAAGGATAACCCACCCCCACTAGCCCAAAATATGTATTATAATTCATGTATTATAAAAGCGAGAAGTATTGCAATTCATGTATTATAATATAAACTCTATTATAACTAACTCAATTAATTTACAAGACTATATAATCTAACTATAAGAACTTCTCTAATATATGTATTAGATAAACAATTCAATCTAACCCATAACTAATCCATAACTGAGAGAACTAAATGCTCATTCGAGTCAAGAGTTAATGATATGTAAACAAAAGTTAGGAATTATGTTTGATGTCTCATCAAGGGATAAAATTGTAGAAATAATTAGACCGGAAACAGTTTCTTTCTGACAAAGACACTAACTTTTCTTCAAATTTCTAACATCAAACTATCCTCTCTTGTCAGTCTTATAGGATGACAAACAATAACAAAATTTGGCCTTTTACGATTTCATCTTTCTATATTTCTATTTTCATCGCAGCATCCTCAACTATTTTTTAAAAAATTCACCCCTATATAAATCTCATCATGTCTCCACAATTATACTCCAAATCCAAATCCAATATATACAATCCAGTGACAACATTTCAAATACCCCTTTCTGAATATGTATATATATACAACCTGCATTTACATTATTTCATTTATACTTGACATTTATTTCATTTACACCCATTTCATCTCCAGCCCCTCGTCCGTGTGACTCTCTCTCTCTCTCTCTCTCTCTCTCTCTCTCTCTCTCTCTCTCTCTCTCTCTCAAACACACATGAAGATTGTAGAAAAAAATTCTGACCTGCGATCGGTATAATAATCCTTATGAATTTAATCACATTTGTTTTGGCAGATTATAACAATGGTTTTCCTTTCAAATTGGCGGAGAAGAAATAAAATAAAAATCTTGAATTATAACTTTTTATTATTCAAATCAATCAAGTAACATGAGCAAGTGAAATTGAATACTACCAAGAAATTATTGAAATGAAAGAAAATAAAAATAAAAAACCAATTGATTCTTTGTTTGGTTGATGAGAAATAGATTGAAAATAAATAAAATAAGTCATAATTTTTTTAATCGTTGAAACGAAAAATTCCAATCAGTTGTGAACTTTCTCGTCTTTCATGACAATTAAAATCATAATGTTTCTTTTTTTTCTTCTTCATGACATTAGATATATGTATTATCTTCCACCAAACAAACAAGAGGGTTGAAAAAAATTCATTTAAAACATAAGTTATCATAATGTAATCTATTAACCCTTCATACCTGGCCTTTGCAGCTTCATGGGCAGTTGTAAATGTCCCTAACCAGAGCCTAATACCTCATTTGGTTCTCGAATCTTGGCCACCCATTTTCCCATTTTCTCTGCCTAACATCTCGATAATTATAACATGAGTTCTCATTATCTCTTTTACCCTCCAAACATCCCTTGGTAGGAAGTTTACGCACTGGATTGCTCTCTTTACATTTTCAAAATCAAAAGAGAGAGTCTTGGGATTGCCATGGAAGTTAGAGGAGACATTGCACCTTCGTTAGTTATTCCTCCTTTGAAAACCATTGTATAAATATTTCATGTGGTATATGCATATACATATATATGTATGTATAGATGAATAGATATGAAAGATTGGTTTTCAGGTGATATTGAATTTATCATGGTGCTTTTAACGGTTATGGATGATTGGTCAAAAATTAATTTATATAAAAATTTAAAAGGAGTATAAGAAACGGGGAGTTAAACAATTTATATGTACCAGTTGATTATATTAGAGAGAGAGAAAGAGATGTTGATAGTGAGAGGAGGAGGGTAAATTTATAAAGGATACTATCGTCATTTGAAAAATGTTGACCTGAATTTTTCCATTAATGGAATTAATGCATATGAGAGATTTTTATAATTTGTCATAAAAAAATAAGGAAGTTGCATGCACATACATACATAGGTCACAAAATAAACTAAGTTATTCAAACTTGTCTTGTAATTAATTCGATTAGAAACTCATTCAAGATCGACTTGCAAATTAAACAAGTCAAATTTAAACATATTTTAAAACTCGTTAATTTATTGATTTCAGCTTGATAACTCATTAAATGGTCTAATATTATATAAAAGATCAAGTTAACAAAACGAAATTGAACACAATTTAAAACTCGTTTATTTTAACAAGCCAAGCGTGAACAACTAACTGCTCGGCTCATTTACCACCCTACATGTACTTGTATGTGAGTGTGTGGTAGGCTAGATAGCTGTGAACTCCCTCTAGTAGACACTGCCAATTAAAGCTTTTTACTTCCAAAATGTCTATATGCTTTTCCTATAAACAATTTCATCAAAAATTTAACTCTTATGGTTCCAAAATCCCTGAGAATTTCTGTAATTTTAACAGACTGCCAGTAGACTCAAGTTCAGTAAGAGATTAAAACTGTATGATGTCCTTTTGGCCCCCCAAAAAAAATCAAATTTTAGGCAAAAACCAGGAATATAAGCCGAAAGTAGGGATCAGAATGGGTATCTGTAGGTGAGGTGAGAACATCAGTGGGAACAATGAAAAGCAAGATGAGGCTGCTTATGGAGGCCACACCCCCCTGGACCGCCATCGGCCTCAAGACAAAAGTGGAACTTGCGAGTATGAAAGCAAAGAAAAGAAGACGGCTAATTTCACTCACCCCCACACCGAGATAGTAAAAGAAAAAAAAGAGAGAAAAAAGGGGTTCACCTTTATAACCAAAAGGAGCACATTCAAAACAAAACATACATATCAGAACATTCAACTGAATCAGCAAACATAAATCCCAGAGCAAAGGGGAGGGGTGTATCTACTTGCTATACACACACCCACTCACATATATATATATATATATAGAGAGAGAGAGTGTGTGTGTGTGTGTGTGTGTTTGTTAGGGCTTTTTTACCGGTATTATAAGGTTTTACTTGTGTGAAAGAGATAAAAACAAACGATAAATTGATCTCAAATAAAATAGAGAAAATACAAGATTTATGTGATTTGGCAAAATGCCTATGTCTACGGATAGCAATAATCAATTCATTATATATCAAATAGTTAAACAAAAGCAAAACATTCACAAACCTGAAAACTCCTTTACACCCAATAACGAGTCATACAAAGTCAGCTCTCTACCCGTAAGAAACACCCTAAAATAACACCTTTATATATAGAGGTTACAAAATAGGAAACAAAACGGGTTAGAAAGACCCAAACAAAATGGGTCAAAAATATTCATCAACAGGTCATCAAGAATCATAACAACTACCCAACATTACTATCAATCTGTTTTGAGAGTAGATGAAAGATTAAAACCTATTTCTAATATTTTTGGATTGTCTCCAATCTATGAATATTTCAAAAATAATCCTCTTTTTTTTTTGGCCTTTTCCTCTTCATCAATCTTCAAACTTTCAGAGCATGGAAATAACCAATCGCTAAAATAGGAAAAATTATTGACATTTTGCATTTCCACTTACAGTTCTATCACATATTCACTAAAATTTTCCATCACAAGACATAGCTATGACATGTGAGGTAGCTACAATGTATATGTCTCATTCAGGTTACACTTATTTCAAGTCACTACACAAAAATGTCTTCTGTTGGCCCTAGGAATAATTTGCCATTTTGTTGGTTTTTCGCAATTCACATGTTGAAGATTATTGCATGTTGGTGATGAGATAGCTTTTAACTTTTTCAAAGGGAAGATGATTCTTCCACCAAAATTAAAAAACATAAACAATAATCCCAAATTTTGGATGATCAGACATGGTTAATTAGTCTCTACTGAAGTATTATGTAACTTTTTCACACCAAAAAAAAGAAGGTATTATGTAAGTAGCTTGTTGGTGCATTTGCAGAATTGTTTCTTTCAGTTGCTGTAAATTCATTTTGTTCCAGAATTATCGTCTACGCTGTCACTGAAGACTTGTGATAATCTTTGCTATAAAAGTAGCCCCCTTTGGCTTTTAAGGATGTAAATTTCTTCAGTTATGTTTGATTTCTTCAAATTTTGTTCTTAAGGTTCTTTTTTTCTGCAAGTATTGGAATTGTATAGCGAAGCAATCAAAGACAAATATTCTACTGGAGCAAGATGTTTTTAGTTATTCTTAACTATAATGACATTATTTTTTTGCCTTGATCATCTGTACACACCCCTTCAACTTGAATGAATTCAATTCTATTCGCCTGCTACAAGTCTAAACCATAGTAACTTTGGTATTTCTCTATTAAAGCATCACTATTTCAAGTAAGGGCACAGTAACCGGCTCTTTTTTTAATTTAAGTTATTTCCATAAAGTCATCTTAATTAATATCCTCTTCTTGGCTACCCTTGTTTGCTAGCCTTCTCTTACTTTTCTTACAATATTCTACTATGTAATAACAGTTTTTATTTTTGTCTCAGAATTTTCTTCCCATTAATCCGAACCATGGCAAAGCAAATTACAGCCTATTCAAGTGTATGCTTAATTGGATCTCGGATGTCTATCATAATTCAGATTCCCTTAAAACAACCAGAATAACAAACTATATGTGCATGTATGCATACTTTACCTAATTTTCCATATTTCTCATTACCTAACCGCTATTCAGATAAACAATTATGAAAAATCACTGGAGATTTTTTGATGCTCAAGTATACCACTGATTGTAATGGCTATGCATGATGGTATTCTCAAAGTGAAAATCTCTTTTGCATTAGATTTCAACTATCGTCAGTTAAAGAGTCATGCAATGTGCTAAGAATGAAATACCTGCCTAAAATAATATGAAGCAAACAGAATTATAAAAAAAATAAAAACTCGAAATTTATAATAGTACCTATACAGAAAATCCCATATCTGTAGTTTAACAATACCACCATGCTAAATTTAATTTGTACAAATTGTCCTAAACCAACCACCTCTTATAGAAAGATGGCTGGGAGGAAAAAGGCAAGGCCACTTCACCCGTATCTATTAGAGACTAGAATTTTACAAACTCAAAGTTCTGAAGAACCATAAATCAAATAGTATGGTTCCCCTCTGCTAAACCATAACATGCCACGAACCAGTGGTCCTAGATTGATATATATGTTATAGATTGATAGATATATAATAGCAGATGAACGAATTAAAAAGTAATGTTCAAAAGGCTTTGTGATAAAACCCATGAATCGTCTTCCATGACTCTTCCCTCTGCATCTTCAATTGCTTATAGAAGTTTCCAATAAATGTCTCAGCTCTGGTAAACAGCTCTTGCCCACTAAGTCCCTCATCCTCTTCTTCTTCATCATCTTCAGGCAGCTCTTCTACCTTAGTCTCCACACCTCCTATAAAGAAAAGGCTAGGCGTGGAGGGACATTTCTTCACCTTATGCACCTTGACAGCACCAACAATCTTCTCAGACGATGATTTTTCCACCGCCTTCGGCTTTTTTGGGCCACATTCAGGAGTGGTAATTCCATCACTAGTGTTGGCAGACCCTTCTTTCTGAGGAGAGGCTTCTGATGCAACCACACGTTTTGGTGCAACAACAACAACAGGTTGTTTTTTCTCTTCTGCGGCTTTAGAAAAGAACTTGAGAAGCCCAGCTTCAGCTCCGAGTGCAATAATGAGAAGATTGAAGACAAAGTAGAGATATGTAGGCCTTAAAGATGTGGGTAAAAAAGGAGTGATGATGAGGAGTGCAGCTATGAGAGAGAGCTTTAGAATTTGAGACTTATTGGACTTGTCCATGGCTTCTTTTCACTGAAAGAATGGCGTGCACAGTGGGCAAGTTGATGAGCAAAGGTAATTGCAGTAGTGGTAGTAGTAGAAACAATGAATGGGCCTTGGAGATATATATAGGAGAGAGAGAGAGAGGTGACAGTAAACCATTAATTCAGCTATACATTGATTATCTTTACTTTATTGTAAATTTTTTTTTTAATTATTTAGTTGTGACAGACAGCTTAAAATGGTGCATCTTAAATAGCAAATATCAGGCTCAGGTTCTCTCACTTTTACAAGTAGATTTGGTACGCCGCACTGGGTCCAGTTGAATATTTGAAGAAGAGGAATCCATGTTATCATATTGGTCCATGCAATCCCCTTTGATCCACTAAGTGACTTTCCAATAAAAAAATATAATATTTAAGACTAGAGGATGATTTCACCCCCACAATATAATTACAAAAAAAAAAAAAATTAGTTTCCTATATTTCACTCAAAATATTTAGAATCAGTAACGCAGACATGGCTCCTCTCCCATACTTTTTTCCTAAATGTATGTCATGTCATTTATTGTTTTTATGGGTATACAAAAGTCATTGAAGATAAACAAAAATAAATAACTAAATCTAGTATGCTAAACATTTTGTTTAATTATTTAATAATAGTTGCATGACGTGATATGCATTCACGGGCACAATGAAGAAAATTAGAAAAACAATTTATTGAAGAGGATTCTAATCCTAAGTTTAGCAAAATAATAAGAATAATGTTAACGACTTTAGGTAAACTCCCTCAAGTTATAATAATCTCACATGACCTGTCCATTTTTTTAACATACCAAACAAAAAAAGACATGCCCGTTCAAGAAAAAGAAAAAAAAAGGTTATGATCAAGGAAAGAGATTTAAGGTGGAAACATATTGAGACTATTTGGTTAAAATTATTTTCTTTCACTTAACGGATTAAAAAAAAAGGAATAAAGATTTTTGAAAAAAAATGGTAATGGTAAAGATTTAAAAGATTTTTGAAAGGTTAGAAGACAGGGGAGTGAAGACAAGAGAACATGCAAACAAGGAAGAGACTTGAATTTAATTGGACGAAAGCTTGATAAGGTCGGTGGAGGCATATTCTTATTCCCTCCCCCCCTTTTTTTCCTTGTTATGAAATATGAACAAGGCAAGTCTCGGCCGTTTCCTCTGTGAACCAGCGGTTATTGCAAGTTGCAATATGAGGTGGCGTCGGCCCTAAAATGGGACCCATGAGAGGGCCTATCCCTTTTGGGCCCTTAGGTGGGGTGTGAAATAGCTGGAAAAGTTGGGAGAGAATCTGCCGAACCATATCCCATTTAAATTAGTGCTAGCGTGGTCCCCCTTCCTTGCCACTTTTACGGCCCACTTGCCTCTTTATGGCCCATTTTTAACCAAAACTGAAATGGCAACCCTATCCCACTTTTCCAATAGAACGGGCTCTAGGGTTTTGAACAAATTTTGGGAGTGACAAAATCCTGTGTATGGACTCTAATGGACTTCAAGTCAACGACCCGTCATCTGGATAACCTAAGCCCTCCCTCTACCCCACATGTTCTCGAATTAAAATGCTTTTTTTTGTTGGATTATTTAGAAGATATCAGACCCCTCAATCTCTTCTTTGAATGATCTTTTCATTACTCAAAGATCCTCTTTTTGAATTTCTTTTTCTATTCCTAGGAGAATTTCTATATGTTTAACCCCCCCAAAAAGCAAATCAATAAAGTAAGTATGCTAAATCACGTGTACTCTTCAAATTGCCCATGTGTGGTGGCCAAGAATATGGCAAATCTTTCACCATGTCTGGATTTTGAGTTTATCCAAAATTTGCTACTGCTTGACTTGCGGTAGATAACAATAAGATAACACAATTATTAAAGTCAATTTTAGAAAATTCTAAATTCTACAAGGAAGGAATGATTACACTACATCAGATGACAACATGAGATAACCATTCCACAGAATAATTTCTCCTACATCAAGCTATCTCCTTCCAAAACACATTGCCTCCTTAAGGATTGAAGCCATCTTTCAATTTATTTATTCCAATTATTACTACTAGTTAGATGTTCCCGTATCCTTTCTTCAATGTATAGTTTCACACTTTTCTAACTTTTGAAATTGTGGGGAAAGGGGCCTTACAGAATATATATGATATAATATATATATATATATATATATATATATATATATATCTGTGTGTGTGTGTGATAATTGCTTTTGCTTTCTGTCTCTATGGCCATTTCAAAAAGTAAATGCTGACCGTGCACCGTCAAAAAAGCCACATCTATGCCAACAATTGTGCACTCTTATCCATTAACTAGCTATATCCGCAGGCATGTGGCCATAGTTTAAGGGCTGAAAAGAGGATATGCAAGACACTGTAAATTGATTGCTAATGACATTTAATACAAGAAAAGCAACATCCCATACATACCTTGATATATATTCATGCATCTTCTGCTATAAACCAGAATTCAGATATCTCCACAGAATATTCTTGTCTAGGTAAGTCGAGGTTATCCACACCTCTTATATCATTTTCCTTTGTAAGTCAGATTCACCGACATCGCCCAACACAAAAACACAGCTTTTCTTCCAAGTTCATCCCACTGATATTATTATTCATATTCTTTTTTTTTAGTTGGCAACGATGGTAGATCCACATCCACGCAGTCACCCGGGGGGAAATGTCTATTTTTGAAGAACCTGTCAAAGGTAGTTTTACTTCACCCCACAATACTCTACCTAAATTATTCATTCAAATCTGAACAGTCAGCCTGAATGAGAGATCCATAAAAGAGCTTTCCAAATTGGTGATATGGAAATCCATTATGAACAGAATAATATGTATAGATACACGCACATAATTGTTAGGGAATAATGTAATTCAATAATAATAGATATTGTAACTTACAAACAGATAGATTTCTTCAGAACTGAAATTATATATTATATGGTAATGCAATGCATGTGAAGAACCAAGCACAGAGCCCAAATGTGCTTTCAAGGCTTTAGCAAATTTGCATGCACAATATAGAAAAGCAAATACAACATATAAACACAAGATAATTATATTGACTTTACACTATCTTCTGCCAGCGCTTAAAAGAGCACAAAAGCTTGGTGTAAAGAATTGCAAGTTACCTCTTCATGATGTGTTTCTTTAAAATATTATGCACTGCAACTATGATGATGCCCAGATCCCTTCACCTGTATTTCCGCATGAAGAGGGAAGGTGTATACTGAGATCATCCAAGGTGGGGCAGCCACGGATGCTTAAACAATGCTCATTAGCTAAATGCAGGAGGCAAATGAAACATAAATGCGGGGAGATATTTTCTGGAGCTGCAGCTCGGCAGTCATCGGGAAAGGTAGCTAAAACATGTTTGAAAGATATCGCGTCTTTGCACACCTTCCAATAAGAAAGGATTATCCAAAATTACAAATTTATACTTCACACTGATAAAAATGTTACTGAGGAATAGGCAAAGAGAAAGGCATGCATTATTATCCATTAATGCACTAGATTACAAGATCAAAAATTACTAAAGGTAAAGTCGCACTTAAAAATCAGAAATCAGCAGTGCAATAATCCTGAGGGTCGTTCCATTTTTCAACTAAATCATGCTTTAGAAAACGTAGAGTAATCACTAACAAGCCAGAATTCAAGATGTAAATGGCATGACATGTTAAGTAGAAGCAACTGAAAGAACTCGAGATGTAATGAATAAGGTTTTTTAATTAGAAGACTGTATAACATGAACTTCACATGGATTTTAAGGTTGGGGCCAATGCAGCAAAGCAAAATTATTCAAATCAGTGCCTTGCTTAAATAAGAAGGCAGAAGAAGCATTCACCCATAAACTTATGGACTCCACTAACCAGAATTTCAGTTGCATCTCATATGAAAAGGAAAGAAAACCTGAAGAGGTTTAGTAAGAAAAGAGAGAATACAGCTCTAGATGTATAAACATTTTATTTCCTAAGTAGAGTACTCACTGAGGGGAACATAATATTTTGTCCTAGAAAGGCTTCAAATGACCCTTAAAATTCCTGGTTCGATATTTTCTTCAATAAACTTTAAGAACAAAGACTAGCAGCCAAAGGAACTACAAGGATCAGAATTTAGCAAAATGGACAGTATTCTTATTAGTGTTTGGAATAATCGGGAAGTGCCTGTTAGCAGCCCCAGGAAAAAAGACAATGAGATCTAGAAAAGCTCCAGTGACCGGCCTATTAGCCTTTTTAAGCATTATAATGAAGATTTGGAATACTGAGATCATCCAAGGTGGGGCAGCCGCGGATGCTTAAATAATGTTCATTAGCTAAATGCAAGAGGCAAATGAAACATAGATGCGGGGAGATATTCTCTGGAGCTGCAGCTTGGCTGTCATCGGGAAAGGTAGCTAAAACATGTTTGAAAGATATTGCGTCTTTACACACCTTCCAGTAAGAAAAGATTATCCACAATAACAAATTTATACTTCACACTGATAAAAATGTTACTTAGAAATAGGCAAAGGGAAAGGTGTGCATTATTATCCATTAATGCACTAGATCACAAGATTAAAAATTACTAACGGTAAAGTCGCACTTAAAAAATCAGAAATCAGCAACGCGATACTTTGAGGGTCATTCCATCTTTAAAATAAATCATGCTTTAGAAAACATAGAGTAGTTACTGATAAGATAGAATTCAAGATGTAAATGGCATGACATGTTAAGTAGAAGCAACATATAATGTACTGAAAGAACTCAAGATGTAAAGATTACAAAAAAAAATTATTAGACTGTATAACATGAACTTCACATGGAATTCGAGGTTGGGACTAATGCAGCAGAGCAAAATTATTCAAATCAATGCCTCACTTAAATGAGAAGGCAGAAGAAGCATTCACCCATAAACTTATGGACTCCACTAACCAGAATTTCGGTTGCATCATATTCATATAAAAAGGAAAGAAAACCAGAAGAGGTTTAGAAGAAAAGAGAGAATACAGATGTAGATGTATAAACATATTATTTTCCTAATTATAGTGACTAGCAAGGCCACAAGAGCCAAAGGAACTACAAGGAGAATAATTTAGCAGAATGGACAGTCTTCTTATCAGTCTCTGTTTGGAATAATCAGGAAGCGGTTGTTAGCAGCACCAGATTATAATGAAGATTTGGAAAACGGGCATTGGGATCAGAACAAACTGTTGCTCAGCAAGGTAGCAACCCCTTTCAGTGATAAGTTTAATTTTACTTGCCAATCTCATGTACAAATTCTTACATAAGTTAACATGAGGAATATTTAGCGAATGACGTCTTCTATCAGTGTCTGTTTGGAATAATCAGGAAGCGGTTGTTAGCAGCACCAGATTATAATGCAGATTTGGAAAACGGGCATTGGCATCAGAACAAACTGTTGCTCAGCAAGGTAGCAACACCCTTTCAGCTGATAAGTAATTTTACTTGCCAATCTCATGTACAAATTCTTACATACGGTAACATTTTTGTCATAAATGAAATAAATATACAAATTATATTGATGACGTATTGCATAACAGATACTATTAATTAAAAAACGTGGGACCTTTATTACTCCGAAAGGTTCATAATAAGCTTAATCACATTCACTTGAGATCCATAACATATATATGCTCTGATATAACAGTTTCAATGTATGAAATACAAGAATTGAGATATCCATCAAAAAATAGAACTGCAACAGAAACTCATATGATTTTTTACTATGAATTGATTCTGATGTCACCCTCAAGATTATATAATGAAAATAAATTATACAACCATATCTTCTAAATTTTCAGAATAAAATTTTGGACAAGTAAAATATGTGTGTGTGTGTGTGTCACTGTCTGTATAATTCATAAGCTTACTGTTTCAGGCATTTGAGTAGATTCTTGCATGTGATCCCAAAGAGTTTCCTTCAAAACGTGCACATCAACCTGTTTAGAGGTTTTGTCATACTGAACTTCAATTTTATTTACCTGAATTTTTTAATAAAAAAAGAAAATTAGAGCAACCTTCCAACAACAAAATAAAATAATATTTTGCAAGTAACCTTAAAGGAAATGTGCAATTACATATCTCAAAAGGCCCATAAATATCACAAATAAAATCCATGCAGATATTTGTCAAATAGACTCTGTATACTCATATATACAGATATTTCACATGCGGAAAAGTTGACAATAATTAGGCATCCTTGTAGCAATTCTCAAGAACAAAAAAAAAAAAAGAGAGGAAAAAAAAAACAGATTGCAAAAAGGTTGCCAGACTGCCCTGACATGAACTAAGAGATCATCCTGACTGCAACACTACAACCAATCACTTAAACTAAGCAACAACCTAACCTGGAAGAGACTCAGATTAAAAAGAATGGAAGAAGACAAACCAACCTGACGAGGCTGAGAGACGAGATTAGCTGGATCTTCCAGATCACTATTGGCACACCCATCATCATCTTGGCCACCAAACACGCTTTCATTGTCCCATGATGGCAATTGTTCATTGACATCGTTGCTTTGTTGAAATGAGTTATCATCTGAAAAGAATATAACATGAAAACCAATTATATTTAAACTGCAAGTCCCCAGGGCATCATGAATAGGGAAACTTATTTTGCAAAGAGAAATCAGCATAACGGCTTACCTATTCCTTTTTATGTAACCCCAAAACTTCCACAGATTTTAAAATATTAAAAATGATATAACAACAAACATAACGACATTGTTACAAATGCATGAAGAAAACAAATATAAATTCCAAATAAATGCAAGACATATTCTACAACAAAAACAAGAATATAATCATAATAATAATTTGTTTGTTTGAAGGCAGAAGTATGCTTCTTGCAACACATAATACTCAAAATAGAAAGGCCATTAAGCAATCAATTGCCCCAAAAGCTTAAGTTGTTAGAGAATGGGCCGACAATGCATATCAACCTCCCAACACTCCTCCTCACATGTGATCCCAGACTTGCAAGCAGAGAGAACAAAGTGTAAATGAAAGCGGAGGATAAATGCAAATTGAGAGACTTGAACCCAAGACCTCTCACAACCAAGGCTCTAATACTATACTAGTTTTGAGTAATAGATCAAAAAGAAGCGAAGAAAAAGACAAAAAAAAGTCATATTATTTCTAAACCACAAGTCTCGGGAGAAATAATAATACATTATATCTATCTAAGAAAAGGAAATAAAAGAACCTTTTATAAATGGGCTAAACAAGAATGCAAAAAGACTAAACTACCATTAATGTTAATTACTCTAGCATACATTAACATGATACCAATTGTGGAATTTGGAACAACCGGAAAAATAATAAAGGACAGAAACACGTCCTAGTATTCCTTTATCTCAAATCAACAATTTTGCAGCCTTGGGAACGACAGTATCGGAGTTTAATGAAATCAAGTATTCAAAACTAGAAGTCAGTAACTAATCAAAGCACAATAATGGGGAAACGGCATCAAAATTAAGAATGATTGAAAACTAAATTTTTTCCAATGCTCTTGTAATGCACATGACACTCAAAGTCCAATGCAATTTCCATTTATCCATTTTAGTTGCTTTTAATGATTCAACTCAAATAAGCCTTTATCCCAAATCCCAATTATTTGGGGTCGACTTCAACATTTTTCTCTTTCCAGAGCCATAGATTCAGTTGTACCATAAGTTACTATTTGTTTTCTTATTGTATCAACCAATGTTAATTTTGGTCTTTCATTTTCATAGCATTACCCTCTATATGTATCATGTCACTTCTGTCACTAGTGCTGTTATAAATCTTAATTGTACATGTCAGACCATCTTAAGCAATTTTCTCTCATTTTATCTCCAATAGAGGCTACCTCTACCATCTCACGCATAGGTGTAAATATGCAGACGAAGTATGTTGATTGTGGACAATGACTACTAAATTTACTGATCTGCCTCTTATAAAAATATTATATACAATCCCCAAACTTACAACAATTAAAATTATGTTAATTATAAAATGGGAGAACACTTTTGTATCCCTAAACCAGCCTCAGTTAAATAGTAAATATTTGAGTACCTTAAAAAATGAAAACCTACAATAAATGAAGTGATAAAAGCACAAGTACAAGATATAAGGGAGACTATTAAGTTATTAACCACCACACCAAGGTTCATAAAGAGAATAAATTCCAATATATCAAAAAGTGAGTGTTTAAATAAGTTTTCAGCTATAGTAGATCGAAACATAGTATTGCTACTTCCTTAACTTTACCATGAAAAACAGCAAGCATCTATCACAGGGGAAAAGCTTGTACCTGAAAGCCTTCTTCTCCTCTTCCCGAAGCACTGCACAAAAACATGCATGTCATTATCAAGAGAGACAAACAGTAAAAGGGAACATATACAAATAGCAACAACCAGAATAGGGCAGTAACTTGAACAGGAATGACATCAATCCCACTTGGTCAATCCAAAGAACGGGTGGGAGTTAGAGCTAGTTTGAAATTCCCTAACTGGTATGAGCTCAGGCTTAGATTTCAAACCTAAAGAAATAGATTTATGATGATGGGTGAGGGCTCAAGCTGGCCTTTGCTCAGCTCAATACCCAACAGACCTCAAGTTCTATATATAAGCACAAAACAAACCATCTCCTACCATTATTTTACATCACGTTATATTATATCGTACCACAGCACTATATTATTCCGTGCTTTAATATATTTTGATAGATAATGTTATACATACTCATAATTATAAAACAATTTTCTGTACTTTGTCTGTAATACTTTAATATGCAGAAATCAGGCAAAGGACTTTGGGCTGACCACAGCTGACCCAGTCTTGACAAATTACCAAACTTAAAGCCTACTTGTAGTAATACATCCAGTGATTTAACATTTTTTTTTTGTGGGTAAGTTTATATTACCATAACATTAGGAAGAAGAAATAGCTTGACAAGATCTTCTGGTATATAATGGCAATCTTCAGGAAGTGTATGACCAAGCGGCACTCTATTCGCAGGTAGCAAAAGCAACTTTGGATTTTTGGGGGGAGCAAAGATATCAGGCACTTCATTGTCCAAAGATTTTGAAAAATCAATATCAAGTCTGGCTGCTTTATTGTTCTGATGTCTCTTTAACGGGAAATCAGATCTGCTATCTGTGGCAGTTACATCTTCCAAACCTACAAGATAGATACCACACTAAGAAGCCAAACTTCCGACAACAAAGCTTGCAAAGTAATGATTGATGGTAACATCTTTCTCTCAGTACCAACCCTTAGGCTTCCAAAACTTCCAATGATCAGGACCTGCCCATGCATTTTGTTTTGAAGTCAATCTCATCCCATGAAACAAAAGCACAGCAACTTCCTCAGATCTGTCATCCACATCAGGTTCATAGGATGCATAGGGATCATTTTCCTGCAGGGATAAATCAAACTAACATAAGTGTTTTTTCTTTTCTACATCGTTTTTTTTCCTTTTTCTCATTCAGAGGGGAATTGGGTTAAGGAAAGTACAAGCAATTAAGTAACAACAAGACAAACCACTTCAACACATAAAATGTGAAAAATACCTCATGAGAATAAGTGTTTCCAGAATTGAAGGTTTCATCAAGCACACTTGTCTCTCCATAATGGCCAAAGGTCCCTGCCTCGTAGTCCTCAAATGAATTACCATCCAACTCAACATTACAGTCATTAATTGCATCATCCCTGCCCACAAACTTCCAGCCTTCATTAGATGCATGTGATGGCCTCTGATTGTCTTGATTAAACTGACAGACTATATTGCTGAGGGTGGGAGAAATTTCATTCTTCGAAGGCATGTTCATAACCATCTGCTCGATGTATTCTATAGGAAGAACAAACAAATGGCTAAATGAGTAAAGAAGAGGCTTTTTGAGCAAATATGACAAGAGAAATTAGATTGTTCACCCTAGCAATGTTACGCACCTCTGGCAAAGGAGATATCAATCATATTTGAGTTATTACCATTTTGGATGGAACGTGATGCACACTTACTTGGTACTTCCATAGAATCAAAAAGTACCCTACATCCCCCATAGATGTCGAGATTATTCAATAGGAGACCCTTAGCTCCACCTTCATCAAATTGAGCAGATGTCTGATGATAAAGAGGATCCACAGCAAATGCAACTGAAAAACCAGAAGAAAAATTAAAAATGGTAGAAGGGAAAAAATCACCACTTTATGGAATATTATATTTTGTAAATTACCATCAAACCTCTTCACATTAAGAGATTCATAAGATGGCTCCAGCGTTGACAAAGGAGAAATCTGCGCAAACAACTTCCATGAGTTTGCAGTCCACTGCAGTAGCACACTAAAAAGATAATTAAAAAAAAAAAAAAACAACCTTCCTCTCTGACTCTTCCTTAGAACGACCCTCATCTTGTCCATCTTTGATGCTGTCACCCCCCACCATGGTTTCTGTCACCAAACGACAACATTAGGGAACTGACAAATGTAAAGAAGTATGATCTCTCTGTGCAACAATAAGATGCTACAAGCTTAAGGAAAATTCAAACTGTGGAAGAAATGAAACAGAAATATTCAAAGAAAGGGAATTGACTCCAAATGGAGTTCAAGACTCAATTCACAAATCTAGTGACTTTTTGGTTGTCCTCACTCATTAATTCACAAAATTTAAGATTGTTGACTTCCACAAATCATGAACCCCGTGGCTTGTAATCCAAGGCTATCTGATCTTACGTTCATCCGTGTTCTTTGATCTAGTAAAATTCTCTATAGCTAACCATGAATACAGGACATCTCGCACAGCTAATTTCTCTACTTTCTCAAAATACAAATACATGGAAATTGTAAATCTTACACTATTCTTTTTTATTGAAACAATATTTGATTCTTTTTCTTTTAAAAAAAAAAACTATCATCAAACAAAAGACTTTTTTTATAAGTGTTGTGCCCAAAAGCACTCCATCTCCAAGATCCAAATAATTTGATAAATAATCAACAAACAATGCACAAACAAAACAGACAATATCTAGTGTGGTTCAGCAAAACTTTGCCTGTGTACACACAAGAGAGGAGATAATAATCCATTATATACCATAGAAATTTTGGAAGCAAGGGAATGCACAAAACCCAGAAGTTACAAAACCTGACCCCTTTCCGTGCTGCTCAAGGATATCTGTGCCCTAAAGTTTCAGTCTCTAATTCAGTCGTTGCCTCTTTATGTTCCAATGGGTTTTGTCACGTGTTAGAAGTTTGCTACTTCACATGTCAAAGAATCCCTATTCCAGGCCTCTTATACTTAGTTACTCGTTAAGAACCCATCCTCACTAAGGTCAGTGCATGGTTACAATAGGTTCAAATCCAGTCCCATTATGACTCTCCTTCCACCCTCATATCTCTACAAACTTTGTGAAGCTTTCACACTCTCTCACGATCTCATCTTTCTCATAAGTCTCGACCAAATAAACATATAAATATATAACAAGGAATAATAAATCTTTATGCACCTAGTAATTCCCAGCAGAACTATTTAAAAAAAATCTAAAAAATAACTTTAATTACTACAATAATTTGAGACAAAGATCCAACAGTAAGTACCGCATGCACAGCCATGCCCCAAGAAAGACTCAAACCCTGCACCTACCTCTATAGGAGTGGTGGGGAATGCCACCCAACCAAAACTTAGTTCCTTGATATTTTGAGGAACAAATAGTTGCCTCCATGTGAAAGAATTAAGAGCAAGAACTATTCCAGTGATCTAGAACACTCCTACCTGATGTGTTAATTGGCATAAAATTATTAAAAAAAAAAAATTATGTTGCAATGGGTTTTGTCACCTATTAGAAGACTGGACTAAGGTTTTTTTCTAATCAATAATGCCAACAAGCTAATGTGCCACATTTTTGCATACAATTAAACTACCATGAAGGAACGAGCTCTGACTTATCAGAAGAAAAAAAAAAGGACCAAGTTCAACTCCTAATTTAAAAGATAGGAAAATATATTTGTTCCTGAAGCTTAAAATGCCAAAATAACTTTATAGTTTAAACAGTTCCTGCCATAGACCCCTACATGTGGAATAACTAAAAACTACCAAAAAACAACATAAAAAATAACTAGAACACGTATAAGACATTAGACTAGACTATAATCAACCTTAACTGCAAATAAAGGCCAAACCTTGTTCATCCTCGCCAGCAGCTCGATTCATTCGACCTAGGACCTTATATGCTTCTGAATGCACTGAATCCACCCTCAAAGAGTATATCTTCACCCCAGCTTCCAGTGTGCAACTCGCCTACCCATTACAAATGATTGACTAATTAATGATTGATTATAATATATCATCTGTTATAATAAATTCATTGATATCCACAAACGAGCAAACATACAACTTTTCCGAAATTAATTTGAGAGGAAGTGCTTCAAACCTTTCGAAAGTTAGTCTCAGCGTCAGCCTCTGCTTCGACTTTGATAATCTCGCTAAGATGGTCTATCAGTTTTAGCTCCCACGTGTTCTTCTGGTTTATTTTCTGCATCACTCAATATACATTATTATATACGTGTATGTGAATGCATATGCATTAGAATGCAATACAAAAATACAGTGGATTTGATATTTAAAAAAAAAAACCAAAATTGCACACTGGAGAGAGAATTTGGTAATATTTTAGAGAAAGGGAGAGAGAATGCTTACATTTTCACAAGCAAGCTTAATGCAATTTTGGAGCAACTCAATGACCTGTTCTTTAGAAAGACAAGGATCACCGAGAGGCGGCTGAGCAGCAGCAGCGGTGGCCATGGCTTTGCGGCGAATAGCAGCGGCACGTGCAGCGCGTGCCTGTGCGCGTTCGAGTTGATCGTCGTTTGAGCCCAAGAGAAAGGGACTCGTCGGTGATTGGAGACATGAAGTCGATGGAGCTCTTTGTTTCGGCCCCATCATCAATGGATTAGGGCTTGCTCTTTCTTCCATTACTTCCAACTTTATCTACAATTTTAATCAGATTGTAATGCTTTTCAGATTTCAAAAATCTTCTCCAACTGGAAGAGTCTGTACACACAAGAGAGACGGAAGGGATGGGGAAGAGGGAGAGAGAGCTGTTTTTCTCTCTTCTGGGATCGTACTCTTCTCTCCTGGTCCAGAAGAAGAAAACGGTTGGTTTGAGCAGATGTTGGCAAGGCGATACTCACTGGAGAAGAGGAAAAGAGAGTGGGGAGGACGGCGTCGTTCTGAGGTCAAACCGCTACGTCGTGCTCGTCGCATAAACCTTTTCCCCTGATTGCGAGTGCCTTGGCAATATCACTTTTCTCCTTGCATATGTTTCCCTCCTTTGTTTGAATTTTAGGGAGGGAGAAAAGTTCGAGTGTGGACTAATGTATAAGCAGCAGCAATAAATTTTTAACACCACCTACAGTATAACTTTATTGGATATTGATGTGAATTTGATCACATTTTCTAATTAAGATCCGAATTGCATAGACCAAATACTTAACCAACACTACACGGATTTAATTTGATACAATTTAATTATCGATTTATTATAAACGTGTCAAGATTTTATGTTTATAGGAGACAAAATGATTATAATAATTTGAAATTTATTTAATCATACAAAGACACAGCTAGAGTTTTTGTCACAATTAAAAAAAGTTGATGGTAACATGATCAGAAAGATTAGTCTCAGCTACAAATTCAATAAGCATTGATGTCAAAAGGAAAAGAAAAAATTGCATAGACGCTAATTGTAATTTTAACCGTTTTTATTTAAACATTTAAAATTTAAAAATTATTAGATATGGCCTTCCATAGATTAAAAATGTAAGCCCATCCCATAATTAGAGATCAACAAACACTTACCTTGGAAAGAAATCAAAATTATATCTCTTATTAAAAAAAACACGAAATACAATTTCGTCATTAAAAACTTCAACAATTTTTAAACTATAGGAAGTATCTTTAGTACATGGGGTCTTTTTGTCAATTTTTAAACTTTAAAAAGTCAAGTGAAAAAAAGAGAAACTACAAAAGATGTCCAAGTAATTTATCCAAAAGCAAAAAATAATAAAAAAAATAATGCAATTATGTAGCCCAATTTCAAGACACAAACTTGAGCAAGACTCTAAGATGGTTTCAATAGCAGCACTTTCCCAAGCTAAAGAGTCATCATCAAGCTAACACAAAATTTGGATGACTAAAGCATACAAAAACACCCCACCACAGCTTCAACCGAAAAACCAGTTCAACACTAACCATATATTTAGCCTAGAGAAGAAGCATCATAGTTGACCGATCTGGATTCACATCTATATAAAGATAACAGGAGTCACTTGAATCGCCACTAGAATTCATTTCTCATCAAAAATTCGTTTCTATTTTGGCACCATATTTCTACCATCTTAAAAACATAGACAAGAGTAATCACACCATAAGAATTACGAACACAGGTAACTTTTGAAGTCCTTGTTGCTTTTGTAGTTTGTAAGTTAAATATGGCAGCAATTAAGATAAACATAACATAAATGAGCTCCTTGAAAGCCTATTGATACATAGAAAACAATAAATGTGACACTTGTGATCAGGACCCCAAACACCTAAACAAGCTTTACTTCAATTCCCAGTTTCCTGAATCTTTCTTTGATTCTTCGCTGGATAAGTTACAGCCCCAAAGCCACCACTAGAAATCTCAAATGCCCATTGAATGATTTATAATTGGAGCATTGTCAATCGCTATGCCTTTCCCTAACTGGAGCTCTTCATGAGGTATGCAACTATACATCCCAAAAAAGCGCCTGCAACTACCTGCACCAAACTCAAACAGAACAAAGGTGTTCCAGTAAAGATGAGGTAATTCCGAGTACTTCCATTTTTGTTAATCAAGAAAATTACTCTCTGGACACAACAAAAATTACACCACTGAAACCACTTATTTTCTTGTTACCAATTATTATCAACCAAAATACATTAGGGTCTGCATTCGAACAATTTCAATGATGAATGACTTGTTATTAAAAATTTATTCGAGCTTAATGTTCGGAACAAAAAGAGCACTTAAAAAAGATCATGTGCCAACTGCTTACTGGAAGAAGTTGAAGTAGGCCAATTCAGGGACTGAAAGATAAATTAAGTTATGTCGCATTGTTTCTTTTCTTGTTTTTCTTTTTCATAAGAATGGACATCTGATGGAAGCAATTAAAGGTCGATCCACTGGCTATAGGAATACATTCTTCATTAAAGCTACTTCCTGCCCCACCGTATACTATTATAGTTGCTGATAATAACTCCCTAAACACAGATTAATAAATACTAGAAATGAAAGGTACAGGTCTACAGTATTGTTCCGTGTAAAAGCAAACAGGTCTACGGTATTGTTTATTTGATGAAGAAGGTCCATCACCAATTGTAATTATATTCAACCATTAGAACAGCCTGATTTTTACTTATCAAAGAAAATAAAATAAAATAAAATAGCCCTGCTTTTCATGCCATTGTAATATTATACGACATTACAAACTCCCACTCCAAAGCCACTTACCTATCAAAAAAATATAGGTATATATTATACATCATTACAAGAATTACTGTGTATCTTAAAAATAGCAACATATCTGCTACTAAATTTTTTGACTTCAACAGAGAAAACCCATGGTCATTATAAGCTTTAAAAACAATAATTTCTATGTCACCTGGTGTCTTATGCCACACCAAGTGCAAGGAGAGCCACTCAACACCAAAAAGTGAGGTATTACTCATTAAGAATCCATCTAACAAGACAACAAATGGGCAGAGCAGATACGATTCATCTACTATTAAGATGATGAAATAGGTAGATGAAATGAACTAATGGCAATGAATCTCCAATTATTTCAGGATACAAGGCAATGTAAATAGGATGAGTACGATTGCGATACCTGAAGTGGAGTGTGACCAAGTGAATCTCGTAGAGGTCTAACATTGGAGACAGGGTGTTCAGGAGGAAGCTCACACACAATTTGATTTAATAACTGCAATAAGCATCATATACAGTCATATTTTCAAAGAAAATATGACAAGGAAAGCATAAATATATTAAACTATATAACATTATTTTAGAAATCATAATCCATCAGTGGATTTTGGCAATATTTAGTAGACCAGTTCTGCACCCAGAATTGAAAAGCGAAAGGACTAGGTAGGGGAGTGATTAGATCTTAAGGGTCAGAATGTAAAAACAGGTAGTCTTGGTGTAATCCATACTCTTTTTACAAAATTTTCCAATCTCTGAATGCAGAGTTATCTTTAAATTATAAAGGACAACAAAAGCAAAGGGAAGAAAAAAAAGTAATGATCACAGAAGGAGATATTTACTTCAGCTTGCCGACCAGCGTGAAGTCTAACACCAGATGCATCATACATTACCTGAAAGAAACCAAAGTACAGTGAGCCAAACTCCAAATGGATGCCTGTATGGGTTTTAGAAGTGTAATTTCATATACAAACTAAAAAGAGAACTAATGCAACATTAAGGTCACACTGCACTATCTTAAATATATCACAATTATCCATGAACTACACAGACATTACCCATTGACAGGAGTACTCATGAGAACCTCTACTCCCTACCAAACTCCTAAGAGAACAACCCTTGATACAGAGCTAAAGTTCATTGTTTTTTCAATGTAAATACCATAGGTACACAGCAATGTTACTTAAACGTGGATCATTATGGTACGGAGAACGGAAATGGGAACATAGATCGTCACTTGTTATAGAACATGGTACGTTAGGGGTAGGTTTCTTTGTAATCACTTTGTTGGAACAAAATACATTTATTTGGAACATGACATATTTTTTTATTGTATTTGTAATAATATTAGTATGTATATATATATATATATACACACCAAAAAGATTTCAACGAATCCAAGCCATTATAAAATAAAATTTCAATGATATGTGTGTGTGCGTATTTTGTATGATTTTTTTTGGAACTTTTGATATTTTAGATTGGAACGCTAAATCTTGTATTCTAAATTGCTAATAAATCATGTTTTGGATGGTACTGATCCCAATTCGCAATTCATTAGGGGTGGAGTAAATTGTAGTAACCATGGTACACAAACATGCTAAAAGCGCACGTGTCCCTCGAGTTATAATCCAACACTGTATTCAATCAAATAAAAATGACTGCACAGTTTCTGCTCGCACACCCACGTGCCCCAAGAGTTATAATCCAGCGCTTTCACTTTATTCAATCAAATAACAAATGGCTGTATGATTCTGAGGCACGCGCAAGTGTCTCCAGAGTTATTATCCAACATTTTTCACTTGATTCAACCAAATAAAAGTGACCATACGATTCTGATCGAGTACAAAGACATGCTAACCAGCAAACCAAGTTGTAAATTGTAATAGTGGCTGAATGTGGTTCTTAAAGAACATAGCACAGAAATCCAGTATTACAAGGGTTATATTCTTTGGTGAATGTATCTTACATTATTAGAAGTAGCTTCATAGATTGAAGACATGGGTAGGCCTTAAAAAGTAATGGCAGTTCTTCATTGCTAAGTCATAGCTCTAGTATGATAAATACAAAAAGTAAAGGTGGGAAACCAATAGCTTGGGAACTTCTTCTTTCAAAATAATAATAACAACAACAACTTGGGCAAATTCATCAATTCCATGAAAAATATTAGCAGATCAAAAGAAATTGAGACATTAGCTTATTTCGATTTTGCATGCATTATACTTATATGGGCAAAAATAAACACGAACAGGTATGACAATGCAAAAGAATGAAAAACACCTGGTAACAAGATACGTACAACACATGCTAAAACCACTGCAATGGCAAACACTGATCCTCCAGTTCCTTCATGTAAACCAATAGCCGTTGCAAGAGCTGTAACAGTTGCTGAATGTGATGATGGCATTCCACCTGAGCTAAGCATCCTCCTAGAATCCCATCTCCTCTCCTTGAACCTGCACATCTGGGAGGATATATTGAAAGACCAAGCAAGGAATTATAAATATAAAATTAAAAAGAAAAACAATTTCTTCTGGTAATGATCCTCTAACGTGATTTCCTCAGTTTCAATTTTCAAATGTACACTACCATGTTCCCTCTATTAGGCAATTACATTCAAGGGGCCACTGGCACATGTTGTTTACATGCATGTTAATACCTCGCCATCTCTCTCCTTTGAATTTTAGTAGTTATCATCATTTATGAGTATGACATCATGAAGAATCTGAAAGCCGGCTCTCAACAAAGAAAAATTTTACCGCTTATTTCCCTTGAAGTTTACTCCCTTCAACTGTAGTTTACTCATAACCCTGATTCTTGTCCTCCTTCTTATCCTCTAGTACAAATATGTTCCTTTGACACCCATGACTCCAGTATTCAATGGCAGCACCTTAACCAATTCCTGCAGGAACTAAAAGTGTATCTTGATGCATGGCATCTCAACTGAGTAATCAACGTGTCAACGACAAAATTAGCATTAACTCTTAAAGGCTATCTGATAAGCAATAGCTATACATGCATAAATTACATATTCATTTATGTAACACCTCTAAAAATCGTCATAGGCAATCCTGTGTATGGAAACAGTGAATGGTTGAAGTCCTCTTGCTCACTAATGGCATCAATTTCATCCAAAACTTGTATTATAAAAACGTTATGGGTTCTTCTGCATCATTTCAAGAAGGTTTAAATAGATTCTAATGACACCCATTCAAACAGCCCTATGGCCAGGTGAGCTAAAGCAGTTATCGCAGATCAGAACATTAGGAAGCTTGATGCATAATAATTAAACGGAACAAAGTAGCTAATTATGAAAAGAAAGCAACACCACCTCGTGTTTGAAAATAAGAATTGCTCATCATTAAGGACAAAAGAACCCATAATGCAAGACAAATTAAGACATGAAGGCACGATTTTGCCCCCAAATCCCTACAAGGAAATAACAATCAATCTAGGGAAATTAAAATTTTCAATTGAATCTATTAATGTCCTATACACCATAAACAGGCATAAAGTTCCTCCTACGACAAGGAAAGTTCCATCAAACAAGACAGGGTTGCCATACCAGGTGGTGAAGACCTTGAGAAACTGAGCGATAGCACACGAAAGGAAAGCAGAGAGGAAAGGGAGGTTCGAAGGAATAACGGACGGTTCAGATGAATATGATCGAAAGCTCGGAGGACGCATCGCCGGCCGTGATCACCTCGTCCATTGGTGAAGAATCGAAATCTTTCAACCGCCGCTCAGGGCCTCCCCTTCAAGTTTCACAAAAGAGAAACGCCTAAAAAAAAAAAAAGCTTAATTGGTGGATTCGCGTGGATCTGAGCCATCAAAATGCAGCCATGTCAAAAACCGTGTCGGCTAGGCGGGCAACGAATCGGATTCCTAACGGATCCGATACCGCTAGGATATCAAAATTATTCGTTGAGAAAATTAAAAAATATTGTTAAATCTGAGAATTTGACCTATAAAACCTTATTTAAAATTTATTAATTATTAGACTATATTGAATTTGATTCAATAAGTTTTAATATATATTATATATAATATTTTCTTAAAATAATTGCACTAAACTTTTCAAAATTATCTAATAATTATAATAAATTTTTTTTGTTTTTTTTTAAATTACATTGACATTTTCATTTTTATATTTACATTCTTTTTATTATATTGACAATATACAAATTTTTCTCATTATACAAATTTATTATATTGACATTCTTTCTAACCTATCTAAGAAAAATGCTCTCTCTCTCCAAAAAATTTACCTATTTTCTAAATTATTCTCTCTCTCTAAAAATATACCTCCCTTAAATTCTCTCTTTATACTCGGTTTTTGACAGTATATATATACACTTTTACATATGCAAGTGTGGTGGTCAGCAGACTCATTGAGAGTTGAAAATCCACCTGTTGCAACATTTTATCAAGGAAAGTTCCCTGGGCAGAGCTGGTGAGGGAGAAAACGATATTTTATTTTAATTAAGGAACTAACTAACCTGTTGAAGTTAAGTTTTCCGACTTTTACTAGCCATTTTGACAAAAAAATAGTAGATATTTAGCAGCATTAGAGGTGCTTTTAAAGAATTAAATCCGTCTTTGTTGACACTCACGAGAAGGAGACTCACCCACCTCTTTAGCGGGGGTTAAAAAAGTCCATCATTATTGGTAATGTATCAAATAGCCTCTTTTAACATTAGAAATGTAAAATAAGTTGGATCGGTCAAAATATGACGTGACTTCCTTAAGAGTGATAAAATCGGGTCGTGCATGGTTCATATGTGAGTATAACAGATACGACATGAGTAGATGAATTATGTTAAGTCAACCCCTCCCTGCCCGGCATGAGCTGCTAAAAGACCAAGCATAACATGTCCCAGGCACGGTTAAGCATGACTCACTTGGTCCATTAGCCATGGCCTGTTAATTATATGCATAATTAAATTATAGTATACATACTATATACATTTAACACATATACATTATAAACATACATTAATCATTTAATACAAGCATGCATTAATTGTATATATAATAGTTAAATTGCAGTTTACATTATACATTAATTATTTAAAATTTAAATATAAAATCAAAGGAATGGAAGAAAAAACTGGAAATGGACTGGCCCACACACAGCCCACTTGCCCAGTTGAGCATGGGCCATTAACTATATACATAATTAAACTATAGGATACATAATATATATTAAAAAGTATACATTAATTGTATATATAATAAATAATGCATAATTTAATATACTTACATTAATTTTACGTGTACATATTGTTTACAATTAAACATGAAATTAAAAAAAATGAAAATGGACTGGCCCAGATATGGCCTTGGCCCACCATGTGTCGTACCCACGAGTTGTGTTGGGCTCGATTTTTTTGATACTTAAGCAGGGTATAGCTTATTGACACTGATAAATCTCAAATTGACAAGTTGTGTCAGGCACAATCAACCCATTTGACACCTCTACTTGGCATAATCTCAAAATTTAAATAGATGGTCTAAGAAAATGACATTTAAATTTCAACCACCAAATTCAAAAGTTACCCATCTCCGAAAAATCAACTCACGAAAAAATAAAATAAATAAATAAACATTTATTGCAGTATTTATATGAATGTAATTAGCCTCTAAGCCTTGATTAGTCAAAGACTCTAAAGCCCCGAATAGCCTAGCACACGGAAGGGACAAGCATGAAGTTTTCATGGGCTGCTGTAACACGGAAGGTCCCCAGGCAGATTCACCAAACCTTTGAACTTTTCAAACAAGTTTTTATTTGCGTTTCGTAGCGACTTGAATTGTGTCAGTATCATCCAATTACACGTAACCGTAAAAAGTAACAGTACATGAGTGCGAGTTTCCAAACGCGGTGGTGGGTCCCTCACGCGTGGATTATAGTTCACAAATCACGATAAAGTTCCCATCAAGATGGGGATTCCCCGGCCAAGTAACGCCACTGGATGGTACACTTGACCTAATCCGCAATATATTTCTGGCATATGCATTGGACGAAATTTCTTAAAGTTGGATTCTTGTGTCGAAAGGTCGGTCGGGTTCACAAGGACATTCCCTTTCCTATTCTGCAATTTGTCAAATTCCAATGTGCTAAAGTTCTATTGTATTGATTTATACCAAACTCAAATAACTATTTATTGTTTTAATTTTTAATGGTGAAATACTATTTATTCTTAAAACAATTTTTAAAAATGGAATTTGCCTTTGCCAATATAATCAATTTTTAAGCTTAATGAGATAAATATATATATATATATTAAAAGATTTAAAAAATGATATATATTTTTTTATTCATTTTAAATGTAATACAACATTGAGTTTTTATATTTGTACATAGAATATTTAAATTTAAATAAAAGATGAATAAAAAATTTAGAATTTGAATTTAAATTATATAAAACTTAAATTTAAATTTGTCTTTCATAGGAAGAACGACTGAGTTTATATCTCTTCAGAGTTGATGCTAACACAATTAATAACAAATTTTATACGAACGACTGAGTTTATATATCTTAAGAGTCGGTACAATTTTAGAAAATATGAAAAAAATTTCTATAATTATTAAATAATTAAAGAGAGAACAATGTGATTGTCCCTAAAAAATGATAAAAATTTATGATTGTTTTTTAAAAATAAAGTCAGATACATCATAGGTGTGAGGAAAATATTTTTTTCCCACAAATACCCAACTTATCTAAAAACACAATAAATTAAATTGTAATAAAAACTAATTCAATCCTTTGAATATTAATTCCATGATTTATATACTACGTTCTTTTTTATGATTTCTGAACAATTATTTTTACTAAATATTGTTTAATTTCTTTTCACTACACAAAAGACTTTATTAAAATTAAAATTTAAAGCAGAATTTAACAAAAGGAATAATTATTTTGGGATGTCTACGTGACATCTCAACTAGTTACCTACTCTAGTAATTAGACCATGATAAAAATATTTTTTTAGAAAAAACAAAGAGAAAAAAGCTTGTATGAAATTTCAATTTTGTCGCATTCTAGCTTTTATTGATCACGTGTTTCGCATGGGGAGGGTTACATTTACAAAATTCATATTTATTTTTAAAAAATATTTTGTTAAAAATTATCAATATTCGTGTATTTTGAAAAAAAAAATTATAGCTAAAGTTATATATAAGATGGAGATATATTTTTTTCAAAATTAAAGTTATTACGAGATAGAGAGAGAATTTTTTTTTTCTCGAATATGCCAACTCACCTAAACACATGTAAATCAAAATGTGCTAAAAATTAACTCAATCTTTTGAATATTAATTCTATGATTTATATACTATAGTTTATGATTTATGAACTATTATTTTTGTTAAATGATTTTTTGTCACCACACATAGGACTTTATTCAAATTAAAATTTAAAACACAAATTTAACAAAAAGAATAATTATTTTGGGATGACTATGACTCTATGACACTTATCAACTACTTCCCCACTAGTAATTGGAATATGTTGAAAACATTTTTTAGAAAAAGGAAAAAGCTTGTGCGAATGGTCAAATTTGTCATATTCTACCCTTGGCTGCCCACGTGTTTCACATAGAGTGTGTTATTTTTAATATTAATGAATTTTTTTTTTATTTGTTAACATGCATGGCATTTTAAATAGGGTATCTTGATATAGTTTAAATTGTATTTTTTTTTCTGTGAGAGTCAAGTTTATCTTAAATTTTATTATTAATGTTTTTATCCTTTAGTCATACCTCCGAATGATATGTTACTAACCACACTTCAAATGTTATAATACACACCAAATTCAAATTAAAAGCATTTTCAGTAAAAGTATCTTCAAATTGAAAGTGATTTTAATAATAATATCATTTTAACTAAAAAGATATAGCACATTTATATTTAAAAGCGTTTTTACATATGCACTTTTTTTTTTCCAAATAATTATAAAAAGTATTGATATTAGAATAATTTATCTGTAATTATATAAAAATTATTAATAATAATAATTTATAAAAAATACAAAAGAATATTCAAAATACTTAAACTACACGTCATATATTTTCTTGTGATAAAAGTCAATTATCCTTAAAAACTATATCAACTTTATCTAAATTTTTTGAAAATAATAGATGTTACTACTTTTGTTTTCTGTATTACATCAGAATTGATGGTAACAAAATATACAAATTTATTAATTTACTCGTGTTTAAATAGTAATGATTTTTTAGAACATTTTTGTTATTTTAATTATTCTAAAATATAAAAATAGTATTTAAAAAACTTAAGACACTATGGTAATTACAAAATTATACAACATTCGTGACAAAAGTTAATTTTAATAAAGGTAGGTGTAATTAACAAACAAAAGAGAGAAAGTGTAGCACAAATTTAGAAAGAAAAAAAAATCATAACCAACTGTTAAAAATCTCGAAAAAAAATAGTTAGTATAATTTTTCTTATATTTAAAG
The DNA here is from genome assembly GCA_008638375.1 of Nyssa sinensis. Classification (NCBI taxonomy): domain Eukaryota; kingdom Viridiplantae; phylum Streptophyta; class Magnoliopsida; order Cornales; family Nyssaceae; genus Nyssa; species Nyssa sinensis. The sequence goes on from CM018046.1 coordinate 55,729,296, forward strand.
TTCATGTATACTTTTAATATATATATATATATATGTATTTGTTTCATAATAAAAGTTATATATATATATTTATATATTATTTTAAATAATAATTAATTCAAGGTATATTTGAGAATCCAAGCATCATGTCATTTTGAGAATAAAAATTAATTGATTTTTACTTAGCGCATGAGAAAGCAAATTATGTCTGATTTAATACAGGAATAAATAATAATAAAAAGAAGACAGAAAATAAAACTTAATAATTAAATTAACCGATCTCCGACAGCTCACGATTCGAATATTCAACGAATTTTAAAACCATGTTGTGATTCATTTGCCTATCCATACCTCGTAGCGGCTCCTACCGGCGGTAGACCAATTGGATTTCAGATAGCTTTAGAAACCACAACTAAGAAATTATTAAATAAATGTTCCGCCATCATTAGTTCCATCAATCAAAAGCAATCGTTCAACAAAGTTGAATCAGGTGTGAAATGAATCTTTTCTGCATGTTTTATTACACTGTTCGATAATAGCTATATATTTCTGAATTCTTCTGGATTGCCAAGTCAAATAAAAACTTAAATGTCATATATAATAATTAAAATAACATTTCTGATATTTATTTAAATTTACAATAATATTATTAAATAATTTTTTTAAAAATCATTAATATATATATAAATATAAAATAAGTCTCTCCTCCTCCGCTCAATAATTGTTGCCGATTTACAGTAGCCCCGAGGCCACTTGTACATTAATGCACCCCACCCCACCCCACGGCCCAACCACAACCACAACAACAGCCCTTTGCAATTCTCTCTCTCCATCGCACATGCTTCATCTAGATATCAGCCCCAGGAATAGCAAGCAACTAATACAGCCCTTTCTTCTTCGTCGTCTTTCTTATTTCCAGAATCCATCATCCTTTTTTCCAATCAAGAATGAGCAGCTGAAAGAGGTTACCCTTCTTGCGTCTTTTGCTGAAGAGGACTGGATTTTAGAGAGAGAAGTAGAAAAAGGAGGAAGAGTGTGCAGTTTTAAGGGGGTAAAGCCCACGGTTTGACAAGTTGCAGAAATCACGGCTATACTAGGAGTATCTCGCCCTCTCCTACATGTCCGGGCAGTACGACGCAAGGGTTGTGTAGTTGAGAGCAACCCTTCGCCGCACGGCGGACGTGGCGCTTTGCCTTCCGAAGGCGGTAGCCCTTCCGACCTCCTCTTCCTCGCTGGTGGCGGTTCATCCTCCTCCCATTAGTTTAGGCCTATATTAGTTAAGTTATATTTATTTTTTCTTATCAAGATCTGATATATCCATCTCGCTCGAGCGGTTTGTTTTTGGCTTGGTATTTGTATTTTCTGAATTCAAGATGTTGAGGATCAAGAGGGTTCCCACTGTTGTTTCCAACTACCAAAAGGATGAGGCGGAGGAAGGTGTTCGCCAAGGAGGCGGCTGCGGCCGGAATTGCCTCAAAAAGTGTTGCATTCCAGGTATTAGTTAAAATGCTTATATGGCAATTTTTAGTTAATCTCGTGTTTTTGCGGTTGATATGCACTATATTTTGCTGGTTTTTAACGTACTTGGGTTCAAATTAGGGGCAAGGCTACCGTTGTATGCTTTCACTAGGGTGAACAAGATTGCTAGGGAAAAGGGTTTGCTTGGCCATGAGAACAAAGAGCCTCCCGTTGCCTTCTTGGATTCGCTTCTTCTTGGAGAGGTAAAATTTTCGAGTAATAAGCAAAATTTGTATTTACGAATTAATCATGATAGTCCGCTAAAATTCTTACCACATGATTCTAGTGGGAGGATCGTATGCAGAGAGGGCTGTTTCGCTACGATGTCACTGCCTGTGAAACCAAGGTTTTGTTCTTTCCTTCCTCTTTTGCTAGTTTGTAGGCAATTGAGTCTCAAAACTGCAAAATGGATTACTTGACCCAATTTTTGATATGGGTTCCATCCCAATTTATTTGATTATGTTGGTATAGGTGATTCCGGGAGAGCACGGTTTCATTGCACAGCTGAACGAGGGCCGTCACCTTAAGAAGAGGCCAACAGAGTTTCGAGTTGACAAGGTCCTGCAGCCCTTCGATGGGAACAAATTCAACTTCACTAAGATTGGGCAGGAAGAGGTGCTCTTCCAATTGGAAGCAAGTGAGGACGACGAAGTCCATTTTTTCCCTAATGCACCCATTGATATTGAGAATTCTCCCGACTGTTGTTGCCATCAATGTACATACTTTGTCTTGTTCTTCGTGTTCTAAGAAATTATATCTAGAGTCTAGATGATATTTGTAGTAAGCTGGTTTTTTTGTGTATAACTTAACAGGTTAGTCCTATTGAATATGGGCATGTGCTTTTGATCCCTCGGATTTTTGAGTGCTTGCCACAGAGGATTGACCGCGAGAGCCTGTTGCTTGCACTTTGCATGGCAGAAGAAGCAGGGAACCCATATCTTCGATTGGGTTACAACAGCTTGGGGGCATTTGCCACCATCAACCACCTTCACTTCCAGGTTCTTTTTTACTCCACATTTTTAACTCTTCGAACTTAATATAAATTTGTTTCATGATATTTCTTACAATTGATTAAATTAATAACAAGGCAATTATATAATTTTCTGGCAACAGGCGTATTACATGGCTGTCCCCTTTCCTATTGAGAAGGCCACCACTAAGAAAATAACCAATTTGACCAGTGGGCTGATAATCTCTGAGCTTGTGAATTATCCAGTGAGAGGTCTTGTTTTTGAAGGTGGAAATACTCTGCAAGATTTGTCCAACGCTATATCTGACTCCTGCATTTGCCTTCAAGATAGCAACGTTCCTTACAATGTCCTTATCTCTGATTCCGGGAAACGGATCTTTCTCTTCCCACAGGTTAACATTTGAATCCATAATTTCCTTGCTCTTTTTTATTTTTAATGCTGTTTTTCTGGGTGCTTCAATTTGGATCAATAACCCTTGAGTTTTTCTTCTTGCTGAACCAATGAGCAGTGTTACGCTGAGAAACAGGCTCTTGGGGAGGTGAGTCCTGAGCTTCTGGACACCCAAGTGAACCCAGCAGTTTGGGAAATTAGTGGACATATGGTGTTGAAAAGGAAGAAAGACTATGAAGAGGCATCTGAGGAAAATGCTTGGAGGCTCCTTGCAGAGGTCTCCCTCTCTGAAGAGAGGTTCCAGGAGGTGAAAGCTCTAGTCTTTGAAGCCATTGCTTCTGGTGATGATGGAAATGGAGTCACTCTGAGCTCGCTTGAGGATCCAGACATCACGCCTCAATCTCTCGAAGAAACTGAGGCCATCAGCAAAGGCTCCCACCATTCTATGGTGCCCGGGAAGCAAGAATGCCTAGTTCTGCACTGAGAATTAGGCTTTAAAGAACAGATCAGTGGTCTGTGTGTATATGTCTTACCTAAGTATGCTAGGGTGCTATCGGTTTTATGTTTTCTTTTATGAAATATCCCTCTAAATAAGGCAAACTAGGCTGCCAATGTTGTTGTGTCTGTTTTCTGCACAATATCTTTGATGTTCTATTTGCTTGTGTCCGTGGGTATATGTAAAATACTATGTAATATTTGCTCAGATGAGCTATTGAATGCCTGTTTGATATATACTTCAAAATTCTTATCGTGTGTTCCTGCTGAAGGTTGATTTGGCTTAATTGCTGATAAATGGGCCTGGTCTATGATGCTGTGAGACGCGTGGTTATTCTATAGGATGCTGTGTACTGTATACATATAAATATTGACTGGCCAGTCCATGTTTTAGTATTTTAACATTGTTTTCTTCAAAGAGAAACTGGGTTGCTGAAATTGACAGAATAATATCAAAAGCTACAAATATCACTGAACTGAAAACAATTCAAGACCATTGATTTAGTGAGGAAAAGGAAAATGATAAAAAAGAGACATTGTTAAAAAAGAAATTTAAAATTATTTTTTACTCCCATCTTAAACTAGGTTAGAAATTTAAAAGAGTTTCCAACTTGGGAACAAGGGAATAAAAGGAAAAGGAAAAGGAAAAGGGCATACAGAATTTAAAACTTCTTTCTTGCATTCTCTATGTTGCGTTTGAATAAGTGGAGAGTGATTTAAAATGTATTAAAAAAAACAATTATCCAAATTCTTACGAATGTGGTTAACAATAAATGGAGAAGAAGTGTGAAAATAAGATTTGAATCTGGTTATATCATTTACAATAATTTTTTAAGAAAAATGATTTATCAATTTTTTATATATAACGACCTGGAAAGAAAAAGCCTACCTTAAGAATTTACTCCGTATGTGAAGCCTCCAATTTAGACCGTAGATGTGAAAGACGATAAGTCTTGCCACTCTAAATAGTACCCTGGTTCAAACAACTTATCAATCTCTTCCTACATGTTAATATGAGTCACAGTCAAAACAGTGATTTCTTATTTTCTTCCCTCTTTGTTTTCATCATATAAATGTGTGTGTGTGTGGATGTGTGTCTATATATATATATATATTCCCTTGGGAGTTGGGACATGCGTAATCCCCATTTTGCATTCGGTTACTAGCTTTTACAGAACGTGTGTTTTTTATTTAAAAAACTAAAATAAAAGTTGAAGGGTATTTTAGGAAGCCAATATAGATGAGGTTCGGAAAATGGGAGGAAGCATAGATTTCCACTTCCAGTAGCAATTGTTCTCACCTCTTTCCTCCGTTTGCCCAAACCCTAGCGACAAAGAACACAAACTGATCCTGCGAAGTGGCCACTCGGGTGAAACGAAGGTGGGTTTCTGCTTTATTTTTCTCCCCTTTCCTTTCTTCCTGTGTTCAATTTAGTACTGTTAGTTTTTTTTTGGTAATCAGCACTATTAGTTTTATCATCTCATAATGAAGAAATGAGTGTTATCAGTCGTCCTTTAATCATCCAAGCACAACCCATTCAAAATTATGCACAACAGTGAGGTTTTAGGGGAATCTTTTTATGTATATATAGAGAGATTGAAATTCAGACAGGAAACGCAATAATTGAGATTGAGATTTAGGAGAACGCAATATCTAAGAGGTGGACACACACATACATAGATTAGTTCAATCTCAAAATAGAAAATTTCGAAAATATAAATGGGAGCTGGAATTGGGGTATTATCAGAATTCAGATAGAAGCATTCCAGCGACTGACAACCATCTAGCTAATAATAAATTACTGCAGGCGATGATAATGACAGCAGGATTGATACACGTGTGTTTGTATATATGCATGTATAGGATAATGTGGACCTACTTTCTAATGACTGGTCGGCTTATTGGTATAACTTAATAAGATATAATATTAAAGATGTTACTGAAAATTATTGAGAAAAATCAATAAGCAAAAAGTGTTTATATATAAAAGGGGCCAAAATGAAAGGTTCAATGAAATGTGAGACTCAAAGTAATAGAAAAAAGGTATCTTTGGAATGGAGAAAAGTGTGAAACACTGAAAAGCCTTTGGTACATTTATATATCATAGATATAGATATTTGTTTATTTTAGTTTATTGAGATTTTTAACAAGTAATTTGTTTGGTTAAATTTTTATCAAAGTGCCAAATATCAAACATTGCAATTAGTAGAGCAGTTCTAAAAATGAAACTAATTCAAGCATTAAGTTTTCTTGATATAGTTACATTGCCTTTATATTAAAGTAATAGATGGTTATTCCATTAACCACAAGTGAAATATTTTTAGTTGTAGCTGATGTTAAGATGAATAAAGTGTGTGTTAATTAAGTTCACCTGTTTAATGGGAAATTGTTGGTTTACGAATGAGATTAGACCGTCATTTGTGACAGTTCGCATAATGGCCAGACCTCTCTCAGAACTTATTCATGAATCAAGGCCCCCCAACTTTTAAACGAACCAACTTGCATTCTTCTAAGACTTACTGAAACCCTCGGAGCTGTTGCTTTGTCTTCGTAGCTGCTTTTGTTTCATCTTCCTCTAATCCTTTCATGTCAAATAAGCTCTCTCTCCCTTTCAGGTGATTAACAATTACTAGTGAGTTTCTCGTTATTAGTCTTTAATTTATTTTTTTATTTGTTTCTATTTATGTGCATGTTTCCTTTTTAATTGGCCTTCACATATTTGATGAATTGCCCCCAGGATGAATGTGAGTCTTGGAAACTTTTATTTTATTTTTTTGAATGTCCAAAGAATATGTTTTGAACCTTTCTTCATTGCTGTTTGACGACTTCAAAGTGAGCTCTCATTTTTTGAGATATTGACACTAAATTCTTGAATAAAATCAGTTTTGAAATTAAAATATCAGAATGTAGTTCACTGACTCATATAAAATTGTCCAAGTTTATTAAGATGTAAAATGTCTGATTAAGTTTTCACTTATAAAAAAAAAGGCGTAAAATGTTTGAGTGGCAGACCAGACCATCTCTTAGACACTTTTATTATGTGTATATATATATATATACATGTGTGATGTGTCTATATATCTATATAGTCATTTTAAAGATGACAGTGATTTGAGCATCACATCTTAAAATCATTGGCGTCTCTTCTATTAACTCTAGTAATATACTTTCAGCATAAAATAATCTTTTACTCCCCGGTCTCATATTAAGAGCCCCTTTTGGAAATACCAACTTTTTAAGGGGACAAGCATTAAGTGCTTTTTCACTCGAGTAAAAGCATAATGAACAAAACTAACCTCTGCTCACATTGGTTACTACATTTGCATCAAACTCATGAAAAAAGATAAGTTAGAATTTTAACAATACTTTATATATTTATTCATATTTTGGGACATCCCAAAATGGAACGAGGGACTCTAAAATTGGGATAGAAGCAGTAGCATTTTCAATTTTCTGTTTCCTTGGGAATAGTTGGTTTATGTGGGATTAGAAAGTTACTTGCAGTGTCTGCAGCTCTGTTTAATTAAGTTTCATTTGAATTGCAGATTCATAGAAAATGAAGAAAGGAGTGCACCCTCAGTTGCAATGGATATCCTATGTAACCCAGAGTGGCCGATTGATGCATGTCATGATGACCAAAATACACCAGGTTGGTAAAGTTTATCACTTCAGAGCGAGACGCCAGATGGCTCAAAGCGTAGGGCAGATTGCCAAGTTTAAGCGTCGTTATGGACAGAAAGAAGAGGAAAATGAAGAAAAATAATTTTTTGCATAGAGAATGGGAGGTATCACAGTTACATGCTTTATGTTTCTGTTTGGAATTGGCTGTGAACTACACATAGATTTGGATTTCTTCGTATCTATGTTTGGGAACCTGCTAGGTGCTTTGAAGCAAATTTCTGTGTCTTTACTTTTCAAATTTTGATGAATTAAGATGGAATTAGTGGCAGTTGAGTAGCCATTATGCTTTGTTTTGTTCAGAGGTTGGTTGAATGGAATTATTTAGTGCTTGCGTTGTTTAAAGCCAACTCTTGGTTTCACAGGTTATTTTTTTTTTTTTTACCTGTGTACTATAACTTTTCGACATGACTACCATACCATTAAACACTGCATGTAAATGAAGTTATCTGGACTTGTCTTCCTGACCTCTCAAGATACTCTTTCGGTCTTTCCTTTTCTCACTGCTTTAACCATGTCCTTTACTACTTTATTTTAATTATTGGTACCAGGAGGGGAAGTAAAACAAATGATAGTAGTCTGATTGTCGTGAGGAAAACAGAAGCAAAGAAATATGGTGGAAAGTAGGAAGAAAATATAGATGCAGTGCCAACTTCAGTTGTGATTTTCTACTGTCAAATTCTGGTTGTTGAGATCTAATAAACTGCATCTGACATTCTGACCAACTTTGTCTTTGAATGCTGGCTTTCTATCTAGATTAGATCTCTCTCTCTCTCTCTCTCTCTCTCTCTCTCTCTCACTGACTCTCTGTGCACGTGCATGGGCAAAAATCTTCATGGTAATCATCATCTTCTTGCCCACTTTCTTTTTCACAAAACATCTGGAGGAGGGAAAGTTTTTTGATTTCCTCATCTTTTTTTCCCAGTCATTCCCCTTTCTTTTCCTTCTTTTTCTGAGTGCCAGAGTCTATGGATAACTATAAGGACAGCATGAACCTCTTGCCTTCAAATTTTAGTGTCATGGTACTGAGAAAAAAAAAAGCTGTCATGGTGGGCATATCTCTGTGCTCAGTCGGTCAGCTTTGATATGCCTACTCATTTAAGTTGACTTTTGTTAATGAGTTGATATAGTTTTACTGTCTTGCTTTGATGTTGGACACGGGATACTGTTTTCTGTTGTCAAACTTGGAAGTTGAAGCTGCTTTTTTATGCTACATTGGTCAAAGGATGTTAGCAGAAAATGATTTACCAACTTGCTTTGTTATTACTTTGTAATGTGATGCAGAGAAGTTAGTATTATCAGCAATATTGCATCTTTATTAGCCTGGATAGCCTTCTTTCACTGTTCTTCACTATTTGATTGATAAATCATGTGGGTGATTCTCTCCTATGTTAGGACTGTCATTATTGATGATAATTTTAGGTACTCTTATAATCTGATGTCTTAATGTTGTGTGTTCCATAATATATAAAAATTGGATAATATGACATGTTATCATGCTAAACTTCCGACTATTGTTATTGAATGGTTACAAATCTCCACTGCCACTGTGTCCATCTTTTCCTTTTCCTCCATGACCGCATAAGGCTCAACCACCTCATGGTCCTCATCAACCCCCGTGGCATGGTCTGCCACCTCCATTTGGTTAAAGTCTGCCTGTTGAAGTTGATCACGATTGTTCTCATAATCTCTCCTGCTCTTGTGCTGCATCATCTCTCTCTCCGCAATGGTTGTGGTTATTTTCATATGTAAGTGAAATAAATTTGGTATGGTAGGGAATCATGGTTCACGTAGGTTTGATGTTTTGTAACAATCTTGTTATGATTCATGAGATGTGAGTTCATTTGTGATATATATTTCCTATTTAGCGTGTTTGGTTCACTGGCGGAGATGCAGAAACGGGTGAGTTTTGGGTAGAAACGCTTGCTTCAGCGTCCTGGCCACTCCCCTGAATGAGCCCTAATCTCTATTGTGACATTTACACTATGTTATTGACATGTAGTGTGCATGAAACAATGTGTTATATTTATGTTTTGACCTGGTCTCAATTGTTTTGGGAATGATGTGAATTCCTGCATAGTGAGCCTTTAACTTGACGTGGGTTTTACTATCCGAGAAATTATTCAATGGTCCCGTCATAATGATCTTGTATATTTACAGTATATTGATGTTGATGTGGCTATTTATCTAACTGGACCACCAAATAATTGTTCTTAATATTGAGCTTTTCTAGAGTGTGTGGCGCCCTGATTGGACAACCAAATTTATGACTGCTGGCTGTGACTTTTTCAGTGGAGGTATTTGTTCCTTCAGTAAAATACAATTGCAGGCTAGGCTGTGATTTTGTCGAAAGAAGTGGGCCAAACACACTCGTTATGCGATTCCTTCACAAGAAAATGGGATTAGGAAATAGATTTTTAAACCCAGCTTTCATCTGCATTGCCATTGGTGTAATAGTTTAATTGACATAATTTGAAAGTGATAGATAGTCTAAAGATTAACGATTGACTTGATCATAGCTACCCGCACCTTCCTGTAGCCATCATTTTTAATGCCCACTTCCCACTCAGTTTTTTTTTTTTTTTTTAACACGTGAATAAAAATTTTAATTACTTTTTTTTTTCTTTTTACTACAAAGTAATGTGAGGGTGAGATGGTGACCAGGCAGTCTTATTCAACTCGTCTTGTTAAAGGAAGTCTCTTTTTATTTATGATTCGTCTCTTCAAATTTCATCTTATCCTTGTTTTGTCCTGTTTGCTTAAAAATTAATTTTATTATTTTTGAAAAATCAAATATAGTCATTTAATATTATTATAAATATGTGTATATATACATATATTAAATATAGGATGAGACTAAATGTATTTTCCTATTTATACTGAGAGCAGTATGATATAATTACATAAAATGACCCGTTTAGAATACATCTAACTTCACCCTAAATATGTAAAAATATCTAAATATATATTTGAGTATATTTAAGAAAATATAATAATATTAAAAGATGCTTAAGGAAGAGGAGAAGAAAATAAAAGGTAAGGCAATAGTATTTGAATTCTAATGAAAAAAAAAAAGAAAAAAATAATAATATATCTTTCATAATCTCAACTCTCTGATTCTTTCTTCTCTTTTAAGTTTTCCATCTCTTTTTTTTTTTTTCAAAACTAATTTAAAATAAACTTTTTTTTTTCTAATTTCTTCAATTTAAGCGACTGTACTATTTCTTTCAAAATAACACATAAGTTTATTAAATAAATTTAAATTCCCTTTCTTAAAATAAAAAAATTCCAAATCACGATTTTTGGTAAAAAGAAAAGAATTAACTCTCGAAATAACACATAAATTCCCTTTGTTTAATTTTATTTTTCCAAACCACGGCTTTGGAAAAAAAAAAAAAGCAAAGATATTTCTTTCCGCCAAAAATCTCCGCGTCTCCTTTTCCGGGATCACGCTTTCGTTCTCTCTCTCTCTCTCTCTCTCTCAGTTATTTATTTCATCTTATTTAATTGCAGAGCCCTATCTCTCTGACTGTCTTTATATTTTCGCGGCAAACAAACACCCGGCGAAGGTTTTCTTTTCACGGGAAAAAGGTTTTTGCGGAGGTATCACTTCCTTCTTCTTTGCTCTATTCCTTCACTTATTTTTATGTCTCTATATATGTATATATCATTTGTCCTATTGTATATAATCGTTATCGTTGGTGTGCTGAGTCGATTTCTTCCCCAGACATTTGGCTTGCTTTTCCGAGAAAACAGATGAGATAGAAAGAAGATAAGATTTTTGAATCTAATATTTTTCTGCAATGTATGAAAAACTCTGCTGGATTAATTCTAAGAGTTTACTGAACTCTGTTTGTTTTCTCCTGTTAGTAAAGTTAAATTCAACATTTTGATTTCCCCCCCCCCTTCTATTTTCTAACGCATTCTCAGCAACTAGATGGAGCTTTACTGAAAATTAAGTTCATCTATCGGTAATATATTATAATTTATACTTGCATACATGTATGTTGGGTGGAATATATGTATATGTACTATATTGTAGCATTCACTAATTATTTTGAATCATTCATTAGCATTGAATCCTTTTGTCTAATATCTTGAATTTCAGAAAGTTGTATTTATTCAATGTTGTTGGACTTTTGGTTCAATATTGAATTGAAGCTTTGTAGTTTGCATGATCCTGCATTGTTGGTTTAATATCATTGTTTTTGTTATCGGAATTTTATCTCATTTAGGTGGTTCTGGCCGTTGCAATGGCTTCTTCATCGTCATTTTCTACTTGTACATTGCATGGGTCCACATCTGTTCCTAAACCTATGATGTTTAATAGAGAGCTTATGTGCAATTATTCAAGTTTCTTCAATCACTCGGTTCATCCCAAGTCAATTTCTGTATCTGCCTACCTAACACATCCAAGGGTGTTACAAACTGAGAAATCAATAAACTGGGAACAAAGTGGGAGGCTCTTACCAAGGAATAGAGTCCATTGTCAAGCATTAGAAATTGAAAAAGTACCTTCTTTCTTGGCGGGGAATAAGTTCCAACTTGATGATGTGATTGAAGCTCAGCAATTTGACAGAGATATTCTCAGTGCTATATTTGAAGTGGCACGAGAGATGGAGAAGGTTGAGAAAAACTCACCTGGCAGCCAAATTCTTAAGGGTTATCTAATGGCAACACTCTTTTACGAACCCTCAACTAGAACTAGGCTCTCATTTGAGTCAGCCATGAAACGACTGGGTGGGGAAGTTTTGACAACAGAAAATGCACGGGAATTTTCATCTGCTGCAAAAGGAGAGACGCTCGAAGGTTGTTTCTCATTAGCTCACTTTGAGGTGGGTTTGTTGCCTTTTGGTTCTGATTTTGGAGCTTGATGTGCAGATACTATAAGAACCATTGAAGGGTACTCAGATATAATTGTGATGAGGCACTTTGAAAGTGGTGCAGCCAGAAGAGCAGCAGCCACAGCCGGTATTCCCATTATTAATGCTGGGGATGGTCCAGGACAGCATCCAACTCAGGTGTACACAAATTTTTGTTTAAATGCAATTCTTTGGCAAATAGTTGAAGTTGTTTGCTTTAGATTGTTACTAAAAATTCCTTTGGACAACCTAGATTCTTTTGCATGTGCACATAAGAATCTATAAGTAGTTGTATTTAGGAGTTGCCAGCTGAATTATTTGGTCAGCGCCCTGGGTGAATATGGTTCATTCTTTATGTGTAGAAGTGTACAATCTAAACTTGTACTTTGAACTTCCACTTGAATTGTACAATGTACAATATTGTATGCTTATGTTAAGCACCTATTTCAATTATTTATTTTTTAATTCTACTATCAAGAATCAAGAATAATTATAACTCATCTTTTTACCATTTAGTATCATGTCTTCTTTCCTAGCGTGTTTTATTAGTATAATAGGGGCAGTGGATGCATGTAGTTTAGCAGCTCTTTACCAATTTGAGGTGTAAGTTTTTCACTTTATGGCCTAAGATAATTGCCCGTGTCAAAAAATGTAAAATGAAGCTTAATTACTTGCGAAAATGAGGGTTTTCTTTTCTTCTATTTTTTTTTTTTAGGGGGGGGGGGGGGGTGTTGTTTGGGTTTCACTCATCTAACTCAGAAGTTCTCGTGCTGTAATGTTACAGCTGGAGCATAAAACAAACAATCATTAGTGACATTATTCCTGCAATATTTAATTAGTATCACTTTCAAAAAAAAAAAAATTTACTTGATAACATTCACAAGCTGCTTCCTCTCTTTCTAGTCAGATTTCCCTTCCATTTTTTTTTTTTTTTATCATTGTTTGCATCACCATTTAATTCCAAAGCTTTAGGATTACTACGTAACCTAGATAAATTGAGTATAGATTTTTCATTGGTATTTGAAGATATAGCTAGTGGTTGAAGAGCTGATGTTTTCTTGGGTATCTTTTGACAAAATAAACTTTAATCCAATAGTTATCTACTTCAAGTTAGAAGCTCTTGTTTTTCCTTTTTCTGTAATTAATTTTTAGAATGGATTTGAAATAATTTGGCTTAGAAGAAATTCTTCATAGCTAGCAAGAAGGCCCTACAATGACATTTAAGTCACTACAAAACACCTTGCTAGGTCATTGTTTTTGCTTAAAGTAACTGGTGAAAGAACTAATCAATAATAAGAGACTGACTGGAGTTGGTTATATTAATTCCAAAGTTCATTGAATGGATTGCTACTGAAAGAAATAGTTTTGCAACACCCAGATCTCATGTCATGTCCAAGACCTACTGCACGCTGGATATCTAGTAATGAAATATCTTTATTTATAATTGCTTGACTATATATGGTGGTCAAATGTGTAGCTTTGTAAATAGCCATACACATTTTGAATTTATTTTTTCAGTTGCTTTTCTTTTATCTTATTTCATTTGGTGATATTAAATATCAAACAAAAACGAAAATGAAAGTTCTGCTTTTCTGAACTCGAGACAGGCTCTTCTAGATGTGTACACTATTGAAAGAGAGGTAGGAAAACTAGACGGCATTAAAGTTGGACTTGTTGGGGATCTTGCAAATGGAAGGACAGTCCGGTCATTGGCATATCTGCTCTCCAAGTATCATGATGTGAAGATATACTTTGTCTCTCCGGAGGTGGTAAATATGAAGGTAAGATAGAAAATAACAAATATCTATGGGACTAAGATACCAATCCTAACTTGACATCTATTGACCTGAGAATTAAGCATTTTGAACGAGCCAAGTTTTATTGATTTAACTAGGATGACTAAGATCAAAAGAGAGGTTGGGAAAGATTTTAGTACATGGAAAGGTGGCATGGTCATTCTCATTTTTGTTTTCTTTAATTTCAGGATGACATAAAAGAGTATCTGACATCAAAGGGAGTAGAGTGGGCAGAAAGTGATGATCTAATGGAAGTGGCTTCGAAATGTGATGTGGTGTATCAAACTCGCATTCAACGAGAACGATTTGGAGAGAGAATTGATCTTTATGAAGAAGCTCGAGGCAAGTACATTGTAGATCGAGATGTCTTGGATGTGATGCAAAAGCATGCTGTTGTGATGCATCCTCTCCCAAGGCTTGATGAGGTTAGCTTACGATGTTTGCTCTTGATGTTGGCACAAGATATATGATCAGTAATTTATTCCTGATGCAATGATTGTTCATTTGCTTGTTTTCACGATGTAGATAATTGTAGATGTTGATGTGGATCCGAGGGCTGCCTATTTTAGGACAAGCAAAGAATGGCCTCTTCATTCGGATGGCTCTGTTAAAGCTTTTACTTGTTGGTTGGTGAGAAATGTTATCTATCATTGAATTTGACGCACCATGCTTTCTCTATTCGTATTAGTTATGGATTCTTGAGATTTTGAGAGTGAGAATTGCGAGAATGGTTTGGTTTTTGAGGGATGGATGAACTATAAATGATGAATTTTTTTTTGATTTCTTTTCTTTTCTGGACTGATTTCTTTCAAATTTTTTAGCCTATTCTAAGGGCTACATGCCTTGGAAGAAATAGATTCCTTCAGATGCTATATGAACAAATTAAAATCAATAATAAGCTTTGTGAGCTCCATGGGACACTCAACTGCAACCCCAGTGATGAAGCTGTATTTATCTTTATTGGTGGAGTGAGGTTCAAATCTATAGTTAGAAGCATAACTTTTTGAGTACAATAATTGAAAATGCAGTTTCCATAAGAAGGTATTTCATGTCAGGATCGTCATGCCAGGAAATTCAAATGACCTTAGCCATTCAATCTCCCAAAGGAGGAGTATATTTTGAGCTTGATTTGATTACTTCTCCTGCTGGGTGAGGGCTCGGGCGGACAAAGTTATGAAAGAACTGCGGTGACTTCTGGCTGCAAAATAAAGAAGTGAAGAGCCCATTCGGGCCACTATGACTGTTTGTAAACATGGATTCCGTGGGAATTTTGCTCAAATTCCCTTTCTCAAAATGATTTTTTTCAAAGGTTTTAAAAAGAGAAAGATGATTTTTCCAATAAACCAAATTAAGATTATCTATGATCCGATCTAAATTTGATCTGTTTACATGCATACGTTCGAATTTAATACAACTGGTGGTCATAAAGGACAGTATGCTTTTGTATGATAATGATCATCTAATGGCCATGAGATACTCCCTGTTCTTTTAATCCCAACAAAGCTTAAATCTCTAATTTGACCTCATTTAGATTTTTTAAATTATTCTACAAATTGTTTGAGACACAAAATTCTACAAAAAGTTCTTAAAAATTAAAAATCAATTGAAGTAAAAGAAATTTAAAAATAATTTCTGCCACATTAAAACTTTAATTTATTATACAATTATTAGTTACAAAGAAGACCATGGTGCAAGTGTCCACTCTTTACATAACTAAGCATGAATTTGAATCCTCCTCTTCCCACCTTATATTCAAATAAAGTAAAATAAAAATAGCCATAGAGATTTTACCAACTTCATTATTTAATTCTAAAATACATTCATAGGAAATATAAAGAAGCTACGTACTAAGGTTGGGCCTGATTTCTGCATACCCAAAACAGTTGCGCTTCGATCTATAGAACAGAGTGGGAGTGGCCCAATATTCGTGGATATTTTACAGCTGATTTGAGTTTGACCATATTAGACGACGTCGTTTCGCTACGAGGTATGAGCTCCGACGAATGCAAGAACACGGCGAACGTTGTTTGTTCGGGCGATATCATTTCCCCGGATTGCCGCCGCAATCCTTGCAGATTCAATCGACGTTTGAGCTCCGGCCATTTTGTTTTGGGTGAATTTAGTTATGATCTCTCTCTCATAACACTATACCGTTTCGCTAGGAGAATGAGGGTTTATTTATATTTTATTTTTTGGTGAACAGAATGAGGGTTCATTGCTATTCAGTCTAAGAAACTAAATAATTACTTTGAAGTTTTCCTAATTTTTTTTTTATTGTTTTGAATTCTTATTTACTTTTTGATGTTTGATATGCGAATTGCTTCTGGTAGATATGTGGAAAACTCCGTTATTTTTGCTTAGTTTAAGTTTACAATGTGGATAATCGGCTTATTATTGTTGCTGTTATTGCTTACATAGTTTGCTTTCCGATTCTTTTTGACTAGATTATTGTTAGGAAATTTGTGAAAACTGAAAAGTACAGTATTAGTTTTGTTTTTGGTGTTGAGATCATAAGTAAGTAAGAATTTCGTTTGGTTCCTGATATTTTGAGGCTACTTGTGAAAATGGTTGTTATAAATTTCACATCTAAGTGGGAATTACACAAATCATTACAGTGCGTCTAATCATCCTGGTGTCTTTACATGAAAATTTGATCATTCATTTTTTCTCACCGTAGGACATAATATGTGTGTGTGTGTGTGTGTATTGGGTATTTTGGAATAGAAGTGTGCTCTCTTGTGTGAAGTTTCTTGCTCAATATGCTAAGAAATGGTTAAGAGAACTCCTATTTTTGTTTTCTGTGTTTATTTATTTAGATAAATTTTCAAGAGAGAACAACATATGAACAAATACTTAAGTGGGCCAAGTTAAGTCAAGTCTTACATTTAGGGGTCTTGCGTATCATCTCATGTGCTTAAAGACTTGGTATAATTTGCATTCTGATTGCTACTGCCAGCAGTTATGAGTTACCCCATTGCAATTGAATCTTACATATAAGTTATGCTTACTGAATTACTTTGTTTGTCCTGGATATAGCTGTTCATGTAGTGAAGTCACAAGTGTTGGTGCAGCCTCAAATATATTTTAATGTTTGGCTACATAATCATTTATGAATCTTTTGTCATATTGCAATTGCATTTTTCATTTTTATCACTGACAATGTGCTAGGGGGCAGGCGCGACCAAAATTAAATTTGGTGGAAGTAGTTAAAAAAAGGTACTTGTGATCCAACTAAGAGAATGGTCTTAAATAGAGAAGAATGGAGAGACAAGATTCATGTAACCAACCCCAAATAATTGGGATAAAGGCTTTGTTGAGTTGAGTTTATTTTTATCACTGACAGCATGAGTGTTTACACCTTAAAGCAATATCATAATTCGATTAGATTTTTCTGGATTTATTTTTACTTTGTTGATGCTGAAATGCACTTGACAGTTTTAGGAATCTCATAATTTCTCATTTAGTTGCTCTCTCATCTTACCCACTTTGTACGTGTAATTCCTATGCACTTTATATGTTTAATCATCTAATATTTTTAATTTTGTTCTTTAAAGAATGGTTACTGATATATGTAACATGCTACAGGGAAGCGTGAGAAGGAAGAAATGAATGCTTTCAAGACCTCTGTTCCAGACTTCCAGTTGAATGGAGCCCTAACTTATATATAACTTGTGAAGGGAATCCCTGGCACCAGGCGGCTGCACAGGCGCACCTTAGAGGCTTTGCGCCTCTGCAAATGCAACCATATTGTTATGCGGTGGAAGACACATACTGTCAGGGGAATGCTCCAGCAGGTTATATAATTGGCCTGCAATGTATAAATTATTTGTTGCATAAGTTTTTATGCGCTTTTGTTTTCAGTCTCTGATAATTGTTAGATTCGGTTGGTACGCACATTTTAAATTTTTTTTGTTTTTCATTTATCACTTTCAATTATAGGTGAAAAGGTTGGTTGTCATTGAGACAGGAGATGTATCAGGCTCGCAAACAGAAAGAGGCAAACCACCAAGCCGTACACCCACCTTTGGTTGTTAATCATATTCCAGGCCTTGCAACTGATTCTTCTTAGCAACCAATGAGATTCTCCACAGGTTTGCTCTTTTGCTTTCTTTCAAATAAAAACATTCTTATATTATTGTATCTTTTTTACCATATTTTTGGAGTCATATTTAGGTAGTCTACTAACTTTTCAACACACACGCACACACTTATATTTAGGTGGTCTACTGATGATGCTAAATGAGTGAATTCCTTGGACTACAATATTTGATTCATAGAATTCCCATGATATTTTGATCTACAAAAATGTGTAGGTCTTGTTTTCAGCTATTTATCTGAGTGGCGATTTTTTTTTTTTTGGTTGTGTGTTGAATAACATTCAAGATGATGTAGAATAAAACAGTTGATATAGTCATGCTTGGTACACACTAAATTTCACGCATACCATGATTATGTTCTGAAAAAGTTCCTGGTAGCTTTTGATATACCAAAACTCAAAACTCTTTTGATCAACAACTTGCAGACACTGATTTTTAGAGATTAAGGTCTTGTTTTCTTAAGATTTTTATTATCATTGAAAGTGATTTTTTGGTCTCTTTGGTTGCAAAGAAATTGGAGGGAGGGAAAGAAACTTTTGAATTTTCCATGGAAAATGAAAAATCCAACAGAGTAATTCCCATTAGGTCTGCTATGCAACTCAAAAGGGATTAGTCCAGTGAAAAGATAACCAGCTAAATGCTATTAGCCCTGTTGCTCATCTTTAAATCTGTTGTTATCTATGTTTTTTCTCGGAGGAGGAGATTGGGAGCTGAAATCCCAAAGAACCCTCACTTGTGGCCCGTGGTTGGTATATCATCAGTCCAGAATTTCGGTAAAATGATATAAATGAAATAAAAAAAAATGAAAACAAAATACAGATGTAGATTGAGTAAAATGCTTGATGCTGCTGATTGTTTTCCATTATATTTCTATGACGTAGTATTTTTATCTGCCTTTTTTCTTTTCTTTTCTTGCAGGTTGCTGGTGAGAAGATATGCTTGGATTATTGTCTTAATTGTCGAGGTGAGCCGAATCCCCTGTCCAACTAAGCTAAGATTTTGTAGCTGAACGTGCCTATGGCTATGCTTTTATCAGATTAAACTCTCCTTGTGACCTTCTATTAATGATATTATGAGAAGAAAATGCATGTCTCTAGAAGGTGAATGGATTTAATAATTGTTTTTACTGGTTTCTGAGGGCCCTAACCATGACAATAAGATTTGCCAGCTTTTCTTAATTTGCTTTTGGCAACTGAATTACAGTTCATCTGTATTGTAGATTTATCTATATTACCCAATTGTTTGGCATGAATCTAATTGTCCATGCTGGTTGAGTAATAAATTGTGCAAAATATATCCCCTCTGAGGTCTACTGCTCTGTTCATTCTTGTCTTCAACTCCTAAATTGTTGCAAACCTTTCAAGATCCTAATTCACATTAGCTGAGACAAACCTTTTAACTGGTAGGAAATGAGATTTCCTGCTTCCTGTGCTGGGAAAACCTAGTCTTTAGATGGGTAAATAGATTTCTCTATACATTTTTTTTTTATGGCCAACAGTAATGAATCAATTGAAAAGATATGTTAGCAAAATTTAAATACAAAAATTTAATTAGTAATTTGCATCTTAAAAACCGTGAGAATATAAATTTTAAAGAAAAAGTTATGCATTAATATTAAAAATAAATGGTCCTATTTAGAATTCTCATTTTAGGCCTCAAATTATCTGTTTGGAACCATTGCTACTTCCTCCTAGAAATAAACAAGTAATATCACCTGGTCCACTATCTCTTTTGACAAATAAAGAGTGTTATCCTGTTTAGTGTTGAGCACTAAAGTGACTATTAGGACAAATCTTGATTTTATAAATTTTCCTTTTGTGAAAAGGCAATGCTATTCTTTCTAAATTCTGAATCTGAAATAATGCTACAATTCATCATTTTATATTTCAAATAATGCTGACAATTCATTGATAAATTCAAAAATTAGGATAAATTTGAGAATGGTAGAATTATTGTTTAGAGCAATGTAATCATTCTCAAATTTGTATTTTAAATTTTATATTAGCCACATAATTTGACACTATTGTCACATTATTTAAGATTTAAAATTAAATTTAAAATGAAAATGAAAAGGAAAGAATTATTGTTTAAAACAAGTTTTCCTTTCAAAAAAAGAAGAAGAAGAAGACGAATTTACTTTTTTGTTTGATAATGTGTGTTTATCACAATTCACTTCTTGTCATGTATAGAATACACACACAGAGACATACATATATAGATATAGATATATATATATATATATTAAATAAAAAATTATTTGATTTGGAAGAACTGAGAGTGTCTCGGGGTGAGCCAATTTTCTCCATTTCAGAAGAGACGCCAGACTTGATTTGTAGCGAAGTAATTTTCGTTATTAAATCGTCCTTGATTATCGATTAGGGAGAGGGGTGTGATCCGCATGGCCTGGCCTGTTCTGTTCGTAACCGCCGCAACTATCGCTCCGCCAGTCCTGTCTTTCAGTTTTGGCTTTTAGCTTTTAGCGTTCGGACGGCCCCCCGCAATTAAAGGTGGTAGAAAATAAGTCATTACAAATTTAGAGACTCGTTCGGAAGCACACCAACAATTTGTTGTAAAATGAGTCAAACTATTCGAAATTGATTTGTATTTGATTCGATTAAAGATTCGTTTGAATTCGTCTCGAAAAATTAACAAACTCGTTTGAACATAATTTGAAACTCATTTATTTTAATAAATGACAATTTACTGTTCAACTTGGCTCGAGTCATTTATAGTTCTAATTAAGATGAGTTGATTAAAATTTGTGTGCGCACACAAGTAAAAAAGAAACTCGCTCCATCAAAAAAAAAAAAAGGGACCATCCCATTGCCGTAAACATCATTTACTTTCCTCTTTTCTTCACGAAGTTGAGTGTATCATTTTCATCACACTTAACAAGTGTCAGTTTGTCACAAATAGCGGTCATGTATGACTCCTAAATTTTGCGTGACTGCCGAAAGTTTGATTCAATGGGCCCATCAATTTAGTTATAAGAACTAACTATTTGTCTGTTTTCGAGTGAATGTTTTAGCACCTCATTTTGCTCTTTCATTGTATTTCTCATTTTCAAATATAAAAATGGGTTACAAATTTGATTACAACGCCTTGATTAGGCTATCAAAAACAAATTCTTATAACCCAAATTTTCCTATTTTTCACATCCAACTAGAAGAAACTAGCGGTATATTACTAGCAGATTTATTACTGTCTTCCATTCCATACAATTTTGCAAATATCCCAACCATTGGTGCAGTATTATATGTGCAAGCCTCTGTCTGCATGTAATTCCCCCTATCATCTCTAAACTGATCCTTTTCATCTGGCCCACCCACTAGGGCCCCAAATAGAATATTAGGGTTTTGATCTTGCCTTCCATACCAGTTATCATACCCTTGTGTGCACCCGATAAAACCCTTGCTCTCTCTATATGATTCAATGGATGCCCCTCTATGGTGCACCCTTTTGGGGTGATTGGGTCCGTAGCCAACTAAGTAGCTGGTGGCCATTGGATTGGAGCCCAGGATGTAGTCAATCTGTGATTTGGCGAAGGATGAAGATTTCTTTGGGGTCCACCACTTTCCCGTGGCAGTTGAGCGTCTGATCGGATGATTGAAGATAATCAGAGTAGACCATTAGAAGGAATGATGCCGTGGAGACGTACTGCATGTTGTTCCATTGGCGGACGTACAGAAGGCCTCCCGGGGTGCGTTGTATATTGGTAAAGTTGTTTTTGTTCAGGCACGCGCAGATGTAGTGTTCTGCTTTTGAACGGTACTGTTGTAGAATGTGGCTGTGCTCCTTGTGCCTCTCCTCCTTCGGCAGCTGCCACGTCATAGAGTATTAATTACTCCTAAAATTATTATTATTTGTAAAAAAAAATACACAAAAATTACTAAACATAACATGTTATTTCAGTCTGTTTTCTCGCTCTGGCTACAAATTTATATTAGACAAATAATAAAGAAAAAATAAATTAAAAATTAATAGAACCAGCAGCCCACATATAAATAGTTGTGAGAGAGAGAGAGAGAAGTGTACCATAGAGGCAATAATTTGAAGACCAGCATATTTAACGTCCCAGCTGAATTCAGTGATGGCCCAAGTGATCCCACCAAAAGAGTGAGCCTTGTCTATAATGTATTCTAGATAAACCTCTTTGTCGGTGGCCTTGTAAAGCCACAAAGCTGCCCACAACAACTCATCCTTGTAACCGCTCACTGACGAATAGTATCCCTTCGCCACCCCAACGCTATCATCATACTTCCCTCTATACTTGTCTCCAAACTCAAACAACTGCAAATTTAACAAAAACCCTCCCATCAATTCAATATATAAATATATATATATATATATAGTAACAGATCTGAATCATAAGTTTAGGGATAAAAATACAAAAAAAAATAAAATTTAAGAACTCTAAGAGAGAGAGAGAGAGAGTTGCTTTTGTTTGATTTCGTCTCGCAATTTATATTGTTTTTATTTTTCAAACTCTAAAACAACCTAAAATTCGTACGCTTTCACGATGACTATTCACAGTTCTATTTTTTTATATACCCTTGTAGACTACCGGTTACCCACTAGTACTATACACATAAATACACATATATATTCACAAATTCACAATATATATATATATATATGTGTGTGTGTGTGAGATAGTTAAACGATTCCTCTAAATTAGAACCACCACTAGCAAAAACCTATTTGATTAAATTGGCGGAGATCGACCCACTTTATCTGCCCTTCTAACTACCTCGATTAATTAACATACCTGTTGTGCATGGTGCAAAAGAAGCTGAGAGTAACGGGGGTTTGTTCTCCTAAACACAATTGCCGCTGCCGCCATCGCCGCTGCAGTCTCGCCGGCCAGATCCGAGCCGGGGTTGTTCTCGTCAACCTTATATGCTTGTCGTGATGTTGTCATGTCCTCCGGCCGTTGCCAACAGTAGTGGTCGGTGTTCGCATCACCCACCTGAAAATCATTACATGTTCAATTATCTCTGTAATCAAGTTAATTAGTGGTAAAAAAAAAAAATATAAACAGTTTCACCTAAAAAAAAATGTAAACAGCATGGTGGACCCAAGAGAAATCCATGGCGGATTTGACTGCTCTGACTCTCGTTCAAAGCAGTTTTCCGGCTTGATTGGAGGAATTACCCACTCGCATGCTCTGTTTTTGTCAGAACGTTAATTACCTGAGCCCACAGAACATTTGGGCGAGTGTGAGATTTGATGAAATAATCAGTTCCCCACTTGATGGCTTCGAGAGCGTGACCGTACTCGCCGGCGGCGACTATTTGTTCGCCGTATTCGATAACTCCCCAGGAGAGCATTGTTACAGTGAAGGCCATCGGAAGACCAAATTTGACATTGTCACCGGCGTCGTAGTACCCTCCGACCAAGTCCACCTGCATGCGTCAAAGGAAAGAAAATCAAAACACTGTTTCTTGATGAAGAATCATTTGTTGGGAAATGCAGATAAGTGTGGTAGAAAAGAAAAAATGGACTGACTCCTTGTTCTAAGCCGTCGGTCAGGCCGGAATGGTGTCGCCAGGTGACTCTCTGGTTGTACGGTAAGCTGGCCGGAACGCTGCGATTCGTAGTAGAGCAGACTCTTTGAGAGTGCTTCTCTGTAGTTGTGAGATTGAGAGAAGGGTAAAATGGCAACAAAGATTGAAATCAGAGCAGACCAATGTTGAAGAAATCTGGGGAGCTTTAAAACTTTACATTGCCGCTTCTCCTCCATTGTGCGCTCTCTCTCTTTCTCTCTCTAATATATATATATATATATATATATACACACACACACACACACACACATACAGTAGTGGCAAACGCGTGAGTTTTAGTGGTTACTTGCATGGGAATTTAGTTATACGAGCTTAATGTCATGTCTTAAATGGATTGGTTGTTGATTTTCTTATTGGTTTAGACCAATCAAGTTGGAGGTGCACTAAAGTTCGGTGGGCTTGACCTCGTTCAATCATTATTCTTTTGGTAACGCTTTTTCTTAGACTTTTTGTTGTAACGTAAACAATATAATACCAGATCCTAACCTTCTATAGTTCTTAAAACAGAAAAACAAAAAATTCCTAAAAATAAGAAACTAAAATTTTGAGTTAGGAGAGAAACTCTTGGTCAATTGCGTCTAATTAGTGCGAAATAAAATACATGCACCAAATAAAATTATCAAAATTAGACTTTCACGACTAAAGCATTCCTGTGAGTTTATTCAAAAACTAGAGTGAGCTACGGTCGACAGTAGAAGGTTTGTAAAGCAAGTGAACTTGTGCTTTGACTCAGCTGTAAGTCTATACACCAATCGTCAAGTTGGTCAAAATGGAATAGAGACGCAAGTAGTGGAAGATGAAATAGGGAGATATTATTTACAAGTTTTAGACACCGTTTAGGTTTTCATTACCCTTCAGTTCGAGACTTTTATTCATAAGCTCTCATTGCGAGACTTCCATTTTGTTGAATGAAATAGCTTATTGAATATTTGATTCAAATTATTAAAAAAATTAATTTTTAGCTCATCAAAGTCTATTTTACCATTCATATATATATATATATATATATATATTATTGGGTGTTGTTTAGATAGATATAAACTAAAGGCGAGAAGTAATGCGTCTTCGAAAATTGCAAATTGTTTGCAACAAAAAGACAAAAAAAATCTGGGTAGCATTTTGGTAAATAAATGAAAGACCAAGGGTAGGTCTCAGCTGAATTTCTCTCCGCCTAGCAGCCGCCAACACTGAGGACACCCATCCAAACGGGCTCAGAGTCTTCTTTCAGATTATCGGAAGTCTCATAATCTACTACGGCTAAAACCTGGCTGTTAAGATTCCACTTCGTCATTTCCAAACCTCTAAGCAAAGAAATGATAGGAGAAGACAAATCAAATTCCCCACAAATCCAAAGCACAAACAAGAATAGCAACTGACTTGCATTGAGACATCGAACCAGAAGCATAGTATCAGTCCTGAAACAAAAGTATCATAGTTTCCATACAGTATCTTAATTATCAAACGTTTAACCGTTAAATCTAGAAACAAACTAGCTTTAAAGAAGACTGGCTGAACATTCTATAATACACTACGCGAAGTCTTTTGAAAATCCTACATCAGTAGGCAGTAGCACCTCCAGTTTGGTGCAGCATAGCATCTATCTCATCCCCTTCCTCCATTTCCAGCTGTAACAATAACATATTAAAGTCAGAAACTTGAAGGTGTGTGTGTGTGTGTGTGTGTGTGAGAGAGAGAGAGAGAGAGAGAGAGAGAGAGAGCAACCTCATCAGGAGTCTGCTCTCCTCGGAGACGACGGCCATCAAACAAAAACGCAATAGAGTTGATCTCAACTGATTGTCGATCGCAATAAGCATTCATGAGCTTCCTCAGTTGCGTGCTTCTCTTGATCCTGAAGAACACTTCGTTCCCATCCTACAAAAAAATTGCCAAATTAAAAGCACGGTAACATGATTTCCAAGTCCAGCTACCGTCAGAGAGAATTTTTTTATGATGTATTCATTCCTCCTTCCCAGAGAGAGAATATTATCAGCTAATTTCATAGCTGAATACATAATAAGGTTGGTGTTATCCATCAAAAAAAAAAACATGTTTAACCTGCAGTTACTGTGATGAGGATTTAATTGATTCTCGTAGACTGAACATTACTGCACTGACTCCCATGGCGGAACACCACAGGAAAAAAACTAAGGTGTCTATCAACAAAAAGTTACAAGAAAAGGACACATTTTCTTGTATTCATTCATTCATTTATGATGTATCTTTCTATAAGAAACTAGATCCACAAAAACTAGAGAATGGGTTCAAAACCAGAGGATTAATCGGTATCAGTCGTCATTTTCATTGTTTTCATTCAGTTACTATTATTATTTTTTAAATTTTCATAATAAAACGATGAAAGTCTCAAAAGAGTGTTTTTTTTTTTTGTCCTAATTCTTTTTCTCTTTCTTATGGACTCAAACTAAAACAATAAAGAATACAAAATCTAAAAAGATAGAATAATACGTAAGACAAAACCATTCATTTTTAGGGTCATCCCAGCCACTTATTCAAGAATCACAACCTGTACATAACCCTGATAGAATGAACAACAAAGAAGATGGTTATCCCATCTCTTAAATTCAGGAGACAACTACTAAAACCAGGGCAGCCAAACAAAATGTCCAGTCTGCTAGGTACCAAGGCAGTCAAACAAAATGTCTATGCCAACAAATTACTCCATTTTTTTTTTGATAAGTCCAACAAATTACATGTTTCACTTGTGGTATCTAGTTCAATCACTACTTTAATATTCTAATCAATCCACGTGTATCAGGCACCGACATTACAAGATATCTATATCAAGCATGAAGAGCCAATTAGCACACGTTAGCTTCCCTTTACAATTTTAGAAACATATACTGAGCATGCTAAAAGACAGCCTCACCAGGGTAATGACCTTGCCATCCATCACAAACTGCGGAAAAATGAAACAAGCAAATATTGTGTGTATGTGCTCATGCGTGTGCGCATGAGAAGAGAGAGAGAGAGAGAGTATTTTATAATTCCTTCTGATCCCATTCATACCAGATGTTAATTCTTTAGTTTTACAAACCAATTTTTAAAGATTTCTTACTTGTCAAAAAGATTATAAAGATGTCTTAAATATCTTAAGTCTAATCTCGTGAACCATCATATAGTTTTTTTTTTTTTTTTATATTTAAATAAGGCTCAATCATCCTAACTTAAGTCAAGCACAAATATGAGATTTCTGGTAAATAGAGAAGCAAGCCAGTGCTCACACCAAAACAGGAAAGCTTTGCTTAATAAGTGCAGATTCTAAGTCCCAGAAAATAAAGCATCAGAAGGCTAATTAAAGGATTGCACTTATAGAGATTTCCCCCACCAATTCTATCCACAAGATATAGACCATTATTCTAGAAGGTGAATTGATCTACAGGCTTGGTGTAGGACTGGAGAGAGGAAGATGTAGAGAGAGAGAGAGAGAGAAGAGAAATAAGGGAAGCAAGAAATAGAGAAATAAGAGTATGTAGAGAGGAAATAAATAGCCAAAAATCTTAACAATTCAACAAAAACTAGTCTAAACTATTCTTAGATCAAGTCCTATTAATGTATGTGGCACATGGGTCCAATCATGATCCCCATCAAGGCTTCTCCAAAAAGAAACCAAAAACAGTTATTCAATCACAACAATTTTTTTTTGATAAGTAAGGTGTATATTATAGATGTGCCCAAGAAAGGCAAGAGGGGCAAAAACCCCAAAAAGCTTTACAAAGGTCTTAGTAACCCCAAAAAATCAACAAAAGAAGAGACATTTACAGGGAAAAGCCTCTTTGGTCCAAAAAAAATAATAAGCACAAAAACGCATCTTTAAAGAAGGGAGTGAAGAGCTCCAAATTTTCAAAGACACGATTGTTCCTTTCAATCTAGATGCACCACAATAGGTAAATAAGGGGTCAGTCTCCATATTCTCTTAATCTTTTCTGAAAGGTTGCACCCTGCCCAAGCCAACAGAAGTTCTCTGACGGAGCCAGACATAATCCAAGAAACACCGAAAAGAGCAAAGACCATGTTCCAACAACTCCATGGACCATGACAGTGGATGAGAACATGATCTACCATTTCCTCATCCTTCTGACAAAAATAGCATCTACTAGCCAAGCTGAAGCTTCTCTTTTTCAAATTTTTCACAGTTAAGATGGCCTTCCAAGAGGCTTCCCAGGCAAAGAAGGAGGCTTTAAGGGGGGCTTTTGAGTGCCATATGATCTTCCAAGGGATTAGAGGGCCTTCAGAATCGATCGAGCTCTTGTAGAAAGAATTGACAGAAAAAGATCTCTTATTCGGCATCCACACCCTCTTATCCTCCCTCCCTTCCGTAGCACTGAAAATTGCATGTGTCCAAAGAAGGAGCCCACCTCTTCTAACTCCCAATCAAGACAGTTTCTCCTAAAGCGAGGAGTTCAAACAAGCTTCTTCCCAACTCTCTCCAGGTACTCGCAAACCCAAGCCGCCTTATTGTTAGCTAGACTGTATAAAGTAAAAAATTTCACCCTCAACGGCTCGTCCCCATTCGAAACGTCATCCCAAAATTTAACACGGCCACCATTCCCAATAACAAAACTCCACTTTTTCTTGAAAGTCCTCCATTCACTTCTAATGGAACCCCAGGGACCACATCCCCTTGGCCCTTCCATACTGCCCGAACACCAACCTTCGTTGTCGCACCCATACTTAGCAACTCTGATCTCCTTCCAAAGCTCCCCATTGCTCTCGCCAAACCTCTATAACCATGTTCCTAAAATAGTTGTGTTGAAGATACACAAGTCTTTCACTCCTAGCCCCCGAGAGACACTGGCTTCTTAATTTTATCCTAAGCCACTAAATGAAACTTTCTGCGCTCCCCTTAGTGGCCCCATAAGAAGTCCCTTTGAATCTTCTCTAGCCTTCTGCTAACTGACTTCGGCATGGGAAAAAGAGACATGAGATAGGTGGGGAGGTTGGCCAAGGTACTTTTGATGAGGGTGAGCTTGCCTCCCTTAGAGAAGAACTGTCCCTTCCAGCCTAACAGCTTGCTGAAAAACCTTTCCACCACAAGGATCCCAAAACCCAATGGATCGTGAAGGAGCACCCAACGGAAGTCCCAAATAAACCAAGGGAAAGCATCCCACTCTACAGCCTAGCGTGCTGGCTAACATGTTCATCTCTCGAATCGATCCAACCTAGAGTAATGCTGCTTTTTGTGAGATTTATCCACAAGCCTGACACAGCTTTCAAAGCACACTAGGATGCATCGAACAAAACGAAGCTAGCGCACTGTAGGTTCGCAGAAAATGATAGTGTCGTCAGCAAACAAAAGGTGGGAGATGGCGACACCACCTACCCCTTCTGTCCCCCACCTTGAAAGCCTTTGATGAGGACCGACCTCTTCAGCTCGGAACAAAAAGCGACTCAGAGCCTCCATAGCTATCACAAAGAGAAAGGGGGATAAGGGGTCCTCCTTGTCTCAAGCCTCAAGAAGAACGGAAGAAACCTGCAAAGGATCCATTGACAATGACCGAAAAGGAGACTGTGGATATACACGACTGAATCCACTTTCTCCACTTGCTCCCAAAACCGATCTTAGCCAGCATACCCATAAGGAAACTCCAACTAACATTGTCAAAGACCTTCTCAATATCCAGCTTGCATACAAGCTCTTTCCTGTTCTGCTTTATCTTGGAGTCAATGCTTTCATTAGCAATGAGAGCCGCATCCAGGATTGTCAACCCTCCACAAAAGCATTTTGACCGAGAGAGATGATGCTACCCATAACCTTCTTCAACCTTAAAGAAAGAACCTTTGCAATTCAGTTTGTAAACTGTTGCTCACTAGACTTATAAGGCGAAAGTCCTTGATGCTATTAGCGCCATCCTTTTTAGGCATGAGGGCAATGAATGATGCGTTGAGGCTTCGCTCAAAGCCCCCCTCCCTGTGGAAGGCCCCAAAGACCGCCATAACATCCGCTTTCAGGACGTCCCAGCATTTTTTGAAAAAAGCCATAGAGAACCCATCTGGACCTGGAGCTTTATCCCAATTGCAAGCATCCAAGGCTTTCACCACTTCATCTTCCGAAAAAGGGATCTCCAAATTAGAAGTTTCCTCCCCGTTCAGCCTTTCCAAGCAGACATCATCCAAGGTCTCCAGCTATGTGGCTCTGTGTAAAGGCAGGAGAAGAAGTCAACAATTCCTCTTCTAATGGACTCTTCCGCAGTGATAACATGATCATCAATAACAATGGAGGAAATCTTATTCTTCCTGTAGTGAGAAGAAGCCGTTCTGTGAAAAAATTTGTATTGCGGTCACCCTCTCTAAGCCAAATGGCTCAAGATTTCTGCCTCCATGAAATTTCCTCCATCTTGAGAATACGTTCAATCTGGCCTTTTAAACCTTCTCTTTCACTCCTTTTCTCAGCAGAGAGGGGTTCCAACTGATCCTCCATGTCCAGCTCCATCAGATTATTCAACAAAGTCTGTTTTCTAACCTGAATTGAACCAAAGACCTCACGGTTCCACTTTCTCAGATCTTCTTTGAGGAGCTTCAGCTTTCTAGCAATGCAGTAACTTGGAGACCCAGACACAACGTAAGAATCCCACCAATTTCTCACTAACTCCACAAAACCTTCCGATTCTAGCCACATGTTTTCAAATCTGAAGGGGCTTTTTTCCTGTACTAAAACCCCCGCAATACAGCATAATGGGGTGGTGATCTGAACAAGGCCGTGGGAGATACTTTTGGGAGATACCTGAGAAGACATCCTCCCAGTTGTTTGAAACCAAGAATCTATCCTAAACGAGGCATAGCCGTCTGGTGACCTCCTCTAGGACCAAGTGAACCGCCCTCCCTCCAGATGTAAATCCACCAGACTTTGAGAGTTTATGAACTCGTTGAAACCCCTCAGTTGTCGAGGTCAGCCTATCAACCCCCAATCCTCTCGTCCGGATACCGCACTACGTTGAAAGTCCCCCCCAAGGCACCAAGGAACCTTGCGAAGAGGAAAGCGTCGACTGTAGCTCATCCCAGAAAAAAACCCCTAACACCATCAGTCATTGGCCCGTAGACACCACAAAAGCCCCACACATAGGAGTTGGAAACCAAACTAAACTTAAAAAAGATGGAGAAATCACCCACTTTGTGCTCAATACTATTGACCACACGGGAATCCCAAGCCACCAAAATACCTCATGCAGTGCCGCAGGCATCCAATGCAGCCCACTTAATCCATCTGGATCCCCAAATAGAACGAACAAAGCTCCTCGAAATATTTCCCATTTTGGTTTCCTGAAGGCAAATGACTGTGGGCTTCCATTCCTGTAGTAAACCTTTGATAACTGCACATTTATCTGAATCATTCAAGCCCCTCACATTCCAGGATAAAATTTTTAGATGCATAAGATAGAATTTAGACCCTCTCCATGCCTTCCCCAAAGGCCACCATCTCTTTACTGCCCCCATAATTAACCGAACAGGACAATTCCTCCATTACCCTTCTTATTCTTTTTGCTGATTTTTCCTCTTTGTTTTTCTCAGAGGCATTACTAGAGCTTGGTTTGGACAAGGAATTGCTCATTACGATTTCTCTGAATATTTCTAGCATGCGTTCCTCAAAGCCTGCACAAGTGACTCCTAGCAATTTACTTACTTTCCCCATTTTTCGGAGCACCCAACCATCCGATATTGTCTGTTGATGACTTAAAAGTTCTGCTGGTTGTGCCTCTTGAATCTGAGTGCATAGATTCTAAAGCTCAACAAATCCTAACCCCAAGCATTTCAATAAAGTCCATGTAAAGAATTTCTCCACCATTCCACCCTATCAAGGGCCATGTTTTTTTGTTTAAGTTGTGTGAATCTAAAATTGTACTTCTTGTCTGAAAAAGGAATGAACACTTCAACTTGTCTTCCCTTAACACGTGGTTATCATTTCATCATCACAAATTCTATCTTGTCATTTCTGAGAACTACAAATCCTTCAGAACCCTTAATCTATTAAATCCTGCTGCCCAAAACAATCTATACGATACCAGACAAATTAAACTAAGCTTGACATAATCAGCTGAAAAATTTTAGATGGCCATCACTAGCTTAAAGACTTTTAATTAAAGTGTCCAATCAGATTGAATTGCAAAAAAAAATGCTTACACTTACATATTCGAGAACTTATAACACGTGTATACAGAACTCATAACATCCGATAAATGTATAAATCAGTGCTAACATCTAAACAAAGTCCAATACCAAGTTCAACTAACTATCGATTGATTACAGATGATGTAGATCACTCACAATTAATGAATTACCCAAAACAATTTGAATAAATTAACCAAAAAAAAAAATTTAAATCCTAGCAACCAAAATGCATAAATCCTATCTTGCCCCCAATATAATGCAACTCTAGAACCACACAAATTAAAACCATAACAATAGAACAACGAAGTTCCCCATATGTCAAAAACCCTAGAACCCGCTAATGGATAAAATCAAAATTACCGATACATAGAGACCCAACAAGAAGAGTGAATTTGAGACTTGAGTAAGAAAATTACAATCAAATAAAACGGATAAACGTGATGATAATATACACGTATGTCAGACCTGGCCTTTGACCTTCAGATTGATGTGAGCCGATTGATCGGCTGGTTTCTTGTCTTCCTCCTGGTTCGTAACCCCCGACATTTTTCACCGATGCGATTCGCCGCTGCTGCAATATTCCACTAAATCAAAGCTCTCCCCACCGACTTTCGCTATAAATCAGAGCTTTCCTCTACAGCTACAATTCTCTCTGCCGACTTTATTAGACAAATGGGGTCAACGAGACCGTGTTATAAAAAAATAAAACAAAGGACCAACGGTCCTGATGAATTTAACTGCCTTATCGGACGGGCGAAATATATTACTTTTGTTAAAGTAACTGGCAACGACGCCGTTCCAAATCAAGGGCCCACTATCGTAGCACGGATCTGCTCGAATTAATCTTGATTCAAATTAGACTAATTTATTTTATTATAATTTATATTGAAAAAAAAAAGAAGGTAAGTCACGCTAACGTTGTTGAGATTTCTTATAATTATGATTGTTATTTTTTAAAGTTTTTAAAATTATATTGATATTTTTTTATTTTACCTCATAAATTATAAATATTTTTCTCTATTTAAATTTTTTTTAAATGATAAAACTGTCTTTTTCATCTTTTTTCTTTAATTTTGGATCAAAATTTTTTTAATTTTTTAAATCTTTTTTTAATTTAGATTAAACTAATTTATTTTTATTTTATATAAAAAAAAATTTAAGATTTTAATTAATATTTATTAAAAATTAAAAAAATAAAAATTTTAAAAATGTATAAAAAAATAAATTAATGAAAAAGATATTTTTATCATTTAAAAAAAAATTAAATAATGTGAGTATTTATAATTTGTGAGATAAAGTAAGTAAAATTAGTTTAATCGTACTCCGCCCACTGAATGGGCCAAAAAAATTGAGATGAAGCCCCTGCAAAGCGAGTGGAAAGAGTGACCTACCCTAAAAGTTTCAATGGTCGTCCCCCTTGAGTGCTGCGAGCTAAAGAAAGAAAAGACAAAACAAAAGATTAGGAACAGTTTTCAAGTTGGGCCGGGTCAAAGCCAGCTTCTCTCAGTTCATATTTTTTTATCCTTGACGGGCTTTAGGTTGGACCTGGGGTCTGGCCGTGCCTCAGATTAGTGATCCAAACTATCCATATCTTGTACAATATGGGCTATAAGCCTATAGCCTTGGATGTTAAAATCCACTTCTGCTGCAGCGTACATGGGACCTTGTCAGTTGCTCAAGGCTGGTAATTAAACCCTTTATTTAACAAAAAAACTCTTTCATTCAAGGCCAGCCCAACTTCTAAGGTGTAACTAACTGGTCCAAGGTTGACCATCCGTGGAAGTTTGGGCCAGAACAAGAAAGGATTGAAGGGCCGAACCCAACCACCAAGGTCCAGGGAGGGGCTCTCGTACCATTACCACTGAAAAAAAAGGGTAGCCACCCTGGAACCACAAAATCCCCTCACTTTTTATTCTTTTTTTATTAATATTATTTGTGTAATTACAAGTTTATTTACGAATAAGAAAATTTTGTGTTTTTCTAACTTATATTATTAATGTGATTTTTTTTATACAATTAGAAGGGAAGAGATTCTAACTGCCACTTAAATGTGTGTTACTGTGAAGAATCGAACTCATACGAATTAAATAAAGAATAAATATTCACATTAATCTAATAAAATTTCAGTCCTCGGCTTATTACCCAAATTAAATCGTACTTATTAATTATAACTCTTTTATGAAATTTAATTTGAATTAAATTGATAAATTATTTTTTTATTATTATTAAATTTATCAAATTCATTATAAATATACTTATTTTAAAATTATTAAATATTATTTAATAATTCATCTAAATATTTAATTATTTAACTTAAATAAGACAGTTTCACAATTCAAACAAATGAAAATCATGCCATTATATTATGCTCTAAAGTGCTGTATCATAATAGTGGTTGATGCACGAAGCTTGATGTCATAAGCTAGGAGTGAATTATGGTAGCATGCGATGTATCCTTGGAATCATTTTACAAATGAGAAAGAAAGATCCAACACCGACCCACGTTGCGTAAACCCGCCAATCTAATTCACTTTCCCGCGCAATAATAAAAAAAGAACGAAAGAAGGAAAAGGAAACCCACGGCCACCGGTGCGTGATTTTGAAGAAAACACGAAACTTCCTAATACTAATCAGAGCTGATCGTAATCCAATACAAGCCGCGTCATCGATGTGGGACCCAGCCCATCTCTCTCACCATATATCATTACCATTTGGTTTTTTCTCTTTCCTTTTTAAAGTTTTGTTTAACAGTAATTAAATACCGGGTAAAAAGATTATTCACGCTTTGAATATACCAGTCCTGTCCAGTTAGTTCCAGCTATTATTTGGCTTAATGGTTTTCAGTTATTTATAATGCTCAATTGTACTCTTCAATATATATAAATAAAATCATGAAATTATCAAGAAATCGAGACTCAATCTAATACACATAAAATTGTTAATAATTAGAGTTTAAAAATAATTTGACTATCATGAAACGGAAACTTAGTCTGATACACATAAGTTGACACTCTCTTATTGATTCATAAAATAAAAAAAAAGTTTTAATAGCTTAAGGTAGAGATCGGTACATTTTAGCCTCTTTGGTTGGAAGGAATAAAAAAAAAGTAATAAAAAAAAGTTTATTTCATAATTAGTTTTAAAAATAAGAAAGATGACAAGGAAAAGAAAGCTACAGAAAAGAGAGCTCAAAACCTATTTAAAAATTGAGGGAGAGGAGACGAAATGAGAGAAGACACTGCTTTAATAAAAATTTAATAATATAAATAATACCCATTAAATAAGATAATAAATTTTCTTCTTTATTGTAAAGATAAAAATAAAATAAACAATTTTATAATGAATTTAAAAAAAGAGTGTAATAGTTTTTTTTCTCTCTCATCATTTAAAAATAAGATTAGAAGATTACACTATCGAGTCAAAAAAAAAGTATAGGGTTCTTATAGATACCTTGGCTCATTTACATAACAACTTAGTTTTTATTTGGGAGAAAATCACATGTGAAGCAAATCACAAAATGATCATTTCAATTGAGTAAGCTCGAAGCAACAGTTTTCTTATTAGAATCAATGACTGTCTAATAGAAACTTCATAGTTGTAGTAATAATCGCATTGACTATTTTGCTCGACGGGGAGATTTGTCATCTTGCTCGAAGCTCAGCCCCAAGTGATCAGCTTGGCAAGGGAGATGAATTCTAGTTGAAGCATATCTAGGTCTCAACAAGTACAATCAGAATCTCATGTCTGGTGGCGAGCCATGTCTTGATGTCCGCGTGTCAATGTCTTCATGTCGTGGTCCCATTTTTGGTAGATCAGATGGCTAATAGGGCGTATAGCAAAGAGATAACTTAATTATCAAGAAATACACCAGCTTCTGTTAGTTGAAATGGCTTCTGTGGCCTATAATGGAACTCCTCATTTGACTTGTTCTATTTTTCTTGTACTAAAAAATAAAAATAGAGCACTTGAAAGTTATAGCTACTATTTTGTTTAAATTCTAAAAGGTAAAATTACTCGATATGAATGACAAAATAATCAAGCAATTTCATAACAAAAATCATCATATTGTCATCAAATGATGGCTTAGCATGACTGGCGTTTGATTAAAATTCTTTTAATTACTTAGTAATTAATAAAATTAGTCTAATTTGGTTCAATTGTGTAAAATTACTTATTTTGAAGAGTTTTCACATCTCCGATCATTTCATATAATATGCATTTTATAAAAAAATTTAAAATATGTAATTATATATATGATAAATTATAATTAAAACATAAAATAATAATAATAATTTTATTTTTTTTATCTTACCTTAATCTCAAGTCTCTCAGGTAACTAAGAGAATTTATTAATTTAATAAATTGTAAGTCACAGTCATATGAAATGATGGGATGTGAGACAAAGGCTGGGATCTAACATTTCTCTTGAGACACGACCCTAGATTAAAAACTGGTTACTCCTTAAATGTTGTTTATTTTTTCAAATAAACACATACATTGGAGTCATGTTCATGCCCACAACAACACGTCACCGTTTTATCATTTTTCCACCCATCATCAGATTAAGGTGGGCCTATCACGTCGGCCAGGCCCACCCATGTTTTCTTACCAGATTCATTATGAATGATTTGGTAAAATGCTAATGTTGGCCGTTCCTCCACCGTTTGATTTGTATCAAACTTCATGGGCTGACTGAATCAGCGGCAAGCCCATCAACATGGTCCCACCGAGCATTCATTCTGGCAACATCAAATTAGAGTAACGCGGCGATCGTTGCTGTCCACGCCACAAGTAAGCAAAATAAATAAAAAAATACAACCCGGTCAAAATTTTTCATTTTTAAAATTTAAAAAACTACATAATAAAATGCCGGCTATATACGTGTCGGAAAATAATTGATTGACGCCGTCTAAAAGGCTTCACAACTGCCGGTAGGCGTGACAGCGAGTACCGAATTCCGAGACGGGTCAGTCTGAATGACCGGCCATAGATCCAGCTTTTTGTCCTCCAAACCAGCCGGTTAATGGCGACCGGATATCCCGGTAGCCGGTGGGGTTGATGGGCCGGGAAGATCTCGACCACTGCGATAATCTGTGGATGACAGGTGTCTGACGGGTCAGATCGGTGGGTCCTACACACGTCTCTCGAGGTTGGAGACTTTGGTTGGGTTAAGGGGTTGTTTGGTGGAGTGTTTTCAAGTCTAGGGTTTGGAGTTTGGTTGGGGTAGGAAGGAAAGAGTTGAACTACGAAGTGGGCCATCGATGTGTATATATATATATATATATACAGAGAGAGAGAGAGAGAGAGAGGAAGCTGGGTTGTCTGGCAGGGACAGTGGCTGGTTGGTCAGTCGTGGTGGTCCACCACGAGTATGGTCAAGGATCCAGTAATAGTTTTCAAGGGCACAGAAAATCCAGTTTATGACATTTATATCCTTGAGAGCCATTGGTTTTTAGTAAATTAGTGATTATATATCTCTCCAAATTATTCTAAAGGGTTCATAACTCGTTTTCTCTTGTTTTCATTTTTTATTTATTTAGTTATTTTATTAATGAGGCTCAGTTAGTTGTTTTTGGAGAAATTAATTTCCTATGAACGAGGGAATTGGATGAGTTAGCGAAATTTAAATTATATAAAATTTATTTTTAAAAAATATTATATAGTTACTTAGATGAATTTAAGAAAATATATATATATATATAAGTGGGACGGGCCAAATTTCTAGTTAAGAAAACCTATTATGTTAGGTGAATATTTTGTATTGATTCCATTATTTTTCGCTTGAATAAAGAATCTGCTCTCAACGTAAACAATCTCTAATATGGACGCATGGTGTGACAGAGAATTTGAATTTACTCTAATAAGACTTGATACCGGGTTGAAATTCCAATTAATAAATAAAACATCATTTTAACTCATCGTTAATGTCCTCATCTAGCAAATATTTTGTGACGATTTATGTAAATGATCTTGTAAGTTAGATTCTTATTGTCTATTTGAAAATAATAATTTTTACAAAAAAATTAAGCTAACATAATAATAGTTAAAATACGAAAAAATGAGAAAGAAACCAATGCACCTTATTATTGTTTTATGATTATATATACGGACAGATTTGATATATTAAAAATAAGGATATTAGTTTTAGAATTGTATTAAAATTATTTAATTTTGATTTATTTACAATTTCTCTAGTTTTTTTGATTTATTAGAATTTGGATAGAAAATATAAGAATTAGTTGTTTTCTATTTGAATTATTAGTCTTTATTATTGTAAGATTAATATAAAAATAGGAATTTTGTTTTCTATTCAAAATATGAATATTTTAGTACTATAAACATGATAAAATATGTCTTTATGATATGTTTTTTTAATTAATATTAATTTAATTACGAATTTAAAAAAATTATTTTTCTTATTTGGGTGAGGAGCCCCCTATATTATTTGTTTTATAAAAAACTCGACGTATTTGATTCTCTTTCTATATTTTTGTTCCGCATCATATACATTGGATTGCTGAAGATTGCTTTGGAAAATTATAAATGGTTAAAGTTTACCAACCTTGCATTTGATGCACAACAATGGCACATGCATAAAATACATGCACAATTAAGATTGAGACAATGCAAATAGTAAAATTATATTAATCGTATTTAGAACTAGTTTGTTTAATTGTTTCACGATCCACATATGAGAAATCTATAATCTCGAGTGAAGTAATTTTTATCTGTTCTACATTTGTAGAAATAATTTTTCTATTTGTAAGATCAAAACTATATACACCTAACTATTTTTAGATTCCGTAATAATGAAAGAATCATGCATTGAATTTATTGTTTGCCTTTTATGCAGACAGTAAATTTCCAAAGCCAATCGATGTGACACGGAAGAGCAAACATCATTTTAGTTTGCAATGGCATAGAAAATCACTTTCTCATAAAAATGAGAAAATTTGAAATGTCATTGTTGCATGATTTTGGATCAATTGATGTGAAAATAAAAAAAAATGTTACAATTTTTCCATTTTTTTGGATCAATTGAGATTCAAGTGACCTCTTCCACCCAATTTTTTGTGGTTAAAAGTCAATATCAATGGTGCGGGGGACAATGCCATCAAAGGAACGAGGAATTGGTAACGTGCACCAAAAATGAACATGGGAATTTTTATTTTATTTTTTTGTTTGGATGCTATATTGAGGAGGGTCCTGCATGTGGTTAGTGCAGAAATGCTGGAAATCATTGACAATTGGGGAGAGTATGCATTTTCAAACTCCATGATTTGGAGGGTGGTGTTTGGGTGGAAGGGTAGAACTGTCGGTACGCCCTGCGTCTTTTGAAATCGAGATCTTTGCAATGTTATAGATTTTTGTGTGCAGCTTGCAATATGGCCACCCCAAGCGGGGCCAAACGGATCCTTGAAAGGATTCAAATCATGTGATTGAATCATTGAGATACCGATGCATTTACTTGTTTCAAAAGAATAAAACTTTAAAATAGTTTTTTATAAAAAAAAAAAAAGAAGCAAAGGTAATGTCATTATAAACGATATCATATGAAATAAATGTATTTTAATCACAAAATGACCTTAAAATTAAGAATAAGTATGAATTTCCAAACTTGATGATTTGAAAATTGTTTGGGTAGAGGAGTTAAAAGTGTGGGTGTGGCCCGTGCTCTGTGAAATGGAACTCTCTACTAGCGTTGTAAATTTTTACATGCAACTCGCAATTTGGTCACTCGAAATAGGGCAAACGACTAATGAAAGTAGGGGTGTCAATTCGTAGTTATCGTATCGTGTCAAGGCATATATATTCGAAAATATATGTGATCCTAAACCCGACACTATTAACTAATCGTGTCAAGTTTCAAAACTCAAACCTAACTCATTCATTAAACAGGTTACACGTGTCGACACACTTAACCTGTTTATTTTAATTTTTTTATTTTTTAAATAAAAAAAATTTACCTATCTTTTAATATGTATAGATAGTTTTCAAGTTTAGTAACTTTGAATATATGCCAAATCAAAGTAGAAATCTTTTTCATAAATAAAAAACCTCAAAACCTTGGTAAATATTTATGTGAGATGAATTATCTTAACTCATAATCTATTTTACAATTAAACGTGTTAAGTCGTGTTAAACGGGTTGACACTAGTAAAACTCAGACCCAACTTGTTTATTAATCGTGTTATACGTGTCAATACGTTTATGACCTAAACCCATTTGTGTTAAACACAAACCCGTTAACTTCGTGTCGTGTTGTTGTGTCGTGTTAAAAATTGACACCCCTAAATGAAAGTATTCTAATTATGTGATTTAGATATTATTTTTGACAATTTTTGTATTTCCGTGTTTGCATTTATTTATCTCAAAAGAATAAAACTTTAAAATGTTTTTGTTTAAAAAATGTAAGGTACTGTTACCGTGGCTTAGATATTCTTTTGGACAATTTTTATATTTTCCTTTATCATTTACTTATTTCGAAACGAGTAAAACTTTAAAATTATTTTTTGTAATATGTAAAGTAATGCTATTGAAAATTCGATCTCATAAGAGACAATTATCTTAAAATTAGACATAAAATAGTTTGGATAAATAAAAATTCAATCTTGAAACTATTTAATAATTAATTTTATTTTATATAAGTTCTAACTTACAATAAGATTGCTTAAAAATATAATTGAAAAATAATATTTTTTAATATTTTTTTCTTCTATTTCTTTGGATTTTCGAAATAGTAATATAAAAGTGCATTTACAGAAATAAAATAATTAAAAACAGGCTAACCCAATATAGTGCTTTGGAGCAACTTTTGATTTTACAATAATTAAAAAGAAAGAATGAAAAATATCATTCTAGAAATCTAATTATTAGATCAACTCTGAAAACCAGGTTTAACCTTCATTTTTTTCAAAATAAAATTAGGTGAATTTGTCAATTATTTTACACCATAAAAAATAAAAAAGCATTTTTGTTTCTTTAAAATTAAATAATATATACACATGACTAAATTAATTCATTTTATTCATCTACCGATTTATATTAGTTTTTTTTAATATAATGATTGAAGAGAAAATTAAACTGACGTGGATAATAATAGTTGCACCAATAAGAAACTTTTTTCATTTTCCATTGTGTAATAAATATGCTTAAGAACAATGTTTTCAGACTCAACCCGTTTATTGAACCAAAAAAAATTCGGATTACGGGTTATCGGTTCAATCGGAATCAAACCGTGATATCATTATTATGTAATTAGTAAATTTAATAATACATATTATTGATATTTTAAATTTAAAAAATTATAAAAAAATTACTAAAAATTATATAAAAAATTTGCAAAATATGAATTTTCTTAATATGTAAAACTTCAAGAAAAAAAATGGAAAAAGTATAGTAGACATACCTTATTACAATGTTGAAAATTGAAACTTCATTGCCATTCTTTCATAATCATAAGGACCATAACAAAAATTATTTTAACATCTAATCAAAACATAATCCAATAATTTAATCTTCAACTACATGAAAAAAAAAATACAAACACTAATAATCATCATAAAATAAAATAAAATATCACATTTTTTATGCCTTTTATATATAAACAAGAACTGGTGTGAACCGGTGACCTAATACCGAGTCACTCGGTTCGACGGTCCAACCAGTCGGTTTTAACGGTTTTGTATTTTTTGAACGGTTTTGAACTATAAGCAGTTTTATGAGTTAAATCGAACCGTTTTATGAACCGATCAACGGTTTAACCAGTAGAATCAGCCGATCCAATTCGCGTTTTAAATCATTGCTTAAGAAAGAGTGCATGGAGAGGTCCAAGTCCACTCGTCAAATTTTTTATTTTTTATTTTTTTTATGGCCATTTTTCCTTCTTGTAACATACTGCATCAAGGACATTTCAACAACCTTTTACTCCAATGACCAGTCAACCATTTGATTAGTATGATACATGCAACTATAAAGTCCAATCTTTCATCCTTTTTCGCATTTGTTCGAATCAAAATTATGGGATTTGTTGAATGCCCAATTAATCACGTGTCTGTTTGTTTATTTATTATTTTATACCAACAGGTGGCGACTTGTACAAAGGGCATCACCCAGTTGGAACCAATTCTATTGTCGCATCTCGCGGACAAAACATAGAAATATACACAGCGCACAAAATACACATTACTTTAAATTTAAAAATTTTCTACTATCATTATTGCACTAATGATTGTATTAAATTCTTCAGTATTTAAAGTAATTTTTTTTTTCTTTCTGGGTAAAGAATAATCGAAGGCATATTCATGGGTCCCACATTTCCTAAGAAAATGTCTACATTATTGGTTTGGGAGGAACTTGGTCCAATTTGTTATAAGACAAGGCTATAATATAACTTGAAATTTAAATTTAGGGTTCATCTGGAGAAGAAAACTTGGTTATAAATAATTAATCATTACATAATTAATTTGTTATTTATGTTATTTAGGTGTTTAGTATAAATTATGTAAAAGTAATTTTATTTTTGTTAATAAAAAATTTATTTATTTAAAAGTATAACGTATAAACAAGTCAAATCAATTATTGTAAAATCAATCGTACTGTCCTCAAATCCAATCCAAGATTGAAAAATCAACGTATAGTAATTTTCCACCAAAGGTTTGGCAATTTTGTACTATGAATTTCCTTTTTCACTATTTATATTATATTTATTAGGTAATGTAAAAATAGTGGACTTTGAAATAAGACTGATAAAAATTTAAAATTGCTTGGAGAAGTAAATTTTTTTAAAAATTTGATGAGCCAACTTCAAAACTCGGTTTTAGCAATTAATAACGAACACTAATAAAAAGAAATAAAAAATCATGTTTGCAGAGCACAAAATTACGTTTTGTTAAACAGTATTAATAATTTGGTAGTCTCTTGAGACTATGGTTTCAACGATCAGATTAAATGTCACGTCTATAACAATGTATTATATTGACTTATTATTGACCGTTGAGACCAATTCATTGTATAATTCCTTCGTGAATAAACCCAAACAAAATCAACTAAAGTTCTCTTTTGTATGTATAAATTAAAATAAAATAAATTAAAAAAGACAACAAGAAGT
Source organism: Nyssa sinensis (assembly GCA_008638375.1). Classification (NCBI taxonomy): domain Eukaryota; kingdom Viridiplantae; phylum Streptophyta; class Magnoliopsida; order Cornales; family Nyssaceae; genus Nyssa; species Nyssa sinensis. Next base: position 55,771,880 of record CM018046.1, read on the forward strand.
TTGAAGACACGAAACCACATTTTGATAAACAGACTCAATTAAAATCAACCAAAGTCTTCTTTTGCCCAAAAAAGTGAGCTTAATCCTTGAATCAACTACAGAGGCATTCACACCACAATAGCCGCCTAGTGTGAACCAGCCATAACTCAAAATGATTAAGTGGCTCCAGCAAAGAATCCCACTATGATTAAAGAAACAAAAGGGTATGTGGTTTAATTTTGAATCATACCATTTAAAATTATGAGAAAAACATTTTTGGGAAAGCCCACAAGTTGGGTCAAATTTATTATATGGCATAATAGTGATGAAATTTCGAAAGAAATAATGTGACATATTACTACTTCATCATTTTATATTTAAATATTGTATAGAAATTAGGTTTGTAAATAAAATTTCTGAATTCAGATATCACCGTCATCCTGATAATTAAAATTGATTTCTATATTGATCCCTTTATAGTAAAGATTCTGACCACACGTGAAAAAGCATGTTAAAATATTAAATACTTTAATTATACCTTTTTAATAACTTAAACTTTTATACGAGTAGATGATTCAAAAGTATATAACATGTTTTTGGTGTAATTATCGTGAAGTAACAATATTGAAGTTGGTGGAAGCAATAGATGGATTGCTGTTCTGAAGTTTGTGGCACATGGGAATGGTGGTTGATCCATCAATTTGTGTTTTACTTGAAAGAGCAAAAACACATTACAGTAAGATAACTTAATAGTAAAAGAAAATATGCAGCTGTCTCAAATCATTTGGAATAACTATTACTAATCTACTTTATATATTTTCCCACTCTCACATTCTCATATTATGATGCCCAAGAACTATCTTGGGCGGAGCGGTTATTGTATTTTTTTATGAGATACTCAGAATTTTGTGACATAATAACTATAATATTAAATGTTCTAAGGTGTATTTCTTATCATCGGTTGATGCGTATACACATTCTCGATTATGACATGATAACTACAATATTAAATGTTCTAAGGTGTATTTCTTACCATCGGTTGATACGTATGTACATTCTTATATAATATATATTAAGCCTTCTAGAAATTGAGAGATTTTACAACTATTCATAACTCTTTTACCTATCTCTTATTGTTAGTGTGGGCTCAACCATAAAGCGAGATGAGCAATCGTTTTAGGCCCTACTTGTAAAGAATATTTCTGATTTTTTACAACTTTATAATATAAATTAATTAGAAGTCTACAATCCATAAAAAACTAAAACTATTTATAAAGAAAGACCTCAATTTTATATATAACTCTATAGTATAAACTAATTAGGAATTTAATTTTCATAAAAGTTTAAGATTAAAGAAAAAGAAAATTATAAAATTGACCAATTATATCTTATAATATTTTTTTTGATACCGTAATATTTTTATATTACTTAATTTATAAATTTTGTAAATAAATAATATTATTAAAATTAGAATATAATTAAAATATCTATTATATATAACAACATTTCTAACTTCCTAACTTGTAAGAAATTTCGTCTTCGTAAGAAATTTCGTCTTCCTAAATTTTAGTAGGAATTTTAGCTTTCTAACTTCAACAAAATTCCACAGGCTCTCTCTCAATTTCTCTATCTATCTGTATATCTATATATATGTATATACAAAAAAAAAACCATAAACTAGTGACTTTACCGGTAATAAAAAATGTGTTAAATACTTGTAATCTAAAAAATATACAATGAATAAAATAAAAAAGAATAAAAACAATTAATATATTACAAAAGTTGAATACAAAAACCAAAAAAAAAAAAGAAAACTAAATTTTGTGTACAAAAATTTAATTAATAATTTTTCATATAATAAAGTAAGAAAAATAAAATATGAATAAAAAATTATATTAATACATATTAAAATATAAAAAAACGTCCTATTTAAAGTTGTCAATTTTAGGCCTGAAAAATGTTTTCGAAAACAGAATGCTATATACTTGACATGAAAGGTTTATAGAAATTACTATTATTCATGGAAGTGTTTTAATTTACTACTATTTTTCCTTAAAAAAAATAAATTATTGGTTTTCTTTTATTTTAAATTTAGAAATTTTAAAAGGGTAGTCCATTGGCATTCTCCTGAGACGATAAAGTAGCAGTCTTAATAGATGCTCCCTTTTTAAACACTGGTCATATTTTAGTTAAGAATTCTATTTTTCTGGTAACTTGGTCAAGAATATTTATTCCAGTTTTTGTAAGACATGACAAGGATTTATCTCTTGTTTTGGGATAATCTGAATCAAAACAAAAAGGGCAGAAATGTCTGAAGAACATTAACCTGTAAAAAAAGGTAGGATTATTTCATTAACTCCCCTGTTTTGGACATCCAAAACAATTTCTTTATTTGTTTCCTTACAAGCTTCTAAAATTTATTTAAAGCATTCTATACTTGACCATTTTATGATTAATATTTAATAAGTTTTAATAATTAATAATTTTTTAAGAAACGACTTGGTTCCATGATGGATAATTAATAAATCTATTACCTAATAATTAATAATTTTTAAAAAATATTCTATATAATATTAATCATTAGAGAGATAAAATAATCATATATGTACTTTTATATATATATTATTTATAACATGTCTTGATAATTATATTTATTAATTCAACATAATACAAATAAAAATATTGTAAGTGGAAAAAAAAGTATGATATCAGGAAACACAATTTCTGTAGTTAAAAATAAATTTATGAGTTTTTATGTCATAAGTTGAACATCATATATATTTTTTACAAAAAACTAAAATAACATTGAAAAGTTGCATATAAGATGTCACTCCTATTTTTGTATCGAAAATTATTTACATGTAATAAATATTTATTGGTTAATGAAAGTATAAGAAAACTTAATAATTAATAAATTTGTGACCTTCCATGTCTATTAGTTATAAGAGTGTTGTTTGACCATAATTGATTTTGATTTTAAGAGAATTAACCTATTGGTGCAATGCATAAGATTCAAATGTAAATATTTTTCCTTATTTTCCTTGTTTCTCTATGATTTGCATTAATTAATTGTTCTTGACATGTATTTGATTCTTATGATATTAGCGTATTCATTTATTGTACTTATTTTACTCTAATTTAGTCATACTCTTATTAATTTCATCGTAATTTTCTCATTTACAATATATCATAATAAAAATCACATATACCTAAATCACAAATATTTAAGTGTTATTTTTACTCCTTTTTTTCAAAAATCAAGAACACATTTATAACTATCAAAAGAAACAAATTAATGAAAGGGTAAAAAAAAAGGGTTAAATCTACATCCCAATTTTGAGTGCATTTGGCTTGCATTTCATTAAAAGGTACAAATTACAACCACTACTTTAAATTCATTGAATGTTAGTTGGGTTTACTTTATAGTATTGCAAAGGAAACACTCTCCATCTTGCCCACCACACATATCCCTTTTGGACATTGCACATGGGCATCATGCATGAACTTATCTAATAAGAATTAAGGAAAATAATAATATAATTGTCAAGTTTGTGATAAAGAAAATAATAATATAATGCTTAAGTAGATTGTGCCATCGTCACATTCTTTTAAAACTTTTGAAACATTCAACCCAACCTGATTTTTTTTTTTTTATTTTCTTGTATAAAGTCGATTTTTTTACTTATTTGTTTAGGTAAATATGAAAGAAAAGAGAGGACGAAGTAACATTAATAACGAAATAAATAAGAAGAGAAGCTATAATCATTCATTCGTGTTTGAACAATTAATTGAAAAAAATAAGAAATAATAATATAATTCTTTGGTCTTGTTTGAAAGAATATATGATTTTTTTTACTATGAGAATAGAATAGATGAAGTAAAAATTCATTTATTTTAAAGGATAAAGGAGAAATAAATAAGAAAAATTTGTCCTACAATTCTTTTTTTTATCTCTTCTTCTTTCAATTTGAAAACAGAGTAACAATGGATTTTTAATTTCTTTTTCTTCCTTCCTTGTTTTAAATCAAATATAAAATAATATTCTTTTAATTCAAACATGGAGCGTGACATTATTTAGGCTATTAATTTCTTAGATAATTACATTAATTTTTCTAAGTTATTGAACAATTAAAGAATCATCTTCTCTTTATTATACTGATACTTTTTCATGTAAAATCATCACTAATAGAATTAGAGTTTTAATAAAATAATCATATCACGAAAATATACTTATATATTTTTTTTAGAAATTAGAAGAATTTTTTTTATAATTATCAAATATCAAATGAAAAGTTGATTTAATTATTTTTAAGAATAAAATAATACATTCATATTTTTAATTAATGTATTGAAGACAATTGTTTTTTTTTTTAAAAGGACATTGTAATATAAAAAATTACATAACAACCTAAAGTAATTTTCAAATTTTACGAAAAAGGTCATTATAATTCTCTTTTTTCTTTTCTCGTTCAAAGTTCAAATATTTAAAAAGTCGTATTTTTATTGTTATTAATATAATTGGACTTAATATTTTCAGAATGATAATAAAGTAAACGTTTATGTAGAGCACACTTTTAGTCCGCCAGTTAAGCAAATTCACAAAACTGCCACTTCTTAGATTTCACCCCCTATATTTTAATATTTTATCACGTAACGAGGAAAAGAAAGTGACACCCGCGGAACAAAAAAATAAAATAAAAATCATTTACTTCAGGGCATAATTGGAAAGGGGAATTGTTAAGAAGACAAGGGCTTTCTCGTCAAAACAAATAAGGAGAAGGAAATTGGAAAGAAAGAAGAAGCAATCCAGTAGAGTCGGTTTGTGGGGGCGAGAGAAGGTAGAGAAATCGAGAAAGCGAAGCGAAAAAAAGAAAAGAGTTGAAACTCTCTCTCTCTCTACCCCTCTCGCTACACACAGAAGAGAGAGAGAGAAATATAGAGAGAGGAGAAAGATTATCTCCTTCTTGAGGAGGACGGGCTTCTGTGTTCACCAGATTTCACCACAACTGATTCTTGGTTTCGCTCTCTAAACTTTCGCTCTCTAAAAAGCCTCCTCCTTTCTCCAACTTCGGCCATGCGGAGAGCCAGAGCAACCGCAGCGGCCAAGGCGGCGTTGCCGGCGGCCGGAGAAGCCAACGGATCTGGATCAAGAAACCTCGCCAAAGAGATAAGATTTCGAGGAGTGAGAAAGAGACCGTGGGGCAGGTTCGCTGCAGAGATCAGAGACCCGTGGAAGAAAACTAGGGTTTGGCTAGGGACCTTCGACTCCGCGGAGGACGCCGCTCGAGCCTACGATGCTGCTGCTCGAAACCTACGTGGACCCAAGGCCAAGACCAACTTCCCCCTCTCTTCTCCTCTCCCTCCATACTCTCCTTTCCAACAAAACCCTAACGATCCGTTCATCGACCACCGGTTGTACCCTCCTAGCCACCTTCAGGACCACCAGATGATTCCTCAGAGGCCGACTTCAAGCAGTTTGAGTAGCACCGTCGAGTCTTTCAGTGGACCTAAGCCGCCGACGACGGCGGCGCTACAACCTTCCTCTTCGCGTCGGTACCCTCGCACGCCGCCGGTCTTGCCGGACGATTGTCACAGTGACTGCGACTCCTCGTCTTCGGTTGTCGACGATGGGGATGTAGATATAGGGTCGACGTCGGTTCGCAAACCTTTGCTTTTCGATCTCAATCTTCCACCGCCGTCTGATGAAGTTGACTTCGGTTGCGGTGATGATGATCTTCAGTGCACAGCCCTATGCCTCTGATGATCGGTCAATCAAAGCCAATTTACTCAACCCTTTACTATTTTTTGTTCTCTTTTTTAATGCGGAGAAAAAAAAAAGAAAAAAAATGAAGAAGATGATGATAGATAAGGCTAAGATAAAGATGAAATCGTCGTACTCTACGAGTCTGCTCGGTCTTCTGATGTTGTTTGAAGAGATTTTATTTTACTTTTTTACTTTCTTTTCTATTGTTAGAGCATATGATGGATTAGGTTGTGTGATGATGATGATGATGATCTGATTATGCGATGATCTGAGGGTTTCTTTCTTCAACTATATGGGCTTTTAAATCTATGAAGTCTGTTGTTGAAGTTAATATTACATGTAAAAATAGTGTATCGCTGATCTGTTGTGGGTTTTCCCCATCTTGATCTTTGATACTTCTCACCCATCATTTCCTGTAAAAAATTTATCTAATTCAATGCTACTCAGAGAAATTATAATCCCTAGTCTTCTTCATTTTTATCATCTTGTGCAATATATATATATATATATATATGCCTATATACATATATGTATGTCTTTATTGCATTTAGTGTGTTGATCTTGATCTCTGATGCCTATCGCACATCTTTTCCTGTAATTTTTTTTTTTCTATTTCAATGCTGCTCAGAGAAATTAAAATCCTCAGTCTTCTCTCAGTTTTTATTGTGTTATGCGAAATATATATATATATATATGTATAAATATACATATAGGTATGTCTTTATTGTATTTAGTGTTCTGATCTTGTTTGTTGGCTGTTGGTAGATCCATAGGACGTTTGAGGTGATTTAAAGTTCATTTGTCATGGGATACTTGATTTAGAGCTGTGCATAATAGGAGTTTCATGTGTATCTCTCTATATGGATCATTTGGAGGAGGGATGGCCTTTTAGATTTCAGAAAGTTGAATATCACAAGGGGTGGATAGGGATGATTTTGTTAGGTTTGAAAGCCAATTTATTGCACATGTAATGCTGGTTTGTATTTGTCATCAAGATGATGGCTGGTGCTGCTGCTTTATTTTCAAGAGAATATAGTTGTATTTGATCTGTGCGTAGTCTCAAGGTATCATGAGATCATTGCTTTCTATAGACCTTTCTGGGGATTGTGATGTTTAAGCATTTTGCATATTTTTAGTAACTGATTATCATTATTATTAGATTTTTGCCATAATTCATGCTATATATATATATATATATATATATGCAATGGGTATATTCTTTTGACAGGGAATTTGGAATCTTACAGCATTTACTCTTAACCCTAATCTGCTGTGAAATTTGGGTCTTCAATTTCTCCTCTCATGCTTTTGTGCTGCCAAAGTGTGCAATTTGTCTTTTTTCCCCTTCCTTATATGGTATGTTGGTATCATTTATGCATGCAAAATCTCTATTATTAATGTGGTTTATTTTTTTTGGTTCGACTCTAGGATTCGTGCTAGTTGATATTTTTTGAGGCAATCAGTTCTTGAAACGTATTACTCCAACAATGAATGAAGACTGTAACTTTTTTCTTTTCTTGGGAATCTGATCTTATAGCATAGATGATTTTCTTCAGTCTACGCAAGTGTTCTGGTGTCATGTTTCTATTTCTTAGTTGGATCTTACTGGCATTTCTGTTTTGTGCAAACTTGTTTCCATCACCGTGACAACTACCCACGCCAGAGGATATCTCCGCTCATTGCGGGTCTTCCCCCCCTTTTTGGGGCTTATAAAGTGTGTGCTACATCTACATAAAGGTTAGTGATCCTAAGCTTTTGCGTGATTCCCATCTTTCCATTTCTTCAATCTTCGGGTCAGCAGCATGTTGCATCGTGTGAGATTGATTACATGTGGATGGCCCATCTCAAATTGACTGGTAATATGGAGCCTAACTCTGAATGTGGAGAGGTTCATGCACCCGATGTTTATGGTTTGTCAGGAGTAATCTTTTGATTTGTCAAAACATTTTTTTAGATGGTGTCGCAGATTCTTCACCACATGCTCATCTTCTGCCGGGTTTGGATGGGTTTTGGCATCATCCAAGCTCTGCTCTCCATTCACTTGCCATTACCTAGCATGTCAAAAAAAGCGTAAAAATTGTTTTATACTTGTTTGAACTTTGTAAACTAAGGAAATCCAATTCATTGATAATATAATTTCCTGATATTGATGTAGATGTTGGATGTTGTGCCACTGTCTTAGTTCTACTAATGGGTCGGGCTAACCCTGAGGATGGATGAACCAAATTTCCTAACGTGAAATTTAATTAGGAGTTTATTAATTCTGCTATTTTCTATATTAATCTTAATAAAATTAGGATATCTAAAAATTTAGAATAAATTAAATTTGGGTTTTTAGCAAAATTTAAGTAATACGATAGAGATACAAGACTTTTAATTTAATTAGGAATTTACTCATTCTTATATTTCTTATAGTAGTCCTAATAAAATTTGGATACAAAAATTCAAAATAAATTAAATTTGAATTTTTTGTGAAATTAGAAATTAGATAAAATAAGAAAATATAAGTAAATGATTAAAAAATTTAATTACATCTAATTAAAAACTTGAATCAGTTGATATGCAAATTTCATATTTATTTATGTTGAGGTGATCGGGTCTTGCTGCTTTTACAAGCTAGTTTGGTTTTAATTTAGAGTTCTTGTCAAGAATTCTTGTGTCACTTGTTCACTTTTACAAGCTAGTTTGTTTTTAATTTGGTGTTTTTGTATTCTCATTAGTTCAAGAACGCTTCTCACATGTTCACTTTAAGTGGCGTATTGAAAATGGATATAGTTATTTCTGTGGACAAGTTAGGTTTTTTGAACTACGCCAGTAATGTCCAATGACCGCGGTTTAGATTTGCTTTTATAATTCGTAAAAAATGATGAAATCAAGACGGCATTCTCACCTTTTTTTTTGTTTTTATTTATTTTATTTTAAATAATGTGATAATAATATTATATTATTAATATTAATATTAATATAATGCCACATCGGTTATGCAATTAATATATTATACTAATATAATGCCACATCGGTCCTTTCACAGAGTGGGGCTGCTTAAAAGCATGTGAATTAATCAAATTGTATTCAGAATTTGTATTTGATTCCCTGTCAGACATAAGAAAAAGAACTACAAAGTGAAGGGTTTCTTTAGGTCACCTCCAGATGTATTAAAAGGAGTTGGCAATTCAAAGCTTGGGCCTAACTCTTTTGCCACATCACTAGTTGTATGAAAAGACACAGAATATTTTCACTGTCAACAGTAGGTGGGCAGGTTGAAGCCCCTTAGCCCATTTTACACATTCAATGCATTCGGCCCAATCCACATTCCAAACTTTTCTGTTCGAATAAAGTAAGGTAAAATTACATACGCCATGTCTAAAATTTATATCGACGCATCCTCTTAGGCTTGTCAGCAGGCCGAGCCTAGGCTGCTAAGATTACCAAGTCCAGACCCATTAAGACTCTCTTGGCCTGTCAATGGGGTCAGGTTTAGACCCGATCCAACTTGGATCAAACGCTTAAGATGTTGCTCGCGACCCAAACCCATTGATCAAGTTGTTATTAAATCAGATACAGACTCGTTAAGCATCAATTTTATAATATAAAGTTTAATCTCAACTGTATATCTTTAGATCTAATAGTACGAATCATCTTTAGAAAATTCTAAACCGTGAATCCTATATCCTCTTTTTAAAAAAATGAGTCAACCGTTTAGTTGATCAAGCATATTATACTGATGCCGTCACACATTTTTTTAAATGACAAAATTACAATGACAAATGTGGCATCAACTTTTTCTCTAACCCGAGAAGGGGAATGGTGTCATAGTCGTACAAAGTAAAAAAAATAAAATAAAAATTCTAAATTTCAGATCTCTGAAAGCCTTTTCCTTTCAGGCTCAGAATAAAAATATCTAATATTAGTGTATATGAGCACATATGTTTGGGACTTGAGAAGGGGAACCTATAGTTGAAGTTTAAAGAAGGAAGAAAGAAAGACTCATCACATCAAACCAATCCAATTTTTACACTATGTAAAGTTCAATTCTTGAGTTTTCTCTTTTCTTTGCTGATCAATGCAGGCTTTCATTTGCCCTTCTTAAAACTGAAAAATCATAAGAAAAGCTTCAGCACATAGGTCTGTTTGGATACTTTTCCGAAACTTGGCTAACTTATTGTTTGGGTCTTCTGGAATCAAATGAAAATATAAAACTAATCAATGATCAACAATAAGATTTTCTATTCTTTACATTACATCTTATTCTTTTCTTTTTTTTACAAATAATTATAATTTAGGCACAGATATTTGGCTTCATACAGAAGTGATTCTGGACTTCAATGAAATCTGCAACAACAGGGTCTAAACTGCTGTCTTTCATATTGTGAAACTCCCCTTTATCTGATGCTTGGAACAGCCCGTCGCAACAAACAGCAGCACACGGAGGGGATTTTGAGTCTACATGGTTGCTCATCCATTTAAATGAAACAACCATCTTCTTCATCAACTTCTTCCCATATTTGATTAATGGTTCCATCTTCTTGCCCTTCTCTGATCTTTCCTGTGCCTCCCTGTCTCTCACTTCTCTCCATGAGAATGCATATTGGTGGCATTTATAGTGGGTGTATATTAGATTTTTGTTACTATTTTTGGAAGAGGTATAATAGTGGTTTTTTGAATGAAGAAAGGAAAATTAGTGTTAGTGGGATCTATAGTGGGTAGAACAATGGTTGCTCCAAAATATCCTGGTCTTTGTTTTAGCAAAGAAAGCATAATCTGATCGAAGCATAACATAAACTAATAGGCTGTTCCAAGGTCATTCAAACAGTTTCTACATTTTGTATCTAAAATTATCATAGGTAAGTTTTGTATTTGAACATCGATGTTGATGGTGCGTATGATGCTCGGTCAAAGCGTGGTGGCCTGAGAATTATGTCATGACAGTGTTGGGTTTTTACTTTGGGCTGCTGCAGTCTTTGTGCCTTCCGCTGCTGATGCTTCCTTGATAGAGGCTAATGGCCCTTTGACAAGCGGTGGAACTGGATTTGAAAATTTTGTTGTTTTTGAGGGAGATGTTTCAAAATATTTATATGGCTTCTCAAGGTGCTTCATCATGCTCATCTTCTGTTGCCATTCTCATTCGTGATATATGTCAATTAGCTGCTGGTTTTGTGGTATGTAATTTTGCTTACGTGGTTGATGGTGATTTTTTGGCCTGGAGGAAAGTTGTTCTCTTATGGCTTCTTTTTATTAACCGTTCAGACTGTACACCTTCTAGAGGTTGGAACAGCTCGGCGCAGCAAACAGCAGCACAAGGAAGGGATTTTGAAGTCTCCATGTTAATGAAACACCCATATTCTTCATCTACTTCTTCCCATCTTCTTGCCCTTCTCTGATCTCTCCTGTGCTTCCCTATCTCTCACTTCTCTCGATGAGATTGCATATTGTTGGCATATATAGAGTGGGTATATATTATATTTTTGTTACTGATATACCACAAAATGACAGACCAATCGTCACTTGACGCGTGTGTCCACAGATCAACCCATGCTCGGCTATTCCAAACATATCTACAGAACTTGAAGGGCAGAGCACGATCCTCCAGAGCAGAACTACATTCTTACATAACTCACAGGTCTGAGTACAGACCTTCAAAGCACTCTTCGCTATTTAAAACTTATCACTGCCTCAATGCCCTACCGAGCAGACAGTAAGGAAATAGTCTTCTATAAGGAAACTGCCACACATGGTAATCTCTATTGAATATAATATCCAACAAGGTAACTGCCTTACTCCGATGATCAAATCTCTATTTTTATGGCTCCAAATCCTAATCAACTTAAGAAAGCCACCACCTATAAATGAAATCCTAAAGGTACGCTTTATTTTCCATGCTCATTATTTGGCTTACATTACAGTTTTTTCAATTCAGTTTATTAACTTAAGCATCGGAGCGGCTACTGTCGGAGTCAATTCGGTGGTCTTCTGATCTTCTTCTTTGAGTATTCTTCAGAGAGCCAAGCTCGGAATCTACATTGGCAAAAAAATGCAGCATCAGTTTGGCGTCGTCTGTGAAAAACGACGATTACCAAGTGCTCTACCGGTTCAAAACTCATTCTCCTTTTTGCTAAAGGATTATGGCTCCCAATCTCCGACTAAGGAAGAATACTCAAAATCCACAAAACCCTCAACCCCGACCGCCTGCCGGATGGGGAAGAGGACAAACGGTTGATCCCGTGTGACAAGAGCTCGACCATATCAAACGACAAAACGAGTTGGTACAAGAGCAACTTCTAGCTATGTCCAGAACGCTGGCAATACTCACTCAGAATCTTGAAGCTAATCCTTTGAATCCACCCGTCAACGCAAACCATCAGCAACCCCTCTATTACTGCTCACGTTCATGGAGATCCCCAGCCGTCAGCAGCCGCAGGCAGAGGGATCCCAACCTTTATTCCAGAAGTCCATTACCGAAGGACCACTAGGGTTCCAACTCCCGGGACTTCGGGAATGAATCCGGCACCACAACAGTTTCAACCTCAAGCAGCCCCTGCATCTCTAGTCTAGGAGGATCAAAATAATCCCCCAGCCATGGGCCCAGATCATCCTGTCCCTATAGGGCCTGAAGCCGCAAGGCATGACTCACAGCAGACGATCTTACCCAAGGGCCCACAAAGAGCTGAAGAAGTGGCAGAATCTATGGACTGTACTGTTATTATGAGGGGTGCTCAAATCCCTCCAGAGCAAGATGAGTTAGCCAGGCTGCTCGGAAGGTTTGCCATGCCATTCACCCCTACTATCATGACTGAAGAGAGGCCAAATAAGTCTGTTGTCCCGAAGTTCACTCTTTATGATGGGATAGGAGATCCGGGGGACCACATTTCCCATTACCAGCACACCATGGCCTTTCATGGCACTTCAGATGCCTTTATGTGCTAAACATTTGTGACCAGTCTCAAGGGTACTACTTTGAAGTGGTTTTATCATCTCCCACCAAACTCGGTCACTAGTTTCTATGAGCTTGGTAGGCGGTTCCTGGACAGGTTTATGACTAGTAGGAGGCTACGGAAAGTTCCTGAATTCCTGTTAAACGTTAAACAAACCAAGAAGGAGCCCTTCAGAGCATACATTTCACGCTTCAATGCTGAACTCACTGAGATTACTGATTGCAGCCCCAGTTTCCTAGTAGCTGCTCTGACCTTTGGTCTTGCACAGGGAGGCTTTAGGGATTCCTTGACAAAAAGTCCCCCTGCTGATATGGCAGCCCTCATGAACTGAGCAAAGAAATACATCAACCTAGAAGAAGCAAAAGACACCTCTCAGAAGACTAAAGACCAAGCCCTAAAGGACGACCAGAAGAAGGATGACTAGAAGAAAGACGACCAAAAAAGGGATCCTAGTACGGCAAGGAAGAGGGTCAGAAGCCCAGAGAAAAAGGGGGCGCCCAGAGCTTCATATAATTCAGGGCTAAAAGAGTTCACCAATTTTACTCATCTGAACACCTCTCCAAACAACATACTACGGCAGGTCAGATCTCGAGAAAACTTGAGATGGCCAAAGCCCTTGAAAGGTGACCCTAGCTAACCGGGATCAAATCAAGTATTGTGACTTTCACAAGGACCGTGGACACACCACCAACACATGTAAGGCTCTCAAATACGAGATTGAGCAGCTTATAAGGAGAGGACGACTGCAGGAATTCATTAAGCAGGACGGAAGGCAGAACCTCCGTGAGGATAGGCCCCAGCAGAGGAGGCCTGACTAGAGATAGGAGCAAAGAGAAGGACGGAACGAACCTCCTCGACAGAACAACTAAGTAATCTTCATTCTACACGCAGATTCCCCTATAATAGGAACTTCCAACAGATCAAGGAAACGTTATGCCTGGGAGGCCAAGGCTACTCCCAACATCATCCAGATCTCTAATGTGGAGAAAGATTAAAACCGGTGCCAGAAATTCAGTTCTCAGAGCAAGACTTGGTAGGAGTACACTATCCTCACAGTGATGCCCTTGTCATCTCCCTCAAAATTGTCAACTTTGAGATCCAAAGAGTCCTCGTAGACACTGGGAGTTCAACGAACGTTCTGTTCTACGAACCATTCAAGCAGATGAATCTCAACCCCAGTGATATCAAGCCCACTGGTGTAATCATGGTAGGTTTTGATGGAAATCTCAACACTCCGTTGGGAAGAATTGACCTTGCCACCACTGTTGGAGAAGGGGACGGACAAAGAACCACAGTAATTGAATACATGGTTCTGAATGCCAAATCTCGCTACAATGTCATAATTGGGAGACATTGGCTACATGAGATGGGAGCAATCACTTCAACCTTCCACCAATGTTTAAACTACGTCCACGATCAGACTGTCTACTCTATCAGAGGATGCCAACCGACCTTTAAGGAGTGTCATGCTCTTGCACTCAAGGCCAAGTCCCCCAAATAGCAATTACTGCATGCCCGTGAATGTAGGGATACAGTCTACTCCCACTATCACTGAGGCAGAAGAGTGCCCTTCCAGAATTAACGAACCACTAAGCCCCAGAGGAAGGGACAGCAGGGCCAGGCCCATAGGGGAACCCATTAAAGTACTGGTCAGCTCGGAATCCCAAGGGCGCTACCTGCAGATAGGCCCAGATCTGACACTTGCTGAGCAGGATGAGATAATTGAATTCTTGAAGAAAAATCTCTTCCGTATTTGCCTAAGAAACAAAGGATATGGGAGGAATAGATCCAGACCTCATCAATCACAAACTGATGGTGAATCCAGACCATCTACCGGTGAGGCAGAAAAGAAGGCTACTAGCTCCAGAGCAGCATCAGATCATCAACGAAGAGGTCCAGAGGCTACTCGATGCCAAGATAATACAAGAGGCATTTTATCCTGATTGGCTAGCCAACACTGTTCTGGTCAAGAAGAAAAATGGCAAATAGAGAGTCTGCGTTGACTATACAGACCTCAACAAAGCTTGTCCTAAATATAAGCTTTCCTTTACCAAGGATAGATCAACTAGTTGATGCTACTACAGGGCACGAACTCATAAGCTTCATGGATGCCTATTCAGGAGACAATCAGATCCAGATGTACCCTCTAGACCAGGAAAAGATAACATTCATAACCGAACGAGGTCTCTATTGTTATAGAGTGATGCCATTCGGACTGAAGAATGCTGGGGCTACGTACTAGTGTCTGGTCAATAAGATGTTTAGCCCTTTGATCGGCAGTACCATGGAAGTTTATATTGCCGATATGCTGGTTAAAAGCCTACGAAAGAGCAGCCACCTCAGGCACCTGGCTCAGACGTTTGACATCCTGAGGCAGTACAAGATGAAGCTCAATCCCTCAAAATGCACTTTTGGTGTAACAAAGGAAAAATTCTTGGGATACATTGTCTCTTAGAGAGGTATAGAAGAAGACCCCACACAGATTGGGGCTCTGATTGGACTGAGCTCACCAAAGACCAATCGTCACTTGACGCGTGTGCCCACAGATCAACCCATGCTCGGCTATTCCAAACATATCTACAGAAGCTTGAAGAGCAGAGCACGATCCTCTAAAGCAGAACTACATTCCTACATAACTCACAGGTCTGAGTACAGACCTTCAAAGCACTCTCCGCTATTCAGAGCTTATCACCGCCTCAATGCCCTATCGAGCAGATAGTAAGAAAACAGTCTTCTATAAGGAAACTGCCACACATAGTAATCTCTATTGAATACAATATCCAACAAGGTAACTGCCTTACTCTAATGATCATATCCCTACTTTTATGGCTCCAAATTCTAATCAACTTAGAAAAGTCATCACCTATAAATGAAACCCTAAAGGTACGCTTTATTTTTCATGCTCATTATTTGGCTTACATTACAGTCTTTTCAATTCAGTTTATTAACTTAATCATCGGAGCGGCTACCGCCGGAGCCAATCCGGTGGTCCTCTGATCTTCTTCTTTGAGTATTCTTCAGGGAACCAAGCTCGAAATCTACATCGACCAAAAAATGCAGCATCAGTTACTATTTTTGGAAGAGGTGTAATAGTGGTTTTTCGAATGTAGAAAAAGAAAAATACTAACATCACTTGTGTTGTTCAGATCATCACTATCTCTATCTCATTGTATTGTACGAATCACACATCAAACGCATGAATCACATGATCCAATGAAATCATAAATATTGGAGCTTTGCAATCACTAATGGACTTGCGATTCAAGAGTCAACAAGAGTAGATTTATGTTTAGACCCCAAAATTTTGGAAAAAAAGAAAAATTACATCTAAAATCTAGCCCCAAACAATTCTTACATGAAAAATAAAATTTTCCTCCCAAATATTCTAGCCCCTCCTAAAATAATTTTCTGTCTCTGTCCTTGCGCATCAAATACATGAATCACACTATCCAAAATGAGATCATAAATATCAGAACATTGCGACCAACAAAAGCAGAGCTTGAAGAAAAAACCTCTGGACTTCTTTTTTTCTGTGGATTTCAAAATCAAACAGTAACTGATGAAAAAGAGTACATTAGTATTAGTGGGATCCAATTCAAGATCTATAGTGGGTAGAACAATAGTTGATCCAAAATATCTGGTCTTTGTTTTAGCAAAGAAAGTATAATTTGATTGAAGCATCACATAAACTAACAACTTGTTTCAAGGTCATTCAAACAATTTCTGTATTTTCTTTCTAAAATTATCATAGCTATTTTTTGTATTTGAATTAAATGTGATCTATGTCTGATTTTATTGGACTATAGATGTAAATTGGTGCCAGCCCATCATGTTCCATGCCATGTAATCCCAATTTGATAATTTAAAATTAATAATTTTTAATATTTAATCAAGTTTTAAAGAATCATTTCTAAATAATTAATAACTCTATTATCAATTTTTTTTACAGTTTAATTACATTAATAACTATTAGAATGGAAAAAAAATTAAGGTCAATAACTGTTGGAACAAAATTTTAATGTGGTCCTACCCTTAAGAATTGCCTAGGACCTTCTGGAACAATATCTTTTATTTTTAAGGTTTCACCTATTGAGACAGCTCCAAAAAGTTATTATTCTTTATATATAACTCAAAAAATAATGCTTAACTCTAAACTAAATACTAGGAACATAAAATTGTGTATACCATCTGACTGAGTGGTAGAAATTGGTTTGTACTACTGTTTGATTTAGTCGGAGAAATTGGTTTGTTAATTCGAAAGTACCCATCTAATTTAGTATCGTATAACAATGTAATACTGTCTGATTTAGTCGCAGAAATTAGTCTATCAATTCGAAGGTATCGTCTGATTTAGTCTTTAGTCGCGAAAATTAGTCTGTAAATTCGAAGGCACCGTCTGATTTAGTATCGTAAAACCATGTACTACTATTTGATTTAGTCGCGAAAATTGGTCTATTAATTCGAAGGTACCGTCTGATTTAGTCTTTAGTCGCGGAAATTGATATGTTAATTCAAAGGTAGGACCACACGTCCCCGTGGGATGGTGGTTTAACTTCTGGGAACCAACTCTGATATCATAAATGTAACGCCCCAAACTCACTAGTCTTGGTTTGGTAATTTGAAGGTACCATCTGATTTGGTATCATATAAAGATGTACTACCTTTTGATTTAGTCGCGAAAATTGGTTTGTTAATTCGATGGTATTGTTTGATTTAGTCTTTAGTCATGAAAATTGGTTTGTTAATTCAAATGTAGGATTACACGTCCTTGTGGGATGGATTACCCTCTCCGAACCAGCTCTGATATTAT
Organism: Nyssa sinensis; assembly: GCA_008638375.1. Taxonomy (NCBI): domain Eukaryota; kingdom Viridiplantae; phylum Streptophyta; class Magnoliopsida; order Cornales; family Nyssaceae; genus Nyssa; species Nyssa sinensis. Next base: position 55,789,365 of record CM018046.1, read on the forward strand.
AAATGTAACGCCCCAAATTCACTAGTGATATACCACAAAATACCAAGACCAATCATTACTTGACAAGTGCGACTACAGTTCAGCCCATGCTCGGCTAGTTTGGCTCATGATCTGCCAGAATGGCTCGCGCTCGGCCATCTAGGGCAGACCTACAGATCGGAGGAGGCCGAACACATGCCTCCAGAGCAGATCCATATTCAAATAGAGCTCACGGGATTGAACACAGAACTCCAGAGCAACACTCTAGAGCTCATCACCGCCTTAAAGGCTGCCGAGCAGAGAATAAGGAAACAGTCTTTTACAAGGAGACTGCCACACATATTTGTCTCTATTTTTTACAATGTCCAACAAGGAAACTGCTATCTCCGATGATCAAATCCCTACTTTCATGGCTCCAAATCCTAATCAACTTAGTAAAGTCGCAGCCTATAAATTAAACCCTAGAGGTACGCTTTACTTTCATGCTCATTATTTGGCTTTCATTACAGTCTTTCAATTCAGTTTATTGACTTAAGCATCGGAGCGGCTATCGCCGGAGCCAACTCGGTGGTCCTCTGATCTTCTCTTGAGTATTCCATAGGCAGCCGAGCTTGGAGCATTCGTGGGCCAAAAAATGCAGCATTAGTTTGGTGCCGTCTGTGGGAACGACAATCACAAAGTGCTCTACTGCTTCAAAACTCATTCTCCTTTTTTCTAAAGGATTATGGCTCCCAATCTCAGGCCAAAGAACAATACTCAAAATCGTCAGAACCCTCAACCTCAACCGCCTGCCGGACGAGGAAGAGGGCGAGTGAATGATCCCGTACAGCAAGAGTTTGTCGAGGTCAAGCGGCAGAACCGGTTGCTGTAAGAACAACTTTTGGCTATGTCCAGAGCTCTGGCGATGTTCACCCAAAATCATGAAACTAATCCTCAGAATCCGCCTGTCACTCAGGAGGCGCAACCTCCTGCTACCGTCCACATTCATGGAGATCCCCAGCCATCAGCAGTCAGCAGCAGAGGGATACCAACTTTTATCCCAGAGGTCTATTACCGAAGCACTGCTAGGGTTCCAGTTCCTAGGCCTTCAGGAGTAAACCCTGCACCACAAGAGTCTCAACCTCAAGAGGCTCCTGCACCACCAGCTTAGGAGAATCAGAACAACCTCCCAATAATGGGCCGAGATCATCCTACCCATGTAGGCCCTGAAGCTGCAAGGCCTGACTCACAGCAGCCTATCTTGCCAAGAGGATCAATAAGAGCTAAGGAAGTTGCTGAATCAATGGACCGCACTACTGTTATGAGGGGTGTTCAAAACCCCCAGAACAAGACGAATTGGCCAGGCTACTCGGCAGGTTTGCCGCCCCATTCACTAATGCTATCATGGCTGAGGAGATACCTAAGAAATTCGTTGTCCCAAAATTCACCCCTTATGATGGGACAGGGGATCCAGGGGACCATCTCTCCCACTACCAGCACACCATGGCCTACACGGCACTTCTGATGCCTTTTTATGCCAAACATTCATAACCAGCCTCAACGGCACTGCTTTGAAGTGGTTCCATCACCTCTCGCTGAACTCAATTACTAGTTTCTATGAGCTCGGCAGAAGATTTCTAGGTAGGTTCATGACCAGTAGGAGGTTAAGGAAGGGTCCTGAATTCTTGCTGAACATAAAGCAAACAAAGGAAGAGTTCCCTCAGAGGATATATTGCACGTTTCAACGCCAAACTCACTAAGGTTACAGACTGCAGCCCTAGTTTCCTTGTAGCTGCTTTGGCTTCTAGTCTTGCACAGAGAGGCTTTAGAGACTCCTTGACTAAAAATATCCCTGCGGACATGGCAGCACTCATGGACCGAGCAAGGAAATACATTAACTTGGAGGAAGCGAAAGATACTTCTAGAAAGATTAAGGAACAAGCCCAGAAAGATGATCAGAAGAAAGACAATTAGCGGAAGGACGACCAAAGGAAGGATCCTAGCTCGGTGAGGAAGAGAGCTAGAAGCCCAGAGAAAAGGGGAGTATCCAGAGCTTCCTATAATCCTGGGCTAAGAGAGTTCAATAATTTTACTCCTCTGAACACCTCTCCATACAACATACTGAAGCAAGTAAGATCTCGAGAGAACCTGAGGTGGCCAGAGCCTTTGAAATGTGATCCCAGTTACTGAGACCAAACCAAATATTGTGATTTTCACAAGGATCGTGGGCATATAACCAACACTTGTAAGGCTCTCAAACACGAGATTGAGTAGCTAATCAAGAGAGGACGACTACAGGAGTTCATCAAGCAGGACGGAGGGCAAAACCCCCGAGATGATCAGCCCCAACAGAGAAAGCCCGACCAGAGACAGGAGCAAAGGGAAGGACGGAATGAGCCTCCACGACAGAACAACCAAGTAATCTTTGTTTTGCACGCAGATTCCAGTACAACTGGGACTTTCCAACAGATCAAGGAAACGCTATGCTCGGGAAGCGAGGGCAACTCCCCACATCTTACAAATTGCTAACGTGGAGAAAAGATTGAGACCAGTACGAGAGATCAAGTTCTCGGATCAAGACCTCGCAGGGGTACACTGTCCTCATAGTGATGCCCTAGTTATCTCCCTTAAAATTGCCAACTTTGAGATCCGAAGAGTCCTGGTGGATACTGGGAGTTCAACAAACGTTCTGTTTCACGAGCCTTTCAAACAGATGAAGCTCAGCCCCAATGACATCAAGCCCACTGGCATAATTATGGCAGGTTTTGATGGAAATCTCAACACTCCATTAGGGAGTATTAATCTTACCACCACTGTAGGAGAAGGGGAAGGGCAAAAAACCACAGCAACAGAATACCTGGTTCTGAATGCCAAATCCCCCTACAACGTCATAATAGGGAGACATTGGCTGCACGAGATGGGGGCAGTCACCTCGACCCTCCATCAGTGCCTAAAGTACGTCCACGATCAAACCGTCTATTCTATCAGAGGATGCCAGCCAACCTCTAGAGAGTGTCATGCTCTTGCACTCAAGGACAAGGTCCCCAAATAGCAATTACTGCATGCTCGTGAACGTGGGGATTCGGTCCACTCTCACTATCACGAGGCAGAAGACTATCATTCCAGGATTGACGAGCCATTAAGCCCTAGAGGAAGGGATAACAGGGCTAAGCCCATAGGGGAACCCATTAAAGTCCTGATCAGCTAGGAATAACAGGGACACTACCTGCAAATAGGCCCCGACCTGACGCTTGCCGAGCAGGACGAGTTGATCAAATTCTTGAAGAAAAACCTCTCCGTATTTGCCTGGGAAACAAGGGATATGGAAGGAATAGATCCGGACCTCATGATTCACAAACTGATGGTAGATCCAAACCATCCACCTGTAAGACAGAAGAGAAGGCCACTCGCTCCAAAGCGGCACCAGATCATCAACGATGAGGTCTAGAGGCTGCTCGACGGCAACATGATACGAGAGGTATTTTATCCTGACTGGCTAGCTAACATTGTTCTGGTTAAAAAGAAAAATGGCAAGTGGAGAGTCTGCGTCGACTATACAGACCTCAACAAGGCATGCCCCAAAGATAACTTTCCTCTTCCGATGATAGATCAGTTAGTCACTGCTACCGCAGGCCTACGAACTTATGAGCTTCATGGATGCCTATTCAGGATACAATCAAATACAGATGCACCTTCCTGATCAGGATAAGACATCATTCATATCCGAACGAGGTCTCTATTGCTATAGAGTAATGTCGTTTGGACTAAAAAATGTTAGGGCCACATACCAGCGTCTAGTTAATAAGATGTTCAGCCCCTTAATCGGCAGTACCATGGAAGTCTACATTGATGATATGCTGGTCAAAAGCATACGGAAGAACAGTCACCTCTAGCACCTGGCTCAAATGTTTGACATCTTGAGGCAGTACAAGATGAAGCTCAATCACTCGAAATGCACCTTTGGTGTAACAAAGGGCAAATTCTTAGGATACATAGTCTCTTAGAGAGGTATTGATTACGCCCAAAGAATAACGCGGTAGTTGTAGTGTAGCTTTGGGGTGTCGATTCCATAGGGAGACTAAATTAAAAGAATAATAAACAGAATTTCTGAACTACAGAAATATTAGACGGTTAACGAAAAAAATAAAAATATAGAAAGTGATTTTGAATGCAACTAAAAATTAAACAAATTAATTAATGGAAGAAAATATTCAAATTTAACGAACAGTGGAGTGTCGGGAATCCCTTGCACATATATGGTATTTCAATTATTTTTAATTCACAGATAACTCAATTGAGAAATTAAATTCTAAAAATCTCAATCGGAAGATTTAAAATTATGCATTAAAATTAGACTGAAAATAACGCTTCGAAACATCATTCAACACTTTTAAACCTCTCAAATTAATATTCACATTAAAAAAATTCAACGACGACAATATACCGAACGAGTAATATTGCAGCAAAGAATTGAATCAATATAAATATTTAATTGTTCCAAAAATAATCAAAACATTAATCCATTCGATAGAAAAAGCATGACTGAATCTATAAACGGATTAAACCCTTTAATTATTCGGACAATAAAATCCAACAATTAATTATGAATAATCATCAAAGAATTTAACAAATTAAAACCATGTACAGGAATCAAAATAAATCAAAATAGCCATATATGGTGCAAGTTCATCCCTAACTCCACTTAGAAATTTAGTTACCCATGTACAGGATGGATAACATAAACCTCACGGAGAAATAATCTGTCATGGGGTCACTGTGCTGTCTTTTTCCACACTGTTCAATGTCTCTGTAATTTTTCTTGTGTTCTTCTCCTTTGTGCCGCAGCTCTCTCCACTTCCCGCAGCCGTCGACTCTTCTATTCTGTATATATATTGTTCTGCCGCAGGAACCTTGCATTTAGGTTTTCATCATGCGGGCCCCGCTGCACTAAACCAATGCCCCACAGCCGCACATAAACCAGCGCCCATCTCCAAGTCAGCCCACTAGCAGCGCCACACGGATCAAGACCAATCTTCAATTCAGGCCCCACGTCCCACTTTTGCTTTAGACTATTTCCTTTTGATTCAAGCCAAGCCAAGTTTTAAAACAGCCCTAGGCCCCACGTGTATTGCTTAACATACCTTTTTATTGATTCAGCGCAATACAACGTGTATTGACCAGCCACACGCTAATTGTATTTCCCCTAAGCCGCACATGATTCAGCCCATTGGCAGTCGCACCAAGCTGTAGTAGTAATGTTCAAGCCCATTTTTCTATTGGATAACGACTGAATCTTGACTCAGGTTCTTCACAAAAGTTGTAGCCCCGGATGAGTGGATAATTTTAGGCTCAAGAATCACCTGCTTTGGACTTCGGAAGCCCAAGTTATGTCCCCTTCAAGTTGGCTGGACGGACAGAATTTGGAGCAGCTTTCCAGACCTGATTTCGAAACAATGTTTGGAGGTCCAAATGAACTTCCGATTTTTGCAAACCAGACCTTTTTTAAAAGCTCAAGACGTCTTCTAAATATTTCATGAAGATCACTTTTTCATTCTGAAACTTTAACGTCATCCAAATCTCGATTGAAACTCAATGGTCGAATCTGCCAAAAAGCCAAAAATTATTCCAAAACTATTAAATGTAAAGCGCAATTGCAAACTAGCACTCGCCAACAAATAATGCACTATTTGAGATATAAAATCTTATAAATTAATGCTCAAATACCACTTATTGTAAATAGAAATTAAATAAAATAATATCAATTATATTCTCACATTTCTATCCACTTTCTAGCATTTTAATCAAATAATGGGGCATTTAGAATGCACTTTTGCGCACTCATCAGGTATAGAGGCGGATCCCACCCAAATTGGGGCCTTGATCGAACTAGAGTCACCAAGGACCAAGAAAGACATTCAAGCTCTGAATGACAAAATAGCAGTTCTGAGCAGATTTATCTCCAAATCCACCGATCGTTGCCTACCATTCTTCAAAGATCTGAAAGGTAACAAAGCTTTACAATAGACTGACGAATGTGAAAAATCCTTTAAGGAACTAAAGGAGTACCTAGCTTCACCTGAGTTCTTGTCAAAGCCGATCCAAGGGGAAAAGCTACTTTTCTATCTTGCAGTTTCCGAAAACGCCGTCAATTCTGTACTGGTCAGGCAAGACAAAGGCCCATAATTTATGTCAGCAGAGCACTATTAGACACAAAAGCGAGGTACCCCGAGATTGAGAAACTGGCCCTTCCACTTATAGTATCTGCGCGGAAGCTCAGGTCCTTACTTTCAAGCTCATCCCATCGAAATTCCAACTACTTATCCTTTAAAGTCAGTGCTGAGGAAGCCAGAGGTATCAGGACGATTAGTCAAATGGTCAGTGGAACTGGGGGAGTTCGACATATCCTATGTTCCACGGATCTCAATAAAAGGGCAAGCCTTGGCTGACTTCGTTGCCGAGTTCACCCCAGCATTACTGGACAGAGCACAACTTTGTGAAAATCTGGGGACATGGCAGCTATACACGGACGGGTCATCTACCGACCAATGTGCTGGTGTTGGACTGGTATTGCAGTTTCCAGATGGGCTTCATAACAGAAAGGGCGGTTAGCCTAGGGTTCAGAGCCTCTAACAATGAAGCAGAATATGAGACCCTTATCTTAGGGATGAAACTAGCACGAGAATGCAAGGCTCAGAACCTCGAAGTCTTCTCTAACTCCCAACTAGTGGTCAGCTAAGTTCAGGGAGAGTTTGCTGTCAAAGATGAAAGAATGGTTCAGTATTCAGAGCTAGTCAACTTGTTGAAATGCTCCTTCCAAGCATTCTCAGTCCAGAAAATAGAAAGGGGTCAGAACTGCAGAGCTGATGCCTTGGCAAACATTGCATCCCATATGAAATCAGAAGGGGATTCAACACTAAGAATCTCTCATCAGCCAAGGCCTAGCATCGAAGAAGTCCAGGTCGCCCAAATAGCAGAACAACCTCAGAACCGGATGACTCCAATCCTCTAGTACCTAGAAGAAGGGCTCCTCCCAGAAGATAAGAATAAGGCAAAAAAGGGTCCGAATCAGAGCAGCTCGGTACCTTGTCATGAATGAGAGCCTTTACCGAAGGTCTTATTCCCAGCCATTGTTGAAATGCCTGGCTCCGGAAGAATATCAGTACGTCCTGGAAGAAATTTATGAAGGAATATGTGAAAATCATAATGGGGGCAGAACCACTAGCGCACCAAGCTCTGACACAAGGTTACTATTGGCCTAGAATGCTGAGGAAAGTAAAAGAATATGCTCGAAAATGCGACAAATGCCAAAGGTTCGCCCCCTACCGACACCAGCCCCGTCATGAACTCATCCCTATCACAAGCTCATGGCCCTTTGCATAATGGGGAATGGACATCATAGGCCCATTGCCTAAAGCCACGCCGAACATGAGATATCTATTGGTAGCTATCGATTACTTCTCCAAATGGGCGGAAGTAGAGCCACTAACACGCATTACAGAGAAGGAAGTCAAATGTTTCACTTGGAAAAACATAGTCTACGGGTTCGGCATACCTCGCGTGATCGTCTCAAACAACGACACGCAATTTGCTGGTAAGACATTCAATAAGTTCTACCAAGACCTGAATATCAATCAACACTTCTCCTCACCTGGTCATCCCCAAGCCAATGGGCAAGCAAAGGTTACTAACCGAACAATCCTTGATGCTCTTAGAAAGAGATTAGAGGGAGCTAAGGGAAAGTGGGTCGAAGAACTCCCTGGAGCCCTCTGGGCCTACAAAACAACTAGGAGAACTCCAACATTAGAAACTCTCTTTTCACTCGCCTACGGCACCAAAGCAGTGATCCCTGTTGAGATCGGCATGCTTACCCTAAGGACTGAAGCTTTCAACGAAGAGACCAATGACCAACAACTCGCAAAAAACTTAGACTTGCTCGAAAAGAGAAGGGAGCAAGCCGTGGTCAGGATGGAAGCATATCAACACAAAATGGTTAGCCGCTCAAAACTAGGGCTTAAGCCTGCCAGCTTCCAAATTGGAGACCTCGTCTTAAGAAGAGTGTTTCAAAACACCAAGGATCCCACTATGGGAAAGTTATCACCTAATTGGGAGGGCCCCTATAAGGTCACCAGAACTGTGAGACCGACCACTTATTGGTTAGAGGGCATGGATGGGAAGCCTGTTCCCAGACCTTGGAATATAGAACACTTACGGAAGTATTATCAATAAAGAGATTTTTTCATTTCAAATATTCCATGAAGTGTCCTCATCTCAATGTACAGACCTTGAGTCTGGTCCATCTCAATGTACAGACCTCAAAGTCTGGTCCATCTCAATGTACAGACCTTGAGTCTGGTCCATCTTAATACACAGACCTCAAGTCTGGTCCATCTCAATGTACAGACCTTGAGTCTGGTTTATCTTAATGCACAGTCCTCAAGTCTGGTCCATCTCAATGTACAGACCTCAGAGTCTGGTCCATCTCAATGTACAAGCCTTGAGTCTGGTCCATCCTAATGTCAGACCTTGAGTCTGATCCATCCTAATGCACAGATCTCAAGTTTGGTCCATCTCAATGTACAGACCTTGAGTCTGGTCCATCTCAATGCACAGACCTCAAGTCTGGTCCATCTTAATGTACAGACCTCAAGTCTGGTCCATCTTAATGCACAGACCAACAATTGTGATTCTAAACGCTCAACTCCTTACCCATGAATTTTGAGGGTACTGACTGTCAAGGATTTTTCTTCATTTTATTACAAGTCTTTTTGTTTGGCAGTGAAGTTCAGGTCAAGCTCTGAGTAGCTAAAGTGACAGATTACTACAAGTCTTTCTGTTCAGCAATTAAGCTCTAGACGGATAGTTCTTATACTGACTACTGTCCTAATTGTTCAGAACAAGTTCATGATTCGAAACCCCTCAATTTCAAGGGTCTGGATTAGTTGCTTATCTTCCCACTTTTAATCATTACAATTTATTTCAAAATTATTATTACAAGTCATGAAGCTCGGAAGGCAGCCCACCATTCGTGACCAATCAAAAGGAATTGCAGTCAGTTTCTAAACAGGCTCACTTGCCTCTAGGGTTGAAGCCCACATATACTACCGAGCATCAATAGCTTTGGAATAGAGCAGAACCTACTTAGGCAATTACAACAAAATTCACAAGTACTAAAACACAAGGACACTGAAGAGATCTGAGGAAAAGATAGTTTTATTGATAAAATATAATCCAGTACATAAATGATTGCCAAACAAAAGAGGGGGAGAGATTAATAAAGCTTTAAGCCTTATCAGAAGGGCCAGGATCCTCTGCCGAAGGAAGGTCGATGGCCATGGCCTCTTTGCCCGGAGCAACAGTAGAAGAAGCAGTTCTAGGAGCAACGATTGACGATACATCGAAGTCTGAAAACTTAGCAAGAAATCTAGATCGGAAGTTCTCAAAGCCGAACTGGATCAGCTCGTCTCCTATCTTATCAACTTCCTCCCTCATCTCCGTCTCGGTCTCAATCTTGGCATGGTCGACTGCCTCCTGGAGCTTCTGATCAAAGGAACTTTGAAGGTCAAGTATTTCCCTCCGAAGCCCCTCAGCTTCCCGAGCATGAAAGTCCCTTTCGGATTCCAGAACGGCCAGGTTGGTGCCAGCCTCCTTCAGAATCTCCCCGGCAGCATGAGCCTTGGACTGACCTGTTCCAAGCTCTAGCCTTACTTCATCCAGCTCGGCCTTCAGCTTTTCAGCCTCCTCAAAATTCAGAGGAGTCGCCATCAGAGCAGCCAAACTTTGCATACTTTACACAACACAAAGCAAACAGGTTAAGCCAAATGCACGAACAAACAAGAGATAGATAAGAAGAGGCTTCAGAAGTTACCTTCATTTGGAGATTCATCATCTCGTTCATCAGTTTCGCAGGGTTATCCCCCCTATACCGATGAGGGCCCTTAGACCAGATTTGGTCAAAAGCCTTTTTGGCAATCTGATAGTCCGGCTCGTCTCAGACGGTTGGGAGGGAGCGTCAGACGCCTTCCTCTTCCCAGCTCGCTTGCTTGGAACGAAAGGGGCAGAGGGGGACTACCGAGATCAGAACAGCGGGTTCGACTTCCTTCTCACCCACCGATGGAGTTGGTTCGGGAGAACCAGAAATCAACCTCCTCCTTTTTACTTGGAGAGGAACCTTGGGCTCAAGTTGGGAGGAAGCCTCCCCCACCAATGGTGACTCGGCTCTGACCACCTCGATGTTAGCCTTCTTTTGAGCTCGTCAGTACTGGTATTGGCGGCCATCAGATTCTCCGGAGTGACAATGTCAGTATGAGCTCGGTCGGGAGTCGAAAGAAGCTTACGATCTAATCTTGGAGCTCGGTGGTAAACTCAGCCTTCCTCCAAGCACTCCTGACTGCACATACACAAGAAATAACATTTTAGTTCATCAGCTTGGAAGACAGAACAAAGCTAAAACAGCCTAGGAAAAATAAGCCTTACCCTTATGACCCGTGATACGAGGGAATGTCGAGATATGATCTTGGAAGTCTTCACGCTCCCATCCTCCTCTAATAAAAAAGTACCACTTCTTCCATGTTTTATTAGAAGAGGGTACAAAGGACAGAGGTCTGAACCCCTTCTCAAACGACATATAAAAAAGGCCCTCCGACTTCATATACTTCAGATCCATGTTACTACGGATTAGATCTATAGATACATCTACACTATTTTGGTGCCCTAACACTATAAACCCTAAGAGTTGCCGCCAACTATTAAGGTTAAGGTCGGCATGACAAATTTTGAACCAACAGAAGAATTGTCTAACTAAATCAGGCAATGGAAGCCTTAAACCCATCTCAAACCAGGCAAGATAGACACAGATCTCCCCAGCTTCAACATTGTAAGGACGATCCAGTGGGCCCGGTACCCTACAAGTAACATTTGGGGGAAAGTCGTACTTTACCCTCCACTCATCTAATAAGCTCTGGGTAACAGCACTCTCGCCCTCTTCTCTCTGGGAAGACCTACCAGAGGCTTCCCCAGCCCTATCTCGGGGTTCTATGAAAACATCAACTATCCCAGTCTCAGGATTGTGGGGAGACCTAACAAACCTATCCCCAATATCCTCGGCAGTAAGACCATCTACATTTTCTACATGAGACGGCATAGCCGTCTCCGAGGGGTTCCTTACTGCCTTCACTAGTACCGGACGATTCAGAAGGAGTAAACATTGCTCTCAAATTAAAAAAGAAAGAATGAATTGAAAGGGAAGATTGGTCGAACCTGTTCTAAACCAGAGCCTCAGACAAACAGTATTCTTCAAACTTCAAGGTCGCACAAACCCAACAATGGCAGAAAATTCTTCTGGTACAGTGAAAACGACGGAGAAAGGGTCATTTCAAATCTCTCCCCTTATTTATAAGCGCAGCATCAATGTGGGCCTATCAAGCCGAACCGCCATGACGGTTAAGCACAATGATGGCTTTGAAAAACCCAACCATTGGCTGCGCAATAAATGACACACCAACAGTTGCCTCGGAAAACGAACAGACAGGACGCATGACTTTCCAAAATCACCTAGCCCTAGTTGCTCATTGACATCGAACTAGGACTTGGGGGGGGAGTAACTGATATACCACAAAATACCAAGACCAATCATTACTTGACACGTGCGACTACAATTCAGCCCATGCTCGGCTAGTTCAACCTATGCTTGGCTGGTTCGACTCACGATCGGCCAGATGGGCTCGCGCTTCGGCCATCTAGGGCAGACCTACAGATCGGAGGAGGCCGAACACATGCCTCCAGAGTAGATCCATATTCAAATAGAGCTCACGGTATTGAACACAAAACTCCAGAGCGACACTCCATAGCTCATCACCGCCTTAACGGCTGCCGAGCAGAGAATAAGAAAACAGTCTTTTACAAGGAAACTGTCACACATATTTATCTCTATTTTTTACAATGTCCAATAAGGAAACTGCTATCTCCAATGATCAAATCCCTACTTTCATGGCTCCAAATCCTAATCAACTTAGGAAAGCCACAACTTATAAATTAAATCCTAGAGGTACGCTTTACTTTCATGTTCATTATTTGGCTTTCATTACAGTTTTTCAATTCAGTTTATTGACTTAAGTATCGGAGCGGCTACCGCCGGAGCCAACCCGATGGTCCTCTGATCTTCTCTTAAGTATTCCACAGGGAACCGAACTTGGAGCATTCATAGGAAAAAAGTGCAGCATCAACTAGTCCTTGAGAACCAGCTCTAATATCATAAATGTAATGCTCCAAGCTCACTAAAAATAACAAACTAAAAGAGTTCACAATATTTTGACTCAAAAATCTAAGCCTAAATTGTTAGTAATAAAACTTAAAACGATTCATATTATATTGAGGGTAATCCATCTCACGAGAACTGCAACTAAATCAGATAGTACTACATTATTATATTATACGATTGGTTAGCGTTTAGAAAAAATGATCCATATTATATTGAGGGTAATTCATCTTAGGAGGACATGTGGTCTTACCTTCGGATTAACGGACCAATTTTTTCGATTAAATTAGACGATAGTAGATTATTATACGATATACTTACTCTAACTTGATTCATCCCCTGTTACCTTCACTTTACTGCAGCCTCAAACCCAACCCAATATTGCCACCTTACATCCTCTGAATGATGAGTATAAAGAAAAGGCGCCATGGAAAGCGTAGATCATCTCCAAGAACAAACCACTTCCGATACCTTTCCAAGTTTTCTCATCTGTCTACAGTTCTATATATATATATATATACATATTTACTACAAACAAATCATCAGCTTCAAACAATTTGTTTAATTTGTCTCCCTTCTTCTCTCTCTAAAACTTATACACCAACATGGGAGATGCAGGGGAACCGTTTTTGAATATGAACAGGCCTTTCATGCGCACCGCTTCATACTCGCAAGATGAATTACAGAGCTTCAGATCATGGCTTCGATGGCTGTGCGTCGATCAATCCGATCCGTGGACGGCTTGTCTCTCGTGGTCGATGTTCATCCTATTAGCCATCGTCGTTCCCTGTTTATCGCATTTCGTTGTCGCTTGTACTGATTGTGATAGCAAACACAGTAGACCGTACGATAGCGTCGTTCAATTGTCCCTCAGCAGCGTCGCCACGCTTTCGTTCGTGTGTCTCTCTGGTTTCGTGAAGAAGTACGGGCTCAGGAGATTTCTGTTCTTCGACAAGCTTTGTGATGAAAGCGAGACGGTTCGGCAGGGATACACAGAAGAGCTCAATGTACGTTCTCGTTCTCTCTCTAAATTGTTCTTTAAAATTGCTTTTCTTTCTTTTTATTTTATTTTTCTTTCTTTTGGAAATTGAAAGATGAAAACGAAGAAATTTGAGTTAATTTTGAAGATCACGAGAAATTTGCAGTCCCTCTTCTTCATCATATTAGGAATTTTCTTCTTCGATTGACTTGTTAATTGATATTGTTGTCATTTTTTTTCAGTAACACGAGTATTTTGTTTGTGGACATATTGCGGAATTTTCGCTCTGGTTTATTTTCGATCTTTAGGTTTTTGATTTATAACTTGTTTGGTTCTTCAAAACTTTCTTGATAGAACAGAGAGAGTGTGATGGAATACGTCCAATTTAGGATTCCAAAAAGCCCCAAATTTAGCCTTGCTTCTGGGAATGCAATGAATTCGATCACCCAAATTCATTTTTGTACTGAGTTTTAGGAAAGAAAGAAAAAGTCCTGGGTCCAATAGCCAATAAATCTGTTATTTTCTACCACAAATCATTTTCAAACTAGTAAAAAAAAATGGAGTGAGAAGACAGAATTCCCATAGTTTAGTGACACGAATTTATAGATGGCTAAAAACTTTCAACTTTAAGACGAGCAATTATCTAAAAGGCAAGGATTATTAGAATTTCTTAAGAACAACTCAAAGAACGAGGGACAAATCCAATGACATTATATTTGAGACTTCCTTTTCCTTTTGTCGGATGCCACCAGGGACTAGCCCTTCAAAAATTTCTCTGTTCTATTCCCATCACACCATCTTCTTTTCAATGTTTTCATATTTAACGAATTCAACACACTCCTCGCGAAGCATTAGCCCTTAATGACAAGTCTTTAGGCCATTTTTTCATACATGAATAATTTTGGTGGGCCCAATGCATAAATCAGCTCAATTTTATTCTACCATGTCTACTTGTTATTTAACTTTTAAAAAAAATGAAAAAACTATGTTCATTTGTACTATAAAACGATTGGTCAAGTTTATTAATTCTGTAAATGAATTCAGTTTACTTAAAAACTTCTCTCGGGTTAAGTCCTTGAAACTAATGATGGACCAACATCATAGAGCTAGGAGGGTAAGTAAAAATATAAGAATTGAAATTTAAAAGAATTTTTTTTATGGAAATATGAAAAAAAAATTTGAAGAGATGATTCTTAATTTTAAAAAAAAGATGGGTAAAATAATCTAATTTTTTATTAGGATTCATAATCAATATTTTAAAATGAACATTTTAAAATCATATATTACTCGTCTTTATGCAGAGATCACTGAAGATCCTGTTCATCTTCGTCCTGCCTTGTTTCACTGCCGAGAGTGCATACAAGATATGGTGGTACAGCTCCGGGGTCACTCGCGTCCCCTTCCTGGGCAATGTTTACGTGAGTGACACTGTAGCATGCATCCTGGAGTTGTGCTCGTGGTTTTATCGGACGGTGGTCTTTTTCCTGGTGTGCATCCTCTTTCGTCTAGTCTGCTCCCTACAGATTCTCCGGCTACAAGACTTTGCCCAAGTATTCCAGGAGGAATCTGATGTGGAGTCCGTGTTGAGGGAGCACCTCAGGATCAGAAGGCATCTACGAATCATCAGCCATCGATATCGTGTCTTCATATTGTGGGCCCTGATATTCATCACAGCCAGTCAATTTGCCTCACTTCTCATTAACTACACGGTCCAGTGCAGAACTCAATATATTCAAAGCTGGTGAACTTGCGGTACACAGCTCTATCATCTTCTATAGAAATTTTCCTCTCAAATTATATTTTTACATTTCTAATCTAATATATATCTTTTGCTACAATTAGAAAAATCTTTTGTGGATTTACGAAATTGTTATATGGCATGTCAAAATTTAGTATCATACGTCATTATTTGACATCGACAACATAAATAACATATTCATTAATTGAAGGTGCTCTCAACTAAACAATATTTAATGACTGTCATTTTACATTATTATGACTGAATTTTAGAATTTTCTGATTTTTTTTTTATAAATAATAATGTCTTTTATAAAAAAAAGAAAAAAATTGTATAGGTTGTTAGAGATAGGGTTGTAAATTGATCGGATTCGGACCGGATCAGAGCTGATCCGAATCCGACCCTTTTAATATAAAATCTGACCCGATTCGTTTATTCGACGGATTATTTAAATGTTGATCCGTATCCGATCCGTTTAAAATTATCATATATATATATATATATATATAAACGGATCGGATCGGATTGTATCATATTCGGTCCATTTATAGTTGGGATAATTGGATTCGGATTAGATCGAGTCACAGATCACTATTTCTAAAATTATATCCGGACTTAACAAATTGAATTTCGAATCATATCGGATCGCAATCTGGTCCATTAAGAGCTGTAGTTAAAGAGAATGAGAGCACATATGATAATGACCTATAATAACTCTTCTGCCTAATATTGCTTTTTAGCGGTCATTGTCTTTTCTTGTGAATTGTGATGGACATATTTACTAGTTATGAATAAATATGGGCGTGAATTGAATCCACGGCATGTCACATGAGAGACATGCCTTTGCACCCAAAAGTTTGAAATCGCAAGAGGGATCTTGTGTGTATAAATGTAGTCATAATGATGTTTCCACAAATTCAAAATTATAGATAGGAGCTATGATGTAAATATCAAAATTTAGATACATTATTAATATATATATATAATTTTAATATGGGATAGACATTTAGTATACTAAAAATTTAAAACAAACTTTAGTTATTAAAGTTCAGTTCGTGATTGACGAACATATTTTAAAATTTGTTAATTTATTAAATTGGATTTAAACTCAACTTAATAAGTTAATAACGAATCTAATATTATATAAAAAATCAAACTATTCGAGTTCACTTCGTAATTAATTTAATTTAAAACTCATTTGTTATGGTCACAAGAAATAAATAAGTCAGTACTTAAATACAATTTAAAAATCTTTTACTTTAATGAAATAAGTTTAAGCAAGGATCATCTCGATTCCTTTATCGCCTCAATACGTATGTGGTATAATTAAAATGAGTTTTGTTTGCCTGCAGCTCTGCTCCATCAGTCTTCTAGCTGGGCTGATGATATTATTAAGGAGCGCAACGAGAATCACACACAAGGCACAAGCTGTGACGTGCCTTGCCGCCAAGTGGCACGTGTGTGCAACAATAGAATCTTTTGACCATTCAGCCGACGCTGAGACTCCAATCACTCAGGTTGGCTGTAACCAAGTTTTCCTTACGAGTACTGATGGATCATCGGACGGCGATGATGTTGGTGATGAAGAAGATGAGCTTGACAACAGCAAAATGATTCCAGCATATGCACACAGTACCATCTCATTCCAAAAAAGACACGCCTTAGGTGAGTCACACTCTATTGCCACTGATTATATACCCAAATTCAACGCCATATTTTTTAAACAAATATGAGAAAAATCTTATAGTAGCTAACATCTACAAAAAATGATAATTATCATGTGATATCCGATATTACACTGAAGTTTCTTGTTGAAGTCTCCTGTCATAACTATTGAGAGATTGAAGTTTTTTATTGAAGTGTCTCGTCATGCGTATAAAATATTAATCTTTTATGAAACAAATAATTTATATATATATATCACAACTCATGATTGAACGGTATCACACTATGATTTCTAGTGTTGGGGTCTGTGGACAACCAATATAATTAAGCTTTGACTCGTATTGTGTTGGCAGTCAGAAGTGAGATCATGATTTTTATCAGCAGAAAGGATTGAATAAATGATACTAAAGAAATAAAATTACAAAAAAAACTGATATCATTACTTTACTCAAGTTATTTGATTATTATTTTCTTTCTTTCTTTTTTACTTGGGCAGTGACATATTTTGAGAACAACAGAGCAGGGATTACGGTTTATGGTTTCATGCTGGACAGGACATCGCTTCACACCATATTTGGGATAGAGCTCTCCCTCGTCCTCTGGTTGCTTGGGAAGACTATTGGTATTTCTTGACCTGGATTTGAGTTTCACTCGTCCTGTGGGCTGTGGCTGCTTGGGATGAGATAATTATGTGATTTATTATAACAATTAAGAATGTGATGTGATTTTTTAAATTTTTTTTTCCTGGAGTAAGACGTATTCAGGCTCCTTTTGATCAGGTAGAAAGTGATAGAATGTGAAAGAAAGACAAAGAAAGTAAAATTTGTTTGGACTTTAATTAATAAGAAAGAGAAAATTATCTGCATGATTTTCTGGAAAAAGGAACTTTCCGTTTCTCGCAAAAGTCATAAGAAAATCTTGATATAATATCATGGGTATACTAATTAATTTTTAATTAAAAATTTTCAATATCATGAAATAATATTATTTATTAAATGTTACAAAGTTAACTACCATTTTTGTTAGTATAACATTAATAAGTGATGCATACTACATGCATGTGATACTAATCAACATAATAGAAGCTTTTTTATTTTAACAATAATTCACTTTATTTTGTCATATTATTAAGACAGCAATTCAATACAAGTAAAAATATTTATTCTACTGAAGATAATATATATATATATATATATATATAATTGGAAAGAATGTATTTAAAACTATATGCAAAGAAACAAATATATATGACCATATAAGTGATTGCTAAGAATTAAAATTCATTTGTTTAATTATGAATTATGCAGCATCATACTTTGTAACCTTTAATATTCAAATTATCATTCTATGATTTTGTTATTAAAATATTAATTTTAATGTGTTTTCTCAAAATCAGTGCTCTCCCTGCAAGTAATGTTTCAATGTTGAAGATAATAAGATCTTAAAATTTGAGAAATATGGGGGCACATATTTTATTAACACAACGGTAGTCTAGAAAAATATATTTTTGGGTAGCTTATTGATAATTATTTTTTTTTCTTTTAATATTTACTCTATTAGTAATTCATATAAATGAATTTCCTTTTTATAATATTTTTTATGAAATATTTATATTTTTAGCAATACTTATTTTAATTATTATAATAGATCTCTTATATCAATAATTATTTTTAATATGTTCAATTCTAGAAATTAATATAAGAGTATAATTAGGATACGATGTTTTAAAAGAATTATATATCTCTAGTTTGATTGTCACGCACTTGCACGCGCATGGACCAAACCAGTTATGGATTGGGGCAATCGTCTCTCTCAAATTTTTTTATTTCAATTTTTTTTTTTATATTTTTCTAAAATATATTCAAATACACATTTTTAGTTTATGTTTTTGTCCTTCCTAAGTTTAAATTTGTTCATATTTGATTTTTATTTGAATTTTAATTTGATCCCTTGATTAAAATTTTTATTGATTGTTTACAATTTTTTTTTTTTTTTTTGTTATATCATAAAGTTTTTGAAGCGTCTCTTTCTTTGGTTAGAGTTTTTTTTCTAATTTATAATTTTATTTATATCAATAATTATTGTTACTTATAAAAAATATGATTACTTGATATTAATTTTTTGTATTTTATTAATTTTCAAATTTATGATTAAATATTTAAAAAAAACCTTGTCCCCTAAAATAAATTCGTAGCCCTCTAATATAATTTCTTTTTTAATTATATGATAATATATATAAGAAATTATGCATCACCGTCTGTCATAAAAGTCAAATCTCTTCCACATAATTGTTACGTCAATTATAATAAATAAGAGAAATATTACAATCAGTTTTAATTGATTAATACATATATTATAAGTATCAATATCATGTATAATGACACATATTAATTAAATTATAAATTTTTTTCACTTGCAATTAATCGTAACTTTACTCTTAACAGAATGGTGAAAGTAGAGATGGCAAATGTTATCTAAATTCATCAACCCGTTCACTATCAACCCGTCCTATTCCGCCCATTTAGTTAGCGAGTTATAAACAGGTTGGGTAATAAGGAACCCATCAATTTAGCGGGTCAATGCGGGTTGAATATGAGTGTTTAATGGGTTGAGAAAAAAATAATAATATGAGAATATAAATATATATATATGTCCATTTATATATAAGAATATATATATATATATCTTCATCTATATATAAGAATATATATATATTTATATTTTCATTTGAAAAATAATAAAATATTAAAATATATACAATAAATTTATAACGGTATATACATGATAATATTTCACTAATAGACACAATTTTATTTTATTTTTTCTTTTATTTCTAATAAAAGTAAGTTATTCTGTACCACTTTGAAAACATACACTGGGAAACTTATTGAAATTGTGATTTGCATATTTTCATCTCTCCCGAAGTCAAATATGTAAATATCTTATTTTATTAGTAAGTCTGTCGGCACATCGAACACATGCTCCATTCCTGGACAAAGAATGGTCAGTGAGTCAGCAGTTGACACCAATGCTAAGTTCTATTTTGTGGATACTGAATCATTAAATCTGTTGAATTTTCCTGGAAAATAATGTTAGGATAAGGAAATTTTAATTTGCAAATAATTATATTCATATATATTATTATTTTTACTAGTACAAGTTTTGTTTAAGTTCCTAAATAATGTTATTTATTAAAATAATTGTTTAAATTGTTATTAGTTTAACAATTTAGTTCATACTAAAAAAAAAAAATGAACTCGTGAAAACAATCACCATAAATTTTGCCTAATTAAATTTATTAATAAATAAATAATTTTTTTTAATATGTATTTACAAAAGTTTTAACAGATAAACATGATGAATTTTGTTAGTCATATTACTTAATTGAGATGTGACAATTTTAGGTTGTGTTTTATTTTTTAAAAAAAGTTGAATAACGGATCAAATTTCGGTTGACCCGACCCATATTCGACCCGATCAATTTATATCAAATATGAGTTTAACTCGTTTATATCCTGACTCGTTTACAACCCGTTCAAATTCGCACATCCCGTCCATTTACCAGGCCCAGGTGAAAGCCTTATCACTAGAATTTGATTAATTAGTATAGTATGCGTGCCATCGCTTGTATTACATGAAATAATCGGGCATGCGGAGATTCTATTTACGCAATGAGTCCAAAGTGGTACATGTTGTCACGGACAAGTCCGGCTTAAGCCACTGATAGTAGCAATTCCCCTACTCTTTTGTTGTTCCAATAATTTGACGTGACCGTCTGCGAATTTCGGAGCGAAGTCATTAGCACTCTTCACGAACACAAAGTACTATTACTGGAGACCGAAGTAACGAATACGGTAAGCACAGCTCACAGCGCACTGCGCGAGCCAAGTCGTGTTCAGATACTACGATTAAGCGTCTGGACTACTGATTTTCTTGAGAAACGAAGCCGCTTAATCCGACCTTTTTGAAATTTCTGTGAGTTAGGGGAGAATGGAATTTGATTCGGCTCCGATTAGTCGGTGCTCCAAAGAGCACCAAAAGATCTATCAGGAGTGGTTTAATTACGCTGATTCAGGTTTTTCTCACACATACATATATACTTTTGTATGTATATATTTATATATTGATTCTATCTTCGACTTTGTGCCCAATCCATCCCTAATTACCTGTTTAATAATTTAGATGGCGATGGACGCCTTACGGGAAGTGATGCCACCAAGTTCTTTGCCATTGTCCAACTTGCCTCGTCAAGATCTGAAACAGGTTTCTCTCTGCAACACAAAGACACTATCTTTTTGTGGTTTATTTGACCATCGGTCCTCTCTGAAGGAGGAAAAGCAAAGAAAATTTTGGGAAATTAAATTCTTTTGCACTTCTCATAAGAGAAGAGAAAATGCTCAACTCAAGTAAGTTAACTGGATTATATTGGTCCAGTGGTTGGATTTATTCCCTTTCTCACGGCCCGTATGACTTCGAAGATTTTAATTTCGTGTTTCCTTTCCTTTTTCTTCTAGTGTAAATTTTCTCAGCAATCAAACATAGAATAAACGTTTTTCATGACTTGAAGTAATATGGACAAAATGTGTGCAAAATTTTGCAGTTTTTACATTTAACTTAGTTATTTGTTTATTTTTTTCTAGCGATTGAGTTTATATCAGTTCAGTAGCTGAATGTAACATTAAGTTTGTATGAGTTCAATTGATGAATTAATCTGTCACAATTTTGAATGGCGCTACAGTCCTTGAATGCTGAGAACGAAATGTGTGGTAGTGTTCTTGTAAAATTTACAGCCGTTAATACTTATTTGATACAATTGTTTCAAATAGAGTTACAAACTTATAAACTTTACTAGTGAAGTATTTGGTGGTTTTCAGGAATGAGAAACTTATGAATTTTACAGCCATTAATGCTTATTGGTTCTTAATGATCGATCATAAGTTTAAAAATTAAAAAAAAATTTGGCTATACACAAAATCTTAGAAAAAAAAAAATTAAATGTGAATAATTTTGAACCCAGTAGGGGGCAAAGATATAAATTAAAGGGATATATCTAAAAAATTTTTACAAAATATAAGTAAAATTTTAATTAAAAAAACTGTAAGGGGGGCTGGGGGAAATGGGGAATTGACCCCTGAGCTTTAATTGGCCTCGTCCATGGTGGCTTTTGTGAAGACAACAGAACATTGTGTTCTATACTGATTCAGGGGATGCAGTGGACTGATTGTAAATTTGCAATGCATGGGCTAATTTGTATAACCTTAGTGACATTCTTCTAAATATTAAATTTAATTATACTAACTCCCATGGTTAGCTCAGCTGGTAAGGCCTTGAGGATAAATGATTATGTCCCCAAGAGGTCCCCAATTCGAGCACATATAGATACAGTATACATGGTTTACATACATATAGTATATTTACAATGCACATGTATGTATGTGACTGTAGTTTATGCATGCGCGTGTGTGTGACTGAGTATTTTATGCCGGCATATTCTTGCATTCTTGTCTAGGCTTTTAGGCAACTAGCATACTTGAGTTTGTGTTTAGCTGATTTATGATTTTCTTTTACTTCAAGTGTTCTTTTATAAATATTCTCTCTCTCTCTCTCTCTCTCTCTCTCTCTCTCCACATTTTTGCTTATCTTTGTATTGTGAATTTGTGACAAATCTTTCCCTCTCTTCTTTTCAACAAGGTGTGGGCAATTGCAGATTTCAAACGACAAGGCTTTCTTGGTTTAAAAGAGTTCATCACTGCAATACAGGTTCTAATTATATATATGTATGTATGTATATGTGTGTGTATATATATATATGTATATGTATACAAAAAAAAACACACACATTTTGGATATTATCGAGCCATTTTCTAGGAGATGACCTCTCTTTGCTTTTTAATCTGTAGTTAGTTTCTTTGGCACAAGCTGGACATGTGCCAACTAATGATCTCCTAAATGCTGAAGGTAAGCGGTATGGTTTCAGCTTTGTTGTCATTTAGCGTGATTTAATTTGTTTGACTGCAAGTCAAAGTTGACAACTGGGGTTGTGCATAAACATTCTTTTCAATTATTTTAATTTCAAGTATTTATCTGAAATGATGATCTTACTTGGAATTGAAACATCTATTTCAGTTGACTTGGAAAATTTAAAACCTCCAGTTATGGAGGGTTTGGATGTATTACTAGCTGTAAGTATGCTCCCTTTGTGTGTCTTATGTCCCTTATAGTTCATTTTATGGAAGTGCAAACTAGTTTATTAATAATATGCAGAAGAAAAAGTTCACACCTAAAACAAATGAGGCTGAACTGAATGGTAAGAAGGTTCTTAATTTTACTATTAAATGGTCATTGGTACTTATTTCTTTTTTAGTTGACTAATTGGCCATAGTACAGGTAGTTCTCAAGTGCAACCTTCACCAACAGCTCATTGGTTTACTTCTTCAAAATCTGCGAAGAAGGTGCATTTCGTACTTATTTTTTTATGCTTTCATTATGAAAAGGACAGAAAATTTTTGCTCTCCTTTGGCCTTCAGTGGATTCATTCCACGTTATTAACTTGTAATTCATGTTTGCATTATTTTTACTTTTATCTCTAGTTATAATTTCCGTAATGTTTGGTATGATAACTTTGGCTATAAAGTTAAGAAGAAGAAGAAGAAGAGAGAAAAGAAAACATATTATTGAGCAAGCCATTAGTCTTCCATTACATACACTGGAGAATAAGAAAGCCTTTATAGTAGGGCTTAACAAAAGAAGAATAGAATACTAAACTTCCCTTAATGATGCTAACATATATGATACACTGACTACTCTAACATGGTAGACCTTCATGGTACTGTTCGGTAGACCTCCTTAATTCATGTATTGAGCTTATGACCATTTTGAGCAGTTGCATAATTCATTGAGTACTGCTGTAAATGTAATTATCCACACTCAGTTTATGTTCTATAGTCGCATAAGCTCTTGCCAAGAAAATCCTATATCCTTTGTAAACATCAGTGGCAAAGAGAGATTGTCTAGTTTAGTTCTGAAAGTTCTCCCCTGTGATACTTTTTCTTCGTGTACTTTTCCATAACTAGGCGATTTCCAAAAATGTATATTATTGATCAATTAGGAGTCTGCTCTCTCTCTCTCTCTTTCTCTCTGTTTGCCTGATACACATATTGTCTATTGAGCAGTAGTATGTATTTTCTTTATCCTTTTGTAATTTTTACACACTTTTGTATGTTACGTATTTGAAGTTGCTCATGTTGATTGAAATGATTTGTAAACATTTACTGCATTTGGCTAATATCATGGCACTTCTTTTGTTGTTATTTGTAGAAGAAGTTTTGAAAAATGAAAGTAGTTTTACACCTATGGGATTGTTTACTTATTATTGTTGGCCATTATGGTAATGGCATTTTAGTCGAATTATTTCCATCTCTCTCATGCCTTTTTTTCCCTCCCCTTTATATAGGGTGCTCTTGGTACAAGGGAACACTCATTGCCAAGTGAGACATGTAATGGTAGTGGTTGGTATAACTTTTGTCCTACAAAGAGATCTATAGCAAGGGTGATTGGGTGTTCTAATTCTACCTCTTTCGAGTTAGAAGTAACTTGTGTGCATAGAGAAAAGTTGAGGCATCATTTAGATCAGCTGATTTTTTGTGTATTGCGGTTGCAAATGGAACTGTTTTGGAGTGATTATGTGAGCTAAGGAAAAATCAAAATGTCAGATTGATACCTTCCCTTGTTAACTTTTTTTGACCTAGGATTGTCAAAGGGAAAGTATTATAAGACAATTTCAAGGCTAGCAATGTTTTATGGTGCAGATTTTTAGGTTAAGAATCTATGTGATCCAAAAAGTAAGTCTAGTTGAAATGAAAATGTCGAGATGAATGGTCAGAAATACAATAAATAGTTAGAAAAGAAATGAATTTTAGGAGGCATATATCCATGATAAATTTGGGGGAAGTCGATATAAGATGATTTGGTCATATTCATTGGTGGAAATAGTGATATGATTCAATCTGAGTCATCAAATGGACAAGAGCAAGGCCCAAAAGAATTTGGGTTCAATTTGGTGAAAAATGGAAATGATTGCCTAGGATTTAAGGGATGATATGACTCTTAGATAAAGCTGAGTGTAAAAAAGGAGTTTCATGCAATCACCTTTAAATAGTTGGGTTAATAATTTCTTGAGTTGAGGTGAGCTTATGCTATTGAACTGGAGCATAGGCTTCACAAAATTGACTCAATCTAATTGGACTTCAGAGATCAGTTTTGGCATTATTCATTTATTTTCCTTTCGATTTGATGATGCAAAATATTATATGTTATCCTTTTGTTGACTTATTTTTTATGTGTCTGCTGGGTTCCATTTTTCCTTTCCTTGTGTATGTTTTCTAAGTTTCATATCCTTTATCTTAGTTCTTAGAGTGATGTTTTCTTGTTCTCATTCCTTATAACTTACCAGGTACCTCTATCCTCTGTTACATCAATCTTTGATGGCCTGAAAAAGTTGTACATCCAGAAGTTGAAGCCATTAGAAGTCACATATCGTTTTAACGATTTTGTATCCCCCTTATTGGTAAGTGAGTGATGCATTTTGGTGTTCAATTACCCTCATATGAAGGATATAGCAGTATACTCCCAATTTCATTTCATTTCATTTTCTTTTTGATTTACATAAAGTTTTATATATTTAAAATTTCATGGTTGTTACATATTGTCAATTATGGAGAGGTAATAATTAGTTCATCACTTGTTATTGATGTGTTGTTTTTGGCAGACAAATAGTGATTTTGATGCTAAACCCATGGTGATGCTTTTGGGTCAATACTCCACAGGGAAAACAACATTTATTAAGCATTTGCTCAAAAGTAGTTATCCAGGCAAGTTACCCCCCCGGGGGGGCATTTGCGCACGTTCCCTCCCTCTCTCTCATGGGAAAAAAAATTAATTTCTATTTGTTATTCCTTTATTTCTAACAGGAGCTCACATTGGACCTGAGCCTACAACGGATAGATTTGTTGTTGTCATGGTATTCATATGACTTTTAAGTTCTTGTTATTATAGTTTTAAATATTATGTGAAAAAAAAAAATATCTTGTCATCCTTGATTATGTTATCACAGTAAAAATCCTAAAGAAGTATCACAAAACATGGTAAAATCCTAAAAAAAGGCCACAAAGCCCCAAATACTTGAACAGAAGGCAAACTTTTAATATCTAGCACGGAATAGACTTCAGAGTTAAGAATTCCAAAATCATTTATTTTCATTCAACAAGAAGACACAAACGGCGTAGTAAAAGATAGACACGCCAGCCATCATGCTAAAATTGTCACTGCTTCTCGATAGCAATCAAAAGTGAGAAATGATATGATAGATTTATTAGAGAATCAACTGTATTAGAATTTACTTGTCATATATTTTTCCATTGCATTATCATTTCTTTATTGTTATATAATCTTATTGCTGATGTACTAGTGGTCTTTGATGCTTGAAACAATTTTTTTTTAAAAAAAATTCATTCCATTTTATCAATCGATTTATTCAATTATGCATAAATGATCCTCTAATGATTACATTGGATAACTTCCTAATGTTAATATATTAAAACAAATTCCATATATTTAGAAGCATAAAGAGGGACATAATCTCCTTTACTCTTTTTTTTTTTAATCATATGTCATTTATCATTAGTTTACTTGAAGTTATATTTCAGGATTTGGTACTAGTGTTGCTTATTTAAGCCTTTATATTACAAATGGTGGTTGTTAATTCATAGCTTAAAACTTATATATTTGATTCTTTAATAATTAATATTCAATAGCTTAATAATCTCTGATAACTAATAATCTTTTGAGGAACCAACTTCATTCCATGGTAGATATTTAATAATTCTATTACTTAAGAATAAATAATTTTTTTTGAAAAATCCCTTTATATTATTAACTATTAGAATAAAAAAATACACATGTACGATACATATTAATATAAATTATTAGTAACATTAACATTTTTAGTAATGAAAAAGGAGAGTAAGAACTCTCTTTTAACTTAAATTAGATATAATGCATATTTTTTATAATTTTTTTTATTATCATCATCGTGAATATGTATGCATGTTTTATTCTTATACTGAAAATCAAATACTCATGAGAAAAAATTTTCATTAATAAATTTTTTAAAATGAACTTTATAATTAGTAATTCTATTAATTAATAATTTTTGGATCTCATAAGATTATTAAATTATTAGAGACCTGACTGTATTTTTTTTTTTTTTGAAAAAAGCGTTAGGGTGTTACAATTCATGTATTATAATCAACTCAACTCTATTACAACCAGTCCAACTAACTTGACATAACCCAACCTAAGAACCTTTCTAATATGGGCCTTGGACAAATAACCCAACCCAGTTCATAGCTAGATGGAAATAAATGCTCACATCTCTTTAGTGGAGAGTGAGACTTGAACCCATAACCTCCCCTTTGGAGGATGCATGGATGGCCAACTGGGCTAGCCCTAGTTGGTTTTGAATGTATTTAGTTAAGGTGAATACTCAACTCAACAAAGCCTTATCCCAATTAGTTAGGGTGAATACTCAACTCAACAAAGCCTTATCCTAATTAGATTAGGGTGAATTAAGTAATTTTAAAAACTCGGTAAACAGGGTTTATACATGTTGGGTTAGGTTACACGAGTCATTAAACTATGAATGAAATTTATTAATTTGTCTGACATGAATTTGACTCAAAGACAATTAGACCCAACTGTACCCACTAATTCTGTGTGGTCGTTGAGTCATGTTCTACAGAATCATGTTAAAATATTTGGAAGCAATGCCTATGTGCAATATAGCACTTTATGTTGCCAGTGGTTTGGCTGGGGCAAGTTGGGGCGTATGGACTGGACTAGGCACTAGGGATATTTCACTAGATGAAGAAAGATAGTAGTTTAGCGAGTATGAAGTGTTTGATGAGAAGCAGCAAAGGATTTGTTGTTTAATATTAGATGAAGGATCTTGAGACTTTTTGTTTATAATGCAGGTTACGGAAAACAGTGTCAGTAGTTCATTGATGTATTTTAGATCAATTATCAATATATTTACATTTGAATTTTTGTTAACAAGGGGATAATTTTTCCAAGCATATGGATTTTATTTGCTTGCTTGCAATGAGCTCTTTAATGTACTTGTAATGTATGAGTTTTTGTTTGCTTTGTAAAAGTTGTTTTGATTTTGTCTCATTTAATGTACTGAGAAGTTACATTTTAGATATTTAACCTGGTATTTTGCTTTGCTCAGAATTTTAGTTTTTGAAGATTATTCGAAATTTTGGTCAGCTGATTGGACCTTTTTTATAAAAAAAAAAATTTTCCCTTGAATCTTGTAGTTCTTGATTTTGTGGAACAACTGTTTGGTTTTCTGAAGTTAGTGTTGCATTGTGCTTTGTTTATTTGATTTTCATTATATCCTCTCTCTCAATTGCTCTTGTAAAGATTGGTGTTCGGTAGCTAATTGTGATTAATCCTTGGAATCCTTTTGTCCATTAGTTTTCACTAGTTAATTGTGCTATCATGCAGAATGGGCCTGATGAAAGAAGTATACCGGGGAACACTGTTGCTGTTCAAGCAGACATGCCATATAGTGGTCTGACAACTTTTGGAACAGCATTTTTGTCAAAATTTCAGTGTTCTCAAATGCCACATCCTGTGAGTTATATCTATATATATATATATATGTACAAAATTCTCTGAATAAGCTTGATAGTCCTGGAACATTATTCTGCTTTTCAATGTCTGAAGCTGCTAGAGCATGCTACATTTGTGGATACTCCCGGAGTTCTATCAGGAGAAAAGCAACGAACGCAACGAAGCTATGATTTTACTGGTGTAACGTCATGGTTTGCCGCAAAGTGTGACCTCATACTACTTCTGTTTGACCCTCATAAACTTGATATCAGTGATGAATTCAAACGTGTGATTTCATCTTTACGAGGTCATGACGACAAGATACGTGTGGTTCTGAACAAGGCCGACCAAATTGATACACAGCAAGTAAGAATCTGTAGTTCAATGTTATTAAATCCCTTTTTTCCCCTCCGGATTGATCCCTATATATTGATGGTTGGTGCTAGCTATTTGGTCTGCTTACTAATTGATATTATTTTGTAGTTGATGAGGGTATATGGAGCATTGATGTGGTCACTTGGGAAAGTTCTGAATACTCCTGAGGTTATGCGTGTTTATATTGGGTACACTCTTGTCTTTATAAGCTCATTCCTACTTTCATAAATATATTTAAATTGGTTCCCAGTCTAGAAGTGGCATAATCATATCCAAATTTGGCTTTAATATGAATCCTGAGTAGTTTTTGATGTGTTTGGTAAAAGTCAAGAGCATATTCCTTGTTCTATTTCATGGTCAACAAGCGCCTTTATTTTTTTTTTCGTGTTTCCTTCAGTGGGTATATTGATACAATGAATAATTCTTGATGCCTGTTTCGGTGTTTTCTCCACAAAGTTTGTCAAAAGATTTTCAACTGCTAATCCTAACTAAGAATATCTTAGATGTTGTTCTTCTTACTCTTTGTTTTTATTTTTCACTTTTCATGTAAACTTGAAATTTCATGTTGGGGTCTTATTTGAAGAGATGAATCTCTCCCCTGACTTTGACAGCTCATTCAATGACAAACCTGTAAATGAGGCCATTACGGGCCCAATTGGGAAAGAACTCTTTGAGAAAGAACAGGATGACCTTCTTGCTGATTTAAAAGACGTCCCAAAGAAGGCTTGTGATCGTCGAGTGAGTTATTTATATTCGCTTCTTCTGGATTTCTCTTTTTCTTTACAATCTTTGTGGTCTTTGTGTGTGAAGAGACAGAAGCAATGTTGTAAGAGAGATTCTGATGATGTATTTCATGCAGATCAATGAATTTGTGAAACGTGCCAGAGCTGTCAAGATTCATGCTCACATAATTGCCCATCTTAAAAAGGAGATGCCTGCTATGATGGGCAAAGCTAAGACTCAGCAGAGACTCGTTGATAATCTTGCAGATGAATTCGGAAAGGTACTCTTTGTCTCTCTCTCTCTCTCTCTCACTCCCCCCATGTTGACAATATTTTTTTGTGTGATGATGTTGACACAATTCTTAGAGTTTTTGACTCGACCCACGTGATATTTTAACAAATTTATCATCCCCACACAATTTCTTGCTTATTTCCCAGACTCATGTTGTTTGGGACTAAAGAAAAGACGTCTCTTTGTTGGATAAGTTTCAAGTGTAGAAAATTCATTACTGATTAGGACTCTTCATTTTAAGTAAAAAGCGTCTCTTGAAAAAATATCTTTAAGAATTACATGATTCCGGGAAATAAGTACAAAAGTACATGGGTCGAGGAAATAATAAAAAAAATGCATGGATTGGGTCAAAAATTCCAATTCTTATATCACACATTATTAAGTTTATATTTACCTCCTCTTCTTCTTGTTTTGTTATGTTAACATAGGTTCAAAGGGAGCACCATTTACCAGGCAGGGGATTTCCCAAATGTAGAGCACTTTAAGGAGGTCTTGAGTTGTTATAACTTCGATAAGTTTGAGAAGTTGAAGCCTAAAATGGATACAAGCTGTTGATGACATGCTTGGGTATGACATCCCAGAACTGTTAAAGAATTTTCGAAATCCCTATGATTAAAGATGTTAGCAGTTTGAGAGGATGTACAAGTATGGTGATTAGGGAGAAGTGGAAACGGGTGCAGTGTCTGGAATTCTGCTCGAGCATCCATGTATTCTGCATTTTAATATCTTGGATTTTCCAGTACTTTAGATATGTTTATAAGAGTGGAAGAGCTATTTGTTTTGAATTACTAGTTGGTGAGAGTCGGTGACCCGTGGTTCGTTAGGGGTATTGTGGGTTTCAGTATGTCCATTGAAAAAAAGGAACAAATGACCATCTGGTTTATTATACAAGTAACACATATATATGCAATTCTCGTTCCTCTTATCTTCCACTGCCAGATCGTGTTATCTTTAGAGCTATGCTTTGTTTTGTTGCGAGATGGAGTGAAGGCATTGATAATATGACACTGGAAATATATCTCTTCAGTATCCACCTACAGGAAAAAAAAAGTTGGGGCTAAAACTTTTGAAGAATTTTTTTTGAGTTGTATCAAAATTTTGAGAAAGAAACTATAAAATTGAGATAAAAATTTTGGAGTAAAAAATAAGAAAGTAAGGATAAAAATTAGGTTGGGTTAAATTTTTTTGATGGACTAAATTACAAAATGTCAAAATTTTGTAAGTGCAAATTTTTTTTGTCAAATATTGGGGGGCTACCCACCCCTTGGCGATCCTTGTTCACAGAGAATGTTCTAAAATTGTTTAAAATCTTGAAGTTTTCTTAAATGGGTCTTCAAATCCATAAGGGGAAAAAAATTATCTCCTCTTCTTTCCTTTCTAATTTTACACAAATTTCCATTTCAATTTTAATTTTCATATCACCATTATCCATTGAGAGAGATTGATTTAGATTTTTTCTTTAAAAAAATTGCAGCTTAATTAAGGCGTCGAATTCATATTAACATGTGTTTAGGTCATGTTGAGATAGATATATTTTGAAAAATTATTTCAATTTTAATTCAATACCATTAATTCATTTGTTTTAATTTTTAATCTTTAGATAAAAAAAAGTTATTTTTACTTTTTTATAAGTGTAGAATAGTCTTAAAGTTTAGTAAATTCAGTGTGCAAGTAAATAAAGTGAACACTATTTTTGGAAATAAAAAAGTGATTATACTTTGGTAAGTTTTCAAAGCGAGAATTATAACCCCAAGGTCGTAGCATGATGGTTGGAAAGGAGGCCCTCCTCAAGTGCCGGGTGATAAAAAGTTGCATTTGGTGTGGGGTTCGATTCCTGTCGTCATCGTGCCTCATTGATTTACCTGTCACGTGCATGGTGGGGTTGGGACACGGGTCCGGGTTTGCCCCTCTAGTCACGGCTCCGAAGGGGCTAGACGAAGGGATTTGTCCTCGTATCAAAAAAAGAAAAAAAAACAAAGTGAGAATTATTATTTTAACTTTTTATTTCTTTTTTATATTAAATATATTAAGTTGTGTTTTGAGCCTGTGAAAGTCCCAAACAAATCCTTTGAATTAGTGGTTGATGACTAGTTTTTTTAAGCTAGAATCACGGATGTAATAGGAAAAAAATCTATACGTGAAATAATACTTAGACAAGAATACTATTTCTTGGCCATTGAATTAGCAAGGGTGTGACTCAGATGGGGGACTGTACCTGTTGGGCTTGGCCTCCCACTGTTGGGGACATAAGCGCCCTCTTGTTATTTAAATGCGAGGTGTCGTCCTAATCTTTCTTGATCAGGATTACAAAGATCCGTAACTTTCGAAGGAATCATCAATCGTTTGATCCTATAAATCGAAAATGAACGGGCCAAAACATTTTTGTACATTTTGAAGAAGCCCCTCAAACACATTATTTCTTTTTTTATTTTGAATAAGATAGGAAAATCACTCTGCCCTCTTCTTTTGAAAAAATAAAAATATAACTGCTGTCACAGGACAAGCTGCCAGCTACCGCCTGAAAAACAATTGTCTGCATCTTCTCCGACTCTTCAATCGCCTTCGTCAATTGTCATCCTCGTCTCCGACTCTGCCATCAGCAAGGTATTTTTTTTTTCTTTTCTGATTTTCTCTGTTTTTAGTTGGGGCTGGTTTGAGATTTTGTCTACGTCATTCCTCATGCTATTATATGTCAGTGTATATATGTGTCAAATGTTTTGAAATACTGATCGTTTGAAACACCGAGGTTTTCGTGAATTTCTTTATGAACGCTGTCGTCTTTCTCTCTCTCTCTCTCTCTCTCACATGCGTGAATGATGCATTTATATGTTTGTGTGTATATATATATATATATATTATATATGTGCCCTACTCACTTACTCTCTCTCTCTCTGTTCTTGGAAAAATGGAAGCCGATCTCTCTCTTTTAAATTTTGTTCAAGTTAATCAATTAGGAGTTCCTCTCAATTTGGAGTTCCTCTGAACTTGAAATTTTGGAAGCGTACATTAGAAGGTTACTTAACCTTGCCGCTTTTGCTAGGGAAGAACTTTAATGGTTTCCCAGGTTTCAATCTAAGCTCAACTTTATTAAAAGAAAATTTGTACAAGGCCAAGTGGGAGGGGCGGGGCTAGGGTCGAGGAGATGAGTAGCGGGGTGGGGGCGGTATCATTTAAACTGGGGCGGGGTCCCACCCCAAACCCGCCCGTTGCCATTCCTAAATACACAGGGGAGCGAACAATAGACTCTCACTCTAAAACTGGCCTTATTGACGTCTGTTGCCGCCCTGACGCGCAACACTTCTGGTATGTTCCCGTTCTATACATGTGTGTGTATTTCTGTATATCATGTTTTCTTTCAATACTTAATTGAATTTATGTCCTTATTGAATTTCTTTCAACCTAAGCTGTATCTAATTCTATATAGGCCCTTAAAAGGTTACCTCATCTTTGAATTCAAACATCAATTTGTTAAACTAATGCTACTTTTAATGGAAGTTAAGATGTTTGATTAAATTCCCCTCAGAAATGATGACTTTTAACATTTGGAGATTTAAATCGTCTGATTTTGAGACATTTTATATAATTACTCTATATTGGTCTATTGCACGGGCATTCACTTGCTATCCAATATTTAAATTAAATACCGCCTTTATCAACTTCTCTCAATGTATAAATCTCAATGTTATTAAATACTAAACAACTGTGAACCAAAAAACTATGGATTAAAGAGAACTACTTATGGCCATATTAATTCCTCTGATTACACCAATCAAAAAAAAAAAACCTCTAATTACTGTTCTTTATGAACCTTGAGTCCTTAACCTGCGCGTTTTGTGTTTTGATGATAATTTCAGTTAATATATTGTCTACGAGATACTATATGACTTGGATACTTAATAAAAAAAAAAAGATACTATATGACTTAGATTGTAGTTATGAAATGGGAATTTTATTATGCTTCTTGTGTCTGTACATGCGGAAGAACAGTTATGCTGCATGTTTTACTAGTAGAAAATGAAAGCAGGACTGTGGGAGCCGTAGGAGGTGGTTTCCTACTTCCTGGTTTAGTGATGCCATGTGACATAGGAGGAGCCTGTGCGACCTACATAGGTCTCTTGTGGATGACCTAGTGATTGCTCATGCTACCATATGTTGGTTTCTCAAAAACTTTTCCTTTTAGGACGTGCTTCTTCTTTTGTTCTCCTGAATATGAGGAGAGGAGGAAGAACCAGCTACTCATTAATCATTCAAATTATGGTTGGTTACGTTTTGAGTTGTAGAAAACAGAAGATTTAGCAAAATGCTGCCACAGCGGATGAAGAAGGCCATCACAGAGAACCCAAAGAAACTTGCCAACTTGATTGATCTTGTAAATCTTCCTTCAACACTTCGAGAATTTGTGGGTCAGTCTCAGATCTCCCGTTTGGGATGTTTCATGCGCGTCTGGTCATACATCAAGGCCAACAATCTCCAGGTTCTCAATTTCTCTTTTGCTGCATTTTTTTGTTAGTAACTAATGATTTCTTTTTTTCAACTGTATTCTTCAGCATTGATCAATGGTCTATGATGCACATACTATTTTATCTTCCTATATTTTTTTTGGCATCCTTTTTGAATCTTGGCCTCTTCACTTCATTCAGGAAACTTTTTTTTTTTTGTGGGTGATTTAGTGAAATGTCTCCCTGAGAATCAATTCTCTCATGGGTATACAATCCGTCTATCATTCTATTTGTTAATTGCTCACTTATTAATTAATACGTTTTCGCTTGATTTAATTTGGCAAAAGAAAGATCTCCCTTTTGGGGACATGCAAAATTGAGTATTTTGGGCTTCTAAGAACTTCACAGGCTGCAAATTTTATAAGCTGTGGCTGACATGGTCTCCCATATCCTAATCAATTCTCTCATTTTCAGCATTATTTTGGAAGGCCCGGGTAAAATTATAAAATTCTTTGTCAAATTTACAGAGAAGGATAAACTATATCTTCACAGAGATACCTTTTAAGTGTGAGCTAATTGGAGTAAGGAAAGACAGACCAAATCTCCTTCCATGTCCAAAGAAGGAGGTGCAAGGTTCAATGTCTCAGTTGGGCCGCGAGTGTGTGTATGTCTTATCATAAAAAGTAAAAAACCAAAAAACAAAGATTCAGGTGTTATGCTTCAAGAAGTACGTTTGAAATATGTACAATTTCAGGAGGAATATATAGAACCTTAGCTGGTTATTGTTCCATAAAGTCTTTGAAGTAGGCCAACGTCCTTTGCTACTCCAAATACAGAAGCATTGAAGTCTTCAAACTAATTATACTTTCACATCATTAAAATCTCTATTCGCAAGAATCTGATGTAAGCCAGCTAAATCTCCCGAATTTGGGAACCGACATTAACAGCATTGATAAATCTCAACTTTTGCAAGAGTTTTATTAATGTATTGCTATACTTTTGCCTTAACCCTGACTGGACGGCATGTTTTTCTTGTGCAGGATCCGAACAACAAGAATGTGGTCAATTGTGATGAAAAGTTGAAGAGTATTTTGTTGGGTAAGCCTCAGGTTGAGCTAGCTGAACTTCCTACACTGATCAAACTGCATTTCCCCAAAGACGCAAAATGACTTAAGTGCCTCAGATCAAGGTCAATGTCTTCCCCTTTATGGGTATTCCCCTCATCAGCTGCATCACAATAAACTTTAGGTTCTGTGTTGTGGTGAATTAATTACAAGTATTTGCAGTTTGAGTTTGTGATTGACTAGATGAATTAAATTTCGGCTTCCATTATATCATCTTCCTAACTAGTCTTGGATCTCTCTTCATGGGATCATCATGGGATATCACAATGTTATAGTAAGTAATATAATATCAATTGAGTATGACCTCTACTGTTTCTCTCTGTGAAGGGAAGACAGGAATAAAATGCTTTGAGTTTCAGCTTTTCATTTGAATTTGTTACTTTATTTCATAAAGGATGTTTCATATCTGGACAGAGATATACCATGGTGGATCCATAATTTAATATGCTTTAAGATGTTACCTCTTTATCTCACTCTCTTCTAAGATGAGTGTAATTTTAGTGAATGTAAACTTGGAATCGATTATGGAATTACCTAGTTGCATTCTACTGCCTGCTAAGTTACAGAAGGCCACAAAACCAACTTTTTATCAAACCCAAGTGCAGCCTCCTCCCCTTCGCCCCTTATCTTTTAGATGCGTTAATTACTATTGCTGATGAGATTTCTTGAATAGAAGATTGTGAGTATTGGCAAAGGGTCAGCCCAAGGATACCCATATTCAGTCTTGGGTTCAAGCTTTCTCAACTGACTGCCTATTACAATGGGCGGCCTGATCTTTATATAGGAGACCCCACAAGGATGTGGCTGTGGAAGACAACTACATAATAACAAAATTTTTTGTCCCGGTCAATCCTGGAGCCACGTCGCTGCAATTGTCCCATGTGATGTCACCAAGCCTCAGTGAAGAATTTTCAATGTCAACCACCACCATACTGAGACGGGTTCAACACATCCCAAGAAATTTTAAGAAGATTTAAAAGTCATTTTGCCTAATTGTTATTGAAGTGCACTTTTTTGGGAGAATGTCATTTTGTCCTAGCATAATCTTGATTTATAGAAATGTCTGCAGTACTTAATTATATAAACAATTCAATTTATTCTGACTAATGCTATTATGATTACACTACTGCATCTTACATAGGAATTGATCATAGAAATTCAGCTAGAGAACTCTTCACCACATGATCTGCAACAATGCCATTTGTTTTCTCTGTTGGGTGGAAGGAATCCCAAAAAACATATTTATTTGCATCTGTACACGTGAAAGGGTTGAATTTGTCACACGTGTACCCCACCTCAAACGTTCCAGTTGCACAACATGCTATTGCTGCATTCTCAAATCCTGTAATGAGGAATATTTCTATTAAATTCTGTATAGAAAAGGAGGAATAATATTATAAAAAGAATGTGAATGTAATCAATGAGGGAATTTGAAAGTTTTGAGGAGGAACTCCCCAAATAAACCTTAATAATATAACTTAAAGCTAAAAATATAACTAATCTCTGTATTAGAGCTCTATACCTTGAATATATATATCCACAACATTGAGGGAGATAATGTTAATTAAAGTAAAAGAGTCTCTATTATCTTAGTTGTGGGTGCATTACGGCCTGTGTGTGTGAATAGTTGATAGTGCAAGCCAATACAAGTGAAAAAGATCTGAATTCTTATAAACCAATTAAAGAGCTCGTTCTGATTCAGCATAATAGTAAAAGAAAGTCC
Source organism: Nyssa sinensis (assembly GCA_008638375.1). Classification (NCBI taxonomy): domain Eukaryota; kingdom Viridiplantae; phylum Streptophyta; class Magnoliopsida; order Cornales; family Nyssaceae; genus Nyssa; species Nyssa sinensis. The sequence continues at coordinate 55,826,306 of CM018046.1, forward strand.
ACGCTAATCCTCCCCCCCCCCCCCCCCAAAATAAAAAAAATTAAAATAATAATAATAGTAGTAGTAATAGTAGTGCACTTGAACTTACAAAATTTGAACAATGTCACCGGGACGCTGAGGATAATTTACAATCCTAGCCGAATAACGAAAAAAAAGAAGAAGAAAGATGAATGTAGCTGACATAACTGGTCGGAAGAAGCCCGTCTGAAGCTGTTTAAAGATATTCACTAATTTGGCAGGTTGATTGGAAGATAAACACTAGTGAGTCCAAACTAAGTAACCTAAACTTTACAATCAGTAATATTTAGACCAAATTAAAAATTGAATGCAGGCAACATTGCCTTTCGGATTTCGAAAAAACACCTAACAGTTCATGGCTTCATGCCAGATATTAACACATATTATATAGCATCACTGATACTTGTAACATTCTGAGTGATGCTTCTAGGATGTACCATATAGCAACCATTGATACTTATCAACACACACACACGGCTGATGTTGCATGACTTCTTGTCATGTATATCATGCTGTTCACACTAACTGTGATTGGGTTGAAAATATAATAGAAGAACTTACCATAGGAGTAAGGATTCTGAATGATTTCTGTGAGAATATCATATGGATTTGAAAGCACCAATCGGATTCCAGCAAGCTCCTTGTTCAATTGAGCAACCAATCCTTGCAACTTCCCATTGAAATCCCTAGCTACATTATTGTACTCCTCTATACAATCACTTCCAAATATTAAATTTGTGGTTCTTTCCAATGGCAAACACCCCATTGGAGGAAGCCCACCCAAGGATATCTTCCGGGCTCCAAGCTGAAAAAGCTCTGTTACGAAATTTCTTGCAATCCCCACAAGAAAATCCTCATACTCGTCAACAGAACAATACTCTGATGATCTGCCTGGAAATATATAATAGTTCTCTAGGAAATCATTGGTTCCTAGGCTTATCAAGTACAATGCTTCACTCAGAACTTCATTAGCTTTCTCATCGCCGAGATAGCCTCTCAGCTGCTTCTGGTATTCCCTGTAATGCTCTAATTCTTTCCACAGAGGTATCACAGACTGCAAGTACAATTGTAATCAAAAGTAAGCCTTTGATTAATGCGTTATCAACTCACTTTAAGATTTCATCCAGTTCTTTAACTCATTAACTTGACTCAAGATAGATCATTTGACATCAGCTAACACTATTTGGTATGTCCTATACTTTTAGAATCAATTTAACCTTTTGAGGGACTTACTAGTATATCAGACGTTGTGCTATCATAACCAGTTCCAGCTGAGGCAAAGCAAACTCCTGTAGCAAAATCCATTATGCTGTATGTAGGATCCAGATAGGCAGGTATGGTTGGCTTGACCCCAAAAGCTTCAGAGATGAAGTCTGTTGGAACTTCGACCATTGGAAAACCGTCCAGTGGGCTGACCATTGTTGAAATCGCGGCCATAAGGCTCAAAGTTGCTCTTTAGGATTGTGGATATATAGTTGTTGTTCCCTGAATCAACAGATGAGTCTCCAAACACAATGATGGCTGGAACTTTTGCATGGATCTTGAGAATGTGCAGGAGGAACTGAGCTAAGAGGAACAAAGTAATGGCTTTATGCTCCATACCTTTATGTCCCGAGTCCTGACTCACTGGCCTTTATTAGCATCAGAGAATGCATGCCAGATGCTGGTGAGAATAATTATAGGTGAAATGGAGAATGGAAGGAGAATTGAATAGAAGCTGGTGTGTAGGAAGTTGGTCGTGACTCGTGAGTTTTAAATGTTTTCAGCATATATGGTGGGTGAGGAGATAAAAAGGATGAGTTGGTGAGGATAACTGATTGAATGCATTGACAAACTTCCACCAGATTCTCATGATAGCTATAGTAATAAAGGTTAGTGTTGGTTGAAATAGAACTATTCTATTTTTTTTTGTCTTTAGAGGAACTTCTTTTTCCCCTTTATTGTTTTTTTTAATAAGTACTTTTTTGTTCTTTTTGTAGGCAATATTCGATCCTAAAAGTTTCCCAACCTTACCTCTTCCTATTTACCACTAGAACCAAGGCTGCAGGGCGTCTAGGAGTGATTCATAAAACTAATCCCAAATAGTTGGGACGAGGGTTTTTGAGTTGAGTTGAGTTGATTAAGATGCAACTGGAGAGCTGCTAGTATCTGGAGTGTTATTGAGTGTTCTTAGTTTGAGAGATCAGGAATTTAAAGTTTAAACCAATTGAGATAGATTAGATCTTGGGGAGTTTGAAAGGTGTAGATTAGTTTAACAGGTTGTGACCCTCTCTCAGAAACCACAAGAAAAGGTTTCTCTGGAAGCATATCCCATCAGGACAAGCAAAGAAAATGCAAGTTTATTGTCTCTTTTTTTGGGAATTTCCTATAATGACTTACTATTCAACTTCTCAGTTCAATAACTGCAACCCTTCAATCCCAGATAAATAAGCTGGATAGTGTCAATATTTGAGGGTGCTATGAGAATATTTCTATGCAGATACATGATTATACACACACATACACACACGAGCAATGCTATACTTTTTAAATTTTATCTCAAATAATGTGACAATAACATAGCAGTCTTATTTTAGTTCATTAATTATATATCTTAATGCATTGTCAAATATTACTGTACCACGTTATTTGAGAAGAAAAATTTAGAATAGATATTTGAAAAGCATAGCATTACTATATATATATATATAAAGAGAGAGAGAGTTTAGGGTAAGTCTTGGCGTAAGTAAAACTAAATACATCAAACTTTATTACTCGGGCAGGGGGAGAGAGAGAGAGGCATAGATAAGCTCCTCAATTCTTTTATATATCTCTCTCTCTTTATATATATATATATATATAGAGAGAGAGAGAGAGAGAGAGGGGGGGTGGGTTCACCTGTTTCATCTATACTGGGCTTGTAACTGCGGCGGGCCAGGATCCATGCGCTGCTGTAACGGCTTTGAACATTTTTGTGGTGCGTTGTGCTGATTTTACGGTTTAAAGGTCGGACGCAAGTTCCCATCGCGTTTAACTCACGGCTGATTATGCTGACGCCACCTGCATCCTGTAAAGGCCGTTCAATTTTCTTACAGTTCATTTAAATAAGTAAGAAAAAAAAAAAATTAGTTATGAAAAAAAAGAAATGAGAGAAGAGGAAGGGGTAATTCTTCTTCTATGTTTTCATAACTAATGAAAAAAAGGGAAAAAAGACTAATATAATCATTTCATCTTGTTTGAAAATAATAAAAAAGAGAAAAAAAAAAAAAGAAAAAGATTTTATATTATTTTACTTTTATAACCTTTTAAATTGAGCATACTAATAATTAATAATTTAACTGTATCTAAAGTGTGTTCTAACTTATTGAACTGAAAAAAAAAGTAAGAACTTGTGTAGCAGCAACAACAACAACGAGCAAAGTTGTGTATAGAAAAAAAAAAAAAAAACAATGTGTATTTGGATGCCCTAGGATAGAAGTGTCATTTTTATTTTAACTTTTATTATTTTAAGTGTAATATTAATATTATTAAAAATTCATTAAATCCTTGTTTCATTTCACTTCATTTCCTCTCACTTTTGGAGATAACAAAATTACTCAAATAAGGATTAAGCTCTCACTCCCTTCCTTTCCCTTTCCTCCTAATTTTTAAAACAAATATGATATAAACTCATCTTCCTTCTCCTTTCCCTTCTATTTTTTTCTACTTCTTTTCATTCAAACATAGTGTTAAATATGAGTTTTCTTTGTTTATTTTGTTCTTTTAATGTATAAATTTCATTTGAGAGAGAAGTTATTCATTGATTGCGATGATCCCTGGTCAATGAACCAAAAAACACAACATTAAAAAATTAGCCTTTTCAATGTATTTTTTAACCCATAAAAAAGTATTTATTGACTGAGATTAATGTTGTAGCTCTTCGTTCAATTTTTTTTTTTCTCTGATCAATTAAAAAGAGAGCCTCCAACACGAATTATTATTATCATTATTTTGGTTAAATAGTTCAGGGTTCCCTCTGCTCATAAATTCATCTCGACTGAAAGATTGGATTTGATCTTAATTCTTTGATCAAAAAAGAAAAATTGAAACACTAAAATAAAATAAACTAAAAACAAAGAACTTTCAAAGGATAAGCCGAGTGCTAGTAGGTTAAGAAATAAGTGTTTAATACTACCAAGTCTTTAGTTGAAATCTTACTAAGTGCACCCTCTTCTACAGATATCGGTCCTAAACTTACCTGATACATGTGGAGAGTCGACTTTTCATTAATTTAAAGTATTTTATTTTAATGTGAGTCCTCTAGTTGTTGGAAGGTTGGATAGACGTAATTTAAGATTTTCACCTATCAATAAATTGAAAAAAATAAGGGTACGAAATTTTTGACAATTATACTAACATCTTTTGAAATTTTTGAAATTATATTTACTTTTTTTACTTTACTTGATAATATACAAATATTTTCTTCAATTAATTTTTTGTTTTAAAATGACAATGTTTTCTTTTAATTTATTTATTTTTAAATTTTTTCAATTTTGATCAATTTTTTTTTAATTTTTTTAAAATATTTTTTATTATTTTATTTAAAAATAAATTTAAGGTTTTTATCAATATTTATTTGAAAAAAAAGATCAAAATTTAAATAAAAAATATAAAAATGATAATTTTGTCATTTTGAAGAAAACATTAACTGGAGTGAATATCTGTATATTGTCAAGTGAAATAGGAAATATCAGTGTAATTTTAAAAATATTAAAAATAATTAATTTAATTATCAAAAATTTAAAAAAATTTAGTATGATTTATTCCGAAATAAAAAAACAAAGAGCTCGCGGCAATTACACATAGATGACCTGCCGGGTGAACTTTTTTCAGCTGTCCGAGTTTCCTCACAAATGTTTATTTTTCATTGCAATTCAGTACCAAGGTGAGCAAGTTATCGGACAGGCACAGAGACATGTCACATGGTATAATGTGTGATAAGGACACCCTTTTTAATTAACAAGTAAATGCACAAACATAAGTTGATGAAGGACTCGAGAGTCTCCCTGCTTGCTTAATTTTGTTGAAATTGACAGAGAAGTGGTAAAATAGATCTGTAGAAAATGTTTCTTTGAAAAAGTAATTTAATGATTGGATGTATATTTTTAAATGTAATTATAATATTAAAAGTGATAATAAAAAAGAGAATTTTATGATAATTTATATTAAAATTTAACATGTGAAATCAGTGATGTCTTTTATTTAGTATAATATAAAATATATATGTTATATATCAAATTTTAATATATTATTAGAAAAAAAATTACATATTTTTTCTCAGGACATAAATGACGGATAAATTAATCAAATTAACATCAGTCAATTGTTTTAAATTTTTGTTTTAAAAAAAAAAATAAATGTCTGATATCAATTATAAATGGAGACTATTTTCATTATTTTAAAAATATTAAAATTTTAATATATGAATCCTATTTATTTAAAAAATAAAAAAAAATTAACCATGTCACCCCCCTCTGTAAAAGAGTGGGTTACAAAATTGAGGTAAGATGTGTATTTGTTCTATTCTAACTAGAGATGTCAATAGAGCGAATCGCGATCCGATCCGAATCCGATCATCCTAAACATAAACAGGTCGGATATGATATAAGCCGATCCGATCCGTTTACAATCTGATCCGATCTGTTTATATATATATATATTAAAATTAATATATTATATATATTAATATATATATATATATATTGTGGACTTTGATTATGTAATAATTTGAATAATGAGTTTGTAATCTATATATTTAATTATGTAGTAGTTTGAATATTGTGAATTTTTTTATTTCAGTTTTATGTAAGGGTTTGTTATGTTTTAATATTATGAACATGGTAGTTTTTTTATTTTATTTTAACTTTTCAATAATTATTTTTTATAATTTTATGATTGATTTATTATTTAATTATAGTTGGTTAGTGTAATTTTTATTTTTAATAATTATTTAAATAGTAAATTTGTAACCATGTAAAATATTATAATTTTAGACAAATCGTATCGGATTAATGAATCGAAAATTTGATTATTAACAAGTTTAGATATGAATCAACATATGAATAATCTGTTAAATAAATGAATAGGATCAAATTTTATATTAAACGAATCGAATTAAGATCATCTCTAATTCAGTTCGAATCCGATCAGTTTAGTGCCCTAATTCTAAGCCGGACCAAGACATCCCCGGGTTCTGGATGCTTCTAGAGCCTGCCGTAGCTTTTACGAAGCTTACTCCTCTTAACGACGTGGTTTTCTAAATCTAATTTTTCTCACTATAGAAATCCTGATTTAAACTGTAGGGTTAGTTTTGTCAATTGGTCGAAATCAACCCCGTCTTCCACTTGATTCCCTACCGTCACGACCTTTCTTCCGCTCCAAGGCCGCCTGTTTCTCTCTCTTCCAAACCCCTACATTACAACTAGTTGTCATATCTCATACACATCTCTCTCTAAACCCAGCCACTAAATCTGATTTCGGTGATGTTCGTATCTAGGGTTTCCTCTCGGCTTTCTAGGAGCCTCTTGGCTCAGTGCCGCAGCTCATTGCTCGTCTCTGCTCGGCACCAACACCTTCCGATTACCACCAATCAGTTTCACTCCCTCTGTGACTCTCAAAACAAGGTGCGCCATCACAAAGAACTGTATTTTTCTTGTTTTCTCTAGGTTAGGGTTTTGTTAGGGTTTAAAAAATACTGTAAACTTTTGTTTGTTTGACGACTTTCGTTTTGAATTTCGATCTTCCAAACTTTTTTCGTCATTGATTCCACTTTTAATCTTATTTATGATTTTTCTTTTTAGAAAGTTGGCATTTTCTGTGCATTGCGGATTGAAGTTCGGGTTTTTGGAAAAGTGAAATACTTGGCTTTCATTGGTTTTGAGCTAATTTGTGGTTTTTTTTTTTTTTTTTATTATTTCTAACCTTGCCTTGCAAGTTACAATTTTCTTTCTATGTAATACTGAATAATCTAGATTAGGTACATCTCTATTTCCCCCACAACCCACATCGGTTAAATGGTTTGGTATTTGCTTTGCTTAGCATTTAAAACAAGTTTTTGATTTTATTAGAATTTCGAATGAGTTCATATATGTTGAAGATGTAGTGGTTGGGTTTGTAGTATCTTCAATAAAAACTTTTCATGAAGTATACAGTTCCATTTTTCCGTAATTAATTGGTTTCAAAATAATTCAGAATTTTGGGTGTGATCAAAGAAAAGGTGGGGGATTCCTAAATTTCATGACAAATTATGGTAAGTAATCATTCTTGAAGCGCCTTCTACTAGATAAAACAAAACAAACAAATGTAAATAGTTATGCTGAACTTGCATATGGGCATACCCATATTATTGTGAAAGCTTTTCTTTTTTTATCTGAAAAGGAAAATTGTTTTCCTATTCTCATTTCAATTGCTCTCAAATGTCCAAATGCATAGCTGTTGAGTCAAGAATAGATTGTAATATCATTGTAGGGCATTTGGTTGAAATAAGTATTCAAATCAGAAATTGTGTTTGATTTTGACTTCAGAAATCTAATGAATGATTAGTTAGGAAAGTACCTGCATGAGGTTTTCTTTTATTTTGCATTCTTGATTCTTTGCGTCAATATTTATTTCATTTTATTTTTATCTTCTCATCAATATTTTATTTTTATATAATTAGATAATATGTAGTGGGGGCAGGGAAAATTTATTTATGTAGCTTCTTTTTAATTTCATGAATTCCCAGGAAAGCATCAGCATTTGTCAACCCAATATTTCAAATTTTTAAACCAGTCAATTGAAATTTTATTACTTTCTCTATTTCATCATTTAATGGTTTAAGATTAAGATTCCTTTTTTTATATACATGTTTATGAGCCCAATTTATTGTTCATTTTACTTGGAAGTTGCTAACAGGCTAGGGCGTAGGTTCAAAGTTAATCACATCTTAGCTGGGACTTTCATTTGCAATGCATGCATTATTACTTACTAGGCCTACAAACCAAGCTGTCCTGGGATGGCTGGTCTATAATTGAATCATTGATGCAGTGTGAACCATATCCTGATGATGACATGGCATCTTTCTCCCCCTCAGGTTGGCAAGGCAAAGAGGCCTCTTGACTAGTTCAAAGGTTAAGAACCCTCTTTGGCTTGCACCTAACTCTAGCCACCAAGCCAAGACTGTCCGTAATTTCACTGAATGGCAGGCCATGCTGCCAATGCACCCAATGTCTTAAGGGCACGATGCTCTAAAGCCATGCTACCTTGGCAACTACCATGGGATAGTCTGGGATATTTTACTGCATACATTCTGAGCTGATAGAGCTCCCAGTGTTTTCTTTCATTGCGATGGACTTTGTTAAACATCATAGCATGACTAGCATCACTTTTGAAGCCCTTTCTAGGGATGTCAGAGGGTGCAATGCCTTTAAGGAACACTACTAACCAACCCTCCTTAGGGGTGGCCTTCACACCTTTGCTTTAGCAGTGGGCATCCACCACATTATGGGTGGTTGAGCTCTGTCCCACTCCCTCTCTCTATTGTTGATGTCTTTAGTTTCATATGCTGTCCAAGGTTCCTTTTAAATAAAATAAAATTTGTATTCCTTGTTACTCTCAACAAAATTTTCATTTATTGAACAAACTAAATGCTTGTGCTCTCTGTGCAGGTGGTTACAGGCCAGGTTTCTCTGTCACATCATTCGATCCTGAATGGATCTGCATTTCAACGATATGGAATCTCATCCACTGCTTCTCCTCAATCTACTGAAAAGGATACTGCCCAATCTGGAAATGATCAAGGGAATACAGTAGAGAACGATGGTGCTACTGCAAAAACGACTGGCAATACTGAAGCTCCTGATCAGAAAGAAGAATCAGGTTCTAATTCAAAATCCCAATTTGTCAAAAGAAGGAGAAGAGGTACTAAACGAACTGCATTTTCTGATTCAGATTCAGATTCTGAGGGTGACTTGTCCATTGATGATCTGGTGAAACTTGTGGCGGAGAAGGAAGAACTTCTAAAGATGAAACATAAAGAGATTGAGAAAATGCAAGATAAAGTTCTCCGGAGTTATGCAGAAATGGAGAATGTCATGGACAGGACAAGACGTGAAGCAGAGAACTCAAAAAAATTTGCCATACAGGTTTCTGTATTAGTTCCTATGAACATTCATATAAATTTTCCATACAGGTTTTTGTGTTAGCTCCTATGAACATTCATATTGGACATACATTTTGAGGCAGTGCAATATGTATTTGGGAATCTTACTCTGCTTTGTCTGAAATATGCTGCAGAATTTTGCTAAGAGCTTATTGGACGTTGCAGATAATCTGGGTAGGGCTTCTTCTGTTGTAAAAGATAGTTTTACCAAGATTGATGTGTCTAAAGACACTACTGGAGCTGTGCCACTCCTCAAAACACTCCTGGAAGGTGTTGAAATGACTGAAAAACAGCTTGCAGAGGTAACAGTTTGCCCTCATCTTTGCTGCATCCTGATTACTTTGTCATGAGATTGCTTCAAAACTAGGCCATCGTAGTTAGATATTTATGCACTTATTTTCAATTAGTTTTTCCTTACTTTATGTTTCTTCAGATGTCATTCTGAAATTCATTCCATATTCACAGCTAACTTAATTCTTAGCCCATCCATGCAAGCTACTGATGTTGTTCCATGTGCTATCATGTGCTGACATTGACTGGCTCTGCAGTTTAACATGTGATTCGTATTGGGCTTATGGATGTTCTTGCTTTCAGGTATTCAAGAAGTTTGGAGTGGAAAAATTTGATCCTACAAATGAGCAATTTGATCCACATAGGCACAATGCAGTATTCCAAGTACCAGATGCTTCCAAGCCTCCTGGCACTGTTGCTATCGTTTTGAAGGTAAAATACTTATGGTTTTTTTGTTTTTGTGGAAAATAGTGTGTGAAATTGCCCTCCCTAAATATTTATAAATATGGGGAAGGACCCGAACATTTTTTTCTTAATACAGTGCGCTAGATGTGATCTGATATTCTTTAATGGGCCTTCGGGCATATTTGAAATAGGAAACTGTTACATATTTTTACAGTGGTTGAAATAAATCTATTGCATCTCCCTGGGTAATTGATTTCATTTGGTCGCATGTAATTGATTCAAATAAACTTAATGAAGTCTTCTCTCAACTATTTTAGGTTAGTTATATGAATCTTATTCACTATTCATCTCCATCTAAATGCCATATCTTAGTTATATAATACATTACCCTATCTTTCTTCGCTAACTCAATTTATGTTAGTTTTGGTCTTCGCCTCCCTTAGATAAAACCCTCAATGTGGATCTTCTCGCTCTTCGTTTGTAATATAGTTATCCCACGTTATATATGGGATTTTCTATTTGCCCGGCTTTTTTTTCCTCCTTTTCTTCTTTTTCCTCCTTGTTTTCCCTACCAGATGAAGCATAAATGTGAGTTCTCCTCTAAATGCTTTGAAAATATTTGAATGCTTCCATTCTGAAATAGTGGGTTTGATGGTGTTCATTGTATTTTGTGTTGCAGTCCGGATACATGTTGTACGATCGAATCATAAGGCCAGCTGAGGTTGGTGTGACAGAAGCAATGGACAACAAGGAGGCAGAACAAGGCTCCGAAGCTTGATTGAGTGGCTTAGTGGAAACCCAAAATTTTTGCTTCCCTTTGTTAGAGATGAATGACCATGTTTTCCCATGTTATATGCAAGTAAATTTAGGTACTGTTTCTAGTGCAGAGGATAGAAGAATTCTTTCTTCTTTTTTTCTCCGGATTTCATTTTATTTATTACCATTTTATAGGGATGGATGGGTTATGTCTTTAAATACATGAAAATAGTTTTGAATGTGATATGGATTATGGATTGTAGTCATCATAGGTTTTATGGCACAGCAAGAGCAGGAGTAGAGGTGTAAAGTGGGTCGTCCGGACATAACACGAGTCTGGGGCCTGCGTGCCCCCTCACCCTTTTTGAATTTAAAAGTTTTTGTTTACCTTTTGGCCCTTCCAACAGTTATTTTCATAGCATTGCTAATAATGTCATTTTGCCTCTCCAATAGCCATATTAATGGCTAGGTTGAGGGGCAATTTTGGAAAGCTCGTGAAATTGACAATTATATAATGGTTGGTTTTAAGGGCAAAACTGCTTTTTCACTTACTAATTTTTTTTTTCTATAATTACTGTCCCATTTCATTTGTCCTCACTAATTCACCCATCCAAGTCTTTTACAAGCTCTCGTGTAATTTTAATTCTTTTGTATTCTTCGAGTGGATAAAAAAAATTGGAATTATTATTTTTGTTGAAGATTTCAAAACTGGCTTGGTAAGCTCGTTTGAGCACCCAGTTCATGGATGCTTTTAGTAGGAAGTGAGTCGGACTCTTTTACATGCACAGAAGTCATGCTCAGCACAAGCTCTCATTCAGATGGGACAATACCGGTTGATTTGGGTTTATATTCACGACCATAGGTTGGATTGTTATGACATTTTTTGGCAAACCAGTTAATGGTGCCCGAAAGCATGAGCTGAACAGGTATGCTAACAGTTATTGTAACCTGTAGCGTACTATCATCAGTCAAACATTAGATGGATGTTTCATAAATTACTATACATAAATGAGTCGATCAGTCAAACATTAGATGGATGTTTCATAAATTACTATACATAAATGAGTCGAGTTGAGTTAAGCTTAATATAAAAAAAAATTATGTTTATATTTGATTTATTAATTTTTTAAATAAGTCTTTAATCAAGTCAAGTCAATCACGAGTTCTTCACGAGTTTTTCTATATTAGTAGATATTTAAATTATTAAGTGTTAAAATGTTTAAATTTGACATTTATTTTGTAAATTAATTTTGAACTAGTTTTTAATCAAATTGATAATCAGTCGAGTTCTCGAATAATTTAGTTTATTTTATAATTCTATTTGCAATTGATCTTCTCCAAACCTTAAATATATATTAAGAGAAACCATTAGTTTATATTAACAATTTGTTTGAAAGTTTTGGAGAGGAAAAAAAATAGAAAGTATAATTTAAAATAGAAAAAAATCATTTTCATTTTATTTGAACGTTTAAGAGAAAAAATAAAATAAAATAATTATTTTATATTTGAATAGTGAATAAAAAAGAAAAAAAAAAGTATATATAATTAATAAAAAATTATATCATTTTTATTTGTCAATTATCTTAATTTTTAATTCATGTATTTAAGAATATTTCACTCAAATTTTCTTCATAGTAAACATCCAAATGAAAGAAATAAAGACCATCTCTTCTAAACGAGTTGTAATGCTCAACTACAGGAGGAAAGCAAACGTTGCATCTTCTTGAAAAAATTAACTCTATTTCCTGTAATTTTTTCTTTCTCCATAATCAAATTCAACGGTTAATACCGCTAGCTTACGGTGTCGTTTTATATTATCCTATCCATCACATTCATGCCTCCTCAAAAGTATCTTCCATCTTCAACAACTCATTTCCGACCAAAAATGGAGCTCTGTAGCTGCTCTACAACAACTCTAACGTTCCTCCAATTCAAAACCTCTCTTCTCTCTCCCATCTCATCTATTTCTCTCTCCAACCCTCTTATTCAACCCAGCAACAAGAAGAACAGACTCTTCAATTCTCATAAACCATTATCTTCTTCCCGTCAATTCTCTTTCCTCCAAGCTCCATGCCCAAGAAGTCCTACCCGCTTCGTTGTTTCGGCATCGACTGCTGCTCTGGATGCCGTAAAAGACCAACTTCCAGCCGATATCGAGGTTAAAGAAACCCAAGAACCCAATTCCAGAGTGAGTCATTTTTATCCAGCTCATCAAGTGCAACTGAGAATTCTTATCAGCTAATCCAAATTGGGTCTTTTTATTTTTATTTGTTCTTTACCAATTTCAGTATCTCCCATCACTGGTTAATGGTCTTTATAGTTTCATCGTCATTATCAAGAACTTCAGAGAATATAATTGTCAGATTTATACTCCTTTTTTTTTTTTTTCATCTTATCTATTTTTTTTAAAAAAAATTCATTTTCTATTTTTCTTACTCAGTGGACAATGTGTGCTTTGTTTTTTTTTTTCATTTTACAAGTAATTGTCGGTATATCTATCGGTGGACTGTTTGTTTGATAAGTTGTTTGGATATGTAGTAATATCTTTTTTCTTCTTCTTTTTTTACGCGGGATGGTGGCGAATAAAAGCGTAGAATTTATATTGCTTCTCCATTTAATGTGTCGTATTGAGATCTGTATTCTTTTATATGTTTCTATCTGCAGGTTAGGTTGAGCGTAGAAGTTCCACCTGTTGTATGTGAGGATTGTTACAAAAGGGTCATGAATGAGTTTATGAAGCAGGCAAAGGTATTCTTGCTTTTAATATAAAATGCGCACTAGCATCACTGTTGGATTAATTGCACAGATGACAAATCTCATAATTTATATATAATTTTGCATACCATTGTTAAACTTTGGGTTTTTTTTAATATGATTTTCTGTGGAAACAGACTAACTGTACAAGACTTGTTTATTTTAAGCCACTCCTGTTTTCGGACTGATGGTAATTGTTGAGTGCCAAAGCTGGAAAAGTTGACTCTTGTGTGAGGAGGACCTTCTGATTTAGAATTTTTTACACGCCATACATTATTTTGGATGCTTTTACTCATGTTGCTCTTTTTTACTATTATTTTTCTGAAATGTTCATGTCAGAGAGTGGCACCTATGGTACACAGTTTCGACTTTCATATCATTCATTTTTTGCAAGCTGAAGGATTTGTGCTTCACTCTGACTAGAAAAAAAAAATATATATATATATATATATATAATCAAATCTTGAACTGAGAGATATTATAACATTTTTATTAATTTTTTTCATGGTTTTGGCCCTTTTGGGCTTATGAAAGGAGAAACTGGATTCATGTTGCAAATTGGTTTTGTATACACAGGTCCCTGGATTTCGCCCAGGAAAGAAAGTTCCAGAGAATATTCTTATAAGTTATGTAGGGAAGCAAAATGTTCAAAAGGCAACAATTGAATCTATTTTGAAGAGAACCCTTCCACATGCCATGTCTTCAGTAAGTTGTAGTATTCTTTTGTTCCAATCTTTTTATTTTTACTGTTTGGGTTTTCCATGCAAAGCAACACCTCATAAATTTGTTGTTTTTAATTTAACCTTTGAGATTTTATGGGCCATTGCTTGGTGTTATGGTAAAATCTCAAGTACCAAATGTTCGAACATGACAATGGGGGTCAATTCTCAAAATAACTACTTTGTACAATATAATGCCAAAGGTTAGGTCTGCATCCTGTCTACAGCTCCCAGCATCTTGCGTAGGTGGGACAAAAATTGGGTAGTGGTTTTTTTTTTTTTTCTTTAAACCTTTGAGATTTTGTAGGGTTCCCTTTTGTTAGTGAGACATATTGATACAACTATGTAGATGATTCCATTGATTCTAGCATTGATAAGTTGCTAAATATGATCCAGACTCCTTCAGAGTACTTTTTATTAAAAATTAGAAAGTTTCAATTCGGTAATATGTTATGAAGTGCAAAAAGTACAAACTTTGCTTCCCATTAAAAGTTTGGAGCATATTGGTGGAATTAAATGCCTGGTGCGGGGCATACTAACAAGGAAAAGGGCAAATCAGGAATTTCAGATGGAACATGATTTGGGCATTATAAAATTAAGTTTTTAACTGATTTTGAGTCATTTTGTATGTTTATTTTAAATTAGTATTGTACTACCCAAACCCTACAACCTGTCTTCAACCCTTTTAAAATTTAACCCTATAAACTTATCATAACCAAAATCCACTACAAAACTAATTATAGGCAGCTTTATTCAAGATTTTTTAAAGCTGTCTTATATCAATTTGGTATCAGAGTTGAAGGATCCTATTGTTTGACATAATTGTTCTTTTCTTGAGATAGTAGCAAAGACTGAACCAAATTCAAAGCTTGAAGCTATATTTCAAGATTATAAAGACACCATGAAGACTTTATATCAAAGGTTGGATTCAATTTTAAAGTCCTCAACTTCGATGAAGACTAATTTTGAGTTTCTTTTGGGTAAGAATCCTACTGAAGGTACAACTCCAAAATTAGAATATTTTAATTATTGTCCAGCTTCAGTTTCGATGTCTTGTCCTATTGAAATTAAAGATCAACAAGTGGATGTGGAAGAAACAGTGGTTGAGACTAACAGATTGTTGTGCATCTTTTAGAAAATGCCAAGGAACATGATGATTAAGATGTCAAAGTTGAAGAAGTCAAAGTAAAAGATGTAAATATGGCTGAATTCTTATTCTTTATCAATGTAAGGATGTTCATGATCAACAAGTGGTATCTACAAGTGATTTCATAATTCCCGAAAATTTGAATGGTATAATGGAAAAAATGAACTCCTTGATAGTGTTTTGTTACTTCCAAAGGAGAGACCTTCACGTCAAATCAACTATAGTATTAAGTTCATTGCTCATGGTTTATCAAACTTCAATGTTATAAAACTTGAGGATGAGTTTTCTCGAACTTGGGGGAGAACGACACAAACATACAAGCAAGAAAAAGGGAAACTTGAAAATTTTACATGGATGATTTAGGCATTGTATAATAAAGTTTTTGGTTAGTTTGTAGTCATCATTTATGTTTATTTTTACTGATAAAAATTTATTTATGTTTATTTTAAATTAGTAAGTTGCTGATCAAATTTATTAAAATTTGGTAATTTTCAATTTTTTTGGATATGGGCTATAGTTGTGATCGAGGTCAGGCCTTGGCGCAACGATAAAATTGTTCTATTGTGATTTGGAAGTCACGGGTTTGAGTCGCGGAAACAACTTCTCTGCTCACGATAGTAAGGTTGCGTACATCTAACTTTCTCCAGATTCCGCAATAGCAGAAGCCTCGTGCATTGGGCTAGCCCTTTATGGGCTATAGTTGTGGTTAATGAGTCCTACTTTGGGTCAACATTTGAGTTTTATTGGGAATCTAGTTAGTCTAGAATATACCATATTAGTCAAAATTCTTTAGTTTTTTTTTTTTTTTTTTCAATTTTTAGATTGATAGTCCCAGTAAGAGTAGGACAATTAGTAATCTATAAATAGTTAGGTAATCTCTTTATTTTGAAAAAGTTGATTCAGGCTATTAGCTAGTGTTTGTCCCGCTGGGAGTAGACTCGAGACAACGTAACCTTTGCATTATTCTCTAAATTCCTGTAACTAATGACCTTGAAATTCAAGCCAATTCCATCCCTTTCTGAAGCCTACTATAACCTTTCTTTAGCCTTATAGACCTTGTAACGCGAAGCTTTCCATATTCAAAACCAATTGTAGGCAGCTTTTGCAAGATTTCCTAAAGTTGTCCCACATCAATTCAGTTCCAAAGCTCGTAGAAAAGCTCTTCCCTATGATTGTCCCACATCAATGACACCCCCCCCTCCCCCGCCAAAAAAATAAAATAAAAAACGAAGAAAGAAAGAAAGAAAACAAATCATAGGATCATGAGTTTTTAGGAGACATGTTTACTAGCATAAGCTTTCTGCCAAAGAAAAAAATCAGAAACTGTTTGTCATTTAATTGTCCTTGAGGTTAAAGTCTACCAGGACTTCCCAAAATAAAATTAGCACGCATCCTTTCATGAGATACTTTGTTATGAAATTGTACTCCAATGTCAAATAACTTCAGTGGTTGACATAATTGATGTATCGAAGGGCCAATCTGTTCTTACTAGAGTTGCCATGTTGGTAGGCTTATTAATTGCTCTCTTAATGCATTACATTTTGTAGGTAACTGGAAGGGCTTTGAAAGACTCTATCTGCATCGTAACCAAATTTTCGGACATGGAAGAAACCTATTCTTCTTTGAACTATCTGAGGTTTGTTAAATATTCAACTTTTGAGTAACTTTTGCCTTGCATGTTCTTACTTTCAAGCAGATTCAAGTTAAAGTAATACACACAGTGATTACCTCACTCCAAGTTCGACATTTGGGTGTGTACTATAAAAATATTTAAGCAAATAGAAGGGCTTATTGCTGTTCAAATTACTCTTACTAACAAATAGACTTTGAGTAAGAATACAAACATTGCCTTATGGAGCTACAAAGGCAATAACTTTTCAATTGATCATTTATACAAAGTTTAAAGATTTGTGATTTTGTTGTTGTTGTTCTTGTAAATTTAAGAACATTGGGTGACTTCATGATCCAAAATGAACTTACTGTGCGATCAGAACCTAGAGACCCCCTAGCCTTGTTGTGCTGCAGCCCTTGCCTAGCATAAAGTACCTTGGTGTATGGAGCTACAAAGGCAATACTTTTCAATTGATCATTTATACAAATTCTGAAGATTTTTGTTTTGTTGTTGTCATCATTGTGTTGTTCTTGTTACTTTATGAACTTAACTGTGCAATCAGAGCACGTAGAGACCCCTTAGCCTTGTTGTGCAGAACACATTTGCCTATCATAAAGAACCTTGATTCCCATGCACACTTAGGTGATTCCCAAGTGAGATTTTAACATCATTTCTTTAGTGTATTGAAAGGAGATGCATTATTAAACAAATTTGACTTAGAGCAATTTTTCTCCCCTCTTTTTCTTACTTGCATTTCTTGGGTCGTCTTCCTGATTTGGTTAATGGTCTAGATATGACATTGTTGTTGATGTGGCACCTGAAGTCAATTGGATTCCTGAGAATGGGTATAGGAATTTGAAGGTTGTTGTTGAGATAGACAGTGACATAGATGCTCAAAAAGCTGCTGAACAAGAATTAAGACGTCGTCACAAGTCTCTGGGATCGTTGAGAATTCCAACTGACAGAGGCCTACAGGTAAATCATGTAAAGTTACTGTCATCAGCTGCATTTTCAATTTTCTCTTCTTTTTTGGAATTATGTTGAATTTCTATTTTGAAGCTTCATGAATCTGACAAATGCTATGCAGAAATATGAATCTAGCATGAATATGTTGATTCAAGGAAAATAAAAACCAAACAAAATCATGACAAATGCTATTCAAAAATAGATAAACTAATATCATTTCTTCAACCTTCGTAGTGTGGAAGTTGTAATGTTAGCAATAGATATGCAACAGTTAATGCAACGGAACGAAATTCAGTGATCAGTTCTTATGTTCTTTTACTGCACCTCTATTTTTTCTGCTGTAGTACTACTACATCTCCATTCATCGCTTTTTTGAAGAGGATTTGAGGGGTGGGGGGTGTTTGTTAGTTACTTTGTAAGATAAGAAAATATATATTTAATTTAGGGCTTCTCTATATTGATTGATAACATAGAAGAGAATGTTTTTAATAGTGTCCACATGGGGGTTAAACCTTTTGAATAATGAAAACATCTCCAGACCTTATACCTTCCAATATCGAAAATGTGGAGCATAATGGAAACTATTTAAGCTGCATCTTATCACCGTCTTATGTTATCAAAGTTCACGATCTATGTTTGTCATCAGATAATTCATTAGATTACCACATGAATTGTCAACATACATCCTGTTTTATACTTGATCCAGATGCATTTTGCATATATTGATCAGAAAGGAGTATCCTTGTTAACTGAGGTTCAATTGAGAAATCCAAACCAAACTAGTTGCATGTAGAACTTTTTTCCACATGCCATATGAGTCGTGTTATTTATACAAGCTTGAAACTTCCACAGATTGGTGATGTTGCAATCCTTGATATATCAGCTACAACAATTGATCAAGATGAGTCAAATGTTCAAAAAATTCCATCTGCAGAGAGTAAAGGTTTGTCCATAGGCACTTAAGCTACTTTTTAAACCAACATTTATATTGTATTCATTGTGACTTTCTTTCCCACAACTATATTTTCTATCTTTTTATTCATATTTACTTAACTAGCAGTCTCAGTCTTTGATCCCTACCAGAAATTGATGGCCAAAATATACCTATGGGGACACTGATATAGGTGTTGGCCTATAGCCTAGATATGAGACTTTTAAACCTGTTCAGAAAGTGTAAGTGGAATGTGATGTTTAGTAGGATAATGAGTATCCAGACCCAACATGGATATCAACATGGAAAAACATGAAAAATATTGATGTCAATGAAGCATAGCCAGGACTTAAACATGCTTAATAATGAGAGCTTCAGTTTATGAGTTTCATGGAGATCTTAACCCATTTGATTGACTCAAAATTGACTGCCACGATCTATTTATTCTTTTGAATGATCATTATATGTCTTGGGAGTTGGGGTGGGGATTGGTTATTGAATAATATATTAATATGTCTCTGATTGAGCTACTTTTGACTTAAAGTTCTTCTCAAAGGACCTTTCAAATGATGAGTCAGAAGTACCATTGGTATAACTGAAGCATACAGAGAGGCAGGGTGACATCTGCATCTAGAATAAACCTAGTTATTTTGAATAACTTTTATATCTGTGAGATGTGAGCAATAAATTATTATTCCATTCATTACTTTTCAAGTTTTCATTATTATTTCTTTGATGAGAGACAATTAGTTGTGCAAGTTTTAACTAACCCTGGTCCCAGAAGTCTATTGTTCTCTGAATCCAAAACCTCTCTGAAAAACAATTTGATTGTTTCACCCTTGGAATGCATTCATGATCAAATTATTTTAAACTGATCCTAACTCATTGACATTCTTTGCAGGTTTTCACTTTGATACAGAAGATGGAGACAAAGTTCTTCCAGGTTTCCTAGATTCAATAATTGGAATTCAACGAGGTGAAACAAAGTCCTTTCCACTTGTATTTCCAGAATCATGGAAACAAGAGAACCTTCGTGGTGTTCATGCTCAATTTACAGTGAGTTACTTTCTGTTTTAAGAAATCAAAGTAGTCAACCAGAAAATGAATGTGAATATAAAGACATTTATAGATTGAATGTGAAATCAGAACTGTTAAATTGTCATTCTTTTCTTTGTTCTTTTGCATTACATTTCTCCATGCTGTGCAAGTCATGAATTGGTCAAGCTTTTTGCTTCAAAGAATCAGCTTTTGCTTTAAATTGCCAAGTTTCAGCAAATTGTGAACTCCGAGTTTGTCCCTGTAAACCGACCTCCTGAAAATTTTCTCACCTTTTCATAAAATATATTTCCATATTTTTATAAATATTGAAATATTAAAACAGGTGATTTTTCACAATATTTGAATATTACTGATAAAAGTTAAATACAGAAATGGTATAATTACTGCTTGAACTCAAGTGGGTTTTCAATTTTTTTTACTTTTCACTGTCCAGTTGACAAAGATTTATTGACTTGAGTTAAGTCTACGTCAAGTCAATAATTTTGCATACAATGATTTATATTGTTTCACATGTGCAACATAATATGCATTAATTGACTGTTTATATAAAAGTACCCCTTTCACTGCCTTTTTTTTGAAGGTTGAATGTAAAGAACTATTTTATAGAGATCTACCGGAGTTGGACGACTCCATTGCTGATAAGCTTCTTCCAGGATGCACTACCCTTGAGCAGGTGAGCTGTCACACTCTCATGAACTCAAAATATTTCTGTCTGAATTGGAAGATTCTGCAATGAAATTTCCCACTAAATGAAACTGCAGGTCAAGAAATCCTTACTGCAAAAATGCCTAGAAGTGGAGCAAACAGCTAAAGAACAAGCGACAGATAATGCTATTCTAGACCAACTTCGGAAGGTGATTTTCCCTTCTTTTTTTTATCGTCCTTTTTTTTTTCAGTTCTGATTCAAACCATCTCTAGTGGCTTCTGGTTGATGCGTCCCTTTCTCAATCTAAACATTGGCTTTGCATGTATTTCTTTTTCTTTTCCTTTTCCTTTTACTGATGGATATGTTTCATGGGTATTCCATATGATATTATTAAGAAGAAATATTGTTGGTTGTACATTTTATTAAGTGCATGTTGGTGCACTGGGCACTTGCATAATTGCATGAATGTAGGTGGTAGGACTTATTTCTTGACCAGGCCCACATGTAGATCCATAAAACAATCCTTTATATGATTTGATGGTTATAATTTTCACCTCTTTTACTTTTTTATCAAGTTAGGGGAATTACTCGAGCGGAAAAAGAAAAAAAAAATGGTCGGAGGAATAGCGATCAGTTAAATTTTCCAATGGGGAAAGAATATTTGTTTTTAAAACTAAGGATTAAAATCCTCTCTTTCTCTAGTATGTGTAACTATTTCCCTCCCCTTTTCATCTTGACTTTCCTTATATATTACAATTTACAATACTTACTTTTCATTTTCAGATGATTGAAGTTGATATTCCTCAATCCTTGTTTGAGGAACAAGGCAGGCAGCTTTATGGAGCCAAACTTTTACAAATACAGGTAAGCACAGACAAAGTGCCTGTTTTCTTTTAGGGGACCCAATGTAATCGCTGTAGGTCCCAAAAACTTACATCATGTATGCATAATCTGTGTGGGTGTGTTTATATGCATTCTTACTTTTAACATTATACTGTGGCAGGCAAATATGAAACTGAATGAACAGCAGCTAGCATCTCTATCAAGTCCAAAGGCAGTAAATGAATACTTGGAAAACCAGAAGGAGAATATAACAAGTGTGATTAAGCAGAACCTGGCCATTGGGGATATATTTAAACGTGAAAATTTGCAGGTACATATTTGTGTTTGAAATATATTTCTTATCTATTTATCCGAACATACCATGTTCTTCAGCTTATCAAAGCATTGCTTCCATTTTTTGGATGTGGTTCATGAAAGGAAATTTTTGTAGATTGTCTGGCCATCCAATTGACCCAATTAGAATGGCTTTTTGGCTGATTTAGCCAGCCTAAGTTTTGCATAAAGATGAGATTCCTTACAAGTAGTTTAAATTTATATCAGAATTAATATATATAATGGAGTCTCTGCAGTTTTCAACAGAGGATTTGGTGGAGGAGGTTGAGAACTCCATAGCTGAATTCAAACGTCATAAACAAGAATATGATGAGGAACGTGTAAGGGAACAGGTTAGTATCATCCAGCCTTTTGAATAAGGGAAATGTTGTTGCTATTCCTCTTTAAGATGTTTCCAAACCCTAATCTTTGTACTATTACCAAAGCTTCTGAGTGACTTGGCAGTCAAACTCTTGCGGTGTTAAGCGTCTTGTGATTGTTCAAGCTATCTCCTTTCTTGTAATCTGGCTATTAGTTCAGTCGCAAATTGCCTCTACAATGGCCTGTTTGGCAATTTGAAGACAGGACAAAGGCCATTTTGGATGGCTATACAAACTTGAGCACCATTGAAATGGAAGGGGCTGGGCACCTCAACCATGCATTTTTTCTTTCTAAAAAACCAAAATGCAGACTCAAGTTGCTAAAACTCTTTAGTTGTTTCTGCAAATTTTAGATTCCCAAGTAATTCCCTCAATACCACGGATAATCTTATGATTTTTCTTTCCTCAAAATTGTGTAGGTGCAAGAGATACTAGAGGGAGCAAAAGTACTAGAATGGTTGAGAGAACATGCTGAGATTCAATACATAACCAGGTAAAGGAAGAGAGATCAAATATCAGCATGGCCTGGAATCGCAGAGGTAATGTTCTGACGGGGCTCTGTTACCTCTCAAAAGTTTGGACACGTCAATGGATGATTTCCAATTCTTATTACCCAAAAAAAAACGTGCGCACGTTATGAGAGATCACATGATTCTGAGGTTTACAATGAACATGAAGAAATCCATTGGTTTTATATTTATATTTATCTTTTGGTCCTCGGTTTGTTTAGTTGTAACCAGGCATGTTAGTTTAAAACTGAGGACATTTTGATTTTAGTCAAGCTTTTCAATGTACTGTTTAGACTAGAGAATGCAATTGGTTTTGGTTACCCGAAAAATATGAGTAAAAATGTTTGTGATGCTAATGATGCTTAATCCTAAGCGGGATAATTCTTTTCTTCTTTCTTTTTCAATTTTTTTTTTTTGGGTAAAAAGCAGCGGGTTTCTGTCATGGATGTTTGAAGGATATCGCTATATATGTCAAATTTTCTGACCACATCCTGCAACCATGCTTATATGATGTGGGCTGAACTGAATCGTTGAATAAATAAATTTGATTGAAGCAATACAACGGAGTAGAGTTCATCTTGACATAATCAACATAAAATTTTAATCTTGATCTTGATGTTGAATTCAAGTTGTTTCGTAAACTAAATGGAATCAGCTGCTGAGGAACAGTTCTTTAAATAATTATTACTTCAGCCTACAGGTTGCAGAGTACCACACAGGTTTCAGGATATTCCAGTCAAATAAAAAGGCAATGCAAAAATTCAAAATCCCCACTTACATGATATGGCAACCGCAACTGATGATCACATCAACAGTAAGCAATAATATGATCTGTCTCATTCTATAAAATATATTTAAGCCAAGCCACACACACACACAGCATCAAGAAATCCCAAACTGCCTTTCCTGGAATATTTGCCCAAGCTTCTTGTATAGTGCTATCTGCTGCTCAAAAGTAAGGTTCCTTAATATCTACACAGGGAAAATACAACCATATCAATTAAAGTGCATAACAATTAGTCCTCATAAGTTAGGGCCCACATGTATATGAAATATCCCATTAAGTTTTTTGTAGCATTTGAAATAAGTGTCAGTGCTTCCTTCGCTTTTGATATAATCTCTTTAAATAATATAACTTCTATAACTCTTTTTAACAATTGCGATAATATACAATAAACTTGTTCATCAGGAGCAATAAAAAAATGGAATGGATTCCTCAAGGTTGACAATGCCCCTGCCATGGTTATAGAAATTGCATATCTTACCTGATCCATTATCATCTCAACTGAATAGTTTTGAGGAACAACAAATGACTGATGATAGATATAGGCGAATACAGCCATCACCATCTGCAGATATATGCAAACCCTCAGTTGCAACTACACACGTGTAAATCAGTTCAAATCCTATTCAGATAATTATAAGGTGTCACAAATTCAACAATAAAGTGACCTTGTAAAATCTGTGGATTATGGTCAAATTAAAGGCCTTGGAAAGGTCAAAAGGAGACATTGATTGACGTCGCAAGGAAAGAATTGATGCCTATGATTTAAAGAAAGCATGATCTCGGAAACAGTGGAAGAGCAAAACATAATCTGTTTCGCCAACCCCAAATTTTTGCAATCTGGCTGAGTTTAGCCCAGTTTGGTTTAACTACTTATAGTACATATGCTATATAAATGTATACTCTCTCTTACAATACAATTAATTCAATATTGTAGCATACCAACAGGAATATTGTGATAATAAAAAACTGGCTCCACCCAACACCAAATGAAATTTATATCTACCTCTAGAAAGGGGATAGACAAACAAGAATTTACAACATACAGTTTGATGACCAAAGTCGATGATAATATAGTTGTGTGGGACCAACATTAAGAAGTGATTTCTGACCATCCATTTTTGTTTGTGTGAAAATATTCTCAAACGCGTTAAAATTGGTAACCTAGATCAATCTCTTTGAAGATGTAATTGGAAAAAGAATTCGCTAAGTATCCATATTTACAAATTATGTACAATGCAACCAAATTGGTTCCTTGATTAAATTATGAATTATTAGATATTCAATATGTTAGGTATTAGTTATTTATTGTTGAGGTATATAAGAAAAGAAAAGTTCAAAATTCATGCCTTCGTAGCAACCAAACAATCTTTAGAAAATAACTCCAACTAGCCTGATTGTATAAAATTTTATATAAAAATATATTGCCAGTTAAATCTGGTATACTGTTTGTAAAAATAGGTTACATCTGGTACAACCTAACCAGCCTCATGAAAGTATTCTAAGCTCATAGCACAAATTTTTTACAATGCCACGAGAAGATATTTAATGCAAAACATTTGGCTATACCAAGTAGAGAATGCCACATGCTCGTGAGCACACAAAGAAAACAATTGCAAGCGCACTGAAAAAGACAAACATGGACTGACTAATTATAGTTAGTGTGAAGCACATAGTAGAAAGCTTGCACCAGAATTTCAGTGCATGCCCTTTTATTGTCTGTTCAGTTATAAACAATTTTTTTTTTTTTTTGCTCGGTTGGTTCAGATATGAACATGGATTGGTGTGAAATAACATTTACCAAAATTCTAATTTCAGCAGCTTACCTGGCAATCCATTCTGTCAGTAAACCCGCCATGTCCGGGGATACTATCGCCGAAATCCTGCAATAATAGAGTGGGAAGGGAGAGAATCAATTACCATGAATCTCATTTGCATATTTATATAACTATAAGCAACCAAACAATGAACAAAATGCACCTTGATTTTAAAAGCTCTCTTGAAACCACTGGCAAAAAAGCCTCCAAAAGGTGATATAATTGATGCAAATAGACCAAGCCACAAAACATGCCACTGCACTGGCAAAACTGAGATCTCTTTCCACGGGAACTGAAAGATTTCACTAAAACAAATTTAGTATTATCATTAAAACATTTATTAAAAAAATAAAGATGAAAATTAAAAAATTTAAGGCACGTGTAGAATTCCAACACCATTGCAGTGTAAGAAATCTTGCACTAATAACTAACATAAAGCCAGACGTGTTATGGACATTCTAAAATTTCTAGATGCACATTATGCAATAATACAATCATTTCTCTCTATTATATTTGAACGGTACATAGTGAAGTTTACCACCTTAAAGTGTGTTATAAATTTACAGTCAATAAGAGGTATTGAAAGTTCGAAACGGTCCAAAGGTGGATAGAGACAGAAACACAAGCATCAAAATGGGTTTAAGTATTTGATAAGGACTTCAAACTAGTTGACTCAAGTCATGACTTTGGTTGATCAAGGTTAGATTTAGATTGAGCAGTTCAAGCTTGTTCACTGATTTGGCCAAGCATGAGCTTGGGAATGATCCAAAGTGAGGTTCTTGATAGCCTAATCCTAATATTCATCTCTGCAGTAGATCTAAAGCTCCTACATTTAGACATGCTAGTTAGCGATAGTTACATGCTCCAAAAAACTTGCTTTTTAATCATACCTTGATAGCTTTATGCTGCTTGTCAACTCTTCTTTCCAAGTACTTTCCTTTCATAATTTTATAAGGGACGATGTTACTAAAACAACAGAAACTTACCCTAACTTTTTAACCAAGCCAAGCCCAGTGATGTTCAAGTTTGGTTCTTGAGAAAAAAAGTTTATGAATCTAAGCTTAGGGTTGGCTCATTCAATTGGTGAACAAGTATTTAGCGAGTTGTGCAGAAGTGTTCACAAGCAATTTGGTTCGTTTTAACAGTCCTAAATCATCAGAGATTTCACGGTCATTCCAGCGATGCAATTAATAATAAATGTACAGTTTCCAAAAAATTTAAAAAAAAAAATAAAACCAAAAAGAAAAAAGAAAAAGATCTTGTATATCAAGCAGAAGAAAAATAAATAAAACTTGTAAAAGATTAAAAAAAATAGAACTTTCAACAGATACATTCATCTTGCATGGCATTCCAATTTGAGGAGAAAAACATGAAATGTAAAAACAAGATGAAAAAATAAATGAAGAGCTTTTGATATAACCAGAAGTGCTTAAAAAGAACAGGAGATTGTGAAACAGCAAGAGATACACCCATTAGGTCAGACAAATTTCTGCTTTGTTTCAATTGATGTTAGAAATACTATGGAAGCATCCATCTAATGCATGCACTAAGTTCTTTGCAATCTATATGAGTTAACCCATTCTTACAAATGGTTTGTGACAAGCCAATCAATACGTCACAACTGCATTTAACCATAAATGAAAAAGGCACCTTGTACTCCTGCCCAGGAGGTATGAAGATACACTTGGGATAGTGGTGTAGGAGTCAGCGTCCTTATGAAGTCATGAAAAAAGGAAAAGAAATCCAATATTATTGAAAACTACGTTTTTTTAAATAGAGGTGCTCAGACCAAGCAATGGAAAAACAAACATCTTAAGATACGGGTGCTGGAACATCAAAATTAAAATAATCTTGGTCTGAAGCATGTTTTTCTTCTTCTTTCGATTCCCTCCCTCTATGCTGATTATGAGAATGCTGTTAGATAAGTGTTTATGGGCGTGCATGTGATATATGTAAATATATATTGGAGTAAAAATTAATTGTTAAAATCATTCACATAATCTTTTGATAAACACCACCTAGTAAACAATAATGTTGTTTCCACAATTGAATGTTGTTTCCACCCTTTTCATGTGAAATGTGTACATACTTGGAATATTTCACTTATCAAAAAAAAAAAGAGTAACTAAACTGTGTATCTAAAGTAGGCTTTTCTGACTTTTTCATAGGAAAGTCAGGAGCAGGAACTGCACCCAAAATAAGAGGATTTTGAACACTAAGCTCCAGAAACCTGAGTCGACATCGACACAAGCGACAAGAAGTGCCTCTCCAAAATATTTGGATAAGTGTTTATAGAAAGTGAGTGGGAACACTCTGAACTAACAAACCGAGCTATGCTAAAATGAATTTGACAACTCTGATGGACTCAAGTGAACTGAGACATTTTCAACAAACCACTTGACATACTTTACTAGCCCAAAACTTCTAAAAACTTTTCTCTCTTCAGGAAAGCGGGGTGAGGTAAGAAAAAATTAGTGCATGTTCGAAATATTTCGGATGTATCAACAAATAGTCAAATACTACATAAATTTGTGATTAACTTTTCCCAAAACATGATGGCGATGGTAACTAAAAGCCAAAGAACTGGACTCTTGGACTTCTCAACGCCAAAAATGACAATATCGACTAGAATGCATACAGGTTACCAGCAGGTTTATTATTCTAAGTCTTTTTCTTCCCTCCAAACAATTTCATCAGCTATTTCTGGATAAGAGTGCTGGCAAGAGTCTCTATTCCCCATTTCATTGGTTGTTATTTTCCAACCATTATTTCCCCATGATGTTTTCATTAGGCCAACCAAAAGACAGTATTATCCAAGCTTTAAACCAAGAATACAAAAGGCTAAGATTTTAGCATCGACGTGTCAAATTAACAATTGTTGAGCATCCAGGCCAGATGGGTGGTTTTACAGGATGCCAGCACCCTGATAATGGACTGGGTTGACAGAATAATATAATAATGTACCCAAATATAAGGACCATTTTGGTCCCATACCCTAGGCCTGTCTGTTCACCCACAAATACTGTTCAGATATACAGCTTTTTTAGTGGTCTATACTCTATTCTGCCAGCTTATCACCTACGTCATGGAAGTCCAATACTCTGTTCACCCACAAATACTGGTCAGATATACAGCTTTTTTAGTGGTCTATACTCTATTCTGCCAGCTTATCACCTACATCATGGAAGTCCAATACAATTTAGCTATTGCAATGCTTGCAAATATGGATAAAAAGACAGCAAAGAATTTAAAGCTGAATCGTAGAAGAAATCTCTGATTGAATTAAAAATCTCTGCAATTAATAACAGATATTAGCTTTAAGGAACATGCTATCAGGTGCACAAAAGGTCATCCATAACTGTGCTTGTGAAACTTACAAGGAGATTCCAGATTCAATTTGCATAGAAATGATTCACACTCATTTGAGTGTGTAACAATAGGAATTGAAGTTCCTAAATTGCAAATAAAATTTCAGTCCTAAATTAAACTAAGTCAGAGAGAAGTGAAAGCATTTTCATCTCCTTTTTTAGAGTAGTTTATCCTCCAAAAGCTTATACTAACACCTACAGACAGACAGTATTATCATTGCATAAATCAAATAAGTTTAGCATTATAAAATGAAACATAGTAAGAGTTCATCCATTGACTAAGAAGCACACCCAAAACATTAATGCAAACATTTATGTCTTACCCATTGAGGAACCCATCCTGGTAGATGATAATATTCCAGTTTAAAAAGTGGACCAGGATCACATTGAAGCCAACTGGTTGATAAATCCTGTATATATTCCACTAGATGAGCATTGCTTGCAATAGCACAGCATATTTCTTCAAAGATGGGTAATTGCCAAGTTACCTTCCTTGGACATGTCAACCACTGGAAACGGCCCAGGATGTTTGCAAGCTGTATATAAGATAAAGGAAACAACATTTTAGATTCACAATCCCAACTAATGTGAATCTATGCACTTTCAAAGCAGATATGCTCAAAGCATGAACTATGTGTATCACACACACACACACACATATATATATATATATATATAGAGAGAGAGAGAGAAGATGTTGCAGATCGAATTTGTATTTTGTGTAACAGGAGAAAGAAAAAAGTTCCCGCACATGGGAGAAAATGGGAACCAAATTGTGTATCCCTGCAACAAGAAGCTCTGACATAAAAGAGGTAGATATCAGAAGATGTGAAGGCCAAAAGAGAATATAATTTTGAACACGCGTGTGTGATGTTTAATTCAACCAATCAGTGTGGAGGGATAACTTGCCAAGACCCACCCTTCCCCCTCCCCACCCATGATATGAAAAACATAATTCTTAAAGTTAACTAACAGACAGGAAACGAGGAGGAAGGGAAAAGAGTAGCATGTGCATTGACTCTAATTAGATGTTAATGATGCTCACCACAAATGCTGAAATAATGGTCGTAATCAATGCTCCAATGAAACCCTCCCATGTCTTCTTTGGAGATAGCTTGATCAGTGGTGTTTTCCCAAAGAAGAAACCAAAGAAATAAGCAGCTACATCATTGATAGCAATCAGCGACGCTGGGAGAAGAAACCTGTATAAATATCTAACATTGTATAAAATGAACAATGCAACACATTGCGGAAAATTTAGAGGTGAGTAGAACACTAGTTGAAAACACAGGAGGAAAAGAACTTCGCAATTTAGTCAATCCGAGACCATTAAATTTTTTCTCATAAGTCCAAGGACAAGTTCAAAGTAAAACTCAACTCAACTCAACTCAGCCTTTATCCCAACTATTTGGGGTCGTTTATATGAATCCTATACCATGCCACTTTATTTAAGACCATTCATACAGTTGGAACTTAGACCACATATTATCATATCTTTTTTTACAATCTCTATTAAAGTTAATTTTATTTGTCCCCCACCCCCTAGCATGATTCTCATATAAACGATATCGCTCTCTCATTTTATCTCCTGTTGGTGCAAATCACGGTTTTAAATAACAGCTGTTACGTTACGTATCGATTTTTTAACCCTCTGATACAGATATTGCCTCCTGACTGATATATCGGTGTGACTAAAATTTATAATCGTATCGACTGATACCGTTACAGGACTTGTTATGGCGATTTTATGTTTTTTTTTTCTTTCAAATTTTTAGTTTTGTTATACTTTTTAAATTTAAATTTTCTTTTCTGTAGAATTCTTATGATTTCTATTTTTATCAGATTTATATACAAGAGAGATACTTAACAAAACAATCCAAACAAATTGAAATGGGTTACTTAAACACTTGGGTCAATTTAAAAAGGCCTCTTGGCCTCAAAATTTTTAATTTTTTTTTATCCTATAACTAGTCACACTGAATTGATTTTCGTGCTTATCATTATTTTTTGTTTTTGTTTATATTACTTGTTGTAATGTTATTCAATTAAATGATATTTCTTATTAGTTTAATTTTAAAAAAATCATATAAAATAATTAAATATCTTCTTAAATGTTATTTATAAGAAAAATGTTTTTTAAGTGTTAGAAAATAGAAAAATAATAGTAAAAAATATTAAAATGTGATAATTGTAGTCAAGATATGTTAGCTAAATTGCATGGTAGAAGTATTGAAGATCTAGCAATCACAAAATGACTATCAAATTCCAGGTTGAAGTCTGCACATTATATTTGATTGGAATATTAACTATAGGGCTGAAGTATTATTACAATGGATAATTATTTTGAAACTCGTGTTACCAGAAAATCCCTTCAAAGATATTGGCAACTGTGAACGAGGACTGCGTGAACACCACAATAAGAATCATGTGCGTCCATGCATATTGGCCAAATTGATACTTGTACATCTTCTTCTTTAGCGTAAGAATGAACCACATGAATCCTGTACTCAATAAAGATGAATTACCACATTTTCAGCGACAAAATGTCTTGTGAAATTTGTCAATATGTAGCTGAACAGTAAAAACACAAGGACATGATGACCAAAAGAAAAATAAAATAGAAAGAAATCATGTCTGTGAAAAAAAAATAAGAAAGCGACGCAAATTGAGCTAAAGGTACGTCGTGTTAACATATTCAATACATTTGAAGCATGCATATAAAAGCGAAAGGAGAAAAATGGGTTGCCATCCAGATCTTTCTGTGTAACCATTTTTAAAAAAATAACAAACCTGCTATGTATAAGAAATAACAAATAACCATCTGATACTTGATAAGGCCACTCAGAAGCATATAGAAGAATTTATCAGAAGTTACAGTATTCACAAGCTGTTGACTGAGAATGCGACCAGTATACAAAAAGCATTGCTGTGAAGAAAAAATGCCTGGCACAACAAATAAACATATCAGACTCTTAACCACAATCATATATGACTTCTAGTTTTAACTTTCAGTTATAAGGAGCTGATAAGGGCTTTCAAACAAACATGTGAACACTCAATGCAAAAACTAATCATGGCTGCTTTTCTTACCAATTGAGGAGCCTAAAACCTGGAAGACGCCTATCTTCATGAGCTCTCCTAAGTAAATTGAACAGTTCTTTTGCCATGAATATTTGGATAACAACAACCATGGCCCAAATATAAAGGTGACCCAAGTAGATAATAAATGCGAAACCCACAAGCATCCACAGAGAAGAATAGGCACGGATCCACATTGATCTGTATTTGTTCTGATCATCAACAAGTAAATTGCTTCCATTTAATTTGCTTATCTCAGAAGGAGCCTGACACCAAAGAACAAGCATTAAATTTCCTAGCAGACAAACCACCACTTACAACTGAAAACTTTTTAATTACCTTAGTTACCTCAATAAAATGAACAGAAGATTGTAGCAAACTTAATATCTACCTAAAGAGACAGAATTACATTACAAGCTCCCAATTGAAGTGAATGAAAAAAAAAAAATTTACTCCAGAACAAGTGTTGATCATCTTGGGAGGATCAACTGGTGTTGGAAGATGTTTTTCAGAAGTTAAATTGACACAGACATGTACAAACCCATGTGCATGCACATTTCACAAAGAGAGAGAGAGAGAGAGAGAGAGAGAGAGAGAGCAAACATTTATACACTAATTGTTAAATCGCCAGTTGTTCTAAAAGCCTAAGCTGTTAGAGAATGGGCCAACGATGTATTTAACACCCTCTCTCACATGCGACCCTATTTTGTACTCTTGCACGTGGAGAGTTGGCTCACTGATGCAACAAAGTGCGAGGCGTGAGAACGAGAACGGGTGTGCTAGTGCCCTGATGGAAAACGGTGAATGAGTGCAAATATTGCACAGAATGAACAGGGGAGAGACT
The DNA here is from genome assembly GCA_008638375.1 of Nyssa sinensis. Lineage (NCBI taxonomy): Eukaryota > Viridiplantae > Streptophyta > Magnoliopsida > Cornales > Nyssaceae > Nyssa > Nyssa sinensis. The sequence continues at coordinate 55,858,702 of CM018046.1, forward strand.
TGAACCCAATACCTCTCTCTTATACCATGTTAGGTCACCCGTTGCTCTAACAGCTTAAGTTTTTAGAACAACTAGTGATCTAACACAAACAACCTCACTAATGTTTAGACAGCCAAATCTGGCTGCTAAGTGTTAGTGGTGCCCATGAGAGCTGATAAATCAGTTTTGCACCACCTTTCGAAATGTTGGGTGGCAAAAAAGGATAGGTTCAATTCCTCACCAAATATCAAAACGGGCAAAATTGTACATTGTGATTTTATGGACTGGTGTGTGTTCTCCTATTAAGAGCGAGGTAAGGATGACCAGCTTTTAACTTTGGTAGCTTTTGTGTTGGCAGTTATGGAGACCATAAAAATCATGTTTTTAATAGAAAAAAGATGGAATCCATAAAACATTTGCACCCAAGCATCTGCAAAGGCAGAGAATTTCAATCTATATTCTCACCAATCAAGGATCTAAAAATGAAATCATAAACAAAAGAGAAAAGGGAGTGAATGCTAGAGGTAACAGATGGTCACCCCCGGTTCGGGTCAGCCTAAAGATAAATTTAACAGCTTGACAGAAGCAGAGAGGAAGCATAGAGGCATAAGAACTGTCACTGGTGATGCCAAAAGCAAATTGGTGTGGCTGTAGCAAAGAACTCAAAGACGCTTATAAACTCATTATCGAGGCTCTGGCTGATATACAAGCAATGAATCTGATGAGTGCCTTTAGTAGGCTATGCTCAATCAGTATTTCATCCCTCAGAAAGATGGCAGAAAGCAACGTCAGGTGTCGATATTCTTGTTAGAGATTTGTAACTTCAGATATGCTAATCATATGTGTAACAGGGGTAAACATGCTGTAGCCAATATAGTAATAGTACATGATAAAGCATGGAAATGCAGTCCCTTCATATTTATCTTATCCACTAGATCAGGATTCTTCGGCTCTTGCACTTTGATTTTTCTTCTAAGCAGAATTTTCTTATATTTTAGGGATAAAATTAAGAGAAATGTCGTTGTTGACCTAGTATTGTGATTGTTTGACATTACTTGCATCCAATTCTCATTCCATATGCAATTTGAAACTCATGTGCATGCAATGACTACCAAAAGCTCGAATGCACATAGACGAGTATTATGATTATTTTTCATTTTATTCCAAATAATAAACAGAAGACGTGTGCATTGAAGTACCCTGACAACAACACTGGGGGTGGAGAGAGAGAGAGCATGCACAGACAAAATTATATTGATTATTTGCATTTTTTTTCCAAATAAGAAGTCGAATATACATGCATGTAAGCACCCTGTCAGTACTACTGGGAGGGAAGACACACACAAAAACACACACAGCATCTTTTTACACTACCAACCTCATTTGAGCGTCTACGATGCCGAACTCGAGGTGTTGATGGCGCGCTACCACTATGATCCTTTTGCATTGTTATTATATTTAAATTTTCAAAAGTAAAATGCAGAACACTCCCTGAGACAGAAAATGGACAAAATGATACCAATTAGGAAAGAAAGGATGTACTTTTGAAATAAAATATACGCTCAGAATAAAATAACATTAAATTAAAAATAAACTCAAGTAAATTATTTCTTAAACAATACACAAAAATAAAACCTACAATTAGCATAATGAAAAGAAAAATATGCTATAACGAAAAAACTTTAGTCAGACAGATAAATAATTAGTCATCACTATTAACAACGCATAAACAATCTAAACCAGCATAGCCAATGAATTACTTCCATTGAGGATGGTATCTACCTCGGGGAGTATTTTGGCCCTTTAACTCTTTATGTATCCATACAACACAGTGGTATAGTAATGATACACAACTAATTGATAACTGCGAAAGATTTAGTGTTAAAGCTCTCTCCTTTTTATACTCAAAACGTTGGCTTTATTAAGAACTTGCATTTCAAGGATTTTTACCCTAATGCATTTTACATTTAGGGTTATTGTAGTCTTAAGCATATAATAATATTGTGAGAGTGAGGGTTAATGCTTTCATAGAATTTTTTGTGCTCATCTATATCAAATGCAACACTTTTTTTCTCTACATTTGTATTACTACAATTTGCCTATACCTTATCGATCCATGATCGTGATTGTGTGATCAAAATGTGGAACATTTAATTCCCACAATAATAAATTTGGCAACCCCTAAATTTTGTTATAAATCCATCCAAAGTTTCACCTTTGCAAGTCAACATAAAAAAAGATAATGAATCAAAATCCAATAGGATAATAAGGCTAAAGCCATATCTAATTAGGTTGATCTTGTGAACCGTGAGCTAACCACTATAAAGAGTGCCGGGGAATCCTCTCTGAGTCATTATCCGCAAGCACACTCAGAGTGGCTCATCTTTCATGTAACATTCACTCCAGTAGGAAATATCACTCCATTGTATCCTCTATCAACAATATGCATTACACGCATGAGAATCAAAGCTCTAATAATGTGATTTCTAGTTTTGCATATATTCGATATATTGTTATTTATTTATACGAGTCAATGCCAGGTAATGTTAACAAAATAAGCCATATCAAGGCCCACCATTATTGTGACAGTCATAGAGCCAGAATTATGGGTAAATGGTTGGAGTGAAACCCTGCCCTATAAAGTAGGTTTAGAGGTTACACTACCAGAAAAACAAACACAATAATGTGATTACTAAGTGATCCTCGTAAATAAGACTAACAAAGATGCATCCATCAATCACAGTAATTGCCCAACTCGTAAAAAACTCAATTCATTTATTGCTCGATTTACTTCTAATAATAAGTACAGAGAATTCATGAATGATCAAACTGTTCTTCGATATATCCTCATACAAGACACAAACACCAGTTTCCGCTTCCATGGATCAGCATTGTAAAGATGGAAATATAGCACAACTTTCCAAAATAAAACTCGGAATGCCAATGAATCCGTAAAAACGGCACACAGAAATTTGAAACGCAAAAAAAATCGACAAAAAAAATCATGAAATTTGAACAAGCGAAAGGAAATGAGGTTCTCACACTTGAATCTAGAATTAATGTGAATCCTTACTAGTCAAATATTGGAATCTGAAACTCTGAGCAAAGCCGATACAATAATATTAAAACAATATACATATACAAATATATATATATATGTGTGTGTGTGTGTGTGTAAAGCCAGATGGCACCGCTAGAGAGTGGAGAGGGTGAAATGCTTGAGAACGGAGACAAAGAATGGGGTGAGAACGGAGCAAAGTGACGTCTTGTTCTTTTTCTTTTGATGTTCACCGATTTGGGAAAAGAGAAAATGAATACTGAAAATACCTTTTTTTCTTCTCTGGATCAAACGGCGGGTAATGAAAGTGCGAACTAGTCCGGTTCAAGGAAGTTGGAGAGGCTCCGTTTGGGTCCCATGAACTAGCAAGTATTTACAAAAGTAATATTATATTTACCTTAATATTTTATAAAAAAAATTTAACGTGTCTACTCTTAGTACTAATGAATTCAAGTGTTAATAAATTTAACCTCTTGGTACTAGTCATGTCAGGTGAATCTAAGAAGCTTAATTGATTTGCATTAAAAAACTTAATTGACCAACACTCGCATATATTAAGAGACTTAATTGACTAACATCTAATCAGTCACATCAACAAATAATTAAGAAAATTTGATAAAATTTTATGATATAAATAACATTACTCTATTTAAATATATATATATATATAAGCATCGATGGATTTTAAATTTCTACTATTTTTAAAAATCTTTTAAATCCCATGTAATGCTATCCCCTCTTATGTTTCTTTATTATGCCTAGTTAAATTAAATTTTATTTCATTTTCTCTTAGATTCTTGGCATGCTGCTATAATGTGGACCGTCTTCCTCTTCTATAGCAGTGCAGTCATTAATTTGTTTTCTATTTTGTCACTATTAATATTCCTTTTCATCTAATTTTATCTTAAGGGTCCATTTGAGTTGAATGAGTTGGAAGAAAATAAATAAGGATAATGAATGAAGAATAACTTATTTTATATTTCATTTAAAAATGAGAAAAAGAAAATAAAGGACATTGATGGATTTAAAAATTCATTTTACTATCCTCCCAAAAGTAGCCAGGAGATGGAAAAAATGATTAAAAATTAGTGATTTTCCATTTAATGTTTTGGAGAGAAAAAAAAAAGATTCACAAGAAATAATATTACTTTTTCTCGATGTATGTGATGAAAAGAAAAAGAAAAAGAAAAGATTAGGAAAAAAAATTTAAGTGATCAAGATAATTTTTACAATCTCTTAAAGAGTAGAGAGATTCTGAGAGAAAATGACAATTTTTTTTAAATATCAAACATATTTTTAAATGAATAATTTAAAAATTAGACAAGTATCAAATAAAAATTGTAAAATTATCAAATAACAATATCAAATTTTATTTTCTTTTTCTTTTTATTTTCTACTGATTATTTAAACAAAAAATAATAATTTTCTTCTTATTTTTTTCTTCTTAAACATTCAAACAATACAAAGATTGAATAGATTTTTTTTTTCTTTTAAATTATTTCTTATTTTATTTTTTCTCCAAAATTTTCAAAGAAATGGTAAATTGTTAAGTAATATTGTGTAACTTTATTTATATATGTTTTTCGATACACGTCTAATAACTGCCAACCAGTTTATATTCACCTTTGATAGAAAGAATCAAATTTCAACCATTGATTGATTTATTTATTTATTTATAAACTAGATGTGTTGTTAGCAAATATAAGCACAGAGGGGGAGAGACAGCAGCAACTAAATTTCAGTAAAATCCCATTAAATTAGAGACGTCGTTGCAATTTGCATGGCGACGCATTAAAATAAAGACTTGATTGATTCGTGATGACACCAAACAATGATCGCGACCTTCGCCCCCCAAACCTCGTTTTGCACCGGCAATAATCACTAAAATAAGGTTAATGTTGCTTTGCACCTTTACCTTTGGCATCACAAACTAATTGCCCTCTTCTTCCAACAATAACTACAAATTCACCCTTTAGTACGGAACTTCATTTGCGTTCCCACGAAGGTTCGAATTTTTGGATGAGTTGATTGAAATAAAATTGTGAATCGCTCTTAGCTGTCAAAACGACACTTCATGCATTTATGGAAACAAGAAAAAAGGATTGATTGAAATAAAATTGTGAACATAATTCGTGGGCTCTTACTAGCTGTCAAAATGACACTTCATGCATTTATGGATAGAAGAAAAAAGGTTAAAAAATAATACACAAAAAAAGTTAAAGTTATTCGACTTTTCCAAGGTAATTAAAAAGATACGATGAATTAAAATAGACTAAACAATTTTATTGGCTTTAAATCCAACAAAGAAAAAGAAAATATTATCATTTTTAATAGATTTTATCAAAAGGTATTTTATTAAATGATCTGATATTTTATATTAGTTGGTTATCAAATCATAATACGATATGTATATGTATATTCCTGACACATCATTTGATAAATTTTTTTTTTTTTAAAAAAGTTAACATAGTTTGAAAGAAAAAGATAATTTTTTCAAATATAAGTTAATTTATTTTAGGAAATTGGCTTCGTTTGTTTACATTTTTAAAAATAAATTTTTAATTTTAAAACGTGAAATACGTATTTGACAAGTTATTAATTTTATTTTTTTTAATTTTTTATAATTTAAATTATTATATCTAAATACATTTTCACAATTCTTAAAAAATTAATTATAAAATTTTTAAAAATTATATCTGAATAATTATCTAAGCATAATCAATAGTTTCTTTTATTTCTCAAAAATTATGTTTTGCAACTAAAATTTAATGAGCTTCACCGCAAAGCTTAATTTCAAGACATTCTCAAATACCTGAATTAAGATCCAAACCATAGTTTTGAGGGTCCAACCGCTCGCACTATGGCAGCAATTCTAATTCGCGGGCGGGTGAACCGGAGAATATACAAACTGCCAAATACCAACCATCCCAACTCAGATTTGCCAGTCTGGAAGCAGGCACGTGGCAAGTAGGCCCCAACTCTCTTTCAAAACGGTTGATTGACCGGGGTCCACCCTTTTACTCTTATACCTTCCGCCCCAGTCAAGCAACAGCATTGCCCGATGCCTATCAAACACCAGGGACAAATAAGTAATTTACTTACTCTGACAGTGTTATGTTCGTAATTTGACATGAAAGTCACGGGCATAAAAATATCAACATGCTCAGGACAATTATAAACAGTCATACTAAACGACGTATTTAATGGTCCCACAGGCTCCATTTTCCTCTGGATATATCCTTTTTTCTCCGTCTTCTTCTCTCTTCGACCGTCACTGTCCCCCCCCTCTGTCTCTCTCTCTCTCTCCATGTTCGACACGAACACTGAGACGAAGACGCTTAGATCTGAGACCACAAACCCCGGAAACCCCTAGCCTGAAGTACGATATCGGTAAGCATTCTCTGCGACTAGACTTTTCGTCTTGTCTCCGCAAAAATGTAGATTATCTACACTTTGGGGTTACTCTCTCTGTGATCTCTTGTTGAATACACTCTGTAACCGCGATTGGAATGACTTTGATTTGAGATCTGAGGGTTTTGGCACTTGTTTGTACTGAATGTATGGATTATAGTCATGGATTGACATGCATTTGTGTAAGAATGAGACTTGGGGGCTCTTACTTCTTCATTACTGGACTGTTTTTGTTTTACTATGTTTTAGTAAAATGAGTTGCTTATAGTCATGATTGTGGTGTCTTTAACAGTGATTGGGCTTGGGATCGGGATCGGGATTCTTCACTTAATGTTTGTTTCTTGGTTAACGAGGGCTTAATTTTTGCATCTAATGCAATAATTTGGTTAATTATGTTTGAGGCCAAATGAATTTAGGTTGAAATGTGACTTGGTTTGAGGTGTGGCGTCTATTGGCAAAAAATAAAAAATGATTCCAGAAATGGTATTGGCGATTTCGTGTATTCATTGGAGGATTCTCTTGTAGATCTGCTATACTATTAATAAACTCAATTCATATTCAATGGAATTTTTGTTTCTCTCTTTCTTAATTTCTTTAAGATACAAGTAATTTGTGGTCTAAGTTATTTAAACTTAGAACCACCATCCTTCGCCATATCAGGCGCTCTTTCTCTATTTTAGTATTGCAAACTTGTAACGTATTGTTCCTTTGCATTACTACTCTAAACAAACTCTATTTATGATTGTTGCTTACAGGTTGCAATATTTAAAAATTGAGAAATTTCTGAATACCCCTTGTGGTGCAGGTTAGATTTAATAACATCAATGGCAGCAGGCGGATGCTCAAAATCCCCTTCGTGGAGAAACCACTTGCGGTTCATTACTTCAGCAGTTGCAGGCAATCTCCTTTTTTTACTATTTAAATTCTGACTTGCTGTTTTTGCTTTAATGTAATTTGTGATATGCCACCAAGCGTTAGCTATGTGTTATCCCTTCCACCTTCCAAGGAGGAGGTTGAGGGTTTAAGTCATAAATGAGACAGTGAGTTTATGTGGTTTACCAAAATAAAAAATTGTAATTTGTGATATGTAAGACTCTGTTAAGTTGTATAACTGGAACTAATATTTTTGGGACTCTATCACAGCAAATTTGGGATGAGGTTGGTGAAAGTGATGAGGAACGGGACAAGATGCTTCTTCAGTTAGAGCAGGAGTGCTTGGATGTGTACAAGAGGAAGGTTGACCAGGCTGCAAAATCACGGGCACATCTTCTTCAGGCCTTGGCAGATGCTAATGTTGAACTCTCCAGTCTTTTATCTTCCCTTGGAGAGAAAACGTTTGTTGGAATAGTGAGTAACCATTTCACTTTTATATGGAATAGTATATATGATATTGTTGGGAGAGCCACCAAATAATAATAGCACAACAGGATCTCTTTCCCCTTGTGTGATTAAATTCAAGTCAGTAGTGCAATAAAAAATAACAATATATCAACCCATTTATAAAGCAAATAAATCATCCGCAAGTGATACACTAGAATTACTTTGTGGAAAAACCTAAAAGAAAAAATTATCACATGACTGTAATCTGATCTCAAATCTTCCACTATTTAAAATAATGGGTTTTCATAATTTTATCTTTCTAGGCTGACCCAAAGGTTTATAACATCAAGAATAAAATTCTCAAGCCAAACAAAAATATTTTTCTCACCCTAAATGTGGATTTCAACAACAATAGTAACAAGATAAAGGTTGGATCTCACCAAATGGGAAAGAAAGGATGAATAATATCACATGATGTAGGAAGGCTAAAGCCTAAACCAACTGAACTGGTATATGTGAAGAGTGTGTTGCAGGAACAAACCCTTAAATTCCAGCAAAATCAGAGCAAGAATTGCCACCCGATCTTCTTGTCAGAGAACCAGTTCCTATCTTTCTCTTACGTAAAGGACTCCATCGTGCCCACTTTCTTCCTGCAAGTATCAAGTTTATCTTTGGGCAAAGTCTGTCATCATATCCAAATCATTCTCAATATAGATATCAATGTGATCTCAAGTGGTAGTTGGATTTTTACTGATAACACTGCCACTGTCACAGTGAATAACATCTCTTTTGCTTAAGGCCCAACTCTTGTAGGAAACCTTTTGTTAAACAACGAATTGCTCCAAAGCTTAAGCTATCAGAAAATGGGCCAACAATATATATCAAGCTGTCAACAGATAAACTCACTGGATTTCGAGCAGTGGAAGTTATTAATGTAGCAGGGAGCAGGGACATCAATAAAGCTTCCTTCAGTTTATTGTGGGAGCTAGGAAACCGGGTTCCTCATGGTTTCCTTTGGTTTGATTTGCAGCCCGAGAAGACTTCAGGAACAATCAAGGAACAACTTGCGGCTATAGCACCAGTACTTGAGCAGCTGTGGAAACAGAAAGAGGAGAGGATAAAGGAGTTTTCTGATGTACAGTCACAGATACAAAAGATTTGTGGAGAAATTGCAGGAAGTAGTGTGCAGGTAGGGAGTCCTGAAGTTGATGAGGCCGATCTATCGCTGAAGAAGTTAGATGAATTTCAATCTCAGCTCCAAGAACTACAAAAAGAAAAGGTATGTCTCTTACTACAATCAACACTCCATTAGTTAACTTCAATTTCGTCAACTTCTATATTTATAAAGTTGATTACTATTTATTGTTTATTTGATCTGGCAGAGTGATAGGTTGCACAAGGTTCTCGAATTTGTAAGCACTGTGCACGATCTATGCGCAGTCCTTGGGATGGACTTCTTCAGTACTGTTACCGAAGTTCATCCGAGCTTAAATGACTCTACTGGTGTGCAATCCAAAAGCATTAGCAATGATACCCTATCCAGGCTGGCTAAGACGGTTTTAGCACTAAAAGAAGATAAGAAGCAGAGGTTGCACAAGGTAACTCATCTAGTATTCAGCTCTCGGTACTTGCAAAAGAAGTTTATCAAAGATTTACCATTTTGCCTGTCATTTCAATTACATGGACCAGACTTTTATGTAATTGAGAATCACATACTACGAAGTTCTGCTGCCTTTTTTTTGGTCACATGTTCTATGATATCTTAAGATTTATGAAGCATGATGTGTGAACTTATTAAAAGGAATAGAGTGTCTCAAGCACTATTGAATTTTGTATCATTTAGATTGTACCACATGCATGGATGCCTTACAGGTAAGTTTTGCTGAGAAATCTATATTCCATTCTAGTTGTACCATACACAGCTTCTCGTTTCTGCGAAAAGCTTGTTCATTTATAACTACTTGAACAGTGCTAAAAAAAATATAGCTAATTGAACATTTTCCTTTTACCTTGATTTTCACACATTATTTCCATGTGCTGTGTTACATCCTTGTAATATATTGATATATACATTATCCATTCAGAAACAAAATTCTTTCTATTGTATCTATTTGGTTACTCAGTCTCACATCGTATAAGAAGTGGTTTGGGGCTCATGTGTTAATAATGTGATTTGTGAATGTGGCGCAATATTTGTACTACTACAGATATTTGCTGCTCTAGTTTAGCCTCTCTTTCCCAACATCCATAAGAGTTTGTGTATGGGCCCATCACTTTGGAAATCACCTCTATCTGGTGCTGTCTGTTCCAACAAGATGAATTGTATTCTAACATGTATCTTCTGCCCGCCTCTTCCCCCCAAACCCCACCCCACCAAGCAGCTTCAAGAGTTAGCAACTCAGCTAATTGATCTTTGGAATTTGATGGACACGCCACAAGAAGAGCGGAGTTTGTTTGATCATGTTACTTGCAACATATCAGCTTCAGTGGATGAAGTAACGGTCCCTGGGGCCCTTGCTCTGGATCTGATAGAGCAGGTAATTCAAGTGCAGTACCTTGCAGAAGTTTAGTTGAATATATAATGACAACTTTTTATTCATTTACTTGTTTTTTTGCTGTCAAGGCTGAGGTGGAGGTTGAAAGGCTTGATCAGCTGAAAGCTAGCAGGATGAAGGAAATTGCTTTTAAGAAGCAAGCAGAGCTTGAGGAGATATTTGCTCGTGCTCACATTGAGATTGATCCAGAGGCTGCCCGAGAAAAAATTATGGCACTTATTGATTCTGGGAATGTTGAGCCTTCTGAGTTACTGGCTGACATGGATAATCAGATAGTAAAAGCAAAGGAAGAGGCTTTCAGCAGAAAAGAAATATTGGATAAGGTCGAGAAATGGATGTCAGCTTGTGAAGAAGAGAGTTGGCTTGAAGACTACAACAGGGTATTTATGTGCTCTCTCTCTCTCTCTCTCTCTCTCTCTCTTCTCTCTCTCTCTCTCTCTCTCGGTGGGTGTGTGTGTGTGTGTGTGTGTGTGTGTGTGTACACATGGGTGTGGCTACGGGTGTCTGTAATGGATGAGATCCTAATGATCAGAAAAAGTCCAGCTCAATGTCTCTACTACTGTCCTCCTTCACTATCATGACACAACAACCATTCATGCAATTTACTTGCATATCTCAATTTTGAAGAGATTTTAGATTATGTAATCAGCTTGACCCTAGTGTTACTAAAATTATGTGATCCTTTTGTAATGTGTTAATGCACTTGAACTCATGCTTCTGATCCTTTTCCCCCTTCAACATCTACAATTGCACAGATCAAAATTATAATTTGGGGGGTTAACTGTTGGGGATGTTTTGTGCCAGAACTTCCAATAACCATCTATACTTTATATATATGTATATATATTGGTGTATAAATCTATAGTTTGATATCTGGTCTGTCTTTCAAAATACTTTTGGTCAGACATGAGAATTTAAAAATTGATAGTGAGAAAAATCTTGCTAGACTCTTATTGACACAGAATCCTTCATGATATCCACACTACAGAATGTTACATTAATGATCTTGCATTCACATAACTCATGCATTTCACCTATATGTTGATGATGAGTGGACTTATGAACATTGAACAAAAAAGGAAAACGAAATTTAGATAATATCACCAATACTTTTCAAAATCATGTAAATTGTATCAGAACAAGGAAGCCGCTATGAAAGAGGGGGAAGATATAAAATTGGGTGGTGCCTCTCTCTCTCTCATGTCAATTGGCATCTTTTGGCACCAATATACTGCAGCAACAATTAGCCATGAGCTCAGTATATCTGATTCACCATAATAGTTGACAACGGTTGATGACAATTATCTTGCAACTTTTAACAGTGATATTCTTCAATGATATCTATTACCAAGAGACCTTTTCTTTAGTTTGCTTTATTTATTTTAAATTTTTTACGTCAACAGCGGGAACAAAATCCTTATTTTTTGGTCATTTTCCCACTTTATTCTCTTCTATCCAATAGGCTTATGTGAATTATGTCTGCCTATGGATCTTATAAAAGCATGATTTTTTTTGTTGCTGGTATAAAGGGCGCATTCTTCTCACCAATGACCTATTGACCCATGAAGACATCTTTATGAGAATTGAACAAGAAGCTCTAGCTTGATATCTACCTCCTTCACCTCCCCATATGGGAAGTTGAGGGTTCAAGTCCCCTCAAAGGGCAAAGTGAGTGTGTGTGTGATTTACTTATATATAAAAAATATCTTTATGAGAATTGGTAGGCTTGTTACACAACAAAACAACATGTATTATGGGAGTCTTATTCTCTTGTTAATGTGCTAAACTCTCTTTCCACAGCAACAATTAGGGTGTTATTATGTTACTGATGTTACTTTGCTGAAACAGGATGAAAATAGGTATAACGCAAGCAGAGGTGCACATATAAATCTCAAGCGGGCTGAAAAAGCACGGATTATGGTCAATAAAATTCCAGGTATGTGCAGAATTGGATGGTTAACTTAACTCTGTGTTCATATAAGATTTTATTTTGTTACAAACTTGATATGCATTAAGGATGAAATTTCTGTATACCTGTTTATTCATATGTTAGGATCTTTGTTTATATAATTTTTTATCTAAGAACGTTTTATACTTAAATTTATGTCGGCCATAATACTATCGTATTATCTACAATTGATGTGGCTTTGTCGTGATGGCTTGATCTTCTCTCTCTTTTCCCTTCTTTGGCACTTGTCTTGTTTTGGACATTTCAATTGAAGTCCTTGTGTCATACTCAGACTTGACACCAAGTTGGTATGGAAAGTGGACGTGGAATATGCATTAAACATGAGTTATGAACACATTCTTGCAGAACCCAATAGTTTTCGTTTCTGTTTCTACATGTGTTGACTTTTAAATTGAGACAAGTTAGCATGTTAGACTTGTTATTTTACATGCATGTCTCCGCTTTCCCAGGGTATGGAATATAAAATTTTGACCCGGTAAGATATGGGGGTTTGCCAGATATGATACCTAAAGATGCTCAATCCTGAACCCATGTAAGATACCCATCAGACGTCACAAGTTTGTGAAGGCAATGATTGGAGAGAAGCCTAAAACCCTTCTATAGATTAAGATTGCTTTATTATAAATACAGACTTCAATGGTTATCACAGTTCTATTTCTTTTTAAGTGAAAAATAGTGAATTCTTAAGGTGATCATTAAGGTTAACTCATGGAGTATTGTTGGTTGTGGTCTTATCGATTGCATGACATAGACTCTGAGAATTTGGGATTTCATTATTTATGGATGTGTATATGAACACATGGATGCAACCATGCTTGATATCTTAGGCAAAGATTTTTCGTAAATTTAGTTATTGATTCGTTTTCTTTGCCCTGTAGCTCTTGTTGACACCTTGGTAGCTAAAACTCGGGTGTGGGAAGAAGACCATGGTGTATCATTTACTTATGATGGTGTTCCTCTACTTGCAATGCTAGATGAATATGCAATGCTCAGGCTTGACAGAGAGGAAGAGAAACGAAGGATGAGGGTAAGTCCAAATTGACTGAATTGTCAAATGATAAGCAGATATCTGTGTGTTTGTGTGTTGATAAGTATTGTGCTAGCTTTTATCATTAGTACGGTTATGGATCTAGTGCTAAACTTTGGATGTTGCAGGATCAGAAGAAGTTCCATGAACAGGTAAACACAGAACAGGAAGCCATTTTTGGTTCAAGGCCAAGCCCTGGTCGACCACTTGGTACAAAGAAGGTGGTGGGTCCCCGTGCAAATGGAACTCCAAGCAGACGGCTGTCTCTTAATGCTCATCAAAACGGTGCCAGGTCCACAAATAAAGATGGGAAGAGAGATGCCAGGCCAGTTGCTCCTGTGAACTATGTTGCCATATCCAAGGAGGATGCTGCATCTCACATTTCTGGCACTGAGCCCATTCCGGCTTCACCATAATAATTGCGCGAGATCTTTAGGTTTACACACCCCTGTGATATTATGATAGTTATCACTAGCTTAGTTGCTGCAGTAGGGATACATCTTTGAATAGTGAGGAGTAATTGGAGAGTAGAGACTGAGTTAGCTGTTTGTGTAATATTAGCTCTCTGAAGCTTTTTAACTCATGCTTGTTTTTGCTTGAGATACCTGGAATTTTTGTCTGGAATGCTTGTGCACTTGGAAATGTTAATTCCCCAACAATAGGGAAAAATAAAGAAAGGGAGAAGTAACATATTTACATACAATATTTTTGTTTGTTTCATGAACAGAGAGAAAGTAATCAGAAAGACTTAGACTCAGCTTGCTGTGCACTATGCCCAACTTTTATTTGGGTAAGTAGATGAGGGTGGTGGTGTTCCAGGCTTTAAGCCTTGACTGAGGCTTGAAGATGTACACTTACAAAACATGGGGCTTCAATTATGTGGGACAGAAAAAGCAAGAAATATATATATATATATATATATATATATATATATATATTTGAGTTCTTCAATAATCCAAGTCTGGACCTCTTCAAAAGCTTATTGTTATCAGAAACTTAATAACCCTTATTCCCCAACTTAAACTATCCATTGCTTTTGGAAATGGACAGAAAATGTTGACTACATATTTTTACACATGACAGTGTTGATGTTAGGATATTATTGATTAGGATAATGTTTCTGAGAGACTGTTTGAATTTGCAATACGATAATATATGGTAGTTTTCTATCCGTTAGATTTTTTAAGAATTAAGTTTTCTTTATTATAATTACTTTAATTTCTAACTTTTAACTCTGTTCAATGAGTAAAATAAAGTTTACCATATGAGGCCATTTTTAATGATGATTTAAATTTGAGTAAAAAATTTATTTGAATTTGATGCTTTCCAACGATCATTTAATTTTTATTCAAATCTTTTAAAAATTTCTCATCTTGTACCAAAATAATTCTTGTCATGTTTCAAGAGTTTGAAATTTATTTTGAATAGTGATTCGAGTTTTGTAAGTAGTATTATAATGATTTAGGTTTAGATTTGAGTAAAAATAGATTTAGTATGAGTTTGAATTTATTGTTTGAGAGCATTTTTTTTTTTAATTTTTTGACTCAAATTGGAGTTAGAGTCTGAATTTAATTAACTGTTAGAAAAGCCTTAAGAAATGCATTGAAATATACTTATGGTGTTTTAATATCGTTTCTCAATGTACAAATTCACCCAACCAATGCTATAGTACCAATACCATAGTAAAAGTCAGATTAATCAAGTTACTCCAAATTTATAGGGTGGGGTGGGGGGAGAATTACGCTGACCTATTTTGTGAGTGGCAAAATTATGCTAACCTACTTTCAATGATACTTGTTCATTACAAAAAATTTTCTCGTATTTTTAAAAATTATTTGACTTATTTCGAGACAGACATTAACAAAAAGGAATAATTTATTATTTCACTTTTATAAATAATTATAATGATCAGTCTAGTAATATTTAATAATTATAAAAAATTTTCTTGTAATTTATAAAAAGATAAAAGAGATCAGTGTATTATATAAATATTTTTATTGAAATTCTAATATTGTTAATGATAAATTCTGTATGAAAGAAAAAATTGTATACTGTGAATAAAGTAAAGGAGGTTGGTGTAATTTTTGGAAAAAAAAACTTTAATTATTATATTAACAAAACATCAAGCACTAACTCAGAGAAGCGTCGTCGTTTAAACCGGCATAAAATTGAAGAAGGTCCACGTCGAGGGTTATTCTTGGCAAAAGGAAAGTTTCCTTCTCTCCATCGTTAAGTTTCCTTGTCTTCCCTCTCTCAGTAACGATGGCGAACGAGAACGAGCCGGCGAAGCTCCTACTGCCATACCTTCAACGAGCCGATGAGCTGCAGAAACACGAGCCCCTCGTCGCCTACTACTGTAAGTTTCTCTCTCTGTCTCTATTCTGAAAGCATTCAAATCCTTCATTATTACTCTAAACCCTAATGTCAAAAATTTTTCTTTCATCCTTTTTGGGTTTTTCTTGAGTTCGACGTGTTCTTGTTATAATTAATGCAATCTGCCTCAGGTCGATTGTATGCGATGGAACGAGGGTTGAGGATTCCACAAAGCGAGCGTACTAAAACCACCAATTCCCTCCTAATTTCCCTCATGAAACAACTTGAAAAGGTCTGATTTTTTTCTTTTGACTTCTTTCGAATACTTCTCAGAGCATATACAGATTTTGATGGCTCTCTGAGTTTTGTATGATGGGTATTCCTTATGTTAACTGCTTAATCAACTGGGGCTGTTTGGTTGCTGAGGAAAGGGAAGGGAAAGAAAATTTTGGAGTCTATGCTATACGTTTTCAAGTAAGCCAAATAGTTATACTAGGCACATTTTACGCAAGGTTTTTCTGTTTTCTTTCCTAATGATGAAAAATTCAAGATTTACGGTTTTGATCATTCTTATTTTATTTCTTTTTTCTAGAAACTAGATGGAGCCTTATGTTTTTTATTTCAATATTAGAGGCTTCCTACTTAATATACTATTTCATCGACATTCAATCATTGCTTTTTGGGCATTTTTATTGAAACTTAAACTAATGCACTTCCTTGGCAATTGAAGTAAAAGTTCTTTTACCCTAAATGAAACATTGAGGGTTAAAAAAGACTTTACCATGTCTCATGTTTGTGAGGATTCTTTTGTCTTCTTAAAATGACCAAATTGAAAACTTAAACATCATCTTTTAGTTGGCTCCATTTAGGATTTTAGAAACTTACTGCGGAATACTATGAGATATGTCTATTGGACTATTCAGTTATGCTCTGAGTTGCTTTTTTGCCTCGACCTTTTATAATTTTGGAATGAAACTTCTTGACTTTTTTTTTAAAAAAAATTGTTTGGATCAATTCTTGTCATAGTTAAATGCAAAATGTACATCTATGATCAGAAACGCCAGCAATATCTTGAGTTTTTCCATTGGAGGAATATGCTGGAGCAAACAAAGTAGATAATTTGTGTCTGTGGTGGTAACAGCATACAATTTTAACTTAACATATTCTACTGCAGAATTGAACTTCTGGAAAGGATGAATACAGATACAATATTAATTTGAAGCTTATTATTGATTAATAATTGTGCACTCCGTATCTATCTTCTCTTTGGTTTTTACTGCTTTGGTCCTTTAACAGGATAAGAAGTCACTGACATTGGCGCCTGATGACAACTTACATCTGGAGGGGTTTGCCTCAAATGTCTTTGCAAAGGCAGACAAGCAAGATCGGGCTGGACGAGCAGACTTGTATGAAAAGCTTCTTTTTTTCCCCACCTTTTTATGATAATTAATTTACAAGGATTGAGACTCTTGCCTTGTGGCCCACATCTAGGTAGTAGTCTTGAGTTTCTCACATTGTTTGAGGTCCATACCTCAAATTTTGTGGCATTTGAAAGTATTACACCTTGTTCTTAAGGTTCCCCTTATGTTTGTTATGCGTGCACCATACCTTTTTTGGGGTAAGAAAATATGTATCAATAATGAATAATGGCCTGAGAAGGGCAAAAATCCATTTACAAGGAGGAAGCTCCAACTTTGGGATTTAACCCTCCCAAAAAACTCAACAAAAGAAATTGCATGAAGCGGGTAAGTTTCAATTACCCACGCTGTGTTTGGCAATCAAGCGCAGGTGATGGAGTGGTGAATTGCATAGTTACCTTTATTGAGGTATCGTTATTACTGCACTTCCATTATGGGACACGAGTACTGTATCCATCAGTCAAGTAGTGGATATGATACCAATGTGACCGTTATCATAAAACCTAATGATGGCATAAAATGGTGTTATCCAAGTTCACTTATTCATTAAGAGGAAGAAATTGAAAATGATGTTACTCATAAAATTAAAGCAGGCATAGGTTAAGTGAAGGAGTGCGTCTAGCGTATTGTGTGATCAACATATATTTTTAAAATTAAAAGGTAAATTTTATAGAATAACTATTAGACTAGCGATGTTGTATGGAACGTGGACAGTTAGGAATCAACATGTTAATAAGATGAGTGTAGTTGAAATGAGGATGTTGAGATGCATGAGAGGTAAGACAAGACAAAGATAGAAATTGAAAACGATCACATTCGTGAGATGGTAGTTATAGTAGCCTATAGGATATAAAATGAGAGAAAACCTGTTAAGGTGGTATGGTCATGTACGATGAAGATCAATTAATGCACCAGTAAGGAGGAACAATATATAGTTAATATTGAGTGTCATGTTAGGGGGTGAGGGCGACCAAAATTAATTTTGGTAGAGGTAGTTAAAAGAGATATGATAATGTGTGGTCTAAATGAGAGAATGATCTTAAATAGAGAAGAATGACGATACTAACATTCATGTAGCCGACCCCGAAATAATTGGGATAAAGCTTTGTTGTGTTGGGTTGAGTTGAGTTTATATATAAGATTTTGTCAAACAGATTCGACAGGAGATGTGCTTTAAGTGATTTTTTTTTTTTTTTTTTAAACAGACTCCTTTTATTACATGATATGAGGGGCGTATAAAAATTGACAGTTTTTTTACCTCTTACACTAGGTTTTCCTTGGTATTTCTTTCTTTTTCTTTTTAGTAAATTGAAAAACACTTGATACTTTGTGTCAAAGATTAATGCCTTACCTTGTGAAATGACGAAAGTTTTGTCTATCAAGTGCTGTCAAAACTTTATTATATGCTATCTTTTGCAGGGAAATGATATTAGCATTCCCATATTTTATCAAAGGGGCTCCACTTGTGTAGTAATTTTGCATTCATACAAAAATCATGGATTTCACCTTCTCTAAAAGCATTTATATAATTTCATTTAAACAATTAGTAAAAGTGGAGCTCCTTTGGTAAAACATGGAGTGCATCATTTCTCTTTTGCAGAACACTGTTGCTTTTTGAAAACTGAGAAAGATGCAACACGATTAATCTTGTCCTTTTGCAATAGTATCACATTGTTACATTATTGCAGAACACTGTTGCCTTTTGAAAATGAAAAAAACTGCAACACAATTATTCTTGTCTTTTGCAATAGGGATCACATTGTTACATTATGATTTATCTTTCCATGGCACTACATTATCACAACCACATCATCTACAATCTTTTCACGGTCACTGATATTGTGACTTGTGAGTGAAGAACAAGAACAAAAATTTCATGATCTGGTGCCTCTTTGCAAATCTAGTCCGTGAAATGGAATCTAATATATGGGAGTAGTTGAATGGTGGATCATTCCCTTGCTCATTTATACCATAAGCAAAAATGTGCTGTCCATGAATCAAAGATCTCTCTCTTAAGCACTTTCAGGTTTGTTATCTTTGGTAATTTGTAGACAGTTATAACTTTTTGAGTTTGTTACAGGAATACTGCAAAGACATTCTATGCTGCAAGCATATTCTATGAGATTCTTAATCAGTTTGGTGACCTTCAGCCTGAGGTGAGCTTCTGATGAAATTATCACTTTTTTACCTTGACGGTTTATTTACTGTATAAAGCCTTTAGGGTTATAGGGTGTGGTGTTTAGTTGCTTTGCATGGTTGATATATAAGATGTCTAATGATTCAAAGAATATCCAGTTGGCTATATTGGCTTAGGTTTCATCTTTATGATGCTATTAACAGCTTGAGCAGAAACAGAAGTATGCAGTATGGAAAGCCGCTGATATAAGGAAAGCTCTGAAAGAAGGAAGGAAGCCTGAACCAGGCCCCCCTGGTGGTGATAATGACCTGTCAATAGAGTCAAGTATACCAAGTAGTGAATATGTATGATTCTGAACTCAGTAGATTCCGTCTTGACCTAATTGAGTAGAATGATGTGGGTATCGTTAATCATGGCAAGGGAGACAAAGTATAAGATTGTTTGCCTGTTGAACCTAAATGGAATTAATAACAATAATCAGATGTAACGTCTTGGCAGTTTTTTCGGGGCTTCTTCACAGATGTACCGACTTTTTTTTTAACCAAGTCTTCACAGACGTACCAATTTCTCTTCTGACTAACATGTGATGCAATTTTCATGGGTCTCAATACCCAGTAGTAGTCAACAAGTGTATTATGCAGTAAGTGATAGAATCTATTTGAGTTTTCTGGTTCATTAAAAAAATTCATGAAGTATCTATCTTAAGACCTTGATTATGAAAGAGTTAATTAGTAGTAGTTTGAAATTTTTGAACAACTTTCTGACTGTTACACTCTCTGCAGGATCTCGAATCAAGCAGAATTGATGCAACTACCATACCTGCACCAGAATCTGATCCATCACCTCGGTTCTATGATGAAGCCAACTCCCATCATTCTACAAACATTCCACCATCAACTCCTCCTTACCCTACTGCCAATTTTACTTCCCATGATTTCCATCCACCTCCTTCAACCAACATAACAGAAAAATCTACTTATTCTCAGCCATATCACCATCAAACCTATCCGCAAGAACCTCAACAGCATATGCCACAAAATTATCCGTCTCATGAAATTCCCTCCCAGTTGTACCCCAATTTCCAATCTTACCCTAGTTTTACAGAGAGTAACCTCCCATCAGCACCATCTCATTATCCTTCTTATTATCAGGGCTCTGATGCTTCCTACTACTACACCGTCAGTTCCCACCAATACGAACTACCCACCAGCTACTGAATACACTTCAGGGAACAGGAACGGGACTGTTTCAGAAGCTGCACCAACTTCAGCACAAACATACCAATATGACAGCAATTACCAGCCGTCACCTGAGAAAATTGCTGAGGCACATAAAGCTGCAAGGTTTGCAGGTTGGCGCTTTGGCTTTTGATGACGTGTCTGTTGCAGTGGACTTCCTAAAGAAATCACTTGAACTATTGACAAATCCATCAGCGGGTCAGTAAGTTGAATATTTGATCCTGCAGAGCTGGGACTGATTCCAACAGGTGTTCTTATTCTGTTTTATTTTATCTGATTTTGTGTGGTTTGATTTGTAAAGTTCATTACCTTTGTTTTCCTTTTATTTTTCAAAGTGATAAAGTTGCTGTAATCCATATTACCATTGACGAGAATGAAAGTTTTAATTGCACTGAAAAATCTTTGCAACATCTCATTTATAGTTGTTTTTGAATGGTTAGTTTATGGGTCCATGAAACCAGAAAGTGCAAACCATCACTTGAAAGTCACCAACCATGCTACACCATTTTCTATGCTCTGCCTGGTCAACTCCCTAGGGGACATTTCAAGAATGCTTGCGTTTGAATGTGTGTGTGTGTGTGTATATTTGTTCTGGGAATCACAGTATTTTATTTATTCAGTCACGAGTTTTCAACATTTGCATGTGTGTGTTTGTCAAAAACAGATGGAGTGATGGATAATTGACCACAATTGTCAGAAATGGCTGGCACAGGACACGCCATCTTCAAAATTACCTACTGTAATTTCAAATCTCTATGATCTTTTTCTTATACCCCTTCTGTGCAAATGGCTCATTAATGACAATTTTCCAATATCTGTTGCTACTCTCTCTCTCTCTCTCTCTCTCTCTCTCTCAACAACACGGAATTGCTTTTAACATTTTCCTTCTGATATCTTGTTTGATGTTGCGGAGTTTATTCCAAAATTCCTTTCATTCAATTTGATAATCTCGATTTAAATATCAATTTTCTTCTTTGAGAAACCCTGTTTTCCCATCATTTTTCTTTAATGAAGGCTGTATTTCTTGGAGCCCAAATACGGTCAAATTCTTTAAATCAAATGGGGAGATATGTTAAAATTGAGAATTAGCAGCTGTTTTGAGGTCTGGGCCTCATTTTGTGCACAATTTAGTTTGGCTGGGAACATGCTAAGCTATCTGCCTGATTTAGGAACCTCTTGATTTATATATTGATTTGCTTGATTGGATAGAATTTAATACGAAAAATAGTTAAAAGTGATTAGTCATTCGTGGATTCTGAAATGATTCATAATCCACCATTAGGGAGTGATGTGAATGCTAGCAGTACCATGAATGTTCATGAATTTTACCAATTACATTTTGTCTTGTAATCAGAATGTTATTTTTGTTTCTTAAAATTTGAATCTCATTCAAATCACATAATAATATTGGTGTGGTCCATGAATTCAATCCATGACAAAACTTCTCGTATTCGAACTTCGAAGATGATTTATGAGAATGGTTTGTCATGATTTTTACTTGAGCTCTACCTAAAACATTGGATTGATGATTTAGGACTTGAAGTAGAGTTAGTTTGCATGTATCTAAATCTCTCTAGAGTCCGTAATATCTACTGGAGCTGCTCTTTTAAGCATCAATTCCTGTATTAATAGCTAAAATTCTATCATATATATATTTTTTAGAAAGGGCGTGCTCCCCACATGCATGGCACACACGCATGAGAAAATTTAAGTTGTAAACTTGTACAACAGCAAAAATTCGAATTCATACCAAACCCTCGATATAAGTCACTCAATACAACACTTGAGACTCGTCCTATCAATTAACTACGGTATATCTGGATAGGCAAATTTCATCATATTAAATCTAAAGCACGAATTCCTATATTAGTATCTAAAATGACATCATATATATATATATATATATATATATATCTGTTTTAAAATCCAATAAGGACAACGCAGTAACTGGAAACGACGAAACATGTTGTCTTTAACTGAGAGGGCTTTGCCTCTCTCTAGGTTGGTCATTTTGTACATATCTGTGATGATATATATAGAAGTGCCTTAGCTTTCATCACCAATTTCAACAATGCAAACATTGGCCTTCCAAGAAAGGTTTTTTGAGTTGTCTTCTCTAATATAGTGCAGCATGCTTCACATTGATCTAATCAGATTCTAATTCATGCATTTGCATTGATAATAGCTAATCTTGTCTTTCTATGAAAATTGAAAACTCCTCCTTGGATAATCCGCTCAAGCATCCTTTATAATCTCAATTAAATTGCTAATCAAAATCATCTTCAAAACTGGTGTTTCGTTCATGTCTGGTTGATTCATTTGAGACTAAGAAGTGAGAGCAAACCTTTGTGGTTTGGGGCAAACAAGCCCTAAAAGGAAACAGGCAGTGGCCAGGATGTCGGCTTTGCAGGTTTACGAGGGATGCAGTGATAAGAGAGGTTAAGTCCTACCTCGAAGTATTGGTGGGCAAAGACAACGACGATGCAACAGTGCCAAAAGCTGTAATTGAGACGCCGGATGGCTTGCAGGCTGGGGGTCTGGATTCAAAGACTATACCAAAACAGGACTCCAGTGATCGACGTGTTGGCCTAACAGAATCCGCCATCGAGTTCATGAAGCCTAGATGCTTATGGACAGGAAAGAGAAATAAGAAGAGGCAGTTGCACCCACAAGAGAAGCAACAGCAACTGTTTAAGAATATGAGTAAACTCAGTACTCTTGAAGAGTGGCTCTCAGCTTCCCCTGGCTTAAATAAAGGTTGCAACAATGGAGGTGAATTTTATGTGTTCAAACAATCCTCTAATAGGGTTTACCCATCTTTGGCTGTGGACCATCATGAAGACTTCACCTCTAAATCTGGAGATTGGTTTCTCTGTAGAGACGGGAGTGAAGGTTGATGATGAAGTTGTTGATGGAGGAGGGGGGATGGAGGATTCTTCGTCAAGTAGAAGCCAAATTGGGAAGACTAAGAAGAAGGTGACCTTTAGACTACCAGAAGTGGCTGATGTTTTCATAATTGGTTTATCAGTGGAATAGAAGAAAAAAAATGTCTAGCGGGACTGAGGTCCCATCTGATATGACAAAGTCTTATTTTTTCACAGACACAACTCAGGTTTGAAACTTAGCATATGCATACATACCCAGTTAGAATTTTCCCCTTCCCATTGTAGTACTCAAAAAAAGAAAAAATGTATACCATCACTTTTTCTTTCTTGGTTTATTGCAAAAAATAAAAATTGAACCTCATTGATCTCAATGAGTTGTATCCATGTCAATAAGTGTTTGACACATTAGCTAAATATGTTGGTTAAATGTTGATATGTTAAACACTTATTGACCCAGCTGCTATGCAACCGAGACTAATGAATATTGGCTCCAGTACTGGTCTCGATGAGTTGTATCTATGCCGATTAGTATTTGACACATTAGCTAAATATGTGAGTTAAATGTTAATATTTCAAATACTTATTAACCCGGGTGCTATGCAACCGAGACTAATGAATACTGGCTCCATACCCACCTACCCTTGCCTCCATATGCATTTGCCACTATTTCATTACATTTTATTGGCAGTTTAGAATAGAATTTGATAGTGAATCTATCCACAGTTTTACACGCGCACACACATACATTTACACATTCTCTCTCTTGATGTAACTTTAATATTTACAAGCTTCAGCATATCTAAGTAGTTGATTGCAAAAAGATTTCAAAACTAGAAAATGCTTTGCTCATCAAATAATTAACCCACTTTCATTTACTGTTATATATATATATATATATATGTATGTGTGTGTGTGTGTGTGTGTGTGTGTGTGGTGCAATGTAACTTTGAGATTTATTAATAGAAATAAATTGTGTTTTTATTTTATATTTTATTTTAATGTCAAACATCAGAAGAGGATTGTGAAGACGCATATTAGTTGGTGGAGAGTATTAGGGTTTATAGCTGGAAAATCATGGTTAAAAAACTGGTTCAATCAAGGTGATGAATTGGATGCATCAATAAACAAAAAGTGGTGTAAATTGTTCTCTCAATGGGTCTCATCAACATTGAGAATTAATCTTGGGCAACAAATGTATGCATTCAAAATTCCAAAAGACAACAAAACGGCATTGTTGTCAATGATTTAAACAGAAAAAACATAAATAAATAAATTGCAGCTCTACATAACACAAATGGCATTTGTGTTGCCAACCTCAAATTCTGGGAATAAAACTCCGTAAGAATATACTTATCATTATTAACAAAGTGGGTTTTTTTTTTTGGTGTCATTCTAAATCTGCACAATCATAATAGAGCATGTGATACTAGATTTTCATGGATCAGATTCTGCTTTTCTTTTATTCTTCTTCATTGGCTAGCTTCTCCACTCATTCCAGGTAGTAGTAGAACAACAACATACAAGTATATTCACTGATGTATGTATAGATTGCACACTTTTTTCTATTTCACTTTCACAAAATCCAGAAATCTGCCCAAAGATAAATTGACCAACATCTGAAAAATAATGTTTTTCTTTTGTAACTAATAAATAATTCAAATGCTGCGAGACCAGAGGCAGAGACATGCCCTTTACATTTCACTTGGCAGTATTGCAATATAAGCCTTGGGATACTAGAAAAGGGGCATGAAAGGATTCATCAACTGACTATCCTAAAAGGCTATTTATCTGGTATTGTTCCGATTCAAACAGGTGCTAAGGGAGATAAACAGAAGAAAGACCTAATATTTGACATTATTTTTGCAAAGTGGCTGCTCTCAAACAGAAACCTACATTCTCAGATTCCACAGCCAAAACATTTTACCATCCCCTATGATACAGACTATGCTAAAGCTACATATTTGTACAAGAAATGAGTATTGGAAACTCCCTTGAATTGTAAGGCCCCCACTGCAATAGGCTACCTGTTAGCAAACAAATTACTCAATCATGACCCTTAACCACTACTTGACAAAATGAATAACGAGAAAATGAAATAAGCATGCCAGAATAATATCATAGAACTGTGCAAGAGGTGGGAGTCAGGTTTTAGGTTCTTACTGTCACCATTGATCAGAAGGAAAAACTAAATAAACAAAACCTGATCATTGTTGGGGGAAAGGGGGATTTGAAAAGTTCATCATCCATAACCTATATAAACATTTTCGAGTTTCATCTGAACTTCATGGTGAGAATAATCTGTATTCTGGAGGCAGTGCAAGCACACACATATGATGTGTGATGTCCTATGTTATGAAGGCGTCAGTCATGGGAACCATAATAAGGAGAGACAGAGAGCAAGAGTGGCGTCGAGAGAGTGGCATTTTTTGGGACAACCATATGGTCTAGACCAACACCAAATATATACACAAGTATATTAGTATTAGCATGCTGCATGCGTGTATGATTGTTGAAATTAATCAAGGATATACAACAAGCCAACTAGATATTACAAGTCCAAGTAATTGGGATTAAGGCTTGTTGAATTGAATATATTCTATTATTATCAAAACCAAACCAAAATGGCTAATTGGACAGGCGGCGAATCGTCATCCACTGATTCAGTTCAGATAGTTGGACCAAGCTTCCGTTC
Source organism: Nyssa sinensis (assembly GCA_008638375.1). Lineage (NCBI taxonomy): Eukaryota > Viridiplantae > Streptophyta > Magnoliopsida > Cornales > Nyssaceae > Nyssa > Nyssa sinensis. The sequence goes on from CM018046.1 coordinate 55,884,704, forward strand.
TCTAAGGCAAAAAATATAGTAGGGACAGAGGACTAAAGAGATTTAAACCCTCAAACACTAGCCACAAAACACTATCAGTTATTGATCAGAAACTAGGAAGAACGGACACTCTATTTTGCCTCATATATCATGCTCGGACCCATGGAAAAATAGTCTAATTTTTCTATATTTCAGACACGTCTTGAACACGTTTTTAGATTTTTTTTTTCGAATTCCGCCCCCCCTTTTTTCTCTCTTCTTCTCCATAACACACACACATATATAGTCATTAAAAAATTTGTTTTGAAACTTGAATCAAGAATATTGATGGTTAAATAAACTTCTTAAATTTTTATTTAATAACTTTGTTATTTTGATATATTAATAATATTACTGTCATTTGTGTATTTTTATGCCAATTTTGATTGAAATAATATTAAGTTTTTATTATGTATTCATATAAATATATATATATATATATATATTCAACATGTCCTACTTTTTTTAAAAAAAATGTCGTGTATATGTCGTATTCATGTCCTGTGTCCGTATCCGTGCTTCTTAAATCAGAAAGATCAACAAGAAAACCAACAATTGAATTTATGATAAACTTACACCGATCTCTCTTGCTTTACATGACAATATACAGATACCCTCTTCCGGCCAATTTTTTTTTTTAAAATGACAAAACTACTCCTTTCATGTTTTTCTTTTATCCATGTTAAAAAAAATTAAAATTTGACCAATTTTTTTCATTTTCTAAATAAATATTAATAAAAACCTTGAATTTATTTTTATATAAAATAAAAATAAGTTATTTACCTGAAATTTATTTTTAAATAAAATAATAAAAAAATTTAAAAAATTTGTCAAAATTGAAAAAATGTAAAAATAAATAAATAAAAGAGGCAGTTTTGTCATTTTGAAAAAAAAAATTGAAGTGAAAATGAGTATTTGTATATTGTCAAGTAAAATTGGAGAGGTAAAGTAGGAGAAATTAGTGTAATTTCATAAACCTTAGGAAAGGATAAATGTAATTGTCAAAAACCTCAAAAAAGGTCAGTGTAATTTACTCTCGAATTTATTAACAGACAAACAGGCCATCAAAATGGGTCGATGGTAACTATGGTCTATTCTTCCAAGGTGATTTTCAAACTTTTCCCACCCTCCCTACCATTCGGGCACTTTGTGAAATATGTTACTAGGGACTAGGGAGGGATAAATTTGTTCAAGGCAATCCTACTATAGCATTGCTAAGAAAAAAAAATGCTAATTCATTAAATTGATAACCAAATAGGGTTTTTTGCACCTACCTCCCTTGTGTTCTAAAAATTAGGCTCCTAGACCACTTTGTTTTGAAAATGGGTAAGGACTCCCCTTATCATTTCTTAGTTTTGATAGAAAATTTGATCCATTACAGGTTGAACAGTTTGACCATAAGAAATGTCAATGGTGTCCTTATTTGCAATAAAATTTAATAAACTGTCTTACTTACACTTGAAATGGACATTAGAATGAGCAAATGCCCCTTCACTTTAGCTGTTGAAAACTTGAACATGGCATGTAAATGACAAGATCACACCCACTTGCCCCCACCCAAACAACTACAATCTCTTCCTCCTGAAACACCCAGAAAACTCTCTAAATTGTTGCTACCTCGCGACTTCATTGGTGGGTTTTGGATCATTCATACAGAACTCAAATTTAGGTTCTCTGCAAATTCACCCAATTACATTGTCGTCAACAGATTTGGTTTGAAATTGTCCAACACATCCCTAAATTGCTCATTCAATGCTAGAAGCGAGCTAAAATTCCTAGTGATGTCTAGAATCTGATGGTCCTTATCGAACTTTGACACCGACAAACCATACATTCGGGAAGATCCTGATCAACCTAAGTAGTTAAGGCAATACTGCTGAGCACGAAAAGGGCAACAAACTCTTCTAGTTTGAAGAGCATTTTGTGTTTTTGCGGCTGCCACCACCGTGGGGAATGTTCAAGAGAGTAAACCCTCTAGCACCATACCTTCAAAGTTCTTGCAAAAGTCAGCATGGTTGTTGACTCACAGAACAGCACAGGCATTACAGGGGTTCTTTTTCAGGAATTTGTGGTTTGGCCCATTGATACGTTGAGAGGTCTAGCATTTTCTAACTAAAATCACCTGAAGATCAAGGTTTTGCCAAAAAAAGAAGAGAGAGACTAATGTTGAGATAAAAATCATGGTTTTTTGGTGATTTGATGAATTGGTTTGTCTTAATGGAGAGATTGATTGTGTTTCTGGGCAGAAATGAACTGGAGTTTCGAGGTCTTAAATGGGTTCTGTGCGATGAGCTGTTGGCTTTTGAAGCTGTGAAGTGGCTGAAAGAAAAGGCAACGAGAAATAGAAAGATGACAAATAGGTCTGAACCCCCAAAATGGTTTTGAGCACACAAATAGTTTAAAAAGAAAAACAATTTTTTTTTTAAATCTATGAAAACCAGAAAGTTTCACGGGGAGAGCCAGAGCACAGAAAGTGAAGAAAAAAAAAATTGAATTTCACAGCTTTGAACATGAATTTTCATGAAGGAACCTGGAACAGTACACAATAATCTTAAATGGGTTTTGTTTCCATGGATGAAAAATTCAACCAAAAAAAAGAAAGAAATAAAGATGAGGAACAAATAAAGAAAGAAGATTTTTGGGTTTGAATTCCTAATGTGGATGATTTATCAATTTGTGCCCAATGGGAGTGATGACCAGACTTCATATGGGGAAAGCTCTCTCTCTCTCTCTCTCTTCCATTTTGGAATTTGGATTGGCTAAGGTTATGGAGTCCGGACAGTCCCACAACTTTCATTGAGTATATGTTTAAACAAAAAGTAATCTACTCTAAATTTAAATAATACTGACAGTAATTATATTACTTCTTGGCTGCTCTAGGAAGCATAACGGGACTTCTTTTCGGTTGATGTATTAACATTATGTAAATGAAAAAGAGAGTATAAATGTCAACTGCTGTGAGAAAATGGAGCGAATAGGTGGGGCAGAGAGTGAGCATCTGGGTTCTCCGGTTCGCCTTCTCTTTTCTTCTTCTTTTTTCAAAATTTTTCAAGGCATGCTTTACTTACTGACTTTTTCCTTTGAGTGGTAACAGCTCCTAATGGTGAGCAATGGCAAGGAAGTCCCTGCCTAGTTCTACAACAAGAAGGTTCTAGGTGCCATTTCCCCAATCTCAAGGAGGTAAGTGAAAGTAATCCAAACAAATATCATAGACAAAGTTAACCACCAACTATTAGGTCGAATGCTATCTCCTACCATCCCAAATGGGAGCAGTGCAGGGTCAAGTTCAGGTTGGGACATGGATGCTTGTGTATTATTTATCAAGAGAAGAAAGAAAGGAGAAAAAAAAAAAAACTGAAGTATCATTGACAATTTTCGTTCTAGAACATGTGTAATTTACACTACTAACAGTAACTAAGTCCCGTTTCTAAATGTTAATAATATAAAGAACATAGCCTTATACACTAAAAAAAGCTGTCACATAAATAGTACCTGATTAAAGGGAGATCCATGGACTTACTGCAACAAGAGCCTGAATAACACTGTCACCTAGAAATATACATCTGACCACAACTTGAAACATCTCGAAATAATCCTTTTGATTTATCGTAAAACCATCTGCAGAACAAATTTGTTCACCAATGAAACGAAGTCCATGATAAGACAATTATTGTCAACCTAAATAATAAAATAAAGAAAACAATGAACACACACGCTTGTATTAAATAGGATCAGCAGTCAGCACACAAGCGAAAGAAGGCATACGGGGCACACACCTTTTTTTTTGGTTTGGGGGGGGGGGGGGGATAGAGAGAGAGAGAGACAAGCCAATCCTAAAGATTTTCTCTCTCAATTTAATCAAAGGACAACTTAGTTTTGGGGGGAGAGTGTGTGTCTACTACTGGTTGGTTAGGTCCCTTTTTATAAAGGTACTTAGAATTGAACACAAACTACTATTAACTAGAAATTTAAAGAAAGCAATTCAAATCATTTATATAAACCATACTTACAAAAAAGATGACAAAGTAAGAGTATTATGATAATTCACAACCACAACAACTTTTTGTTATCAAAACAAATGATAACAAAACAATATCTATTTGATGGGCTTTGAAGCTTTGACACTAGCAACGTAGGATAGGATTTGAAACATAATACAACTTGTTGTCTTAAGGCTTACTAATACAGATATGTATAAGGGCATCTAGATCATATAGGATTAAAATAAACTAGAGTTGGAAGACAAAAAGTTGCAAAAAAAATTCCATAAATAGGCTGCTTAAATTACTGAACAGCAGTGAATTTGAAGTCCAAGATTTTAGAGCAATATCACCACACAACTACTAAAAGTAGAAGAAGAAGAAGAAGACTATTCCATTTAAACTCAACCATAAAATATTATCATTGGGCCCACCATCACTTTCTATGCACCAAATCAAGCCAAGAGCTTAGAACAAAACTTCTCTCACTATCAATATGCCTCAAAGGGGTGCTGCCTTAAAACCCAATGTTGCAACAAACAACAAAATAGAGAACAAATAGAACAATTAGCGATCAAACACAAAGAATCACACGGCAAATTTTTTTACATTGTTCAGTCTTAAACTTGCGTCCACAATCAAAGACGAACAAGAAAAATTCACTAATGGTGAAGACAGTACAAATATGTGGTTGTCACAAGTTCTCACCCCAAAACCCTAGAAAATCCCTATTTTTATGGGATCTAACACGAGAGATACCCATAAAATAATCCAAAATGCCAAAACTGGCTTGCCAAAATTAGGGCCTAAGTGGCCCTTTGGTCTCAAGAATTCAAGACACCATCTCAAAACCCAATCTAAAAAACCATTTGGTTGTCTGAAAATCCATACCCCAATCATAGACTATGGTGCTGTTTGATGAAACAAAAATTTAGTACTAAATATTTAGTGCTGAAAGTTGTTAGTAAAAGAAAGATCTGAAATTTTTTTTGGTACTTTGTAAAATTCAATACCAAATTTTATTATTAAACTGTTTGATAAGAATAAAACCTGAAGTCTGTGAACTTTTATGCGTACAATCTTGACCTCGCAATCTAGTAACTAATATTTTTCAATTTTGCTATTTGTTTAGTCATTTAACAAGTTACAAATAATACACACACACACATCAACACATGCATATCACTCCATTCAACTTATGTAGGCACGTCAACAAAATATGCAAAGTACCATTACAACAGTTGGTTCAAGAAGTGTTCTCGGCATCTATAAAGGA